>OX456985.1:183625200-184225200 GCA_949752695.1 Melanostoma scalare
TATTTCTGCACACACACACACACACTCACAACCAACGTCTTCCATTATACCATTCCATTATAGTGTTGTCACTTTTGTTTTCGGTTGAACGTTTTCGATTAGGAAATTGGTATTAATGTTGGGTGTACATTACAATATGCTAAGCAAGCTTGGAATAAGCTACAATTCCAGCCACTTAGTGGTTGTGTTGTATGTTGTGTAGGTTTGACAAGGCTCGGAAAACTCAATAATAAAACTGCGGCTTAGTCGTGCCGTCTTTTATACAACCCTGCTTGAAGAATTATTAATTTTTAGCTTGAATAATTAGACACTCGTATTGCTTAAGAGCAAATTAAAAAAAAAACCGTTAAGATAATAGAACATTGATAAACAAATTTTCAAACTATTCGAACTGACTGTTATACTCACGGTTTGTGTATCAACTAAGTAACCAGAAGCGAAAAGCTCTAAATTGACTCCCCACGATGGAAAGTCTTTTTTCAATAGAATTTTGCTCCAGTGAGAGTTTTCCATAGGAAGTTCCTTTAAAATGGAAATCAGCCATTTAGCTCGAAACAGCTGGAGCTGGTGAGTGTGCGATTTAGATCCTAAAAAGTACAAACCTACCATTCGTTGGTAAATGTCATTTTCAGCTCGTTTACCCGCACATATAAGAACCCAAGGGTCAGCTTGGAAGTTCTTAGTTTCTTAACAATTTTCACTATTTTCACAGATCAAAGTTGCGGTTAAGAAAGTAAAAATTACAGCAGCATTCCTGTTTTGTATACCAAAATTGGTTTTCTTTTTCGAAGTGCGGTCTTAAAGTTTTCCAAATAATAAAGCAAAAGGTGTTTTTTGTGATTGTGATTTGTGAAGTGCAATTCTGAAGAAATCAATCAGAAATAAGTTTCCATACCAGTGGTAGACGGGTTGAGTGGAAAAAAAATCATGTTTCTCCCCTGGGGCTGATTGCCCTTTGTTGTGTGTGCTTGTGTGAATAAATTAAAGTGTGTTAACCCACCCCGGAAACAGAAGTACATCAATGATTTCGAGTTCACAGGTGCAGTGTTAAATTATTTCAAACAAAATGACAGTAGACATAACATCAAGAAGCTTGATTGGAGGTGGTATAGCTGCTGCTACCAATGGCCGCAGTGGTGTCAGCACGGGCGGCACTACCAGTGGGGGTGTTCCAAATCCAACCGGGGGTTGCAACACTGCTCTGCTGCAGAAGCAAATGTCATTCAAGAGTAGTGTTGGTGCTGCAGGGCAAACATCAAAAGCAGACGAAATTGAAGTAATCGAAAGTGGCAACGCCGATGGAGCTCACGCGCGGTATCGCAAGGTGAGTAACCTTTTAAGCACCCTTTTAGCACTGACATCCGCTGTATTGCAAGGCCCTCATGTCAGGCGAAATCTAAAAATAGTAGCGACGACATGTAAACAAAACTACTCGTCCGCCACCACCACCACCGACAGCCGACACACTAATAGAAATAATCCAAATAAATAAATTGAGTAAGTATACGCCAGATGTTCCCCATGATGAAAGTCAAACAAATCGAATGAGATATGACTTCAGTGTCTGGCTATGGGCCTCTATATTGCCTTTGGTTAAATTTATGGGAAGATTAGTGGGATCTGGGAGCTGGGATCCTAAGTTTTTTTTTTTGTATGCTTTCGTTTCATACTCATAAAATAATAAATAACGTTGAACTGATCCAATTAGCAACAAACAAGGAATTTAATGGAATTTCAATTCTCGCACCCGTTAAACTTTGTAGAGAAACTTATTCGATTGGCCCCGACCCTCTGATTGTTGTCGCCACAACCACAAGTCGTTATGTAACATTCAACCTAGAGTATCGATCGGAGTGTGTTGTTCCATAAGTACGTCTACTGTTCATTCCATGGGATGCTTTATACCTCTGGCTCTGGTTGTGCTGGTGGTGGGTTTTGCTGCCGCCGCCGGCATGTCTCTCTCTCCTCTCTCGTTCTCTTTTTCGTTGGGGTGCTTGAAATTTTAAGTTTAGAGGGGTTCATTTAGGATGTTTTGAAGGCACTTGGACGTCCTTATAAATGTGTAGGAAGGTGGTGGCATTGAAATCAAGATGCCAACCAAAGGCAAACATAAGATGTGAAAGGCTGCTGCTGCCAGGTGGATTTCACCATTCAAATTTGTATACATTTTGTTGTTGGATTTGAATATCAAGTATATTATTGTATGAAAGTATGTTGTAACTTCTTCTGAGTCATTGAATGGACTAAGTGCAGTTTACGGACACTATCCTTTCGTTAAAAAGTATATTAATAAGTTTTCTAGAAATCTTTATCAGAAGAAGCAAGAATTGATCTGAACTATAATTGTGACATCTACCGAAACATCCGTTTAATCTTAAATGGGCTAAAAGGTTTTTCAGAACAAATAGAAGCTCAACTTTCAACCAAAATATTGATTTTTTACAAGAGATGAAGTTAAAATCTCATTGGGTTAGTTAATAGGATGTGATGTTGGTTTAAAAGCCATTCCATTTTCGTATATAGAGTTGGTCAGCTGTCACCGTTTGAAATAATTTATAATTTATCCATATTTTGACTGGCTCTGTTCGGGTGGGCACGTCTGATGGCATTAAGAATGAGGATAAAATGCATCAAATGTGAATTTTGAAGACTAAGGAATTAGCATCAGTTCTGTCGTGAAAATAGTTGTTTGTTAGGTTTAGCTGCAACGTTCGATATAGGTTCCCAGATTCACTTTGCCTCGCTCGTACAAGAAAAGTTCAAATATCGTTTCATTGGTAGTATATAGAGATTCCAATGGTTTTTTCCTTGTTTCGGGATTATCCTAGTCTAATTGGACATTATCTTCCAAGTCTTCATTACTCACTAAAGAGTTCTGCTTTGCTTGATATGAGAGTTTTTGGCGGGAGGTATTCCAGAATCGTTCTGATACAGTTGAAGTGTAGCTTTGGAGTATGCAAATAGAGCGGAAGTGTTTTTCGGTAGGGGAAAATTTTCTTTAGGAAGTATCTTAATAAAGGGTACGCCAAATAACTTTTTTTTGAAAATGCTATAAAAAAACTACTGAATATTTTCTCAATTTTCTTTTTTTATTTGAAAGTTCAATCCTTCCGGTTAATAATAAAAAAATTGTCTCTGGCTTGGCGGCGTAAATCTTATCTTTTACGGCACGCCACAAATAATAGTCCAACGGTGTCAAATCGCAGTTCCGAAGTGGCCAAACCACATCAGCTCTGCGGCTGATAATGCGATCTTCAAAAACAGGGCGCAAAACATCGAGTGTAGCTTCGGCTGTGTGGCACATAGCGCCGGCGCCGGCGCCGTTCTGTTGAAACCAAATGTTACCAATATCCAATGGCCCGATAACGATCGCCATTGACTGTAACGGCCACTCCTTGCTCATTTTCGAAGAAAAATGGCCCAATTATGCCTCTGGACCAAAATCCGTAGCAAACACGGACTTGGTTTGGGTGTATCGGCTTTTTAATGTATACGTGCGTGTTTTCTGTGTCCCAAATGCGACAATTTTGCTTATTTACATACCCGCCAAGATCAAAATGAGCTTCATCTGAAAAGATGATTTTTTTTTGCACAAATTTTGCAACGTTACCATGATTTTCAAAGTAATGTCGCAATATTTTTCAGCGTTGTTCAAGCGTATACACAACCATATGCAACTTGGGATCTTCACATCAATGTGCAACAAACAAATACCAAATAGATGTAGTAAGTGAGTTCAAGTACTTAGGTGTTTTGTTGACATCAAACTTAAATTTTGGCAAACACGCTAAAGAAAAAAGCAGGGAAGCTAAGTTGGCGCTCAATTTGATGTGGCCGAAATTCTTCGCAAATCAAATTATTGATCTTTCATCAAAATACCAACAGCCGTATTTATTAGATTTCGCTAAAACACGCTTAAAACGCATATTAGTTATGCAGTGAATAAGAACTTATTAAGACTTTAATCAGTGAATAAAAAATCCTTATTTATAATCCTTTTTTTCGCCCATACTAGTTAATCATCCCTTATGTCAAAATCATAAAGAAACTCTCTTATTTGATTTCTCAATGGTTAAAACTGACAACAGAAATTTGTTTTTGTTTATATTTTCTTACCTATGGAAGATGAAATGTAGGTCACGCAATATACGTTGTTCTATATATATGTATATATTCTATTATTCTTTAGCTTTAATTTTGTTGTTTTGTCCAAAAAGGGAAAATCAAAAACGTTTCCGAACTGGAAAACTTGTAAGAAACCAATTTACAAAAAAGGAAAACAATGCATATTTCTGTCAATTGAAAACACATTTACTACATCCAAATTATTTATAAAGTTAATGTAATTTGAGTACATTTCCATTTTAGTTATTTTTGAAATTCTCAAAGTTGTAAATAAACCCCTGAATGACAACTCAATAGTCAATACTCAAAATCAAATGAAATTTATGCGCTAAAACACGCTTAAGACACGCATTTCTGCGTTTAAGCTAATCAGCCCCTATTCACTGACGAAAAATGATTATAAATGCGATTTTTGTTTTAATCAACGAATAAGCGTGTTTTAAAGTTTAGCGGAGTTTAAAATGCGATTATAAATACGGCTGCAAGTGTTTAAAGCTACGGTTAACACCTGCTTGTGTTATGGAGTGCAGGTTTTCGGAGTCAACCGGTTAGAAGAATTCGAAGCTGTTCAAAGATTTTTCTTTAAGCGACTATTTCGATTACCAAGCGCAACACCGACCTATGTTATACATGTAGAGTCTGGTTTTCCACCCATTTACATCCAAAACCTCAAAAATTACTCAGACTAGAGTGATGAAGAGAAGCTCCAGTCTCCATAAAAGAATCATGAACAGATTATTGGCCACAAACGCTTCCCCATTCAGAGAATGGCACCAGCTAGCGTTATCTCATGATCTAGCTTTATCTCTGACAGAGAACAACGCTTCTGATTGGACGAATATATTTGCAAGGATCATATCTAGAATAGATGACAAGTTATATAATCAATATTTAACAAGAGCTTCAACATCAGATTCTAGATTAATTTATAAGAATCTTAACCATGGATTATCAACCGAAGAAAGCTATTTCGCTTTCAAATACTCTTCAGAAGTTATAAGCACCATCTTCAGAGCTAGGGTTGAAATTTTAAATCTGAACTTCATTCCACACAAAAATGATCTTCACCAACTTTGTAATCTATGCAACAGAAGAGAGCCTGAAAAAGTTTTTCATTTTATTGCAGTGTGTCCAATTTTACAAGAAATTCGTCGTTTGTATTTCCGGGAAAGTTGTCTGTCCTTAAATAGCCTCTACGAAGTCTTGAATGGAAAGAGTGGCTGGTTGTGTTTGTTCAAGTATTGTAAGCATGCATTAACTTATCGCAATAGTTTCTAAAAAAAAAAAAAATCCTCTACCAGTTATTGCGTTAAATCACCCTTCAAGTTTGAAATCAAGCCTATATGTTGGTTGCAAATTATTCAAATTGCAGAAGATCGCAGAACCTCGCTTTCTCATTTCACCCAATCTTAGAAATTGCACTTGCTTTTTCAATTACATGTACTTAACTGTTCAACGTAATTTTTTTATAATGTACATTAAATAATAACTCTTTTTTTATTTTAATCATAGTAAACGTTTCTCTAAATTTTTATAATCTCTTCAATTGAAAGTTTTTTTTTTTATCTAAATATCTAATGAAATTATAATTAAAATTATAAATTAATTAAAATTTTAGAAGTTTTTTAAAAATACAAATTTTTTTTAGTATATAATTTATTTTTACAAGTTAATAATTTTATTTTATACTTTACCCTTTGTATCTTTTTTTATGGAATGTCTTTCCGGCAGACGGCAAAATTGCCATGTTCGTATTCTTAAGACAAAAAATGTTGTAATTATCATAAAATAAAAAATTTATCTATCTATCTATCTATCTATCTATCTATCTATCTATCTATCTATCTATCTATCTATCTATCTATCTATCTATCACAACCATATTCGTTCGGAAGGATAAACCTAATTATCTGTCATATCAGACATGAGCTAAGTGTCACCATTCACGAAATAAGCACTAGTTGACAAAAAAAAACTTTAGATGGCGGACCCTTTAGCAAGATAAACGATAAATGATTCTTCAGTCGTTCAGTTCATACTTTACACTTATTGCGCCATTTTTTATTATATTCTTTAATGAAAGCTTTGGAAACAGGATTACTTCAAAGTTCAGGAGTTTTAACCTGAGACTAGCCCTCCCAGATCTACTTCTTAACAAAGTAAAGGATCCCAAAATGGAATCTTGGGATTTGGCTGAGGGTATCCTACCATCATATGACGAGCATTCAGTATGCCAATCTGCCCCTGTGACCGCCATGGAGAGCTTTCTATAGAATTTCAACTTGACCTGAATGTCTAACTAAATGTTTTTTGAGCCCTAGGTTTGCCCTCAACAAATGTGTGGTGATTTGGTGACTTTGCGTTTTTTGGGAACCGAAAACTCCGGTTCATTGGCAACTCTTATAGTAGGTCCACACGATACCAACTTAACACAGACTTCTATGGAATTTTGTCTGCACAACAAATCAATCCAAGCAAAAATCTGAATGATGAATGCACATATGATATGCCAACATGACTCTCCGTATGTCAGCTCCATCGACAAAGCCAATTTGCTGGCAGCTCAATATGCTGCCAACTCGAAACTTCCTCATAACATATTGGCTCCACCTGAGCTCGAGTCTGCAAATTCTTTGACGAAGCAGATATTTTTTCGAACTCGCTCGGTTGCGAGAGTCCTTAAAGATCTCAACATACATAAATCCGCTGGTCTAGATGGTATCCCCACCGTTATTCTGAAGAGGTGTTCTTCTACGCTAACAAAACCACTGCGTAAACTTTTCCATCCTTCCTAATCTGCTGGGATTTTTCCGAGCAGATGGAAAACTACATTTGTCCAGCCGGTCCCTAAAAAAGGCGAATCTTCCTCCGCTTCCAATTACCGTCCGATTGCATTAACGTCCCTTCTTTCCAAGGTCATGGAAACGTTGATAAACCGTCAACTTATGAAATATCTTGAAGAACGAAAGCTTCTTAATGACCGTCAGTACGGCTTTCGTAGCAAACGGTCCACTGGTGATTTGATGGCATATCTCACCGAAAAGTGGAACCAATCTTTACATTGTTTTGGAGAAAGTAAGATTATTGCGCTTGATATTTCTAAAGCATTTGATAGAGTTTGGCATCAGGCTCTTTTATCGAAAATGCGTACTTTTGGTATCGATGAGTCTCTTCTTCGTTGGATTAGAAACTACCTTTCCGACCGTTCAATTCAAGTCTGATACCCACCTCATAAATGCTGGTGTGCCCCAGGGCTCCGTTTTGTCTCCGACTCTCTTCCTCACTTTCATAAATAATCTCTTGTCTGAAACTTCTAATCCGCTTAACTGTTTTGCTGACGACTCGACCCTCAGCTTTTCATATTCGTTTCCAAATTCACGTCCCTGCTCTTCGGATGTGTAACTGGAACGGTTGCGTATGATAAGCTCATTGAGTTCTGACCTTGACAGCATTGTTTCATCGGGTCTTATGAACCGAGTAGAATTCAATGCTTCGAAAACTCCATTACTCCATTACTGCCATTATTCATGAATGGTACCTGCATCCAAGAAACCGAAAAGCTGTCAGTACTCGGTATGTGTGTAAACGATGATCTTCGTTGGAATGACCACACATTTGAAGTCGGCAAAAACGCTGCTAAATGCTTAGGTTTCTTAAGACGATGCAGGAAGTTCTTCACCCCTTCTGATCTGGCTACAATTTATAAGGCCTTCATCCGCCCAAAACTGGAGTATAACTCCCATATCTGGTCAGGTGCTCCTCAAACATCTTTGCGCCTACTTGATAGGGTACAAAATAGAGCGTTTAAATTGATAGGTGATAGTTCAATCGTAGAATCGATTCATTCTCTTGAACATCGTCGAAATGTTACCTGTCTCACACTCTTTTATCGCTTTTTTCACAAACAGTGCTCTAGTGAAATAGCCAGCTGCATTCCTCCCCTGAAACAATTTAGCCGCAACACCCGCCTTGCTAGGAATGCTCATCATTTTTACCTTGAGCCCAACTTCGGACGTACAGTCAAGTATAGAGATTCGTATTTCAGTCGCACCACCCGTATGTGGAATGCTTTACCTGGCTCTTTGTTTCCCCTGCATTACGACTCACAAAAATTCAAAGGCAACGTGCATCGGTGTCTCCTTTCAAATCCTCTCCTATTTTCCTAAATGCTCGCACTGTGTTTAATTGCATTCTAAGGGTAGTCATAACCCCTTGATGTGCGCATTAATTATAAAAAAAAAACATCCAGATGAAACTGGGAGGCTGAAACTTAATTCAAGTTTTTTAGTGAGTGGTTTTTAAGTCTCAAAGTCAAAACAAGTATAAAACCTCAATTCTTAACAAACAAAAAAGGGAAATTTTTCGTCAGATGAACTTTTTTACAGAATTTTACACTATTTATTTTTGATGAGTTTTTTAGTTGAGATATTCCACGTGTTTTTTAATCTAATAAATGAAAAGATTAGTGAAGTTTTTAACAGAAATAAAATAAGTGTTTTTAACTGTTAAAAACTTCACTAATCTTTTCATTTATTTATTTTTCATTTTTATTTCATTTTTACTTGCGATTATAGGTAGGTACTATAAGGCAAGTCTTGCAATCGTGCAGAAAAAAAATTTTGAGATAACAATTAAACATGACATTACGATGATAGAGAATAAGAAAAAAGTGGGTCCTGCAATTCTGTCTGTCTGTCTGTCTGTCTGTCTGTCTGTATATGGATCTACAGCCTGAACCAATGGACCGATTTTCAAAATTTGCAGTTAGGGTCTGTGGAGCATCCTACAGAGGGGTTTTTGGAATTAATTTTGGATTGTTTTTCTTATGATGTAAAAAAATTTTTTGGAAAAGGCCTAAAAACGGTACCTCCCATAGTACCGTTTTTTTTAAAACCGACTTTCTCGTTAATGGCTGACACGATCTTGACGAAATTTTGGATTCAAAAAGTCGTAAACTGTTAAAGAAAGACTGCATATCAATATTTAAAAAAACTTAATTTTGGAAATTTTTATAAATTTTTTTAAAAAATCTTGAGTTTCGAATCTATATTTTTGATTTTTTTCAAATTTTTTGTCAAAATAACTCCTGTTAAGATCTAGAACTTTGCATACTCGACTTTTAAAAAACTGTTTTTAAAAAAAAGTGAAAAATAAAAACCGTTTTTTGGAAAAACTGCTCCAACGATTTTGATTAAATTTTCATCATTCATGTGTATTAGCGATTGCAAAAGAATGGCGTTTTTAGATTTTCGCTTGAAACCTTTGGAATATTTAATTTAATTTTTTCATTATTTTGCGTGATTTAATTCAATTTCCATAATTAATGTGTATTTGGCAACCCTGTACCACAAAATAAATTATGAAGAACTAATACCAAAACCTTTAACTCAGCCTTTAGATTTTGATATCGTATTTAGAACACAATCGCAAGTTCGTGCGACCCAGTCGTGCCCATTTTTTTTTTAATTTCTCAAGAACTAAAAGAGAATTTTGCATTCGTTGTAGAAAAGATTTTCTTGTCTCGACCTAACTTATCCTTTCTGAGCCTTTGTGGGATTGCATAACACCTTGTACATTTCATATCACAGCAATGGAAAATATCAACATCTGAAACGCTTGAGTATTGTCATGTCATTTTTTTTATACTGACAAAATCTTCCCCCACTACTAAAAATGCAAACTTTATACATCTTGTCATTTATTGTCCCTATCATCAAATTTTCCAAATCGAATAGGTTTCAGCGATGCTCTAGTAAATCCACATTTAGCATCATTTGCCAGTTGTATCTACCGGGACCATTTGCAAAACTATAATTTTTGATTTGCTTGCGTTGCCCTTTGGGAGCAATAATATAACTGCGATTTTTAGGACATGATTTGCAGCACAAAATTGTCTACATATATATGTACACTAAACATTTGATGTTTATTCCGTGGAAAGAAATTCCTCCGGGGAGAAAAATGTAGTGATGTCATCAAAAAACATTGAGAAACGTAAAGGTTAAGCAAGCACACACCACACAGTGTGATAAAAATTCGCATTCCTTATAATTTACTTTCGGCAAATCAATATCTGGGTTTTTATGCAAACGATATAAAATGTCATGCCTTGAATATTTATCGTAGAAAAATGTAACAGGAGAAAATTTATAAATAAGTCCTAATATTAAGTGAATAAAGTTCAATCTAATCTAAACTAATCCACTTATTTCGACTCCTTATTGTTTGGTTTTGCTTATATGTTTATAGTTTAATGAAATTTTTGGAACTTCAATGAAACACTTGCATTTCTTAGTTTAAGGAAAATGGCATTACTATCTATAGAATCAAAAGCAGAGTAGATCCACGATAAAAGCCTATGTATATCATTATCAACATATTATATGTTAATGTGAAATCGTTATTCAATGTGGAGTATTTTTCTGAAAGCTTACTTGGACTTCTTTGAGAAGTTCAATTTTCTGTTATCCAAACTGTTAAATGATTGCGAAGAATTTCTGTGAAGACTTTCGATACTGTGTTACAATAAAATACTCCCCGTTAGTTGCTGGGGTCTTCTGCTCTCCGTTGTTTTGGGAAAAGGAAGATTAGAACGATTATACTTTTCCTAAAGCTTTCAGTTAGAACTTTATCGTCAAAAGTCGGATTAAATCATACATAGTCGTAGAAATTCATCCGAGTAATACTTACTTAAGCTCTACTCCTGGAGGCAGTGGCGGATCCAGGATTTGGGCAAGGGGGGGGGGGGGGGGGGGGGTCTATTACTCAAAATCTCTACTCTACTAAAAAAAACTGTAAAAAACAAGATCTGGGTGAGGCTACTAAGCTGGCAGATTACCCTTTGAACGAATTTACGTACAAACGCGAAAACCTAGATTCTACTTTCCAAGTTATTTATGAACATGTTGCTAGAATTTGTTCTGAATACGAAATCACACTGAAATTGCCACGGCGTTGCAATCAACAAAAAAATTGTTGCAACGTTCAAGCACAAAGTATTGAAGACTACTACAGAATTTCTTTCTACATTCCGTTTCTTGATACGTTCATTTCACAACTCAAAAGTCGGTTCTCGGAACACAATTCCATTTTGCAAAGTTTCGGGCAACTGTTTCTTAAACAAGAATTCAGTGAAAATAAATTTGCTGACCTCTACACATTTTACGCCCAACATTCAATACCAATTTCCTAACCGAAAACGTTCAAGCGAAAACACAGGCGGCAACACTATAATGTGTAGAAATATACCAGGAGGGGAAATGCTTGACAGCTAAATACTGGAATGGTCTAAAATGTAGAACAAACTGGAACGCTCTAGATGTAATGTCATTTTATATAAATAGGCCGCTGACGCAACCAAAAGTCAGTTTTGATTATAGAGTGACAATGTTAAGAGTGAGTTAATGTGATTATTGGTAGAGTTGAAATCGAATAAAGCAGATATCGTATAAAAGTGGTAGAATTAAATTGAAAGGTAAAGTTTTATTATTGCGAACTAAGCGCACGTTACAATATATTGGATTATTCGAAGAAAAAAATCTGTCAGAAGTCAAGATGTGGGGACAACGAATCCACGACCAGAACATCCAAAATGCGCTTGATGCTTTACTGGTTAGTATCTTTCGATCAAAAATTTACATGTAAAAAAGTTTATATGTGACGCGATCCGAGAAAAAGCACCTTCTAGGCAAAAGTGAAAGCTTACACGGCACGCTCTGAAAGGCGCTGATGTACCATTCAAACCCATGTAAAAAATCGTTTCTCTGAATTTATATTTTGTGAAATAAGAGCGATGTTACAAACATCTGATTGAATATTCAGTAAAAGAACTTGTGTAATCAATCATGATCCAACAACCGATTTTTTGCCTTGTAAGTCCCGATATTTTTTTTTAAGACGATATTTTTCAGGTTATCAATAGCAAGTCGTTCAAGAATGTCGATTATATTTTGCGAGTCTTGGCAGTACTACCTGTAACTACAGCAACTCCAGAACGATCATTTTCGACGTTGAGGAGGATCAAAACTTACCTGAGAAATACGATGGGAAAGGAACGACTAAATTGTCTTGCTTCTTTAAATATCCATACCCATATTGAACTTACCGAGGACAAGATTCTAGTGGAGTTTTTCAAAAAACCTCGAAAATTTACTAGTGTTTGAAGTAGACTGCTCTTCAGTTTCTTATGATAATAATCAATAAAGTTCTTGAATTTTTAAAGTAATAATATTAGGTACTTCTCCTTTACATTTTTGTCTTGCTCATGCTATATTTTTCATTCCCGTAACAAAATTTGGAAATTAGGAGCCGATTAATGTTACAAATATCATCTTTTATTTTCCCGATTTGGGGGGGTCCGGACCCGAGACCCCCCCCCCGTGGATCCGGCTATGCCTGGAGCCTTGCTTAGTTTACAAGCTTAATCTACTTTTTGTTGTCCATGGAAGTGTGGCTCCCTAATCGAGTTTAACATTTTCTATAGAAAATTTTTCTATGGTCTAAACGAAAACCCCTTCAGATACACAAACAAGAACGTCTTACTGGACGAATCCAGGAATGCTTGGCGTATATCCTCTGGTCAAACTTGTTCTAAATGCCAGAATTAGTCAGAATATATCTACAGTGAGGTTGATAGCAAACGCTTTTTGCAGTATGTGCCTCCAAAGTGAAGAATCATCGTTAACAACATCCAGCACATCACCACCTTAGAAAGGGCGTATTTTATCATAGATCATCCCCTGGCATAAACTTAGAATTATTAACATTCAGAAGATAATTAGCTTCTGTTCCAATTTAGAAGCAGAAGAACTGCTCTGAAGCTTCAATGGGTTAGTACAAAAAGTTTCAAATTGACACCACACCATAGTGCCCCGATATGTATAAGCTCAACCCACTTTTCAATCTAATCTAATTACTGACTTTGTATTTTATTCGTGAAGCTTTTCTCGTGTATTATTTAAGCAATTTTTCATTGAATTTAGTTTAGAATAGAATAAAAATTTTCTACTTTTAAATTTTTTGGGTAATTATATTTTATCTCAGTCCTGTAAGTGTTTGTTCTCCATATTCCATATTGGAACGGGACCGGAAACAGTAACTTCTGGACCGATTTTAAAAATTCTTTCAACATTAGGTTGCCTATCACTCAGTAGCGTAGGCTATAATTCATCTCCATTATCTTACGGAAATGGAAACGGGAACGGGAGCGTTAATAGGGACGAGAACATGAAAGCCACTGAACCGAGTTCAAAAACTCTCGCAGCAATAAAAATGCCACATTGTCCCAGATTAACACCGATTATATTTGAAGTACTGAGAGAAGAAGTGGCCGTAGCCCTCAATTTTTCAATTTCGGGTTTATCGCACAACCATTAACAAAATTTAATGATTATTTTACTTAGTAAAAGAGAAACTGTTATTCCTTATTTTATAAGAGGCAAATGACAAAAAAAAATTCTCTGCATGGAGCTTTTTCTTAAACAGAAATGGGGTAACCCACTTGCATATAAAGGATATATACATAAGTGGTTCAACCTAAAAAAAATCTTTTATTTAATGCTTTTGTGCTAATTCAAATAGTTAAATACGAAACATGGTGCTATTTTTGACGTACGATAGTTTATTTTGTCTTTTTAAGGAAAGAAATGAAATGCTTCTGTTTTTCTTTGAGATCGCAAATATCTCAGTTCTATGAATTTGGGGCTACGCCATTTCTGCTCTCAAGGCCTCATTTCATCCTAAATTTCTAAGTGGTATATCAAAATGTACCTATTATTAACCTAAGTGTGTCGGTTGTCTTCCTGACAGCCACCTCAACCTAACTTATCTCAACATTACCACGAGAAAAGGAACGGGAAACTAAAAACTTCCAGGCAATCTTCAGCTTAGCCCAGCAGTTGTTTCTGACAATTTTTAAGTTTCTTGTCAGTTTTGTTTGAACAACAATTTGAATCTTAAACTGTATAAATACAACTTTTTTCTTCTTATTTTGCATTGTTTACATTTTCAATTACATTTGAAACCAAAATATAAGTAGGAGACTGGTCAGGTCATGGTGATACCGGCTTTCAATGTTGTCAGAAATAAAAGAACCGAATGGATTATTGTTGAATAGGTCTGTCACCATCGTTCTACCAAAACTAATCAGTTTCATTAACATACAAAAAAATCGCGGACTTTTGCATAAAAATCTTATAATCGTTTTAATAAATAATAAAATATTCTCGAAAATAGACAATTTTGGTACGAACGATAACCATTAATAAGTAGGTTAGGTTAGGTTTAAATGGCTGTCAGGAAAACAAACTGACACACTTAGACCAATATTGGGTCCATTGTGATACCATAGAAATTATGCGAGGGAGTACCTCACTTAACAAAACCATTTGGAGCTTTTAATAAAGCGAAGGAGACGCAGGGGATCTGTGTTCGCCAGATCGCTTGGATCATCAAGAAAATATTTTCCTAGATGCCGTTTTCTTTTAAAAGAGAGTGCAGGACATGAGCAGAGGAGGTGTGGGATTGTCTCCTCCTCCTCCTCATCTTAGCAACTTCTGCAGAAGTCATTAGAGGGAACACCAAGTCTTATGGCGTGTCTTCCTATTAGACAATGTTCGGTGATGACATTGATTACGGAGCTAACTAGCAATCTGGTTATGGATAGCAAATGTCTTGTGCGTTTCGGATTTAGTCCTGGCCATATCCGTTTTTTTGCCACACACGTGGTGATATTGTTCCACCTATAATTTGTTCTATCCATTGCCTATTGCTTTAGCATAAGTTTACATGTAGCGATTGGTATACCAATGTTCAACCTGCTGGTTGAGATCGGTAGAACGGTTCCTTCTCTGGCGAGTTCATCGGCTTTGCAGTTACCCACGATATCTCTGTGCCCCGGCACCCAAATAAGGTGAAAATTGAACTGTTCAGCCATCTACTTAAGAGATAGGCGACAGTTAAGGGCGGTTACTGAGTTCGTAGAAACAGCGCCGAGTGATTTGAGGGCTGCTTGACTATCTGAGAAAATCCGGATATTCGTTGAGGATATCACGTTTTCTTTTAGCCATGATAGGACCTCTTTGATCGCCAGAATTTCCGCTTGGAACAGGCTACAATGGTTTGGGAGGCGGAAAGAGAGACTTACGTTAAGTCGGTTTGAGTACACCCCGCAGCCGACCCCTTCTCCGGTTTTTGAACCATCTGTATAGAAATGAATTGAATCATCTCTCAAAAATTCTTCGTCTTCCCAGGTCGTTCTCGGTGGGATGGAGACTTGGAACTTATTATCAGAAACCAATTGGGGGATGGTGTAGTCGGAGTGGCAAGGGATTGATCCGAATAAATTCAGGATTGTAGCGTGACCGATGTTGTTATCGGACCATTGGGAGATAGCTGAGTTTGCTGAATATATCTAGTGGTGCGAGGTTAAGAAGTATATTTAGGGCAGCTGAGGGTGTTGATCTCAGTGCTCCGCTTATCAAAGTTGAGCAACGGACTTTAATTTTGAACAGTTTTTTTTTAGAATATGACCAAGAATCACATCCCAAATTATAATACACGAATTACGGAACACCCTGTATGCCTGTATATAAAGATACAAAACAAAAAAGCCTTTAAATATTTTTAAAATACTTTGTTGGTATATAAAATACAGGCGGAGCTCATAAGTTCTTTTATTAAATTTGAGTTACTTAGAAGTTATTGTACAAAATTTGGTCCGACTTTCGTCCTATGAACTAGAAAAAGTTCTTCAAAATCGATTTATGGCTCTCGTGTGATTCGACAAAAGGACATGCGCTAAGCTGTACTTTATACTTTTATTATGTTTTCTGTTAACTTAACTTCTTTTTTAAATGAATTGAATACAAAATAACAAATAAACTCTGAAAAACAAAGCGGGAGAACGATGAAGAGTTTCGTTTAGTTAGGCCTTTGGTTGCTGAATTCTTTGTTATTTTATTTTGTAAAATACTATGCATAAAGATAATTCAATGAGCTCCTTACTTTTTTATTAAACTAAATAGGTAAATAAATAAATAGGGTGATACATCAATGAAAGCCTAACACATTTCAAGAAATTGCAATGCTATGACTATTCTGAAGGACTAACTGAGAAAATGGTTTTCATGACACACAGTGTTATTACTCTAGGATGAATTACCTATTCATGGGGAAAGAGTTATTAGACTATGAACTTCGAAAAAATTTCTTCCACTTGAAATTTTAGGGGGGTTTGATCTGGGTCGTAACATAGAGCATATCGGGTTAAGTCAATTTCAAATTTTTTTTGGTATTGAAAAACCCATGTTAATCAAAAAGTCAAATTTTCTGAATAGCGACCCAATATATGTATTTACACGAACTTTCGATATAGATAGATATTGATAGAGTGAAAATATATTTGCAATTTCAAACTGAACCAGTTTGATTTAAATGCTTTTAATTTGATTTTTTCAGCAGAAAAATTTTTTTACAAAAAAACTAGCTGACAAATTGCTGTTATATGACACACATAATAACAATGTAGATCGTTTTAAACTATTAAACAAAGTAAATCTGCTAAAAACCATGTCTTTTTTATGAGATCAAAAATGAATATTCAAGTTCATATGTTTGCAGAGTAAATTTAAAATGTTGCTACCTTTAAGCCATGTGAAGTTCACCTGCAAGTTTGCAGAGAAATTTAGTCGGCTGAGCATTTAAATTACGGTACACGGTAGGTTGACTCGTAGTTGACTGGTAAATGTTGAATTGTGTTGCCGTCGTCCTACCGGCAGCTGCTATTAATGTACAAAAAAGTATACGTACCTATGAGTATAAAGATGTTTAAGGATTTTAACAAATTGTACGTTATGGATGTGTATAATAGTTTAGCACAAAGACACAGAACCAAAAAGGGTATAGGCTGAGGCATCTACATACATTCTACATACATATATGTACAGCCAACGCCAACTTCGGAAAGGTAAACACACTTCAAAGAGTATTTTTCGTATATTATTCGAGTGAAGAGGTGGAACTTGGCCTTGAGGCTTGTTGAGATGTTTTTTTTTTCTCATTTTCTGCTTTCTTGACTTCTTCTATTTGTAAAGAGGATTAGTAGGCTTTTGAAAAAAAGAAGAAGTAAAAGAAAGAAAAAACCATAAATAAACGTGACTGAATTGCGAATTTATCTATAGGTACGAGTATTAAAAAGTGTTTATCTTAGTTTATATCTTTTTTATTTCAATCATCCCTGAAGACTTGCTTGCTTTTATGGCATACTTAAGCTTTATTTTATGCGTTTTGTTCAAGAGGCCACTCAATCATCTTTTGTTGAGTGAGATTTTGAAATGAATAAATATTATATGTGGGGAATAGTCATTTGAATGTCCCTAAAGATGCCCCGATGGGCTGTCATAAGAACACAATAAGCTTTTTGAAAATGATAAGACTGAGAGGTTTGACTAAAAGAGCTGGAATGGATTGAAGCTATTTGAATATGTTCAGCAGCAGAACACTACAAGGACTTTCATGAAGCAGATAACATATGCAAATAACGGTACTTTATCTTCAAACAACCAAAACCAAATAGTTAAAGGTACCCGTGGCATGATGGTTAGCATGTTTGCTGTAAACCCAGAGGCTCTTGGTTCGATTCCCAACAGAGGCAAAATTTTTTTCAATGGGTATCGCATTTCGTGAGGAATTGGGAAGTCCTCCGTTAGTAAATTCATTGCCATGAATATTGTAAGTCCCCTCCATTCCTTAACTAGGCAAGGTTGTGAGAAATGCGCTAGGCCCTGGGCCTTCTCGCTTTGTTGCGCCACTTTATTTATTTATTCAAGTAGTAAAAAGCAGACTCTATAGGACATCCTCTTTAGCGTGTTTTTATCAAGCGATGGAGCTTTGGAAGAGGTTAACTCATAAGTCAGCTGATAAGAGCGCTTTTCCAGTCAACTTGTATTAGTGCATTTCCAGGAACATTGAAATCAAGAACAAATCAAAATTTTGAGTAACAGTTTATTTTTAAATGAATAAATTACCATCATACCGCTTTTCTGGCTGTGCCCGTGGCAAAATCGTTAGCATGGCTGCATGTTACTTGGGAGGTTGGTGGTTCAAATCCCAGAAACATCAAAAAAAAAATATTTTCCACGGGTATCGCTTTCGAGCGTAAATACATAATGCCATGGCAAGCGCATTCCTACTTCGCGGCGCGGGCGCTTGGAATCGACATAAAATTGTTAGTCTTGAAGCCACTACGTTTTCATAGCTTTGTTACGCCACCCTTTTTCAGAGACACGAGGCACTATTCTAAGACCATTAGACAAACTATTTCTCTTCATCTTTTATTTGTAACGACAACCACCGTCAAAAGCCCGATGGCGTAACTATTGTCATTAAAAAATATCTACAGAGCTAACCCAACTAAACAGGAAATTTCCTTGTGCACAAAATGTACAGCTATTTATGTCGCATGCCCTACAAAATCGGTAACATTGAAATAGATTATATTAATGGCGCACATTTAAAATAAAACTCACTTTAAAGCACCCATAATAACTTTTGTTTGCATGACAGCACTCTGTGTACACATAGCACCATAACTGTGCTGCACAAGGGAGGGCTGTTTAACAATATAATCCTCCCCTTTAGCCAACGACCGACGAGCGATGACGCGACGCACGGACGACGAGACGGTGGTAGATTTTCAATTTTCAATTAAATCCACTCAACGCATGTGTTCAGCTATGGAATTAGAATTATCGTGACAATCTCCTGCATACACCTACACATTTCTTTATGGAATTAAAAATGTTACATAAAAAATTCACGCAACGTGTTACAAAGCCCAATTTGGTATGTGAATAGGCATTTGTACAATTATGACAGCAAGAAATAACAATCATAATTCGCACATGTTTTTGTTTATACGCTAATCAGTTTCAGACATTTTGTTGTGGTTCTGGTAAGAAACTCGAAATTGTAGTTCTTGGTCTTTTTACTTGAGGAAATTTCAAGCCAACTGGTAAAGAAAAATCCAGAACATGACTTTAATTATGATGAAGTGAAAGACTCTAGAAAGTGTTGGGCCAATTCTTTCTGTTGGGGTGTGTAGGTGTGGGCACGACTGGATCCAACAACGAACTTGTTCATATGTGTTAAGTAAAGCATTTAAAATTTGTTTGCTTTATATTACTGCCAAATTATGAAAATGGGGAATAAATAATAAATAAATAAATAATTCATTTATTAGCTTAATACAAGTTTAAAATAACTTAAGCACTAAACTTAAACTAATTAAAACTAATTAAAGCTAAATTAAACTACGAAGATGAAAAATGGTTTAAAAAGAGGACTTTCAGACAGGGACTTGGAAGATTGAGGTCGAAAAGAAAGGGAACAGAATTAATCTTACTCATCATGCGGGTTAAGGGTTCGTTGAGACCATAGGATGTACGATGAGCAGGAAGGAAAAAAAATCGGGATGATCTTACGTTTCGGAGATTAGTGTTGAAGGAGATAAGGTCTAAAAGGGGGGAGCAGTCAGTGTTACCAGTAAGAAGTCGGTGAATGAATATGATGTCAAAGACATTCCTTCTGTTTTCTAGGGAGTGGCGATTAATGATTGCAAGACGTTCGCGGTAAGGAGGCAGGGTGAGAAAGTTTCTAACGTCGTAGAGATCCCGAAGGACAAAGAGCAGAAAACGACGTTGCACACTTTCGAATCTTGAGATATGAACCGCATGATATGGAGCCCACACTTGCGATACATACTCAACGAGAAGGCGAACATATGTAGGCAATATAGAGGGATTTCGTTACAAGGGGGTTGCGGAACTCTTTGGGCCATCTCTTGATAAAACCAAGGGCGTAATTAGCTCTTGATATTACTTCGTCAACATGAGAACGAAAATTTAATTCGCCGTCGCAGAGAACTCCTAAATCTCGGATATGCTGCTCACGGTTTATAGAGATGTTCTGAAGCTGATAGGATCTGGGGGGAGGTTTATTACTTTTGCGAGAAAATGTTATTGCTTCGCATTTGGCAATGTTTAATTCAAGGAAGTTTTTACAACACCAAAAGACGAATGAATCGAGGTCATTTTGAAGCTGGGGACAATCTCGATCGGTGGTGATGACTTTGAAAATTTTAGCGTCATCCGCGTAAAGTGAGATAGAAGAATATTGGATGATCTTTTCGACATCATTAATGGCAAGGATGAAAAAGAGGGGTCCAAGATGGCTGCCTTGGGGTACACCGGAGGTTGCCACAAAAGGAACTGAAAGAGTTGAAAGGAAACGAACTCTATATTGGCGGTTATCCAAACATGAAGATATCCATTTGAGTAGGATAGGGCTGAGTCCGAGGAAGGAAAGTTTAAAGAAGATTAAAGTGTGAGAGATTTTGTCGAAAGCTTTGCTGAAATCTGTGGTAATGACGTCTACTTCGTTTCCTTTTTCCATCGCAGAAAGAGAGAAGGAAACAAACTCAACTAGATTAGTGGTTGTAGACCTTCCCTTACAGAAACCATGCTCCTTGGAGGAGATCATTGATTTGCGCTGGAAAGAAAGTATTTCATACGGAATGCTTTCGAAAAGCTTAGGGATATGAGAAAGTTTAGCTATGGGCCTATAGTTAGATATTTGGTTTTTGGAGCCTTTTTTATGGAAAGGTGAAATAACGAATATTTTCCATAATTCCGTAAAAACTCCACTTGAAAGGGATAGTTTGAAAAGGTTAGTGATGGGAAGGGCTAAACTGGAACAACATTTTTAAAGCAAAATGGCAGGAATGCCATCTGGACCTGGATTATACTCGTCTTTGAGTTTGAGGAGACCATTAAGAACAGTTGACTGATTAAAGCTAAGATTAGAAGGCCCTGTAGAGAAATGGCGAAGATATGAAAAGTAAGTCTGGTCTAGATGTGGGGTTTTTTGAGCAAAAGACAGTTTGAAGTAACTGCCGAAAAAATTAGCAATTGTTGTTGGTTCGTTGGAAGTTTGGCTTTCGTAGTGAAGAGAAAGAGGGAAACCATCATTTTTCTTTTTATAGTTGATAAACTTATAAAACGATTTTGGCTCCGAAATTAGATTTGCTTGGGTGGTGGATGTAAGGTCATTGTAAAGAGCTTCATTGAGGTTGGAAAACTTATAAAATAATCCAAGGTAATCAGAGTAATCGAAAACTGAACGGGAGCGTAGAAATTTATTCCAGAGCTTATTTCTCTTGTTTCGCAGCTCACGTAGTTTGATTGTACCAAGGAGGGGATGTTGAGTAGGGCTTATCACGCGAAATGGAAACATAAAGATTTATGCAGTGCAACAATTTCTCGTAAAGCAGACTAGTTGCATCATTCATTGAAAGATTTTTAAAGTCGAATGAGGTATTAGAGAGGATTTCATTGATTTTCTTGAAGTTGGCTTTACGAAAGTTGAACGAATACTTACTTGGGCTAGGTAGAAGAAAAGGTAAGGTTATAAAAAAAGAAAGTGTAAGTAGGGTGGCACAATAGGGCGAGGAGCCCCAGGGCCTAGCGCATTTCTTACAACCATGTCTTGTGAGGGAATGAAAGGAACTTTTAATGTTCTGCCGGTTCTGAACGGCTAATCAAAAAAGCGCTTTTCGTCTCAATGAATTTACTAACGGAGGACTTGCCAATTCCTCGCGAATGGCGATTTTCGTGGAAATACATTCTTGCCTCTGTTGAGATTCGAACCACGAACATCTGGATAAACAGGCAGACATGCTCACTATCACGGCACGGGTACCACCAAATAATGAGGAATAGTTTTATATTTTTTAGAAATATTTGAAGAGTTTAAAATTCGAATACTGAACATTCAAAGCTACCATCCGCTTTAGATGAGATCCATGTTTCTGCACCGCTTAGCTGGATTGGTTGTTGCACTCATGTTGTTTTCGGTGTCTATAGTGGGTCCCAGGTAGACGAAGACCTGTGCTACCTCGAAGTTGTGTCTGTCTACTGTGACGTTTTGTCCAATTCGTAGATGTTTTGTGTCCTTGTTTGGTAACTGCATATACTTCGTTTTACCTCCATTAAACCCATTTTTGCCACTTCTGTTTCAATGCCCGCAAAAGCACCTTTGGCATCACGCTTCCTTCTTTCCATTACGTCAATATTGTCTACGTAGATGAGTAATTGTACAGATTATTAAAAGATTGTTCCTCTTGTGTTGAATTTTTAGTTTTGTACAATCTTTTTAAGTATGAAGCAATCGCATGACAGTTCGTCGCATTGCTTTAAGCCTTTTTCGACATCAAAAGTCTTTTCCTACTTTGATGGAGCAGCACGTATTCTCCAAAGTCATCCTGCATAGTCGTACGAGTTTTGCAGGGATGCCGAAACTAGCCATAACTCTGCGCAGCTCGTCTCTGTAAATACTGTCATATGCGGCCCTGCAATCGGTAAAGATGATCTCCAGCATTGAAAAGTTCTTAACAAAGGCCATCTGCCCCTGCAGTCTTATTTGATTTGAGTCTGCATATGGCAAGCTTAACTTCTTCTAGGTTGGGAGGACGGCATTCTTGATCATAGTCCAAGTTGAATGGGGCATTCAGCCAGAGAGCGGAATCAGTGTCTTCATTGCCGTTCAGTAATCTGCAAAAGTGATCTTTCCAGATCCTCAGTAGCGACTGTGACTCTAATCACATTCTAAAGAGGTTATATTCACCCCTATCACAAGGCCCGTCGTATTAAATTCGTCCTAAGAATGACATTTAGAAAGGACTAAAAACGTGTTTGTAATAAATGTTCAAGTCACGCAGTTACTCTGCCTGACTGCTGAGTTTTGTATCTTCGTCGCTTCTAAGCAGTCTGCAGCAGCGACTTTTCCAGATCCTCAGTAGCTACTGCGTTTCGATTACTATGTTTCCCTTCTGGTCTTTACAGGGTTGAGTTCGGGCTTTGCCATCCTGTCAAGATCTTTTTACCTTTTGGTAACACTTCCGAATCCAATTCCTTACATAGCATCTCCCCATTTCCTCAAACGTGCGCTTCTCATGCTGCTTCCTTTTCTGTTTGAGGATTTGGTGTCCTTCCTTCCGATTGTAGCTTTCCGAAGTCATATCGATTCACAGCGTTGGTTCGTGCTGGTCGTGAACAGGATATCCTCATTTGTACCTTGGCTACAACAAAGTAGTGGTCCGAGTCAAAGTTGGTTCTTCGAAAAGTTCGGACATGTATCACACTGGCAGAGTGCCTTGCGTCGATCGCAGCATGATCAATTTGGTTGACGGTTGATTGACCTGGGGATCGCCATGTATATTTTGTGATGCAGGAAATGTGTGCTACTAACAACTAGATTTAGCCCGCAGCAAAATCGATAACCCCTAGTCCTTTATGGAGGTTTTTGTATTGCAGGCTTTGCTTGTTCTCTTTCCCTAGTTTTGTTTTCTGATCTTCAAGGATGGTTTTCATGCCATGTTTAGGGCATTGCTCATATGCTTCATCAAGGAGCTCATAGTAAAAGTCCTTGGAGTTATCAGCTTACTCTTCTATGGAAGCCTGAGCATATACAAAGTTTATGCTGGAGAAATCAGCCTTAATGCGCTCACTTACCGAATTTTAGCTGATTACTTAGAAGTAGTCTCTAAGGGTGAATCCACAACCAAAAAACCATTGCTTCTGTATTCTGTAGCAGTTGCCTCGGTAGAGTTCGCTGTTTTTCATTTTCTTTATAATACTTCTTAGATTGCGGTTGAATCTGTATTGCAGCATCCTAGGACTTCCGATAGTTCTTCAGCTGAATATAGTCCACTAAGAGATCTTACGTTTACACGTGCAGATCCGGAGGTCTTCGTCCTTTTTTCGTTTGCTAGGGCGATAAATGGTGAAATCATTATTGCTATTCGAGGCAGTTTGTGGTTTCCGTTTGTTGTTTGTTGATCTGAAGCAGATCCTGATAAGTTTTCGTTTTTTATGTGGTCCCCCACACGATTTCTCTCCAATTTTTTCATGTGGCCCCCCACACAATTTCTTTTAAATTTTTTCTTGTGGCCCCCTACAGTTTATTCCAATTTCTAGGAGCCTGATAAGTTTTCGTTTTTTTATGTGGCCACCAACACGATTTCTCTTCAATTTTTTCATGTCCGTCCCCCACACAATTTCTTTTCAATTTTTTCTTGTGGCCCCCTACAGTTTATTCCAATTTCTGGGAGCCTGTTAAGTTTTCGTTTTTTATGTGGTCCCTCCCCCACACGATTTTCTTAAATTTTTTCACGTGGTCCCCCACACAATTTCTTTTCAATTTTTTCTTGTGGCCCCCTACAGTTTATTCCAATTTCTGGGAGCCTGATAAGTTTTCGTTTTTTTATGTGGTCCCCCACACGATTTCTCTTCAATTTTTTCATGTTCGTCCCCCACAAAATTTCTTTTCAATTTTTTCTTGTGGCCCCCCTACAGTTTATTCCAATTTCTGGGAACCTGTTAAGTTTTCGTTTTTTTATGTGGTCCCTCCCCCACACGATTTTCTTAAATTTTTTCACGTGGTCCCCCACACAATTTCTTTTCAATTTTTTCTTGTACAGTTTATTCCAATTTCTGGAAGCCTGATAAGTTTTCGTATTTTTATGTGGTCCCCCACACGATTTCTCTTCCATTTTTTCATGTGGTCCCCCACACAATTTCTTTTCAATTTTTTCTTGTGGCCCCCTACAGTTTATTCCAATTTCTGGGAGCCTGATAAGTTTTCGTATTTTTATGTAGTCCCTCTCCCATACGATTTCTCTTCAATTTTTTCACGTGGTCCCTCCCACAGTTTATTCCAATTTCTGGGAGCCTGATAAGTTTCCGTTTTTTTATGTGGTCCCCCACACAATTTCTCTTAAATTTTTTCATGTGGGTCCCCCCCCCCACACAATTTCTTTTCAATTTTTTCTTGTGGCCCCCTACAGTTTATTCCAATTTCTGGGAGCCTGATAAGTTTTCGTATTTTTATGTGGTCCCCCACACGATTTCTCTTAAATTTTTTCACGTGGTCCCTCCTCCCCCCCCACACGATTTCTTTTCAATTTTTTCTTGTGGCCCCCTACAGTTTATTCCAATTTCTGGGAGCCTGATAAGTTTTCGTATTTTAATAAGGTCCCCCACACGATTTCTCTTCAATTTTTTCATGTGGGTCCCCCCCCACACAATTTCTTTTCAATTTTTTCTTGTGGCCCCCTACAGTTTATTCCAATTTCTGGGAGCCTGATAAGTTTTCGTTTTTTTATGTGGTCCCCCACACGATTTCTCTTCAATTTTTTCATGTGGTCTCCCCCACACAATTTCTTTTCAATTTTTTCTTGTGGCCCCCTACAGTTTATTCCAATTTCTGGGAGCCTGATAAGTTTTCGTATTTTTATAAGGTCCCCCACACGATTTCTCTTAAATTTTTTCATGTGGTCGGTCCCCCACCCAATTTCTTTTCAATTTTTTCTTGTGGCCACACACGATTTCTCTTCAATTTTTTCATGTGGTCTCCCCCACACAATTTCTTTTCAATTTTTTCTTGTGGCCCCCTACAGTTTATTCCAATTTCTGGGAGCCTGATAAGTTTTCGTTTTTTTATGTGGTCCCCCACACGATTTCTCTTCAATTTTTTCATGTGATCTCCCCCACACAATTTCTTTTCAATTTTTTCTTGTGGCCCCCTACAGTTTATTCCAATTTCTGGGAGCCTGATAAGTTTTCGTATTTTAATAAGGTCCCCCACACGATTTCTCTTCAATTTTTTCATGTGGGTCCCCCCCCACACAATTTCTTTTCAATTTTTTCTTGTGGCCCCCTACAGTTTATTCCAATTTCTGGGAGCCTGATAAGTTTTCGTTTTTTTATGTGGTCCCCCACACGATTTCTCTTCAATTTTTTCATGTGGTCTCCCCCACACAATTTCTTTTCAATTTTTTCTTGTGGCCCCCTACAGTTTATTCCAATTTCTGGGAGCCTGATAAGTTTTCGTATTTTTATAAGGTCCCCCACACGATTTCTCTTAAATTTTTTCATGTGGTCGGTCCCCCACCCAATTTCTTTTCAATTTTTTCTTGTGGCCACACACGATTTCTCTTCAATTTTTTCATGTGGTCTCCCCCACACAATTTCTTTTCAATTTTTTCTTGTGGCCCCCTACAGTTTATTCCAATTTCTGGGAGCCTGATAAGTTTTCGTTTTTTTATGTGGTCCCCCACACGATTTCTCTTCAATTTTTTCATGTGGCCCCCACACAATTTCTTTTAAATTTTTTCTTACAGTTTATTCCAATTTCTGGGAGCCTGATTAGTTTTCGTTTTTTTATGTGGTCCCCCACACGATTTCTCTTCAATTTTTTCATGTGGTCCCCCACACAATTTCTTTTCAATTTTTTCTTGTGGCCCCCTACAGTTTATTCCAATTTCTGGAAGCCTGATAAGTTTTCGTATTTTTATGTGGTCCCCCACACGATTTCTCTTCAATTTTTTCATGTGGTCCCCCACACAATTTCTTTTAAATTTTTTCTTGTGGCCCTCTACAGTTTATTCCAATTTCTGAAAGCCTGATAAGTTTTCGTATTTTTATGTGGTCTCCCACACGATTTCTCTTCCCTTTTTGCATGTGGTCCCCCACACAATTTCTTTTCAATTTTTTCTTGTGGCCCCCTACAGTTTATTCCAATTTCTGGGAGCCTGATAAGTTTTCGTGTTTTTATGTGGTCCCTCCCCCATACGATTTCTCTTCAATTTTTTCACGTGGTCCCTCCCACAGTTTATTCCAATTTCTGGGAGCCTGATAAGTTTTCGTTTTTTTGTGTGGTCCCCCACACGATTTCTCTTAAATTTTTTCATGTGGGTCCCCCACACAATTTCTTTTCAATTTTTTCTTGTGGCCCCCTACAGTTTATTCCAATTTCTGGGAGCCTGATAAGTTTTCGTATTTTTATGTGGTCCCCACACGATTTCTCTTCAATTTTTTCACGTGGTCCCTCCTCCCCCACACAATTTCTCTTCAATTTTTTCATGTGGGTCCCCCACACAATTTCTTTTCAATTTTTTCTTGTGGCCCCCTACAGTTTATTCCAATTTCTGGGAGCCTGATAAGTTTTCTTTTTTTCATGTGGTCCCCCAAACGATTTCTCTTCAATTTTTCACGTGGTCCCCCACACAATTTCTTTTCAATTTTTTCTTGTGGCCCTCTACAGTTTATTCCAATTTCTGAAAGCCTGATAAGTTTTCGTATTTTTATGTGGTCTCCCACACGATTTCTCTTCCCTTTTTGCATGTGGTCCCCCACACAATTTCTTTTCAATTTTTTCTTGTGGCCCCCTACAGTTTATTCCAATTTCTGGGAGCCTGATAAGTTTTCGTGTTTTTATGTGGTCCCTCCCCCATACGATTTCTCTTCAATTTTTTCACGTGGTCCCTCCCACAGTTTATTCCAATTTCTGGGAGCCTGATAAGTTTTCGTTTTTTTGTGTGGTCCCCCACACGATTTCTCTTAAATTTTTTCATGTGGGTCCCCCACACAATTTCTTTTCAATTTTTTCTTGTGGCCCCCTACAGTTTATTCCAATTTCTGGGAGCCTGATAAGTTTTCGTATTTTTTTGTGGTCCCTCCCCCATACGATTTCTCTTCAATTTTTTCACGTGGTCCCTCCCACAGTTTATTCCAATTTCTGGGAGCCTGATAAGTTTTCGTATTTTTATGTGGTCCCCACACGATTTCTCTTAAATTTTTTCACGTGGTCCCTCCTCCCCCACACAATTTCTCTTCAATTTTTTCATGTGGGTCCCCCACACAATTGCTTTTCAATTTTTTCTTGTGGCCCCGACAGTTTATTCCAATTTCTGGGAGCCTAATAAGTTTTCGTTTTTTTTATGGCGGTGTACCCCACAGGCGGATCACTAGTGTGAAGCAGAAAAGTGGGAGAGTTGTGATCGCTTCAAGATCACTTACTCGTAACGCCGGAAATGGAAAGAAGAAGAAGAAGAAGTATGTGGTCCCCCACACGATTTCTCTTCAATTTTTTCATGTGGTCCCCCACACGATTTCTTTTCAATTTTTTCTTGTGGCCCCCTACAGTTTATTCCAATTTCTGGGAGCCTGATAAGTTTTCGTATTTTTATGTGGTCCCCCATACGATTTTCTTCAATTTTTTCATGTGGTCCCCCCCCCCCACACGATTTCTCTTAAATTTTTTCATGTCCGTCCACCACACAATTTCTTTTCAATTTTTTCTTGTGGCCCCCTACAGTTTATTCCAATTTATGGGAGCCTGATAAGTTTTCGTTTTTTTATGTGGTTCCCCCACACGATTTCTCTTCAATTTTTTCACGTGGTCCCCCACACAATTTCTTTTCAATTTTTTCTTGTGGCCCCCCTACAGTTTATTCCAATTTCTGGGAGCCTGATAAGTTTTCGTTTTTTTATGTGGTCCCCCACACGATTTCTCTTCAATTTTTTCACGTGGTCCCCCACACAATTTCTTTTCGTTTTTTTATGTGGTCCCCCACACGATTTCTCTTCAATTTTTTCATGCCCGTCCCCCACACAATTTCTTTTCAATTTTTTCTTGTGGCCCCCCTACAGTTTATTCCAATTTCTGTTAGCCTGATAAGTTTTCGTTTTTTTATGTGGTCCCCCATACGATTTTCTTCAATTTTTTCATGCGGTCCCCCCCCCCCACACGATTTTTAAATTTTTTCATGTCCGTCCCCCACACGATTTCTTTTAAATTTTTTCTTGTGGCCCTTACAGTTTATTCCAATTTCTGGGAGCCTGATAAGTTTTCGTTTTTTTATGTGGCCCCCAACACGATTTCTCTTAAATTTTTTCATGTCCGTCCCCCACACAATTCCCTACAGTTTATTCCAATTTCTGGGAGCCTGATAAGTTTTCGTATTTTTATGTGGTCCCCCACACGATTTCTTTTCAATTTTTTCTTGTGGCCCCCTACAGTTTATTCCAATTTCTGGGAGCCTGATAAGTTTTCGTTTTTTTATGTGGTCCCCCATACGATTTTCTTCAATTTTTTCATGCGGTCCCCCCCCACCCACACGATTTTTAAATTTTTTCATGTCCGTCCCCCACACGATTTCTTTTAAATTTTTTCTTGTGGCCCTTACAGTTTATTCCAATTTCTGGGAGCCTGATAAGTTTTCGTTTTTTTATGTGGCCCCCAACACGATTTCTCTTAAATTTTTTCATGTCCGTCCCCCACACAATTTCTTTTCAATTTTTTCTTGTGGCCCCCTACAGTTTATTCCAATTTCTGGGAGCCTGATAAGTTTTCGTTTTTTTATGTGGTCCCCCACACGATTTCTCTTAAATTTTTTCACGTGGTCCCCCACACAATTTCTTTTCAATTTTTTCTTGTCCCCTACAGTTTATTCCAATTTCTGGGAGCCTGATAAGTTTTCGTTTTTTTATGTGGTCCCCCACACGATTTCTCTTCAATTTTTTCACGTGGTCCCCCACACAATTTCTTTTCAATTTTTTCTTGTTGCCCCCTACAGTTTATTCCAATTTCTGGGAGCCTAATAAGTTTTCGTTTTTTTTATGGCGGCGTACCCCACAGGCGGATCACTAGTGTGAAGCAGAAAAGTGGGAGAGTTGTGATCGCTTCAAGATCACTTACTCGTAACGCCGGAAATGGAAAGAAGAAGAAGAAGAAGTATGTGGTCCCCCACACGATTTCTCTTAAATTTTTTCATGTCCGTCCACCACACAATTTCTTTTAAATTTTTTCTTGTGGCCCCCTACAGTTTATTCCGATTTCTGGGAGCCTGATAAGTTTTCGTTTTTTTATGTGGTCCCCCACACGATTTCTCTTAAATTTTTTCACGTGGTCCCCCACACAATTTCTTTTCAATTTTTTCTTGTCCCCTACAGTTTATTCCAATTTCTGGGAGCCTGATAAGTTTTCGTTTTTTTATGTGGTCCCCCACACGATTTCTCTTCAATTTTTTCACGTGGTCCCCCACACAATTTCTTTTCAATTTTTTCTTGTCCCCTACAGTTTATTCCAATTTCTGGGAACCTGATAAGTTTTCGTTTTTTTATGTGGTCCCCCACACGATTTCTCTTCAATTTTTTCATGTGGTCCCCCACACGATTTCTCTTCAATTTTTTCATGTGGTCCCCCACACAATTTCTTTTCAATTTTTTCTTGTCCCCTACAGTTTATTCCAATTTCTGGGAGCCTGATAAGTTTTCGTTTTTTTATGTGGTCCCCCACACGATTTCTCTTCAATTTTTTCATGTGGTCCCCCACACGATTTCTCTTAAATTTTTTCATGTGGTCCCCCACACAATTTCTTTTCAATTTTTTCTTGTCCCCTACAGTTTATTCCAATTTCTGGGAGCCTGATAAGTTTTCGTTTTTTTATGTGGTCCCCCACACGATTTCTCTTCAATTTTTTCATGTGGTCCCCCACACGATTTCTCTTAAATTTTTTCATGTGGTCCCCCACACAATTTCTTTTCAATTTTTTCTTGTCCCCTACAGTTTATTCCAATTTCTGGGAGCCTGATAAGTTTTCGTATTTTTATGTGGTCCCCACACGATTTCTCTTCAATTTTTTCACGTGGTCCCTCCTCCCCCACACAATTTCTCTTCAATTTTTTCATGTGGGTCCCCCACACAATTTCTTTTCAATTTTTTCTTGTGGCCCCCTACAGTTTATTCCAATTTCTGGGAGCCTGATAAGTTTTCGTTTTTTTATGTGGCCCCCAACTCGATTTCAATTTCTTTTCAATTTTTTCTTGTGGCCCCCCTACAGTTTATTCCAACTTCTGGGAGCCTGATAAGTTTTCGTTTTTTTATGTGGTCCCCCACACGATTTCTCTTCAATTTTTTCACGTGGTCCCCCACACAATTTCTTTTCGTTTTTTTACGTGGTCCCCCACACGATTTCTCTTCAATTTTTTCACGTGGTCCCCCACACAATTTCTTTTCAATTCTTTCTTGGGGGCCTACAGTTTATTCCAATTTCTGGGAGCCTGATAAGTTTTCGTTTTTTTATTTGGTCCCCTATACGATTTTCTTCAATTTTTTCATGTGGTCCCCCCCCCCCACACGATTTCTCTTCAATTTTTTCATGTCCGTCCACCACACAATTTCTTTTCAATTTTTTCTTGTGGCCCCCTACAGTTTATTCCGATTTCTGGGAGCCTGATAAGTTTTCGTTTTTTTATGTGGTCCCCCACACGATTTCTCTTCAATTTTTTCACGTGGTCCCCCACACAATTTCTTTTCAATTTTTTCTTGTGGCCCCCCTACAGTTTATTCCAATTTCTGGGAGCCTGATAAGTTTTCGTTTTTTTATGTGGTCCCCCATACGATTTTCTTCAATTTTTTCATGCGGTCCCCCCCCCCCACACGATTGCTCTTAAATTTTTTTATGTCCGTCCACCACACAATTTCTTTTCAATTTTTTCTTGTGGCCCCCCTACAGTTTATTCCAATTTCTGGGAGCCTGATAAGTTTTCGTTTTTTTATGTGGTCCCCCACACGATTTCTCTTAAATTTTTTCATGTGGTCCCCCACACAATTTCTTTTCAATATTTTCTTGTGGCCCCTACAGTTTATTCCCAATTTTTTCTTGTGGCCCCCTACAGTTTATTCCAATTTCTGGGAGCCTGATAAGTTTTCGTTTTTTTATGTGGTCCCCCACACGATTTCTCTTTAATTTTTTCATGTGGTCCCCCACACAATTTCTTTTCAATTTTTTCTAGAAGCCTGATAAGTTTTCGTTTTTTTATGTGGCCCCCAACACGATTTCTCTTCAATTTTTTCATGTCCGTCCCCCACACAATTTCTTTTCAATTTTTTCTTGTGGCCCCCTACAGTTTATTCCAATTTCTAGAAGCCTGATAAGTTTTCGTTTTTTTATGTGGCCCCCAACACGATTTCTCTTCAATTTTTTCATGTCCGTCCCCCACACAATTTCTTTTCAATTTTTTCTTGTGGCCCCCTACAGTTTATTCCAATTTCTGGGAGCCTGTTAAGTTTTCGTTTTTTTATGTGGTCCCCCACACGATTTCTCTTCAATTTTTTCACGTGGTCCCCCACACAATTTCTTTTCGTTTTTTTATGTGGTCCCCCACACGATTTCTCTTCAATTTTTTCACGTGGTCCCCCACACAATTTCTTTTCAATTTTTTCTTGTGGCCCCCCTACAGTTTATTCCAATTTCTGGGAGCCTGATAAGTTTTCGTTTTTTTATGTGGTCCCCTATACGATTTTCTTCAATTTTTTCATGTGGTCCCCCCCCCCCACACGATTTCTCTTAAATTTTTTCATGTCCGTCCACCACACAATTTCTTTTCAATTTTTTCTTGTGGCCCCCTACAGTTTATTCCAATTTCTGGGAGCCTGATAAGTTTTCGTTTTTTTATGTGGTCCCCCACACGATTTCTCTTCAATTTTTTCATGTTCGTCCCCCACAAAATTTCTTTTCAATTTTTTCTTGTGGCCCCCCTACAGTTTATTCCAATTTCTGGGAGCCTGTTAAGTTTTCGTTTTTTTATGTGGTCCCCCACACGATTTCTCTTCAATTTTTTCACGTGGTCCCCCACACAATTTCTTTTCGTTTTTTTATGTGGTCCCCCACACGATTTCTCTTCAATTTTTTCACGTGGTCCCCCACACAATTTCTTTTCAATTTTTTCTTGTGGCCCCCTACAGTTTATTCCAATTTCTGGGAGCCTGTTAAGTTTTCGTTTTTTTATGTGGTCCCCCACACGATTTCTCTTCAATTTTTTCACGTGGTCCCCCACACAATTTCTTTTCGTTTTTTTATGTGGTCCCCCACACGATTTCTCTTCAATTTTTTCACGTGGTCCCCCACACAATTTCTTTTCAATTTTTTCTTGTGGCCCCCCTACAGTTTATTCCAATTTCTGGGAGCCTGATAAGTTTTCGTTTTTTTATGTGGTCCCCTATACGATTTTCTTCAATTTTTTCATGTGGTCCCCCCCCCCCACACGATTTCTCTTAAATTTTTTCATGTCCGTCCACCACACAATTTCTTTTCAATTTTTTCTTGTGGCCCCCTACAGTTTATTCCAATTTCTGGGAGCCTGATAAGTTTTCGTATTTTTATCCCCACACGATTTCTCTTCAATTTTTTCACGTGGTCCCCCACACAATTTGTTTTCAATTTTTTCTTGTGGCCCCCCCCCCAAGGAATTTCTGCTTTTTTTACCACAGAAGTCCACCGATTGATTGTGTGACATTCCAAATAATAATTGGTAGACCACTGAGAATCGGCAGTCAGCATTATAGTGCGCTTACTAGTTCAGGAGATCATCTTCGGGTGGAGGAGGCCATATTGCCTGCTTAGTGGTAACCGCTTGGAGGTATAGAAAGCACAATTGACGTGCACTACAAGTTGCAATATCAGAGCGACCGTCACCAAGTTGACACCAATCGAATACTTTCTAAAAAGACATTAAAATCTAACTATACGTTTAAACTGTGCATTGATTCGCTATTTGATAAGATTTAGCACTAATCTTCCCCCTGATCGCGTGATTGACTATACTTACAAAGTTTAACTTCCTCGAAAGTTGATTTAAAATTAATTACACATAATTGACTCTCAAATCAAACATCCTCTTTTTTGTTGGTTTGTGAGCTAAATGCGAATCCAAAGCAGCTGTCATAACAAACATTTTGGTTTCACTTTAACAGCACGTTTTTAATAATTTATTGATCAATTCGTCTTCGATTGAATGTTGTTATTGGGTCATAAATAAAAGTGGTAATGACAATTTAACAGTTAGTTCTTTTCAAGAAACGATTAAGAAGCTGGTAGGACGGTTCATCACAAAAAATTGTCCTTAAAAGTGTTTATTTGTGATTTTCAAGAACATGATTTTGGAGTATTTTATGATATCAATAAATTGAATTGAGTGTCTTTGTTTGGTAATGAGTAACTGTGTTAACAATAACCATTCAAATGCTTTTTTCTCCAGTCTTTGCTCCATTCAAACACTTAAAGCAAACAGAGTACGAGCATGAAACTGTGAGTAGTCCAACTTGTCCTTAAAACCAACTATAAAATGGATCTGAATCATGGGACAGGTCACAAATTGATAAACCTAAATCCTTTGTGGTTAAAGTCGCACCGCAATAAAGTATCAACCTTTAAGATAAGCCCCTTTTGTAGGTGCTTAGTTCAACGTGTTGGCATAAAACCTTTTTTTAAGGTAAAGCATGTAAGCGGAGAATATAAGATTTTACTACCAAAACCAGGTTGATAAATGATCTTCCTTAGCTTTAGTTAACTAATTTTCTATTCCATTTCCATATTGGGACCCATCTTTCAAGCAAGTGGTCGTAAACTTTATTGACAATGGTAAGAGAAACCACATTCTTTATCTTCTGAATTCATACTCCTGTTTCCATATTTCACAATAATTCCCTTTATGAAGAAAGGAACATCAATCCAAGTTATCTTAGTCGAAAACTTTTCTCTTGTTCTCATTTTGGGTTTTATATAGACAAACGAGAAGAGTCCATAACCAAGTGTTTTGTTCATAGCGTTGCGTGCTCGTGCTCGGCATAGCCGTCATACATAAACTTTGCCTTAATTTAATGACTCCATTCCTCTTTGATATGTGAAAGGCAATATGTCCATCAAACGTCGCCCTCATTTAAGCAAAGGAAAAAAAAAAAAAAAAAACAATAACAAAACTACCCACAAACTCGTGTCTATCATAAATAATAGAATTACCGGTGTAAGTTTTGGGGGTAGGGAACTCATATCATCGTCCTCAGCATTAGGTTATTAAGTTAAGGGTAAATTTTGTCCCGGCACAAGTTTTACCCACACTTACCCTGTGTTTTTGTTTCATTATGTCTAATTTTTGTTTGCCTTAATGGCCGTATGGTTATGGAGAATTCTTCCATGTTTCTCTTCAATCATGAACCGAAAGAATATCAATCTTGAGGATGCAAGGATGCTTGTAGATGATTATACTCTCATTATTCAAGTTTTATGCCTAAAATGGTTTATGATAAATGAGTTCGATTCAAGTCCCATCTGGAGTGCTTTTGAAATAAAGAATACGTGCTCTTGTTAAAGAAAAGAAAAACATTCCTCTGTCTAGAAGAAAATGCTTGAAGTCTCCTGTTCTTACGACCAACTGACTTGGCTACCGACGGCGACGGCGACGGCGACGCGGTATTGAAGAGGCACTGAATTATGTAAGAATCAATATTAATTTCATTGTGTATACAAGCATTCAGCAAGGGTACATTATAATTTGTGTCAAAAAAAACCCGCACATGTTATTGTGTTGTCTTGTGGCTCTAGTCAATTAATTAGTTTCATAACTTTGCTTCTGGAGGTTCAATTCCCAGGGTGGCCATTCAGATTCCAATGATCTTGGGCAAGAGAGCCTTTATAAAAGAATAACCATTACGATGCTCTAACGTCTACACAAGCACGTCAAAGAACTTTTCAAATTTGTTGGGTTTGGTTAAACGTATGGCAGTGATTTGGAAAGTAGGAATGCTCCTCATTCTTATGCACACTCTAGAAATCCCTAATGAACTTCGACTCGAATGGTACGTTTATACAAATAAGACTGCATTCTAATGAGCTAATGAACCCTTCGATATTGGGGAGAGGTTTAGCATCCTTTTTAGTACACAAGTTAACCTTACGAGCGTCCAGGCAAAACCGGTATTTTACGGTGTTGTTTTTACCTGGCTTCTTGATAAGGGCAACTGGTGAACACCAGGGGCTCTCACTCTCCTCAATAACGCCGAGTTCAAGCATTCTATCTATCTCCGCGTACAAAATGGCCTGCACCGCTGGCGAAACCGGGTAGTGACGCTGCTTCACAGGTATGGCGTCTCCCGTATCTATGGAATGCTCCATTAATGGTGTCTTCCCTAACCCATACTTCTCAAAACCCCTAAACTTAGCCTTGACCTCCTGCAATCGCGAACTCTGCTCTAACGACAGCTGGTGAATGTCCAACACTTCCGCTTCTTCTGAAAAGGAAACGGAACTCACTATATTTGGCGCAATGTGGAAAGCCTTCCAGAAGTCTATTCCAAGGTAGACCTCTTGGTCCAAAGTTGGAACCAGGAAGAAGGTAATGGTACGTTCTTCTTGTTTGTACCATACCTTGGTTTCTACTCTACCATTTATACTTTGACATTTTCCGTCAGCTGTTTTTACCCCTGATAGGTAAGGCAAGATCTTCATGCCCGTCTCTTCCACAAACTTTGCGCAATTTCTACCCAGAATGCTGATACTGGCCCCGCTGTCCAGAAGCCCTAGGACTTCTCTCTCCGCTATTTTGACCTTTGCGTAAGGCCGGGGGTCAGTACCAACTCCTACAATGGTAGACGCTATTTTTCTGCGCGATTCTTTTCTACGATTGTATCGCTGCCTCGCCTTCAATATATTTTTGGACACCCCTTTACTAGTTTCATTAAAAATTCGTTTTCTTGCTAATTCATATTCCCTAATCCTAACATGCAATGGTTGTCTGAGTCGAACGCGACTCCCCTTGTGCCATCGCGTTCCTCTTCCCGTTTTCCGGATGGCAACGCGAACATTTCGGTGTCACCACCCCCTCCATTCCACATCTGTAGCAGAAAATGCTACGCTGTGGCACTGGACAGTCCATGAACGAATGCCCTTCTGCCTTGCAGTTCCAGCATCTTAGGCTCCTGGCCTCGTCCGGGTGTTGCATTCTTGGACGGCCACTACTGCTATGCTGGACGTCTTCCACAGTTTCCTGGTAGAACTGTGCCGTGTCATCATACACCAGCTCGTTGACCTTCGTAAACCTAGATGGAGCTGGTTTTCCAAATCTGGGATTGTTTTCGCGTCCCGGGAAGGCATTTTCGGCGTCCTTACATGCATACCGCAGCTGGTCTAGGGTGAACAGTGACATGGGATACACCAGTCGCCCGATCCGCTCGTTCAGGTTCCTCTTCAGGATATGCACGAGCTCCTGTTCGGGGATAGGTACCCGAAGCTGGGATCGAAGCGTGGTTATGGCTTCGAAATACTCATCACCGCTCTCCCAGGCGGCCTGCTTCCGATCCATCAAATCTCGGATTATTTCAAAATCCGACCGAGAATTTCGGAACTGGTGCATCAACGCGTTCCGCAGTGTTGGCCAATCTGGGCGGTAGTTGGCGCGCTGGTACTGCCAGAACCAATTGTAGGCAGTACCTGAAAGCAGCAGGTGAAAATCCCTTAAAATTTCTTCCCACGGGAACTCGTACTGCCCCTGAAGAGTCTCCAAGCGGAAGATAAAGTCCTACACAGTCAGGGTCTCGGGCTTCCCATCAAAGTTGAGGCCCCACTTGTCGATGCGGATTTGACCGCGCAACCCTCTCTGAGGAACTGGTGGTGGCTGACTTTGATAGCCTCCTGGAGGATATCTCTCCCACTGAGAACAAGCCTGAATTTGCGGACCGGCCCTTTGGCCTAGAATGGAAATAGGGATTAGCATTTAATAGAGCTAGGCACCAAGCTTTCTTATCAGAAATGTGTGCTTTTGGTACCGACGAGTCTTTATACGATCGTTCAATACAAGTTGTATTGGATGGCTTCAAGTCTGATCCCCACTTTTTAGGTGCAGGAGTGCCCCAGTGCTCCGTTTTATCCCAGACTCTCTTCCTTATTTTCAGGAACAATCTCTTGCTTAACCTTTTCTTGCTGACGATTCAACTCTCAGCTTCTCATATTCGTTTCCAAATGCAAGTCCCTGGTCTTCGGATGTTCAACTAAAAGGCTTTAATTTATTTAATTCTGACCTTGACAGCATTGCTACATGGGGTCAGTTGCTTGTCAAACATCTTTGCACCTATTTGGGTGCCAGGCAGAGCATTAAGATTGATAGGTGAAAGCCAAATCGCAGAACAGATTGATTCTCTTGAATTTCCAAAAATTCAAAAGAAAAAAAGTAAAAATACTGGACTAATTCCAAAAATTCTTCACTGATAGAGAGCGTCATTGCCCCTGACTATAGACTATATTTCGTCCCCATACAGGAACGGGAATTTGAATTCAAAATTCAATGTCTAGAGGTTTAAGGTTTAGTAGTAGTAGAAGGAGTTGTCCTTGGTGCTCCGCTGAAGGGCATACTTCCCGTTCGCTGAACTTTGACAAGCTTGTTATAGTTTATAGGGGGTAACTGCTATTTCAGTAGATAAAATAGTTAAATAAACAGTTTTGAATTTGGGGCTTGCAACCTTGTATGCTGTGTATCCTGGTATCCTGGTTCAGCCCACGACTCTTTTGAGTGGAAATATTCCACAGAAAGGACCTTTTTCGAAAATAATTTCTAACCGCGTAGCCATTATCATGCCTATATGTTTACAATTTGCTCTTAAACCTTGGTTCCTCACACCATATCGAGTATCTGAAGATGGGGTCTCAGCTCTCCGGAATGTAGTTCCTCGCCATGTCTGGATCCTCCCCTATAATATTCACCACCTGCTTTATCTGCTTTGGTATTGCTGATCTGTAATGTTAGCTATTTTAAGTTTATTTTACCAGAAACGAACTTTTCCATAAATTTTGAAAATAAGTCCAATTTAGATTTGCCATTTTTAGACAGAAATGTCATCTTCATTGTCATCTTCGATGCCACAATAATTTTCGTTAAAAAACTTCGATGTAACATTTTTAAGGATAGACTAGACAATAGAGCGACAAGAAAGTCAAGTTACGTAAAGCACCGTTTGGGCGTTATTGTCGACGATAGACGAACGATTATCGTCTGTTCAAGTTACGGAACGATGCCTCATTCTTTTGGTAGCTAATGTATACTCCTACCCCATACTCATAACAACTAGAAACAAAAAGGAGTTGATGTAGTTGTTCATCATTGAATCTCTGGGCTATCTATCCAAAGGAAAAAGCAATTTGAATTCTATGCATTGGTTTACTGAGCAGTCTAGACCTTGGACACAGACACGCACTGAGCAACGAGGCTGCAAAATTGGAATAAAGTTTAATTTAGCGCTCAGCAGAGCAATGTCACTTAGTTTCCAATTTTGTTATAATTTTGCTGCTTTGCCTCTCAGTACGCGACCGCGTCCTTAAGAAAAAAATCAATATGGATCTGTATCAGAGCTAAGCACATCAAAATTCCAGCTGAGTAAGATCTTTACACGGAAGAATGAAAATAATGATCATCAGTTTTATCTTGAGCCCAAGTTCGAACGTTCAGTCAAGTTTAGGGATTTACATTTTAGCAGCACTGCCCGAATGTGGAATGCTTTACCAGACTCTGTTTCTTAGCTACGTCACATTTCACAAAATTTCAAAAGGAATGCCATCCTTATCTCCTATTAAATCCTACCCTATTTTCGTAAATAATTACTTACTTACTTAGGTGGGCGTAACAGTTCGGTCGAACCTGGGCCTCAACCAACACCCTTCTATAACGACTTCGATTTCGGGTGAGCTCTCTCCAGTTTTGCACTCTAATGCTAGGTTTCCACTTGCCATTTTTTAAGTGATGAATGACCTACATAGTTTTCTGTCATCGAGAAAAATGACAAGTGGAAATTGCAAAAATTGGCAGTCATTGAACTGACGAACAGCGTCGGTCATTTTTTGGTAGTAAATTTGAATGACAAGTGGAAATTGGCTGTAAGTCAGTTGAGGTCTTCTTCCACTTGATTGCGCCACCTAAGACGAGTTCTTCCCCTTCCGCGATTTCCCTGCAATGTGCTTTCGAAAACCCAACGAGCCAGAGAGTATGGGACCATTCGCTCTACATGGCCCAACCATCATAGCCTCGCGATGCGTACTCTTCTGGCTATTCCCGTGTCGCGGTACAGCTCATACAGCTCGTTGTTGTATCAACTTCTTCACACATTGTCTTCGCATCTGAAACCAAGGATCATCTTTTGAAACGACCAAGGGTTTCCTCATCCGCCTTCGATAAGGTCCATGATTCCACACCGTAAAGCAGGACTGGGATTGTCAAGGTCTTATACAAGGTTACCTTGGTTTTTCTGGAAAGGGTTTTGTTTCTCGTTAATGCCCGAACATTTTAAAACATTATATGGGTATTCATTATCCCACGATGTGCGCGTGAATCTATATATATAAAAGAAAGTCGTGTTAGTTACACTATTCATAACTCAATAACGGCTGAACCGATTTGTCTGAAAATTGGTGGGGAGGGAGCTTAGGACGAGGAGATGGACATAGAATACTTTTTATCCCTATATGAACGACATAAATGCAATGCGTTAGTTTTCGTTATAGACAAAACACTGTTCTTAAAAAAAAATTGACTTATCGTGAGAAATAAATTTGATTTTTGTATTAAATCAATATTAAATAAATATAATCCTATCTATTAAATAAAGCCATAGCCTATTTAATAAAGTGAAGTGCATTCGGCGGTGCATCTGGAGAATGGTCAACGATTATATTTAACGACTTCGAATGCTATGCAACGTGCTGAAACACTTCCAGCAACTATACATTGACCAATTTTGGCGATCTGCCAAAGCGATCCATTTGCACGAACTTTGCTTTACTCGGAGATACCACGTTATTATACTTGGAATGCTTCATCGAAGAATTTTCAAGACGGAAGCAAGATGATGCGGTTCCTGGGTATCCGGATGTGCTTTGTACTGATGCTCTTGGTCGTTTGTATACAGTTCATCCAAAGAATGATGAATGTTTCTATTTGCGGTTGTTGCTGGTAAATGTGCGTGGGCCAACTTCATTTGAGACACTACGGACTGGTGTAATATTCCCAACATATCGTGCTGCATGTGAAGAACTGAACCAAACTAAAACGATACCCAATGGGATACGACAATCGCTGTAGCCATTATCTCTCCATCCCCAACTCATACGCACATTATTCGCTATCATAATTTCGACATGCTTTCCATAAAACCCATGTAACCTTTTGCACAAATACAAGGATAATATGTCAGAAGATATTTTACATCAAATTCGAGTCAGTTCCAGAAATTACGATATTGAGATGAATGAGGAGATACATAATCGTGCTTTACTCTTGGTCGAAGATACATATGTGTTACCTCATGTGCGGTAGTTTATCAATCAGGTTAGAAATGCCAGCGCCAAATCGTGAAATGAATGATGCATTTAATCGAGAATTGGAACGGGAAAGTGAATATGATCACCAGGAATTAGATTTAGTAGTTAAAACGAATGTACCCCTGTTGAATTCCATACAAAAGGAAGTTTATGATACTTTAATGAAGGCAATCGATGATGAAAATGGTGGTTTATATTTCCTAGGTGCCCCTGGTGGAACTGGAAAGCCATTCCTCATGTGAGTAGTTTTCGCCACTGTTCGTGCGAGATCCAACATAGTGGATGCAGTTGCTTCTTCTGGAACAGCAGCCACATTGTTAGAAGGATGCCGTACGGCTCATTCAGCATTAAAATTACCGTAAAATCTTCAAACTATTGAAGAACCAACGTGTAATATTGCAAAAAACTCAGCAATGGCCAAAGTTTTATCGGCATCAAAAATCATCATCTGGAACGAATGCACAATGGCGCATAAACGCGCATTAGAAGCACTTAACCGAACATTGAAAGATTTACGCAATGACTTGAGATGTTTTGGAGGAGCAATGATTTTACTGTCTGATGGCGATTTCCGCCAAACACTGTCAGTTATTCCATAAGATCTACGGCTGCCGACGAAATAAACGTTTGCCTCAAATCGTCGAATCTATGGCGCTATGTTAAGAAACTGCAGCTGACAACAAACATGAGAGTTGCATTGCTAAATGATACATCTGCTGAAGATTTCTCTGAGCATTTGCTGACTATCGGTAATGGTCAAGTACCTGTCGATGAATCGAGAGGATTGATATAATTTCCTAATAATTTCTGTAGTTTTGTCTCATCAAAAGACGAACTTATCAACAATTTATTTGCAAACATTATTTCAAACTACAAAAATAATGAATAGTGGAGTGAGAGAGCAATTTTAGCGGCTAAGAATAAAAATGTAGATGACCTGAACTACATAATTCAAAATAAGATCATTGGAACAATGCATTCATTCAAATCTATTGACTGCGACTGCGTCACAAATAAATATGAAGCCACCAAATATCCAATTGAATTTTTAAACTCATTGGATGTGCCTGACTTACCACAGTACCAACCAAAACTGTGCAACGGTACGCGTTTGGTGGTTAGAAAATTGATGAACAATGTAATTTACGTGACGATACTGAAAGGAAAATTCAAAGGTGAGCAATGATCTCAACCGATATGCCCTTTGAATTTAAAAAACTTCAATTTCCGATCCGTCCTGCATTTGTCGTGACCATCAACAAATCAGAAGGCCAATCCTTAAAAGTTTGTGGTTTTAATCTGGAACATCCATGTTTTTACCATGGTCAATTATATGTGGCATGTTCACGGGTCGGAGTACCATCTGCGTTGTTTGTTTATGCGCCTTATAATAAAACAAAAAATGTCGTGTATCACAAGGTACTTAAGTGAAGGGCAACCTATGTATTAAAATACAGAACCAATAATGAATGATTAATGCAGCTACTTAATTCTTTTTTCTATTTTTCTAATAAAAAAAAAACTTAATAAATTCAATAATCTGCTAAACAATAAATATTGCCTTTAAGGCGGAACAGAGATTTCAAAAATTCTACTAAGCTTCTACTAAGAAAATCAGATATCGAAGAAACCGAATTCTAATAACTTCGAATTGAGGTTTTTAAAGCAAAGGTGATTTCAAATCTTGTCTTTGAGCAAAAAGGAAGTAGCAGTGAATTAAAAAAATTAGCTATCAGTACTCATAAAAATACGATGTATCCCTCTGCGATAGCTTTACACAACTCGAAACATTCCCAGTGGTTTGGTCTACTAAACGATGCTGAAGAGTGTTAACTTGGACACCAATGCTCTATCCTTGCCCACACATTTTCCTGTGAGCTTGCTCCGTGACCACATCATATGTATGAATAAATCTCAAGTATCTTTCGTCCTAATTTATGTTCTTAGGCCAATATGTGCTCGTGATGCTCATGCCTAACAACAACATTGGGAGGTTCCTTACTAATGTGTTTGCATAAACGGTTCAAGCATACAATTTGAAGGTACGAGTATACACAACAGATTTTCGCAAACACAAAGTATAATTCAAATGGCAAATATTGGCAGTTGGCAGTGTTTAGTTGAAATTTATTTTTATTTTATACGCTTTTGGCAGTTTGTTACCCACGATTGATGTAGAAATTTTACTGTTAAAACAAGACTTGCGTTTGGGGGCGGATAACATGAAACGTGATATAGGCACGTGGATAAACTTTTATTGTGTTTTCCAACGACAAATAGAAAGACACGAATTCGTGGTGTAAATAGGAGGTCGTCATTGTGAGTGTCAGCACGACACTTTTCATTGTTTAGTATGGTGTTTCATGGATTCGTGAATGACAGTAAATCAATTAAAATGATTGATATTGGTGTTTGCTATATTTATGAAATTGTTTTGATAAAAGATGGATGAATAAAAAAAAGCGATAATTAGTGCTGCTCGTGTCTGAGTACTTGTCAAAGAAGTAAAAGAAATTGTCGTGCTATTGTTTGAGACATTCACAAATCAACCAAGCGACAATATGGTTGAAAGGACTTGTCTTTTGTGTTGCTTGTATGATCGGGTCTTGAGAAAGGAAAATAATTACTTAGAATTTTCTACTTTGAAAATTTATGGACAAAGGCTTTGTTGTCTACATTAAAAGAAGAGCCCTTCAATCTACAAAAATGGATTGAAAATCAGTGTCAATATTAAATGATAGAAGTAAGCAGCAAGTCTTTGAAAAGAATTTCTACAAAATGTGAATCAAAACAGGTTTTTTGAAAGGTTAGGTAATAATCTTTCACAACTTGTTTATACGAAATCATAAGTTTTTGTGTTGTAAAGGGTCTTTATTTTAATAAATATGCCGACAATTGAGAAATACAGCATCGACAAAAACGATATACGCTCCAATAATGCAATAAGTTTATTAATAATCACTAGATAATGTGGGAAACTTTTAAGGGGGTAGCCGTGGTTAGTATGTCCTGGAAGTTTGAGGTTCGAATCGCAGTAACATCAAATTATTTTTCCAAGGGTATAGCCAACAGCGAGAAAGTGCAAAGTCATCCAAGCGCAATTCCAAACTGTCTTGAAATCGTTACCAATCGCTATATACAAACTCTTGCTCAAATTAATCTGAGATGGTACAGCAGTTTAACGTGTAAGGCAACGAAACAGACTTGGCACAAGCTAAGTCTAAAGCGGTCGAACGGCTCTCTCAAAATAAAACACATTAGTGCGACGACAGTACATAGCCTTGCGGCATGAGTCGTCTCTAAATATTTTTGCAGAAGCTGTATGGATGAGGAGGAGAAGGAAACTATTTCCACCTTCTCTGTTCACGCCCAGCTTGAGCTTTAGATCACTAACGTAGGATACACTTTAATGAACCTAGTGATCTCACTCACGTCGACGACCTACGTCTCTCCGGCTTCATTTTAAGCTTAAAATGGTTCCATTAGCATGACGATACTTTAGATCCATCGTGGTATCACAATGGGCCCAACGGGTCGAAGTGTGTTAGCCGAGCTGACTTTAACCTAACCTAATCTAACCTAGCTGCTGCTTTGATTCTATTTCATCTGAAAAAAGCAAGTTATGAATAAAAAACTGAATGTGAAATTATTTAAAGAAAACAAACTGTAAAAAACCTCGTTCAAAATGTTCAAAATATTTTTCGGAACGAAGTCGTTACGGGTTGCCGTGTCATCGTAGTAAAAAGAAGAAATGGGCACGACGCTAAGTATAATACACCATGCTAAGTACAATAGGGGCAATCTTCATCGAACCAATGGTGTCACTTTAAAGGCCGAATGAAACCCAAAATATCAGAGACTGAAAGTCTGATTGCTGTGGTTCAATGCTAAAAGCTGGGGTATGAGATTGGAAACTAGAAAATGCATTGGTTATCTCTTCTGATTGCACCTTTCTTACCTCATTTAGCTAACGTTTGGGCGGTTACAACCTTACAACAAGGTTAGTGTTCCAGTTCAAAATTTGCATGTCGTAAAGTTCTGGCATCCATACCACATATACGCGATTTCGTTTGGAGTCAATTAACCAAATACAAGCTACAATTCTTCCGCGATTAAATGGCAAACCAAACTGAGCATGAATGAATTGAAAGCTGTCAAAAGGACCAACTCCCAAAAAGGATTGACAAATTGAGAACCACACTTCTAAAAAAGTACCCTTTGCCTTTTACAAATCAGAGATGAGGGAAGCGTGGGCTTTTAATAACTATAATGTTTAGCCCCGCAGCAAAATCCATTTGCTCGTTCTCGGAGGGCTATGCTTACTGAATGTGTTTCAAAAAATATTCTCCTTTTTAGATTTGCATTAAAATCGCCAATGACGGGCATTGCAGGAACTCGTAGAAACAGTCCTTGGAACTACCGTTTTTGTCTTTTGTCTGGGCGTGTCCACCTATCAGACTAATATTAGTGAATTCAGCACTAATATGCGGATTATCATAACACACACTTTTAATGAATTTTGTCTGATGGCCTTATCCCAAAATCCACCTCTATCGACAAATCTGCATCAAACTTTGCCTCTGTTTTATGTAGCAGTCAATGTATTAGCTATCGCAGTTTCTCATCTTCTTTATGCTTGACCCATTCCATTGCACTTCTTGGATGATGTTTAAATCTGCTTTGTAGCAGTTTAGAGCTACCACTAGCTTTCCGGCTGCACGTAGTTCGAGGTGGGATCTTCCAGATACAGATTCAGAGATCTTTGTCTTTTTTTTCGATTGACCGTTGGTTTATTCGGAATCAGTTGTTCCTTTGCACAGCCAAAAAACTTGAAATGCCTGGTCCCTTTGGAATTCTTTTGGAAATAAAAGGCCGGTGTCAGTACTATGTTGCAGGAAAGGGAGAGCTGTCGTTAGTTCGCCAAGAGCTCACCCCCATCCTTTATATTTCAACACCTTGTCGCAGCATTTAGAGACCCTGAAAGACTTTTAATATGTCGGAGTAGCTCTTTCAGGATTTTCTACATTTTGACTGCAGAAGTCCACCGTTGATTCTGTGAGTCAAATTCAACCGCTGTGACACACCCTATGACATGCAGTAGAGCTCTGACATTCGCGCAGTCGAACATCGTCCACAAAGCATTATAGTGCAGCCTAATGCGCAACAATGACACTTACTACATATTGTAGCAAGTCACCGGTGCCTAGGCGCTACCGCGATATAGCAACTATCATTTATACATCACTATGCCATACATCCGGCGTGTATCTGTTTTATGTCTTCAAGGCTGCGATATATCAGGATCAGCAAAATCAGCAGGTAAACTTATATGAGTATCGATTGCTTCCTGTTAAGACGTTTACAGACACTTTCAAAATTTTACAGAAGTAATAATAAAAAAAACACTTGTCCAGAGTTATTTGCTTATAAGTTGGCTGATCCCAAGACGTTGCTCTTTGACAGATCCACAAAAACTATTAAAAGGTTCACACATCTCTGAACCTACAAATCCCACTCTAGAAGACAAACCATTTACAAGCACTTTAACAACAGCGTGTCATAACCATTGTCGAATCAGAAACCGACTTAAAAGCGACCACGATTTGATAACGAGGAGATGAGACTGACAAAAGAAAAAAAAGATAAAATCAACTGCAACACCGGTAGTTCAAACAAAAATAGAAAGAAATAATAATTCATTGGGACATTAAAAACCTAAAAATAGCTTTGACCCACTATCCCATCACGCTATAATTATTTCTTCTCCCATAAATTCATTGAAATGGAATGACGTTTTTTTTTCTCTTGAGACTTGAAACCAGCTTTTTCTTTCTCCTATACCTACTCCTAATCTCATCACTCGTGATTTATTCAAATTGACTTTCCTTGCACAACTCTTGACTTGGCAATTGAGAAAGCCGGATGTAGCGTGTGATGCATTGATCTTGTTTATATTATGTTTCCATGATTATAAAACCATTTAGCTTCGCTGCTAATGAATCAATGGCATCTGATTGAGATACAGTCAACGTCTTTTTAATTAATTCATTACTTACGTATACACAACTGCTGCTGCTGGTTTTAATCTGAACACTGAGTTGCATAAACTAAACACTGATCTATACAAATGACGCTAGCTCTGGCTGAACCTGGGCTTGTTTGTATATTGTTGTTTTCAAATTAATCCCAACCAATCAAATAAACGCCCACTTCAAACCAAGTTAAGTGTGTATGATGGATCTTTCTTTTCATGCCTTCGCTGGGTCATTTCATTACCTACCTCAATTTGTTACGTTTCTTTTTTCAACTGAACCTTTTACTGGTGTCTTAATAGTTATCCAACACCATTAACCCTACAGCAAGAGATTTTGTGGGGTTTTTAGTTTAATTGTATCTTTTTGGAACGATTAATATAATTATGCTTATCTTGTCTAACGATCCACAAATGTCGGTCCGAATTCTCTTGTGGCAATGAGCTTCGCAATGGGAATTCGCTTTAACTACAAACAAAATGGATCAAATCCATCACAAGTTCAAATAATCTCATACAACCATTCAATTAAGTAGAGCTGCTTTGTGTGAACACGAAGTGTCTAGGGAAGTAAAAATTGGATAATTAATACTGCTGCTGGTGTAAGGTGTATCATGCAAATAAGAAAAGAAGCTGCTTGTTGAATGTTCGGGAATAACGATATCAAACTTATTAAATAACTCAAATACAAATGTTTCTTGAAAGTCCTGAAAGAAGTATTTGGTGTTCGAGAAAATGTAATCATACAAACGTTTTTGGTTCTACTATAAGATGGTGGCAGTGGTTTAGTGGTAGAGCATTTGGCGGATAGGCTAAACGCATGGGATCGCATGCAACGTCGGGCATCTCATTTTCTTCCAGCCGCCAAGTTTCACTGAACTTGAGAAGCGCCGCGCAGTGGGGCATAAGTAGTGGCCTTGTGCGAGAAATAATTTTAAAGTTAATCTTTGCTTCTTAAAGCCTTATGCAAAAGTCAACATGAGTTCAAATTTGATTTGTTTTCAGAAAAGACGAAGTTATTTGGTTGTTTACAGATAAACTTATGTACGAGTTTAGATACACCAAGAAAATCTTTGGTTTTTATAGTACGATATCCGTGGTGCCACAATCTGACAATGAATTTGGCTTAGTTTGGCCAAAATTAAACGAAAATGTCACACTAAATTATATAAATGATGTGAAGTATGATAGCTCTATACGTTTTTGAGATATCGATACTTGAAGTCATAAAAATAAAACATAAAAACTTGTTTCAGGTATCGATATCTCGAAAACGAAGCGAGATATCGAAAAATTTTATTTAACAGTTTCGTTTTATTGTGACCTTATTAGACTTCGTTTATTGTCAAATTGTGGCACTCACCCAAAATTTACATATGAAAAGCAAAAAACCCTTCTTTTTTTTTTTCAAAAAAATAGTATTTCCGTCAAAAGTTAAGCACTTCTGCTTTAACATTTTTATCAAAGAATATGTCTTTACTATGAATACTTAACAGATCAGCTGAACTTGTGCCGGAAAGGAAGATATAATGCGGAATTCAATCTAAGCTTTGAAAAAAAAAGGTTTTCAAATCGCTCAATTAATTAAACTTTTCGAAAAATAATTTTTATCGCTTGGTTAAAATAATGTAAATCTTAAGAACAAAGCTAAAATTCTATTTTCAAATCATAAATATCATACTCTATGAAAGGTAATAGTTTTTATTGTATATCGAAAATTTTAATGTAACCTCTTGCGCACTGATCTCTATGAAGCTGCCCCAGCGTGCACCGGTCCTTGAGGTCTTAAATTAAATTATAACCACCATCCACTTACTACTCCAACTTAGTAGATGGATATATAGATAGATATATTCTTTATTTCATCAAAGAGTTTACAAATAGAAAACTTAAGATTAAGGACATGGCAATTTAGCCGTCTGCCTGATATGACATATCGTGATGACTTAGATAAATTTTTGTGCAAAAAGTATTAGGATTATAAAATAACAATTTTAATGATTTGAAACATAAACAAGTAAATATTAAAGTAAGAGCTTACAATTCAAAATTTAAGCTTATTAATAGTATTATTATAAATTATGATTTTTTGTCTTCGTAAAAAATACCAATCTTAAGTGATTTGACACATGAAAATTAATTAAATTAAATTGAAATAACTGACTCGTTTAAGGAATACTATTGCGATAAGAAAGCGCGTGCTGGCAATACTGATAGAGACTAAGCCAACCTTCAGCCCCATTGAGTACCTCATATAGATGTTGTAACGTGAGAGTATTTTGTTGGAAATAAAGTCGCCGAATCTCTTGCAAGATAGGGCATATCGCAATGAAGTGATAAACTTTTTCCGGATCCCTTATATTACATAAGTCGCAGACTTGTGGCAGGTCTTCTCTGTGTGGCATGTAGTTCAAATTTAAGATGATGACTTCGACGGAAAAATCTCTTCTGAAGTAGTTTTCATCAGACCTCAACTGGTGATTTAAGTTCTTGTATACACTTCTGGATAAAGACGAAGCTGCTCTATTCAAACATTGCATATACATTTTTTCATCCACTTTGGCGATCACATCTGCGAGATTATTCTGCCAAACATCCGTGTTGTTCTCATTCAACGAAAGAACGGCATCATGCGACAACGCGAGCTCATTCCAATCTTTGAATGGCGTAGCATTTGTATGAAGAAGTCGAATCAAAATAGTCTTGTGAAGACTCTCATCACTTCGGTTCATAACTTTAGAGATATAGTCTGCATTTGCTTTGAGGGTTTGAATGTAAACAGGCGGTATTCCTGACTCGACATATATCGCATAGCTCGGAGTTGAGTTCGGCAATCTAAATAAACGTTTGAAAAAAAAAAGCCTTTGAATCGCCACAAAAGCATCAAGAGGTGTATATCGGAACACCTGAGCTCCATAACACAAAAATGTATTGACTGTTGCATGAAAAACACTGTACTTGGAGGCCACATCAATATTCCGGTTGGCAAAGAATTTTGGCCACATCATATTTAGCTTCGTTGCTCTTCATTTGGGCGTGCTTAATCATATTGAGGTTGTGAGTAAGCAAAACACCAAGATATTTAAATTCTCGAACAACTTCAATACGGATGTTGTTTAAAAACCAGCTCTCTTCGGGTCGTCTGTTTCTCTGACGTTGTTCAAAAATAAGTATTTTTGTTTTTTGACCGTTTATTTGTAGGCCCCAAGTCTCGCAGAAAGTGTTAAGTTTATTAATTTGCAATTGCAACGTGAAAAGGTTAAACCCCATCAGTCATCTAAAACTTTTACTAAAACACTTTCAAATACTACTACACCAGGAAGGACGTTTTGGATTTCATCAATAAATAATGCAAATAAAATCGGGCTCAGGATACAACCTTGAGGCACACCACTTGTTGTTTCAAACCATTCTGAGAACTCGCCTCCATCCCAGACCGTTGCGTAGACGATGAAAGGAAACTGAGGTACGTTAAAAGGAATTTTCGGGATATTCCTAGGCAAGAAAGTTTGTAAATAAGTCCTGTCTGCTTACTTTGTCAAATGCAGCTTTGAAATCTACGAAACAAACGTGCAACTTCTTCTTTTGTTCGATAAATTTTCTGGCTATGCTGGTTATCGCAAACACATGGTCCATCGTAGAAAATCCAGAACGAAAGCCTCGATCCATTTTATCAGTCATTCGAACAAAATTGAAGAAAAAATCTTTCTCAACGAATCTAGGATTGAAATTTATTCCTCTATATTTTTCTGCGGAATTGGCATCGCCTTTCTTAAAAATAGCTAAAATTACCGCTTTGTTGAAGCAACTGGGAATACCTGCATCACTGTATATTTTGTTGAAAAAATTGACAAGGTAGCTTTTGAGCTTCATGGTGCTATTTTTGAAAAATTCGACTGGAACACCGTCTTTACCTGGTGCCTTGTTGTTCTTCATCTTTTTAAGGGTTATCTCCAGCTCCAAAACTGTTATGGGGAAATCCAAACTATCCACGGTCGTGTTTGGCAATGCGTAGTCAAAAGTTTGGCAATTTTCATCGGACACCAGAACATTTTTAAAGTGGGTTGCAAGGACATCAGCTTTCAGACTATTTTTACCGTCTTGCTTACGGCCACTTAGCTCGTTGACGTTTTTCCAAAATTCCTTAGATTTATTTCCAACTTAGTATTAGCCTCCTCCTTTTTACGAGTAAAGTACCATTGGTAGTTTTTAAATTTCTCATAAACTAAGTAAGATTTTTACATTCGGTTTTCTGTGTTTAGCTCAAAACTAATAAGAGTATTGATGATTGAAAGAAAAAGTTATCTTTAATAGGGCAAAATTTTGATTTATTGAATTTTTTTTTTTTCAAAATTTGGATTTTTCAGCTTGATTAATCAAAAATTATTCACTTAATTAACTTGAATGAAGATTTTCGTTAAAGAATAAAGTATTAGTTTAAGTATGTGGAAATTCCAGTAAGTAGCTTAGCTAATTTTTTACTTTTTTTTAAACTAGGTCAATTTACATTAATTTGCCTCTACCGCCTAAAAGGGGGGAGAAGGACCACCTCCCATTCGAATATGACAGAAAATCACGCGGAAAAGTATGTAACACAATTTATGGGACAACCTGTGGAAAAAACTAGCTCCGGCGCGTCGTAGCTCGGGTCCTACGGTGATCTAATGTATAGGATCGACTCAGTTCGCAATATTTAACAGTAAAATCTATGTTTCTGAGGAATATTGAAAAATTCTAATGTTTTGCAAATTTTGAAAACTCTCCGCTGATTTTTAAATTCTACTTTACTTTTCCGTCCGAGATGAAATATAGTTCATGCTACTCGGGAATAATAAATCACTTTAACGATGAAAGAATTTTCAAAATCGGTTCAGTATTTTTGATGTTGTCGTTCCCGTTCTTTTCCCGTAAGAATATGGAAATGAGATCCAGTTTATGTCAGGCTCTAGACCATCTTTGTTCTGAATATTTTTCAAATCGGCTCAGTATAGTCTTAAAACTTATTCAATGCACACTCTAAGTTCCTGTTTTCGTTATCGAAAGAATATGAGATGAAATATGGTCTATATTACTCCCAAGGCTATATACCACCTTTATTAACAAATCATTCAAATCAGCACAGTAGTTTTGGAGCGAATATAATACAAACAAACAAACAAAAACTCATTCCTCTTTATATCAGTGTAAGGTAAGGATATAAATAAATATGATGAATTAATTACGCCTGTGTAATTGATTGAGTTCTCCGATGGTAAATTATTGTCATGTAAAAAGGCGGAATCGGCAGAAAATTGTTGGCCACCACCATTCACCTACAAGACATGGTTGAGAGAAACACGCTAGGGCTCGCTCTGTTACGATACTTTAGTTTATTTTATCTTTATTTTGAATTAATATTCATAAACTTTTTTACTAGCGATTATACATAGGTACTATAATGAAAGTTTTGCAATCGTGCAGAAAAAAAAATTTAAATAACAATTAAATACGACATAACAATAGAGAACACGAAAAAAATGGGGCCTGCAATTCTGTCTGCCTGTCTGTCCGAATATGGATCTATACTCACTTGACTGATTTTGATCCAATTTTGCAGTTATTGTCTGTGGGTCAGCCTAAAGAGGGTTTTTTGGAATTGAGTCTTTAGGTCTTGAAGTAATGGTAGCTGCCATACAACCTTTATGACAGTACTAATTTTCCTCGAAAACGGCTCTAACGACTTCGATAAAATTTGTATGAAGTATTTTTTCTCAAAGATCTTACTTCTCAGATGTAAAAACATTTTTTTTGAAAAAGTCTAAGAACAGTATCCTCCATAGTATGGTTTTATCAAAAACCAACTTTCTTTTTAATAGTTTATACGATTCTGACGCAATCTTAAACAAGTCCAGTGATTTAAGAAAATTGCAAATCATCATTTAAAAAATTTAAATTTTGGAAATTTTTGAAAATTTTATTTTTTTTTAATATTTTCAAAACTATTCCTTTCATTTTTTTTTTTTACTTTTTGTCGAAACATCTTTAGATAAGGTCATAAAATTTGATTTTTAAGAAACCCACTTTTGAAAAAAATGAAGAATTAAAAACTGGATTAATAAATAACTTATCTAACGATTTTGATTAACTTTTCAGTGTTTATATGTATTAGCAACTGCTAAAAAGTGTCGTTCTCAGATTTTGAATAGAAGCAACAGAAATATTTAATATAATTTTTTTCAGCACTTTTGCCGATAATAGTCAATTTACATAGTTAATGTGTAGTTGGCAGCCCTGTACCACTAAATATTTTATGAATAGCGCGAAACCTTGTTTGTTTGTGTTGTGCCTCAAAAGTAAAAAGACATTAAGACTTCTTCAATCTGGCGTCTAGTCAATAATAATATAGGTAGAAGTTTTTGTTATAGAGAACTCTTAGCTACTTTAGTAAAAACTAACTAACTTTTTCTATAATCATCTCCAAAAATCATTTCTCTAAGCTTTTGTTAAAGGAAAATTCATTTGAATAGTAGAGTTTAAGGTTTTTATGGGGAAATAGGCTCACATCACATCTTCATTAATTTCTTCTCTTTTGGTAATATTGTACAAAAGTAGAGAAGGAACTATGAACTGAACATCCTTCTATGCAATCAAATTATCTGATATGCCTGGTTTGTCATTCATAAATCGATAGGTATTTTATGTTTTCAATGCCAAACTATGTATGTACCAGTTTGACATTGAACGCTCTTTTGAATGCACTAATCACAGTTGGGAATAAAATGGATAAATTTTGCAATGTGACATCAGCTGTTGACCTTTTGGTTTATATTGTGAGAGGATTTATTTTTGAATGTCCTTGACATATGATTCATTGGATGTATGAGTTTTAAAGGACATTGCTTCTACAGGTTGTTGATTGATGAGTCTATCTTTTGTTTGGTTTTTAACAATTGCAACAGTTTTTTAGATGGTTGAAATTGAATCGTGGTGGCAGATTTTTGTTCAGGAAGTTCAAGCTGCTGTAAATGAAATTTGACTTGGATGTCGACAATGCAGTTATGGCGGTTAAAATATCATGCTCTTATCTGCCTACAGATGAGAGCAGCATAAAAAAATAATGGGAAACCAGGGACTACAAAATGTTGTTAAAGTGACAGGTGCAGAAGATGTCCTTGAACGTACAGCTTGGCAAAAAATAAAAACAAAAAAACCAAGTCGATTTACAAAGAGAAGTTAGAAATCGACCCTATGTTTGCCTTATTTGAATCAAAATATCACTAGCGACGATGAAGTAGATCCAGTTTTTCGTATGAATTTCTCAGGCTTAACAGCGAACTTAGTGAAAATAGCGAAGTGTTATGTTATTTGTGCTTTTGTGAGCGAAAAGAATGGGTTTAAAAGCAAAATGGTCAGAAAGGGCAAAAGGATGTATTGTATATGCTGTGTTCTAAAAACGACAGAGAATATCGACAAATTTGATAAAATGTCACAAAAGGCAGATATAACTTCGAGGTAGCTACTACTTTGGATTGAGAAAGTTTTTGGGAGGTAAAACCATCTCTCGATAAAAGCCAAAATAACCTTTTATTATTATTATTATTATTATTAATATCTTTATTGTTTTTTTTTCGAAAGAATATTACCTTTTTAAGAATTACAAGCATGGCCCTAAGCCGGCTGCCGGTTAATTAAATAAATAATGAATCTATACAATTTGAGAGAAAATGTATCTATAAGCAAAAATTAAAAATACAAAGAAGTCATTTTAAACAGGATTTATGAAAAAATATTTATTAAAAAAGCAAAAATAAAAAATGAATTAAACATAATCTATATAAAAAAAGAAAGGCTTTTAGTTTAGCTTAAACAAAATTAGTAATAAATATAAATATTGAGTCATATTGCTTTATGAGAACGTAATAATATTTAACAAATTGGGAAGCTTTTAGTTTAGCTAAAACAAAATAAAATATGGAAGCAGTAAAAGATTTGCAATATTAGCTGATATCGCAGACTTTTAGTTTTGGTTAGATGAAATTAAATTGAATTGCATAATTAAAAAAAAAAAAAAAGAAAAGGCTTTTAGTTTAGCTTAAACAAATTAAATCAGATTTTATCTTCACGAGCATTTAAGAAAGATTCACGTATGTATTTCTATAATCAATCAAATGGGATATAAACCTAATAAGCAGCTTCCAACCACCCTCTCCATTCAGAACACCGAAACATTCCTCTAACGACAAATAACTCTTGTTAAAGTAAAGTCGCCGAATTTCTTGTAAGATGGGACATATTGCCAAAAAATGAAAGATGTTTTCCATTTGATTCAGATTACAAAGTGTGCAGTGGGGATTAATATCATTTCTGTGTGGCCTATAATTGAGCTATAACAATTCTGTGCGAGCTTTGAAAATCAAACTCATCTCCCAAACATTAAATTCATCTCGAAAGTAATTGGCTTCCCCCAAACTGAGATTAAGTTTGTTATAAATTGTTCTCGACACAGACTCCCTTGCCCTATCTAAAAATGCCTTAAAGATGTGTTCATCTATAGTAGAGATGCAATCATAGAATGCAGCCTTCCACGTATCTAAGGCTTCCACACTTAAAGTCAGAGGATAGTTATGTGTCGAGGACAATTCATACCAATCTTTAAAAGGAGTATACCGACATCTTAATGACACTAAAAGCATTCTTTTCCGCAGATTGGTGTTCTGCCTTTGCATGACTTTGATGATATAGTCTGCGTTTGCTTTTAGGTTCCTGATAAGCATTGGAGGCAATCCCGATTCGACGTGTATTGCATAATTAGGTGTGTTATATGGGAGCCTAAAGATCCGTTTAAAAAAGATTCTTTGGATAGATTCAATTTCTTCCAATTGTTTGTATCCATAAACTTCATTACCATAGCAAAAGCAGCTTTTAACGGTTGCATCAAATACTCTGAATTTTGAAGCCGGGCCTATACATTTGTTGTTGAAAAAAATTGACCACACACAATTAATTGCTGCCTTTGCTACAGCTAGTTTATCTTTAATGTGCGCTCGCAGATTCAAATTATGTGTTATTAGATATCCTAAGTATTTGTACTCTGTCACTACTTCTAAATTGAAGCCACTGAGGTTCCACGTACGGTCACTTCGAGCACTACGATTTTGAGATCTAAAAACCATTATTTTAGACTTAGCTGTATTTATTTTAAGGTCCCACATATCACAATACTGTTTAAGCTTGTTAATTTGGAGCAAAACTTTGATTTGTAGATCCCCATAAGTAACACCACCAGGGATATGATCTTCAATATCATTTATAAAAAGTGAGAATATAAGTGGACTCACAATGCAGCCCTGTGGAACACCTGCATCTGACCTAAACTGTTTAGACTGGTTACTACCGTTAGATACCATAGCAGTCGTATTTGTTAGAAGCTGTTCATACGTTCTTATGAATTTAGTCGATACCCCTATAGCTGCGAGCTTAAACAACAACGATCTCCTATTTACGGTGTCAAAAGCTGCCTTAAAATCTACAAAGAATGCATACAGATTCGATTTTTTCTCTATAAAACGTCTAGCTACACTAGTAAGAGTAAAGATCTGGTCGCACAGCAGCAGCTTATTTTGTTGTTTCGTTCAACCCAGTTAACAAGCCTGAAGAAAAGAATTTGTGTAAAAAGTTTTTGAAAAGAACTGAGAACAGAAATTCCTCTATAATTTTCGGCAAGGTTAGGGTTACCCTTTTTAAGAATTGCTGAGATAGTTGAAGACCGAAAAATATCTGGATAACTTTCCTCATCGAACATTTTATTAAACAGAGTTAAAGTGTGTTCTAAAAACTGGGAAGTCGCATTCTTATAAAACTCAGATGGAATGCCATCCGTCCCGGAAGCTTTATTGTTTTTCAATTTTTTAAGCGCAGTAACATTGAGAAAGGAGCATCCAATTCCTATATATATATTAATGGAAGCGCAAAACTTATAGACATTTGGAAGGGATCTGGTAACAAAAATTTTTCAAAATGCGATGCTAGAATATCAACACTAATATAATTTGTTACTGTCGACTTATTACGATCTGCTAAAATTCGAACATTGTTCCAAAAAACTTTAGAATCCCTGCATTCAAGAAGATTCGATGCCGATTTTCTTAGAAATACATAGTTCCTTTTTTTTCTTGCAAAGTTATTTGAAAGCATTGTTTGCTTGCAGATACAGTGACTTAAAAGCTTCATTACCTGTATTTCTGAAAAGTTTAAGCAACCGGAAAGATCTTTCTCTACTTTTTCTACATTGCTCATCATACCAACTACATTTAAATTTATTAAAAACATTACTTGAGCATGTGACTGCAGATTGTCTTATGATTTCAAGAACTAAATTTGTTGCTTCGTTTACTGTATCCGTAGTGATGATTTAATTTGAGAAGTTAATTGCATGGTTATTTAGATTTCTTCTATAAATATCTGCTTTTCGTTCAACCCAACGAATTTTGATGCTGACATTTTCAGTTCGAGATCGGATATCACTTTCATTAGTTTCGAAATCACACGACACAACGATAGGTAGGTGCGTTGAATAATTAGCCGGGAGTACTTCGAAATTTTTGACTACTTGAAGCCACTCTCCCTTTGCAAGACAATAGTCAATAACAGAACATCTCTGAGCGGATATGAATGTAAAATTACCGTTACTATCACTCATTGAAGAACCATTTAAGATGAAAAACCCAAAGTCGACTATCAAATCCATCAAATCAAAATAACCTTTTATGAGAACCTTAGCATTAGAAGTTAGTAGTTAGATAACGATGCTGGAACATGAGGAGCAGATGGATAAAACCTCGTTTTAGGTGTTGCAATTAAGTGAAAAAGGGTTTCAACCTCAGCTATGAGTGCGAATCCGCTGAGATCTTGTCGAAATCTTTTTCGAAAGATGTTGGGTAAGGCTCAGGTGCACAGCAAACTTTAATGCTTACCTAAGTAAGTATATAGTGTATGGTGTATCTGTAGGTATATGCGTTCAATTAGTCTGGTTCCTTTTTGTTGAAGAGCAAACTAACACGTAGAGCAAGCTCTTTAAAGGCTAAATCGATCTCCATATTTTAAAAGGAAATATTAAAGCCTTTCCTTAAAACCATACGAAAAAAACACTCCTCAGGTAATGCTAAACACTCTTGACTAAATCAATTCACAATCCAAGACTCCCTTTAAGTCCTACAAAAATAAATACTGACCTTGACAATGCCCCATGGTCATTCGTTTTACAAGACATAAAGTGCCCAAAAGCTGTACAATCCAAACAAATGAGAATAATTCTGAAAACCTTCACTTAGCTACATCAAGACCAATACAACAAAACAGTTAAACGGTGAGAACAATTTCAAGAGTTTTCCTTTGTTGGGAACTTTTGTACTGCCAACATAGGCGTTCTCATCGAAAAAGAAAAAAAGACTTCCCCGTGCTCAGCATATTGCAATTGCAAACTTTTGTAGTCTTGCTATGCGATGGCAGAAACACACAAAGTTCGGACTTTAAGCGGTAGGTAGGTGTAGTCGAACAATGGAATGGAAAATAAAAAGTCATTGGATAACTTATCTCCTTTTAGTTCGTATTGTATTTCGTTTAAGGATACATGAAAGACCTTCTGTTCTCACTCTTTGAAGTGGCACAGAAAACAAAGAGACAACGTGAGCCAGGAAAATGTTCCCGGAAGTGTGATTTGAATGTCTGCTTTTTATCTCATGCCTTGCGGCTGACACTTGGAAGTTGCTTTACTTTTCACACAACAACTGGGTTGGGTATGTGGGGTTGGGCACCTTTACTTATCCTATAACACACCATACGCTTAGAAGAGGCATTTTTGTATATTCACATCGTTACACAAAATTGGCCAGTGAACATAAAATTTCGTAATGAATGTGGCGTCAAATGGCTGCCAAGTGCCAAAATTTAATTTTGAGAATTCCTTTTTGATTTGTAGCATTTGGAGGGGAAACAGAGTTACTTTGAGTGTGAGAGTTCAATGGAGAGGAGTGTTCATGAAGCTTTTAGAAAATATTAGTCTTTCTTTCTGTGACAGCTGGACATTATTTGTAAGAGTCACCGTCTGTTGGATAAATCATAATGCTTATGATTTATCTTGGCCAATTTATTAAAAATAAAACTCAAATAGAAATACGATGTTGTTTTTCATGAAAAACAATAGCAGTCCCGTTGTATTATTCAATTCCAAAGACAGTGAAGTAATAATCCACAGTAAGTGAAGCTCTCCCTCTGATTGATATGCCTTTTGATCCTCCTGTCCATTATTCAAATCAAATACTTCAAGTTCAAACGTTATCATTAGCAATAGTGAATACTTTTCTATTCACTGTTGTGTGATTTTAGAAGAGCCAAGCTGTAGAGATAGAGACAATCAATAAAGAAGAGTGAACTCATGTATATGAGTTCACGTCAAGAGCAAATGCATTAATCTCTTGTCTCCTGTGATAGACAGCTATAAATATTTTGATTAGTTATTTTTTGTGTAATTAAAACGCAATGATGCTGGTGGATCTGATAGCTTTTTTTATGTCAATCTTAAGTCTAACTTTTGCCATACAACAATTTTGTCGAAGCTTTTAAAAAAAAAATTGAAAATCAATCGAGATTTTAATTTAGCTGTGCATCAGTGTTTATCTAACTATGGTAGTTCTTTTTAAAAAATGTAACTAAGCTTCTTTTTTTTTTTTTTTTGAAATAGAGTGCTTTTTTGATCTCGACTAATGACCTGGATAAGTTTTGGGAACAAACCCCCAACAACTTTTTCAGTTCAGTGTGATTGGAAAATTGTGCGAGTGAAAGGTCTCGCTGGAATTCGACAACAGAGGTACTTGTCAGCCATAAGGCTACATGTGCTAGAGAACCGTGACCGAAAACCTCGTGACACGATTGGCCAATTGTATGAATGTGTGTGTGAATTTGAGGGTCGAGAAAGGACAAATTGAGAAGATCAACCACTTCTTGGTTGACCTAGCTAACAAGTGGTTTATTTTGCAAATTGAGATTTGAATAGAGAAAAGTAAAAAATTGAAAGAAAGTTGAAAATATTGTTTGAGAAAAAGTGTTTAAAGTTGTCAGAAAGTTTCAGAAAGTTTAAGAGTCAGTGAGAGGAAGAAATTCAAGGAAAGACAAAAATTGTCAGACGGACAGAAGATAGAAAATTTGAAGGAGGAAGGAATAGGAGAAAAAGAAAAGATAAGTAGAGTGCTTTAGTTTTGTGAGTATTGTCAAATATAGTTTCGGTTCATATCTCTCAAAATTGTGAGACACGCGACCCTTTTTAGTTTTCATTTTAATTGTTCTTTCGGGATGGAACAATTAACGTTTCAATCTTCGGTTACTTGCGCTTGTTTACTTTTTAAACGGTTCGTTTAACCGTCCACACTGTATCATTTGATTGTTGAAAAGATTTGGGTTTTTAATCCCACTTTTTGTAAGGTTTTCCCAACACGTAAACAAAATAAATAGCTTTAAATCCCTTTTGGGAATTTAATTGAATTGTTTTTATTCGGTTCTTACTATTTCAGACTCGATTCTTGGTTTGGAAATTTCACCTAAAAATTTCCTGGCGCCCATATTTTTCCAGTACACCCGGTACTTGGAAAATACTTTTAATTCGTCTTTTAATTATTAAATTAATCGGTTCTTTTATTCGCGATCGATCTTTTTATCGCGCTACGCTACCTTTTTTTTGTATACGAACCCAGCCCAGCTGAGCTTAGTCGTGGTGTCAGCAGCCTACCTGCTGAGTGTTACACTTTTAGTTTATCAGCGCGTTTGACAGTTCGTTTATTTACTTCGCGGCACACCGGTTGTGCATTTCGTTCGATCGTTCATAAATTTCGTTTACTTTATTAATTGTTTACTTATTAATTGGAATCGGATAATCCAATCGCGTTTAATAGTTTCGTCTCTTCGTAAAGTTAGTTTAATCGGGAATAAAGTGTAACAAAGTAACTATGTATATTTACTTCTTAAGGAATTTTTACCCCTTTTACGGTTAGATTTCTTTTCATTCCGAAAATTAATTTGAGCCCACAGAAAAATATAAAAAGGCCCGAGGTTCTTACTGCCATTTCGCTTAAAGATAATCCCAGAAGAGGGTTTTATTCCAAAACCATAAGAAAATAAGACCCGCGGGGTAATTTTCATAATGAAATGAGCGTAAAGACTGCGGGCCTTCTGTGGACTTAAATACAGAACTTTTTATGTAATTAAAGGCCTATACTACCCGGAGGCCAATTATGTCTCTTTCCATGGAAGAATATTCATTTTGATAATGCCGCTTCAAAATTGAATCAAAAGCCTTGGACTTTAATTCTTTTCTTTCGCGGGACTTATTGCCTCTTCAAATTCGTAGTTGAAAACCCCCATAGTTGTTACATACTACCTTTTTTTTGGGATTTAAGGCCCACGGGGGTTATTACCACTACTTTGTATCCAATGTCTCGGTGTTTTCATGGGTTTCGAAGATGACCTAAACCATGGCGATATGTATAGATAATGAGGTGAAGTGCAATAAGCCCCGCGGCAAGAAGACCATTGGGTCAGAAAAGAATTCGAGCCCATGTGTTGTAACGAATCGTTTATGTTACTTGTTACTTTTGTAACTTCTTGGTTCCTTTTCCTTTTTATACCACAATCAACATCCGGAGTCGACACCGCCATATAGTTATATAGGTACTCTAAATTAGAGCAGTCGGTATTTCGCTTGCCGCAGTGACGTAAAGAGGTCTGTCATCTGACGGAGCTGAAATTCTCGCGAATTTTTATTTTTACACCACACATCCATATTCCCTTGAGAAAATTTTTTCCGCTTCGCTTTTAGCTTCATTATTCTATCCGTGAGTAAAAAGCAAAGCGAACAAAATTTGCCTACGTGTAGTGTAATACGTGCCTGCGGTTGAACTTAAGAAATACGCGCGAATTGACCGCATTAAACACATAGTATGATTCATAGCTCCATAGATATTTATTATGTACGTGTGTACCTCTTTGGTATGGCATAACCCACAATCAGAGCATGGGCTTATGTCTAGTGGAGTTACGTCCCTGTGCTAGTTTATTCACATTGAAAATAAGTTTAAGTGCAAACGGTGAGACTTCTTTCCATTACGAAATGGTATTTAAGTTCGCAGAAAAAGGAACTAAGGCTCGCGGCTGTTACTGCCATTTCATCATGGAAATAACCCCCGTGGGCCTTACTTCCAAAACAAAGAAGAAATAAGACCCGCGGGTCTTATTGCCGCGGGCCTTATTGCACTGCACCAAGAATATGATCGGTAAGGTATTATTTTAAATTATTATAGCATAGTTTCCTGACTGAATCGTCCGACCTTTACTTACGATAGACTTTATGTAGTGATATGTCCTAGTTTCCTGTTCCCGCTGTGCCAGAAGTTTTGCCTACGGACCATAAAAAAACCTGCTGATCTACCAGCGCTATTTCCACACCTCCTCTGCTCATGTCATGCACTCTCTTTTAAAATTGCCTGCCACAAATAAACCTATTAGTTGATGCATATGGTTTTTCAAAATGAATTTTCCATTATTCACACGTTGGATGATCTGTTTTCCTTTTGAGACTGGGTTAGCTTAGGTATTGGTGGTGCAGCCGCAAGTGGCAAGACCTCACAGCTCACACTCAAAGAATTAATTGTGGTCCCCGGGATTTCGAAGTTGGGGAGAAAGCTTAATGAAGAGTTTTATTGGTGAGGTTGATGACTGGATTACTTGGGTTGAGGACTCTGACTTACCTATTTGAAACTTTGGATGAATTTCAGAGACGTCATCAGTTTGTCGAAGAAGGGTTATCAGCGGGTTTCTGTTCTGAAGTAAGCCATGATAGAATTACCCTTCCTCTGCCTCCTTGTTGTAGCATCTTATGTTAATATCTGATGTGGTAGTGGCCACCTCACCATTTGAAAGAAAGAAAGAAAGAGAAAGAAAGAAGAAAGAGAGAGAGAGAGAGAGAGAGAGAGAGAGAGAGAGAGAGAGAGAGAGAGAGAGAGAGAGAGAGAGAGAGAGAGAGAGAGAGAGAGAGAGAGGAGAGAGAGAGAGGAGAGAGAGAGAGAGAGAGGGAGAGGGAGAGAGAGAGAGAGGGAGAGAGAGAGAGAGAGAGGGAGAGAGAGAGGAGAGAGATGAGAGAGAGGAGAGAGAGAGAGAGAGAGAGAGAGAGAGAGAGAGAGAGAGAGAGAGAGAGAGAGAGAGAGAGAGAGAGAGAGAGCGAGAGAGAAACCTTACCTGTAGGTAATATCTGTTTTTTTATTTTCTGCTTAAGTAGAGAGGTGTTGTTTTTACTGTCGAAGGCATATCAGGAATAGTTTTTACTGTCGAAGGCATATCAGGACTCTGAATCTCGATTTTCCGAAATATTTATTCCAAGATTATTTGAAAAATTGTGTGTTACCAGCTCTTGCACCGATAAAATTGTATTTTTTAATTTATTATTAAATTTCTATTACCTAATTCTTTTCAGAATGCCACACTCGGATGGATTTGCTGTGCACCATGTATTTGGCTACGAACCTCAGCAACAGTCCACAAAATTGCAATTACAACAGCGACACTTTTGGTCACATCACTTTTAGTAGCATCACCAATCCTATTTTTAATAAGCACAGCACCCTCACAACTTCCACGGGATTGTTACTCAGACGATGAAGACTGTATGCCAACAATGGCCCCACCTCCAGAATGCAATGAACCCGCCTGTCGTTTTGCCGCCTCTAGTATACAAGCCAAACTGAACTGGAATGAAGACCCATGCATTGATTTTCAAGGAGTTCAGGTTGTTCAACAGCTCAGGTGGCCAGTCTAAGAGCTACACGAAGTGCACAGGAGTCAGTGGATATTCAAATGCAACGTAAGTCTATAACCCGACTCAGGACCAAACAAACATTTAAACAATCTATAAATTCGATATTGCAGAACTTCTTCAACACAATACAACATCTGGACCCTTCCGCAAACTTGGTCGTCTATATGGAAGTTGTCTTCGCCAGACGACTAACTCATCAACGATTCAAATTGTCTTGGAACAACTGGGTGGCTACCTACCTATTGGGGCACTCGGTCCATCATCGATAGCTCCACTGATATCGAAAATATACGAACTGGGTCCGACACCCTTAATTGATATTTACTATGACCTGAGCTATGGTCGTAGGCCTCACGTTTTACTGATAATTGGGGATCCTGGGACATCAGCTCCCATTTTAGAGGTTTTACTCTTCCCTAAGGAGTTAAAGCAGCTGATTTAGAACATTCCTTATCTTATTTCAGAATAAAATTCGTTGGATGGGTCCCAAGGCACCACCGTATAGAATAAGACAAGCAGCTCCAAGGCTATTAAGTGACGTCCTAGAAAGTTTTCTGCCATCTGGATTAAGTTACGACCAGAAGATGTCAGAGAAAGACGCCATCACAACATTTATTGAACAATTAAATAAGGTAGGTTTAAAGTTTATTTTTATTCCACCACAAGTTGTAGGTACTGTCTAAGTCTGTCTAAGATTATTGATAATATTTCACGTCTCTGATATGCAGGAGTACCACTACCCACATGTGATAAGTTTAAATGTTTGTTTGACAGGCTCGTGAGGACAGTAATTGATTGTTGGATTGACGTCTCAGTTCTAAATATGTAATTTGTTTTAAAAGCCATTGGATTATTTGAACCCCTGAATGAATAATGAGGAGATATACAAGGACATTGATGAGCCAGATTGACAGATTCCAGAAGATTTGTCCTTGATTGAAATAACACTGTCGAGCTTTAATTGATTTGGATGTGTAGTTACATCTGTTGTGCGTGCGAGTCAAGGGAATTAGAAAGTACGACAGTGTCATGTCACGTGACCTTTGTTTTAATTCCGAAGTAGATCCTATCAAATGTATGCGTGAGCACCAAAAAAAAATTGCTGCCCTTTTCGGGAGGACATCCAATGTTAGAAATATTTGTTAACACAGAGTTGACGTTTAAAATAACAGCAAAGTAATAATGTCAATTCAAAACGAACACAAAGCGCTCGCATGCGATGGGGACGAAGCGTGATTGTGATTCAGGCATCACTCTGACTGACACTTCACTGTGGAGACATCTCACTTTGTGGAAAATTCACTATGATGGGCAATTCACTGTTGACAATTTGTGGTGGTGATGATTTGCGGTTAACATTTCACAGTGGTCTGCTATTGGCCCAATGAATAAGGCAAAAAGTATTCCACAGAAAAGGACCAAGAATTTTCGTATTTGATTATACATTGTGAGTTGTGATATGTTTGCCACATTGAAAGGAGCATAGGTCTTTCTTCCTGAAAATTAGTTTCGATGGGTTTTCGGTGTAATTGATTTTTATATGCCCTGTATGTGTTTTTCTCAAAATGTTACTCATTAAATCGCCAACCTAAGGAGCAAGTCTATGAACGTCAATTCAAAGAATTAGACTTTTGAGCAGTCTTATAGACATCGAAGGGGCTTTGGTCAATGTAGACAAAAAATTAAGAAAACGGGGCAGTTCGACAAGAAACAGGCTCCATCAACGTTATTATGCTAAAATGTATTAACTACATGCTTCAGACAAAACTTGAATTTAAAAAATGATGTGAACTTATTGGGTTTCCTAATTATTACTCATATTATTACTCTGCAACATCATTCTCACACAACAACCCTGCAGCTTATTCAATAGGGTATATTTCAGCTCCTCAAACAGATCCTTAATGCTAATACACCCTCGGTATTCTTGTCGGACCTCTGAACAACAATTCTTCGTCAACGCTATCCGACTGTGGAATCTTCTTCCAAGAAACTTGAAAATGAAACGTGGCCAAGCTAAGTTTAGCTTTGAACTTCGAAACTATTTTCAAAGGGACTAAAATAAATTAATACAATATGCATTGGCTCTTGTGCTTTAACTTAACATTAGATGAGATGTATGTATAAAAATTAAAATCTACTTAAAATAAAGAACTGAAATGCTTAAAGTTATGTACAGATATGCTTATATTTAACGAGTATTTAGATAAAATTGGAAGAAATGTTTGTATACAATTTTTCTAAGAAGTAGCCTTCTCACTGTTTTTAATATTGTATTCTCTTTAGCATAACACTATGTTATAAGATATCTTTCTTACTGTGTATGCATTCAATGAATAAAATCTGAAATCTAAAACGGTTTTGCAGTTATGACGGTGGCAGAAACACTGTTGTCGTCTTTACAACTGAAAATTTATGAAAATGCGGTGTCGTTTTTGTCGCGTCAATGTGGGTTCTTCCATATATCGCTATGTATATAAAATTATACATATCAAACATGATCTACAAGGAGAAAAGAAGGGAAGAACACCGACTTCTCAAAAAGAAAAAGAAGCAGCATGAGAAGAGCTCGTTTGAGGAAATTGAGAGGTGCCATGACAGGAACGAGATTCGGAAGTTTTACCAAAAGGTAAAAAGATCCTGCCAGGGTGGCAAACCCCGAACTCAAGCCTGTAAAGATCAGCAGGGAAACATAGTTATAGACTCACAGTCGCTACTGAGGATCTGGAAAGATCATTTCTGCAGACTGCTTAACGGCGATGAGGACACAAATTCCGCTGTCAGGCAGATTGCCCCATTCAGCTAGGACGATGATCAAGAATGCCGTCCTCCCGACCTAGAACAGGTTAAGCTTGCCATATGCAAACTTAAATCAAATAAGACTGCAGGTGCAGATGGCCTTGATGCCGAACTCTTCAAGGCAGCTGGAGACCAGTTGGAAAGGAGCATGCACCAGCTGATCTGCATGATATGGTCGGAAGAAAGAATGCCCGATGAATGGAACCTCAGTATCGTATGCCCGATTCTAAAGAAGGGAGGCCCTCACAATTGCGCCAATTACAGAGGGATAAGCCTTCTGAACGTCGCTTATAAGATCTTGTCTGCTGTAATATGTGAACGTCTGAAACCCCACGTCAACAACTTGAAAGGTCCTTATCAATGTGTTTTTAGACCAGAGAAGTCCACAATAGACCAAATTTTCACATTACGGCAGGCAGATCTTGGAAAAAACTCGAGAAAGTAATATCGATAGTCACCATCTTTTTATCGATTTCAAGGCCGCGTATGGCAGCATTTACAGAGACGAGCTGTACAGAGCCATGTCTAGTTTCGGCATTCCCTGCAAAACTCGTACGACTATGCAGGATGACTTTGGAGAATTCACGCTGCTCCGTCAAGGTCGGTAAAGAACTCACCGAGACCTTTGATGTCGAAAAAGGTTTTAGGCAAGGCGACAAACTGTCATGCGATTTCTTCAACATCATACTTGAACAGATTGTAAGAAACTCAAACGTCAACACCAGAGGAACAATCTTTCAAAAGTCTGTACAATTACTCGCCTATGCAGACGATATTGACGTAGTGGGAAGAAAAAAGCGTGATGTCACAGGTGCTTTTGCGAGTATTGAAACAGAAGCGGCAAAAATGGGTTTGATGGTTAATGAGGGCAAAACGAAGTATATGCTGTCATCAAACAAGGACACAGAACATCGACGAATTGGACAAAACGTCACAATAGACAGACATAACTTCGAGGTAGTACAGGACTTCGTCTACCTAGGATCCGCTGTAGACACGGACAACAACATCAGTGCGGAGATCAAACGGAGAATAACTCTTGCCAACCGTTGCTTCTTTGGGTTAAGAAGGCAATTGAGAAACAAAACCCTCTCCAGAAAAACCAAGGTAACCTTGTATAAGACCTTAATCATCCCAGTCCTGCTGTACGGCGCGGAAGCATGGACCTTATCGAAAGCGGATGAGGAAACTCTTGGTCGTTTCGAAAGAAAAATTCTCCGAATGATCTTTGGTCCCGTATGCGAAGACAATGTGTGGAGAAGAAGATACAACAACGAGCTGTACCGCGACATGGGCATAGCCAGAAGAGTACGCATCGCGAGGCTACGATGGTTGGGCCATGTAGAGCGGATGGACCCAAACGCTCCGGCTCGTCGGGTGTTCGAAAGCACATTGCAGGGAAATCGCGGAAGGGGAAGACCTCGTATTAGGTGGCGCAATCAAGTGGATGAAGACATCAACCGAATTGGAGTGCGAAACTGGAGAGAGCTCGCCCGAAATCGAAATCGTTATAGAAGGATGTTGGTTGAGGCCCAGGTTCACCCCGAACTGTAATGCCCACCTAAGTAAGTAAGTATATGAAATTATTTATACACAATTTGACAGCAAAGTTGTTGCCACTAGAACTGCAAAATCGCATTGGTTTGGATGAGCCTTAAAACCTGAAATGTCATTTCAAAAGGATTGGCTTTATCTTCACTAACTTTGCTCCTGTGTCCTGTTAGATAGCCAAATATTAGTTAAAATAAATCCAAGTGATGATGTTTGTAGTTTAGAAGTAGAGAAGCGAAAGCATTACATTTTACATCCTATTTCATTGTAGCTTTTGGTCTGATAAGTTAGATCATTTAAAAAATTACGTAACGCTAAATAGCTTTGTACAAATCCTTAAAGCTGAAGTCAAAATTTGTTTTGCACGGCTCATACGTACCATTTATCTAAAATGCGATTGTAGGTGGTTAGAAGCAACACCAAAATAAAAGAGCCAACTATGTGGACGTCATCATACTGCTTTCAAGAAACTACAATCGGAATAATTTCCGAAAAAATAACACTGCCATGAAAAGTGCTTTCTCACTTAAAAGTTCATAATCGGCATGAAATGGTAGGTAATGGAAATGCGTTCGTTTCCGAGTTATCCATATTGTGAACTCAGCCTTTTCATAAAGTAAACATGTTCAGCTACTATAATAACAGCGAGGCTGGGGTCAAGCGCACTTCTTTCAAGTTTTCACCATGAGAAATGTAGATGTAGAAATTTTAGCCGAATCAGAACGGAAAAGAGTGAAAGCGCTTTTCATGATAAGTAATCACTCTCTGAGGACTTGCGAATTTCTCGCAAAAGGCGATACTCGAAGAAAAACTGGTCCATGTTTATGGGATTCAAATCTCGAACTACAACTAACATGCAGAAGTCCTTACTATTACGCGGTTTAAAAATGGTGAAATTTATCAGCTTCAAAATGGTCATATCACTTGTTGATAAACAAATAACAAAAATAATGGCGGTAATGAAGAGATGAGGTCTAAGATGACTTTCTTGAGGTATACCACAGTTCAGAGTCGGCATTGAAAGGCTTAGAAAGTAGTAGTATCTTGAATAATAATTCGGTAAGATCTGTTCAATACGAAAGTAAAGATTGAAGAAAGTTGATAGTGAAGAGAAGAGCCTTAATTTGAATAAGATATTAGTAGTTGAATTTCTAAGCAAAATCATTTTTATTGACTTCATTTGAATTTGCGACGTCTGCATAATATTCACGGGTGTGTTAAGTGAACAATTTCATGAGGGTGAAGGAATAAATTTGGTTTAGTACCAAAAAACTAACGTGGTGATTATAGAAGAACAAAAATTGAATTTGGTGCTGGGTATGCTTACCCATGAGATGTTGTCTAAATCGGATGACAATGGAGAAGTAAATTCAACGACAAACGAATAATTTGGGAGGATTAACATCGTAGAGCGTAGGAAAGTCGCAAAATGTGAAGACCTCGTCTAAGTTGGCGGCACATTCAAGTAAACGAAGACCTCAACCAACTGAGAGTGCAAAATTCGACCGAAAACAAAATAGTTGCAGAAAAGAAAGATGCTTTTTGAGGATTAGTTCAACCCGAACTATAATGCCCACTTAAGTCAATTAGTACATAAGCAAGGCTTAATTTTGGTTCTTATTATTGTTAGGATAGGAGTAAAAATTGGTTGTCAAAAAAGGCAATAGGATCTCGCTGTAGAAAATCAATTTAGTGATACAAAATCATCGTTGACCGGTAAAATTGAGTTTTGGCCGATTGCTTTTTACTTCCGGTTTATATGTACTATAAAGTCCTTCGCAAACCAGCGCGGTTTGTGCGTGCGATGCGATTGCTTTAAGTCAAACCTCCATAAGACTACATGTATTTCATTTTGACAGAAATCGCATCACACGACGTTATCGCGCTGGTTTGCGCAGGACTTAAGGCAAGTTTTGCAATCGTGCAGAAAAAGTTTTAAGTTTACAATTAGAGATGACATTATATGAATACGAAAACAAAAGCGGAAACTGCAATTCTGTCTGTCTGTCCGTATATGAATCTATTGCCTGAACCGCTTGGCCGATTTTCTTCAAATTTTGCAGTTAGGGCCTATAGCGCAGTTTTCAGAGGGATTTTTGAAATTGATAATACTTATTTTTCTCGAAAACAGCCCTAACGATTTCGATAAAGTTTTGTGTAAGAGATACGTTTTTGGTTTGCTTTCTTATGATGTTAGAAAAATTTATAAAAAAGTACTAAGAATTGTACATGGGAGATACCATTTTTTTCAATCCAGACTTTCTCGTTTATGGCCTACATGATTTTAACGAAAATTTATATCTAAGAAGTTCTAGATTGTTTAAGAGAAATTGCAAATCAACATTTGAAAAAATTTAATTTTTGAAATTTTTATGAATTCAAGAAAAAAATTTAATTTTTTGAATATTTTCAAAACGGTATCCTGGATTTTTAAATTTTTTTTGTCAAAACGTCTTCTAAGAAGCCCTTAAGACTTTTATATTTAGTTTTCAAGGAATAAGTTTTTAAAAATAGTGAAAAACAAAAAACCGGTTTCTAAGAAAACTGCTCTAACGATTTTTCTTAAATTTTCAGCGTTTATTTGTATTAGAAGCAGCAAAAAAATGGCTTTATTTAATTTTCGCCTAAGGCATTTGGAATATTTAATTTAATTTCTTTCAATCAATTATGTGATTTTATTCAATTTTATAGTTAAAGTTTAGTTGGCAAATTTGTACCACAAAATCCGTTATGAAGAGCGAATACTTAAACCTTGTACTTAGCCTTAAGATTTTGATAATTAGCATTTTGCATTCTGTTGGAGGTTTTTAAAATACCAGCTCGAGCACTCAGACCTAAATACCGGTCCATTGTACTACCATATAGCAACCATCTTTTTGTTATAGAGATGTTCGTAGAAAATCCAAAAGACGCTGCCTCCCATGATAAGGAACCTAAGTTACCAGCTCTCACCATGTCTGCGCCGAGTATCTGTGAGAAAAATCAGGACATTCACAGAGGAAGTGCTCTGCGGTGTCTTCAACTTCTCCACAAGACTCACAGAGTGTGGTTTCACTTAAGCCTTACACGTTAAAATACTTGGCAAAAGAGAAGTGCCCACTGGCAACGCCAATAAGCTTTCTGCCGTCTTTTCTGCTACGAGATAGCAAAAATGTTGCAGTCTTCTTATTTACGTTGGGGAGCATACGTTTAGTCTGTCTGCGCCCAATGGGGGCAGGCCATCCACGGTTGTGCTATTGACAGATCCAATCGTTTATTGAAGCCCTCACTAAGGACGCCGGCAGACCTATCGACGGCTCAAGTCCTGAGAAAGCTGTTTGAGATCCTTGCAAGTTCATCGACGATCTCATTTCCAGTTATGCCGTGATGGCCTGGAACCCAAATAAGACTCAAGGATTTTGATCGCATTCAGAGAGCTCTTGCAGTCCTGGATCACTATCGAAGTAGTTAGAGGGTTGAGAAGAGCATACTATAGCAAGTTCGTACGACCTAGTCGTGCCCAAAAAATGTAACTGAATTTTAAGTCCAATGCAGCTTTAATGAATGATACTATACATATAGAGCTGAGCAGACCCCGACTATAATCTGGTTAGGTTTGTATTCACTCGGTATTTCATGGGCGCTTAAGATGTTATCGTAGACTGAGTACTTTATATGACTAGATACTACACTCACATGACTCAATCTCACCAAAAACGATTTCCGACTTTCATTTTTAAAAAAGTACGTAGGCGATGCATGGGACTGACTTTATATGAGTGAAACTTGTCGTTTAGCATTATAAAAGAGCTGTTTTTGGAGTGAAGCCTGTTTCGATGAAAAAGCTATTGTTGAAGCCTGTGGAGTGGAACCTATCTCGTTGTAAAGTTTGTATGCCCATTCTTCTAATTTGATGCGATGAACTTAGACCTTAGGAAAATTGCTCATATAAATTAAAGGAGTAGGAGGAGGATAAGTAATTTTAGACTTATTTTTTTTTTGCTTTATACAGTATTCCAAAAATTATACAGTTCCGCGAATACAATTTGGTAGACCGCAAATGATTAGCGAATGGTTGCCCAGCTTTAAGATTGTTTGTCACTGATAAAAAAAATTTAGATTTTAAGTCTTTTCAGAACTATTTTACAAATAAAATAGAAGTCTCCATTAACAATTTACGTTCAAATTGATGTCTTATTTATTTCAGATTCGAGTTGAGCATGCAAGGAGAGGATTTTGGAATAGTTCGGTTTTGTATAACGTGTCATCACTTCAAGAGAAGTACCCGATTGTAAGTTCTTGAAAAAACAACTCAATTTGAAAAGAAAGTGAATATTGTTTTTATTTTGCAGTTGAACTGGACCGCTCTTATTCCTTCTAATTGGACTGGTCCAATTGTTGTGCGGAACTCCGACTATCTTAAAGCTGTAGAATTGCTGTTGTCAAAATATCCCACCAGAGTAGCACATAATTCAATTTTATTGCTTTTTGCACTCGGTATACTGCCACAAGGATATCCAGATCCAGCTGTTTGTACCCGAGCAACAATGTGGGCACTGCCAGAAATAACATCAGCTCTGTTCATTGCTCAGCACTCATCGGAAGATATGAACGAAGTAATTCGAAGGGTAAATACTAAAATTCTCATAACAAGAAATGTATAATATCATAATCAACGTCCATTGCAGACTGAAATAGTTTTTAAATCACTTAAAGCACATTTGAAACGTGCGCCATCGTTGAAGGGAGCTGCCTTGGTCAAATTGTCAGCACTTAAGATTCAAACAAATCCATGGGATGGATTTACGAATTTCACAGCAATGATCAAGCATCTGGAATCAATAGAAATCACATCTGATAATTGGTTTGAGAACATCCTTAAAATTTATAGACGAAACAAGATCATACCGGACACTGTTGCTCTTGATGTGGACTCCCATGATGCGTAGATATAATTTTAATGAAAATATTTTACAAATGAATTAATTCTCTTTTCTGTTTTCAGTTGGGCGTACCCAATTGTTGCCAAAATATTCTATGATACCTTGAGCCATTCTATTGGTGAGTACATGCATACAAAAATTTGCTTTAAGCTCACTTTAGATTGTATTTTACTGTACACTGCTGTTAAGGTCTGTTTGAGAATTGCCTTTTCGCCGTAGTTTGTTTCATTGATAATTCTAGAATGATAATACAAAGCTCGTGGACCCACGCCCACGGTGTGTTGCGTATTTCTTTCAACCATACCGATTTCGAAATACTAATCGAGAAAAAGCTTTCCATGGCAGTGAAATTACTATCGGACACGTGCCGATCCCCCGTGAAAGGCGATACCGCGGAAAAACAATTCTATGATTAACCGTGTTGCTTACATTAAGATATTCTAAATGAACTTGGGCTTCAGCCACCCAGATTTCTTAGCCAATTAGCTTTGAACACAAAGTTAGTTGATATCCTCCTTCTCTTCTCTATCTGAGCTGTGGTCAGAAGGGAGCTGTTTCGATCCTCAAGGATGAAATCAAAGACTTTCTAGATTGCAGTATTTGTGTCCATCTGCTCTATATAACCAGGTCAACATTAATGACAAAATCGTTGCTCTTTGACAACTATTTGCCAGTACGTTAGTTGTGACTACTCCTCTATTTACTACCAAACCACTGCACTATACAACAGCTTCGGGATGAAAACGATCTTACAAAGGGACAATGTAGAAGACAACATTAAACTACTCGATTGACTTAATAGCCCACGAGTCAACAATTCGCCTGAGTTGTAATTGGTCTTTTTTCTGCACTCGTATTGTTTTTTGAGCTCAAAGTGGTTGACATCAAACAGACAAAGCCTCATCTCTATTGCGAGCTTTGTGATCTCAATCTCAGTTCCTCCACTAGGTTTGCACTAGTGATCCTTCTGGTGTAAAAGCCTAGACGGTAATTTGTTGTTACTTAAATGGAAAAAAGCATTTTCATTTCCGCAACGAAACTACTATCCAAATCTTATTATGGCCTTTTACAGTTCAAAAGTAACTAACCTAAACAAAAATATTCATATCTACGAAAGGAAGATTCCTCTTTATCTCTGCTCAACACCAAGTCAAGAGGCCTTGACATCATTTTTCGGGATGTCCTTGAGTAGGTTGTGAATATCGAGCTAAACTGTATACTGCCCACCTACTCACATCCACTTTGGGGAACATACATATACTGTGACAATATTTCACAACTTTCTCTAAGAGCTGTGAACCTGTCACAAGACTTTGAAATGGCCAGCGCGCTGCCAACTAGCTCTTCCGAAAGGATAACACCGATAATGTCATTTTATTATCCTACATTTTATCCGTAGTACAACAGCTATTTGGAATTTGTCTTTAGCATCTCTGCGTTTTTCCATTTCGTTTCTTAGACACAAGAGACATCTGCTTGTCTTCTTTTCATAGTCTCTTCTAGTTTGAAATTCGATCAGTCATATTTCCGGCGTTCCAACAGGAAACTCTTCAATTTCGGACAATTTTTACCATACTATGCTAGCCCCTTTTGGCTTTTTCTCTCTTATCCGTTCAAAATTAGCAAAATCAGTCCCCTCAATTCCTTATCTGGTAAAATTATGTACGATCAGACCTGGGGCTCCGCGAGATCTGTTTAGCCACTTATTATTTACTTATTTACTTAAGACTGCAAATTTCCTTCCAGAAATATCGTACGATAAAATTGTTGCATATTCTCTAAATATCTTTCTAGCTGCTGGAGCCCTACATAGTCTGTTTGGTTAGCATTATAATTCGAGGTAAATTGAGGCCTCAATCAACTCACTTGATTGCGCCACATAAGACGAGGTATTCCTGGAATATGCTTTCGAAAATTTCGATGTCCATCCAATATACATGTCCCAGCCATCGTAGCCTCGGGATGCGTACTCTTTTAGCTATGCCCATGTCGCAGTACAGCTCATACAGCTCGTTGTTGCATCTTCATCTCCACTCAAAGATCATTCGGAGTATTTTTCTTTCGAAACGACTAAGGGTTTCCTCATCCGCTTCAATGTTTCCGCGCCGGACGTTCAGAAGGACTGGGGTGATCAATGTCTTATAACGGGCTGCCTTTGTTTTCCTAGAGAGGGCCAATTGCAATTTATTATCCGTTTGATATCCGCATTGATGTTATTTTACTATTTTTATCGAATCCTAGGCGCAAGGTAGACGATGTCTTGTACTGCTTCGAAATTGTGACTGTCATTATTGACGTTTTTACCAACTTATCGGTGTCACATGACAGTGTTACGCTTTGTCGAAAGCCTTTCCCGACATAAAATGTCTCTCACAGCGACCTTGGCGTAGTAGCGTAAATTCTCCAAAATGATCCTGCATAGTAGTACGAGTTGTGCAGGGATGCTAAGATCAGACATAGCTCTGCATAGTTAATTTTCGTAAATACTGTTATACGTGTCCATCAAATCGATTAAATAATTGTGTATTTCAGTATTATAATCCAGCTCGTAGAAACAGTCTTTGGAAACACCTTCTTTCATTTCTGTGGAGAAGTGAGCGCTTAATGTTAGTGTTCTTAACCTTGATGCGGATTGTCATATTAAGTTCATCGACCGCATTTTGGCTTATAACCTCATTCCTGAGTCTTCCTTTAGCGAAAAACCCACAGTCAAATAAGCGTAGTTTCTGTTGCCTGTAGTAGTCGCCATAGTAGATATCGCAGTTTTTCATCATCTTCATGTGTGGCCCATTACATCGCACTTCTTCGATGGCCATCCCTTTTTGCAGTAGTCTGGGGGTTCCGTTAATTCTTCAGTTGCGCGTAGTTCGTTAAGGGATCCTATGTTCCACGTGCGAATTGTAGGGTTCTTAATAAAGGACCATGTAACTTCTTAATACGATCTATTAATCTCCTAGATCCGTGCACTTGCATATTCGCCTACACATCTCTATTTGATGACATTTCTTATGTACATGTCTATCGGATGATCTATGTATCTTTCTTATGTAAATAAGTATCGTTCGACATTGCAGTTCTCATGTTTCATGTTCTGTTAGAATAAGTTAGGAAATCAATTGTAATAAAGCGCTCATTCGAACAACACCGTTTGTCCTAACATTATTTTATGAAGTCATTCTCTGCTTATCTTACAACCTCAGAAGTGGGATTACTGTGCAAAAAAAATAAGCAAAAAAAAAAAACTTTTATGCAAACTTATGTGCAATTAAGAATTAGTGTGTCAATTAAGTAATTACTAAATTTGCATTAGAAACTATTAAGAAGTTTTATTAAATTAATACGATGGCAGAGAGTGCTTTGAGGTTCATGCAAGTTGCAACTGTACCTCAACTTAAGGACAAGTTAAGTGAAATGAATTTACCTACAAATGGGTTAAAATCAGCGCTTAAAATTCGATTAGAGCAAGCAATTCAACAACTAACTGATGCCCAAGCTGAAGAGTTTTTTCCAGCCGAAGAACTAGATGAAATAAATACTGACGAGGCTTCATCGGAGCTTGAAGAGGAAAACAGACTGGTGATGCATCAACTAGAAACTTTAAGAGAGGTTGTGAGGAGGAAGGAAGAAATTCGAGAGCTACAGAAGAGGCTTTCTGATCTCAATTACCGTACAGAACCTTCAACAGGAGCCGAATGTATGAGTTTCAGAGATGTTGAGGAGTCTCTACCACATTTTTCGGGAGATGATAATTATTGCATTACGAGATGGATCAAGACTTTTGAAGAGGCAAAACAAATTTACAAGTTTGACGACTCAAAGTGTCTTATTTTTGCCCAGAGGTTGCTGAAAGGTACAGCAAAACTTTTCTTAAGATCTACGCTTTGTTATTCCTGGAGTGAATTGAAATCAGCCCTTTTACGTGAGTTTCATCATCGTTCAACGGCCTCAGATATCCACAACGCACTACGCAATCGTAAGAAAAGGAGAGAAGAAAATTACCAGCAGTATGTGCTCAGCATGCAGGAAATCGCAAGCGCAGCCGACGTGGAGGAACATGATGTTATCAACTACATCATTAAAGGTATACCTGATTCAATGGTAAATAAACAATTTCTGCTTACAGCCAACAGTCTCTCTGAGCTTAAACACGTGCTTAGAAAATATGAGAAAATGAAACCCGAAATGCAGATGATAACAGACCACGTGACACCCACCTTGCAAACCAAGCCAACACCGTACGTACGAAACAAATCTGTTGTCAAATGTTACAATTGCAACGACGTGGGGCACATCGTCACCAATTGCCCGAAGCCACGAAGAGACAGGGGATCATGTTTTCGTTGTGGGAAAAAGGGTCATATGATAAAAGATTGTCCGCAATCAACAGCAGTGCTGATGCTCCAGGAGAACGATCCAACAAAAACAAAACCAATTTTCTTAAATGATTTCGAGTATCAACTCTTAAGAAACGAACATGGAGATGTAAGCTCAACAATGAAAGCGATAAGCGTCATAGACACAGGCAGCCCGATTAGCTTTGTCCAGCAAAAACATGTCCCATCGTACCTGATGACACCATTAGAAACCTCAATGCATGACTTCAGTGGAATCAACAACAGCAGGCTAATTATGTATGGTAAGGTGTTATGTAATATTAAGTTTGAGAATCTGCATGTCAATTTATGTCTTTATGTTGTCAAAAATTACACTATGAAAAGCGCAATAATTTTAGGGCGTAATTTTTTTTACAAAAGAGCAACATTAAACTTACATTTGAAAATGACAAACCTACTTTTGATAAAGAAAAAGAATTGTTAAATAGTTTTTGTAGTGACTTTGAAGCAAATGAAATTTTAAATATCGACACGGGTATTGAAAATTATATCAATCTAAATATAAATGAAAACTTAAAATATGAAGAGAAAGTTGAAGTAAGAGATTTAGTGACAAGGAGTGTTTTAAACAATAACAGTTTAAATAAAAAAAATATAAGTCACGATTTAGGCAAGTGTGAAGAACATGCAGTGAAAATTGTTTTGACGGATCTGAATAAGGTTATCAATTGTGCTCCAAGACGGCTTCCTTTCGCACATAAGCAGAAATTACAAAAAATGTTAGACGACTTGTCCGAGAACGAAATAATTCGTGAAAGTAGTTCCCTTATTCATCGCCAACTGTTTTGGTAAAAAAGAAATCAGAAGAGTTGAAATTGTGTAGAGACTATAGGGAATTAAATAAAAATTTCCTTTTTCTTTTGAAAGAGCACCGTTTGGGCACATTACGAGGTAAGAGATATTTTTCACTTTTAGACTTAATTAGGAAGAAAGTGCAATTGAAAACCTTACACAGCCTAGAAGTTAATAAGAAATATTTTGATAAGCGGCATAAAGCCCAATACCCTTTTAAAGTTGGTGATCATATAATGATAAAAAATGTTTCATGCACTCCTTGTATAAATCATAAGCTTTTGCCTAAATATGAAGGGCCTTATCGAATAGTAAAATGTCTAGGTAATGATAGATTTCTTATAAAAGACTTAGAAAATCTTCAAATTTCAAGAGTTCCATACGATGGAGTTGCTTCTCCTGAAAACATGAAACCATATGTTTCTTAGTAACCCAAAAGATAAAATGTATATAACATGTACTTCATTTAAATGTATATGTATGTTCTATTATTGACTTTATTTTGATTTGGTGTATCTATTGCTTTTGTATTCAAGTAATGTTTTCGAATATTATACACTTGTTAATTATTTTAAACGAACAAAATTCAATTCGAAATGTGAAACAAAATTATTAATTTTTGATATATTTGCTGTGTATATTACGTGATATAAAAGAATTGTGAAGCGAAAATGTTTGTGCATGAGATAAATCGGGGACGATTTGTTGTCTGGACGGTCGAGCTGTAGGGTTCTTAATAAAGGACCATGTAACTTCTTAATACGATCTATTAATCTCCTAGATCCGTGCACTTGCATATTCGCCTACACATCTCTATTTGATGACATTTCTTATGTACATGTCTATCGGATGATCTATGTATCTTTCTTATGTAAATAAGTATCGTTCGACATTGCAGTTCTCATGTTTCATGTTCTGTTAGAATAAGTTAGGAAATCAATTGTAATAAAGCGCTCATTCGAACAACACCGTTTGTCCTAACATTATTTTATGAAGTCATTCTCTTCTTATCTTACAGGATCACTCCATAATCCATTTTCGTTTGCTGAGGTTGTCAACGGCAAAATCATTACCGTTGTCTATGTATGTATGTATAGTATGTCCGTCAAATAAGCACTACCACTTCAAAATTTTCTTAGTTTGTTAAATGGATTCACTAACGTAGATTTGTCGTGAAAACAAAAAAAATGTCGCTCTTTGTTAAAAAAAACTGTGTATTGTGCTATCTTGACGGTTAAGTTAGCTATACCCTCCCCTCCCCCCCCCCTTCTCTTAATCCGTCAAATCTATCAAAAACAAAAAACTATGATGAAAACCCGGTCTATGAAAAGGGGGCTTATGACTCAAAATCAAAAACGCGAGAAGAAATTTTGAAGTGGTAGTACTAACTTGACGCACATTATACGAGGCTATCTGCCGTTTTGGAACCAGTTATTTTTTCGTGGTCGGGAACTTAACTCGACGCACAACCCCCAACCTGAAGCGAATTGATTCCAACAACACAATATTTTTGGGTCTTTTTTTAACTTCTATTTATAAATTTTGACCAATAAATAATTTACTTATAATTAGAACTTATTAATTAATTTTAACAATCATAAATATACAAAACTTTCTATTTTTACAGTTGTTCCTCTTTCTGTAATCCTGGTACCATACTTCGATGCCAAACTTCCACCGTATCTTCAGTATGCTTCGGTTGGAGTGGCAATTGCCAAAGAGATACTCCGCTCCATTACCAAAACATTCGAAGAAAAAGCTATGCGCTGTGTTCCGAAATCAGTTAATATCTTCTCCAACTACAGTCGTATGGATATTCTCATTCATTCTGGTGGAATGCAGATCTCATATCACTCCATGCTGTCTCTAACTGGGCCCATCAAGGGAATGGCTAGACTGCCTGGTTTGAATCTCACACCAACGCAGATTTTCTTCTTGGTGTCAGCCCAAGAGTTGTGTGCCGAATCAATGTACATAGGAATCGACACTGACGCCGGAGAATTTGGAAATATGTGAGATCTCTAATATCTGAAGAGTTTCCAACTAAAATTATTTATTTCTTTTCAGCTTGGGATGGCTAGTGGCGCAAGGTGGTAGCGCAACAGAGGTCTTCAAATGTCCCAGTGGATCAATGATCAATGCTCAAAAAACATGCAACGTTCTCTAAAGTGATCTTCTAAGAAAAAACAAAACAACAAAAATTAATATTAACTTTCTCAAAAAACCCATCTAAACATCTTCAGCGTGCACTTTGTACTTTAAAACTTCCAAGTTAAACTTACAACACTTAAGGGTATAAATTCTTTCAAAGAAAAACAATAAAAATGTACTTACTTAACTATATACCATTGAGACCAAAACATTGTAGATATGAACAAAACAATACAAAAAAAATTTGTTAAACTTTTTCTTAGGCACTGATATACTGTATACTATGAAGATGTAGAAACTATTGTAGCCCTTAGGAAATCTGAAAACTAAAACTCTTGTTAAAATCGAACTTCTAACTCTCAACCTGTCAATTACGATATATGTGTAACATGAAATTGTTTAGTTATTTTTACCACACAAGTCTTATTCGACCTTGAGTGATTGCAAGAAAATATTTGTAAGATAGAGATTAAGTTAAGGACTTGCGATAATAGAAAAGCATTGTCGTTAGGAAAGCAACAGGCTTTGAAATGGCAGGGAGCTATTTTACGTTGATAATTGTGTGTTGCTGTCTTAGGGTCATCAGTGCAAATTTCAGTTTGTATTATTTTAAGCTATGAAGTGTGAAGAACAATAACTCAAAGACTTCTCTCTCGTGTCACAAAACAAAGGATTCAATTCATAACATTTAAAGTAGTTTGAGTTCTTTTCTGATAATACCTTCTGATCTTAAGCAGTCATTTGGATCCTTTCGAGGATGGAGAAGTTAGTTTGAAGAACGTATGCTTTATTATAAGTACAACATTTGAATTTAGGAAATAAAAATAGATAAATCGGGTGTCGTGGAGTCACGAAGACAAACAATTTTAAAGGGATAGTAAATTTTTGTCGATTTTGAAAGATCTTGAGTGAGGGAGCGCTTTTCGCGTGTGTGTATTATTTTCGTACTTGTTAGTTTCAAGCGAAAGGCTATGAACATTTTTCTACTTCGGGATGCGAGCCTTCCAATTAATAGGCAGACATGAAAATCATAACGCCAAGGACAGCACCATACTTGTATTGCCATCTGCAATTAATCTCTAACCCGGATCAAGATAGTTTTTGATGAAATGTTTCAAAACTTTTGCCCCCATAGTTCCTTGAAATATGTAGCGCCAAATGCTGCAGCTAGAGAATTCCAAGAATAAATTTATTGTTTTTGTAAGGACTCAGAAGACAATGCCCTTAAGTCAGTTAATTGCTTTGATAAAAGTCCCACTGCTTTACGGGGATAGGCGTACGACATACATCCACAAGAAAAGGAACGCATTGAGGCGCAACTTAACATTGAAATTGTCTACCAGAAATAAAACATTGCACTTATTAAGTTGACGTTGCCACTATGTGGCTTGTGTCTGAAAAGGCAATATAAACGACACACAGGAATACTTTCTTCTTTTGGTCAACTAAAAGCCTATTGTGGTACCTGTGGCGTGATGGTTAGCATGTTTGTTTTTCCACGGGTATCGCCTTTCGCGAGGAGTTGGCAAGTGCGCTAGGCCCCGGGGCACCTCGCTCTGTTGCGTTACCTAATTTTTTATTTTGAAAGCCTATCAACAAAGTTTGGACTTTATGATAATAAATCTCGAAGATCTAACTTGATAGATATAATGATCTGACTTTTTGAAATTTTTTTTACGTTTGGCCAACGAGGCTTTGGAGACCTCGGAGCCTTGCGCATTTCCGATGTTAATCGATATAATATTTTTGAAGCCTGTACACCCTGAGAGAGATCATATCGATTTTAAAAAAGGAAGGCTCCTAATATTATAAACGAACCAGCTGAAAAGATCAAACCCATAGAAAACTGGGTGCGGAATTTTTAGTTTGAGAGCGCGTTCCTAAATCAAATTGAGATTAAGTTAAAATGAAGCCTAAGCCTACTTATGGCAGATTATAAAAGTGAAGCCTATTGAAGATCGGATGTTAATATTTCAACATCTTTTTGTGAAAAATTCATGTTGTTGGCAGTTCTTCCGAGGGCTTTTGTGGTTATATTGAATCCAAAATAATGTTTCATAAGAAGAATATAATTTATTCATCTTTATTTTACGGTGGTGGCCGGTGCTTGGCTCTCGAAGGAATCAGAGCTCTTCATCTTGTCCACCTTCTACATTTAAATTAAAAAGAAAATCAGTCCGTAGTTGTCTTTTCTTCTGCTTACAGTCACTTCCTACCGAAACCTTTGCGCATACGTTAAGTTTTCACTGAAGAGATATACGATCCTCGCTAATGATGGCTCCGTTCGTTAGCAAAGGATGGTTGAAGTAATTCGAATAGGTAGCCAGAGACTGTAACAAAGAGTAGAAGACTCATTGCATTTGATTTGTGAAGACTCACTGAGAATTGTTCTGTGACTCCTTATTCTATTCGCTGCTCCCTCGCACGTATCCACTACCCTGACCGTAGTCTTAAAGCACGCATATCATATCTTGTGGTTGTTGATCGAAAGCTTTCTTAAGTCAATCAGTACAACATTTAGATCTCAAATGATTTTTTCGTGAGTACCTGTAGCATTTACTGATGTGAAGAGGACCATGACACTTCAGTACTTTCCGTCTTTTATTTTTTTCAACGCAGATCTTATAACATAAGTAGATTGCTACCTGGCAGTACAATGGATTGGTATTTAGGTACTTCCGGTAAAAGAACCGCCATGATTAGACTGACCAACACTTTCAAAACAAAAAAAAAACATTTAAATGGCAAACAGTCTGTTCGTTCATTGGTCAAATTTTAATAATTAATCGATTAGCAAAAACACCAAACGGCAAACGGAAGTAAATATGCAGGACAAGCAATTAACCTCGGTGATGTTTCTCGTCGATGGTATATTGAATAGCTCAAAATAGCATCGACGAAAATATCACCATGGTCCACAAAAGCGTTCATTAAAATCCTAGGTAGCAAATTCCTCGCCTTGCATATTTACAATTTTTTTCAGAGCTGGCACAAAGCTAGCAGAATGTCTACATGATGGGCACTTCAACATATCCTTATTTGAAACTACTTAATAAGTTGAAAAATTGAATTTAAAAGTTCGGTACCATAAACTTACCATACATTGCAGGTCCGTGTGCATTTTAACACTTGCACTTCCTTAAGCCTCAATGAAAATGCAAACCAATTCCTTGCGAGAGGTGTCAATAAATTATTTTGAAATTTAGCTCCGGCCAGTAACATAATAGTCCAACCCCTTTAATGATTACACCACTCATAGTATTTATATACACATCAAGATATTTTTTAGTTGTTGCAGCGACAAATTCAGATGATTATGTTTACATAGCGATATAAATGAGAGTGCCCACAGTATGGGCGCGGCAAGAACGTTACCACACTTCAATACATTTGTATTTGTTGCAACGTTTCTGTCACTGTCATAACTACAAAATCACTGTGGCAGGGGTGAGCCTTATGTTAAGTTAGGATAGGTTTAAATGGCAGTCAGAAAAACAACTGACAGACTTATAGACAATATGAGGTCCATTGTCATACCATAAAAAGTGTGTGAGGGAGTACCTCCAATAACGAAACCATTTGGAGCTTCTGATAAAGCGATAGAGGTGAAGGGTATCTCTGTTCCCTAGATCGCTTAGATTCTCAAAGAAGTATTCTCCTACATGCAGTTTTTTTTGAGGGAGAGTGCAGGAAGCCTAACGTGATTGTTGTGATTTTGAAGTCTCAGAATTCTGTTGGGTATCATTTATTTCATCTTTAACTCTAAAGGTCGAATTTATCTCATTAGCACGATTGTAAAGTCTTATTCTTATTACTTCAGTTCAGTTCTCTTTTTAAGAGATGCGTCAGGTGCAGCTCTGAATATGGGAATAATTCGGTCACTTGTCAAGATCTTTCCCTCATATTTCAGAAATTTATTCTAGAATGTTTTTCAAAACACCTACATTTTATCAGAAAGAGCTTGTTCCTATAGGGACTTATGAGAACATTGACTCTCTTGTTGTACATTTATCTATCTGAAATTAGTTTAACAGCTCCTGGACGTACATGAAAACATTAAACAATTATAGTAGGTTAATAGATCCGAAGAAGTTATAAGTTAGGAACATCTAAACTATCCAGAAACCAAAAAAAAAAAAAAATTACAATCACAGTTGCATTAGAGGCCTACATGTTAATTAGTATTTAATCTTCAAAAGAAAGAGGAACATTGTTCAAATAAAATTTGCACTTAACTAGGACCATAATTATAAAAGTATTAAAACAATAATTTATAACAATTGTTGAACATATATACAAAAAAAAAACTAAAGTAAAGAAAATGATATTGATATTTCCAATGGTCTATTCTGTACATTTTCATTGCATGATTTTGTGTTGAGTTTTTCGAAAATACAATCATTCTCGAATTTCGTTTCCTGTTTCAATAAATAATATTTACTATACCTACTTTTAAATGAAGTTGAAACTAGTAAAAGAAAAGATAGGAAAGTTACATCCATCCCTACTGAAAGGCCAAACCTGTGGTCCTAAATATTGTTTCTGTGATAAAAACAAAGTAATTAAAACAATTTATAAATTAAAATGCAAATATAAATGAGTAGGTTATTTACTAAAAAATTTAACTCACAATTTGCAATTGTTGTTAGAATTAAAATATTACAATAAAAAAACTGTTAAAAACCATGAAAAAGAATAAAACTCAAAGCGATATGTAAATGACTAAAAATATATTAGAATTGTAATTGCTTTATTAGATCTGTAGGTGTGTGGATGATTGAGGTTTGAGTTAAAAAGATTGTAGAATGAACTTATTAAAAACTTGTTTAGAATTGTTGCAAAGGTGTTCTTTTTTTGTCGTGCATTTAACTGTAGTTAATAATTGACGACTTTTGGGGACACTCAAAAAGGGTGTAGACTGGGTGAAGTATATATAAAAAATAACGAAAGCATCAACATTGGTCGCAGTTTGTTTAAAACAATAAACTTTATCAAAAGTGTAAAGGGCATTCCAATTGATTATGAAAAAAAACGAAAGAGCTGACATAAGAACTCTCAAATTTGAAACTTAATTTTTGCCACACCTCCACTGACGTCTTTACCATAGGGGTACACCTAAAGGTTTGAAGTTGAGAGAAATGCCTTTAAAACCATTTCATGAGTTTTTTTTAATAACAGAAAAAATTTCTCCAACGATAGGGGCTGCAGCAGTTGGAAGAAAACATAGACAGCTGTTTCTTGTTTTGGTGGTGATGCAGATAACATCATTCGTTTCCATTGAGTAATTTGACTTAGTCGTTAAGTTAAGCAGTCTATTGCGCTTACAATTGACATACTAGCTATGGACGGCTTGTGAAATGACATTTTTATGCAAGACGCAGGTCTACTACAAAAAGTAAATCAAACTCAACATGGACAATTAGTGTAGAAGATGTGATGATAAAGAAGTGAAAGAAGAAAATGCAAACTTTCGATGCCAATGCCAAACGCTTTATCACCGTAGAAAAATGAATCAGAAGAACCAAAATAAATCCAAGAGCTATGGTATGCCAAAATGGAAGTATGTACTAGCAATTGCAGAGGATTTTTTTACTGGACAACCTTCAAGAATATAGAACACAAGGAAATAACCACACAGTAGAAGTTTAAACAACATACCTTCATACAATAATATACTTGCAGCCTTATTTATAAACCCATAATAGGGAGTGAATTGCGCTATGTTCCTCTTATAATATCTCTGAACAGAAAAACGTATTTATAAAACTTTTTGAACGTAACATAGAGGTAGAATATGCTGAACGCCGATTGAGGTAGTATAGCGACTGAATAGGTTTTTGTCATCGCTACTGTGAAATGACAAGGGAATGTTAGTACGCCGGCAGATACATAGATGGCTTTCAGAGACCGGTTTGTTTTCGATAGTGAAGTACACCTGTGTATTACCGCTCAATGCTATAAATTAGATTATAGATTATAGATAGGTAAGATATACACATCATAACTATAATGGTTTATAAATAAGAATTTATTCAACGTAGAATGGAGTGCTATTCACTACATAACTATTCATCTGTTCACAGCTATTTAGGGAAATCTAATAAATACGGCTGTTGATGTTTAAATCCAGCAACAAAATGTTTATTAATAAATTTGAATGTTGAAATCCACCTGGCAGCAGCAGCCTTTCACTTATGTTTGCCTTTGGTTGGCATCTTGATTTCAATGCCACCACCTTTCTACATATTAACATATTTCGAATAAGGACGGCCAAATGTCTTCAAAACATCCTAAATGAACCCTTCTAAACTTAAAATTTCTATCATCCAACGAAAAAGAGAACGAGAGAGGAGAGAGAGATATGCCGGTGGCAGCAAAACCCACTGCCACCACCAGCACAACCAGAGCCAGAGGTATAAGGCATCACATGGAATGAACACTAGACGTACTTATGGAACAACACACTCCGATCGATACGGTGGTGAATGGTGATACCAGAGGTTCGCTCTTCGTGATGCTACTACAGCTTTAATATACAAAGCATTTGAGTTGAATGGTATTGCCTATTATGAATGTTTGATCTTTAATTATTCCGTTAATATTAAAAAAAAAAGAGTTCATAGCTAAGCACAACAACGCTCCTGAAGCTCCGGGGCTTAACGTATTAAAATGACCTACCATTTGTTGCTGGTTAAGAACGGCTAGTCAGAAATGCGTTTTCATGGCAATGAAATTACTATTGGACGGCTTGCCGATACCTCGCGAAAGATGATAACCGTGAATAAATATTTTTATGTACGTCAAATTTCTGCTCTTATCAAGGTTCCAACAGATGGTGGGAACGTAGTAGTAAGAAAATCCAATTACTTGTTATGGTTGATATAAGCTTCCTGCATCGTTCACTTACAATCTACATGATCAAAAACAGCCGTTAGCCGTGAATAGCCTCAGGGTCAAAAAAAGGTGAGTGATTGCATGGGTTAGGACAGGTTAAGCAGTAAATCCACAACTAAATACTTCTTCTCATTTCCAATCATCATAGACTTTATTTCATCCCCTCGGAAACTGGAACACAAACGAGAACACAGAAACAACTTGACAGATTTTTAAAAACCTTTGGAATGCTACATTATCCTTGAGTAACATAAACTTTATTTCATTCTACATATATTCCTAAGAGAACGGGAATTTAAAAAGGAATTGAAAAAATACTGCACAGATTTTTAAAATTTTTTCAACATTAGGATAACCCTTAGCAACATGGATTTTATTTTAATCCCGAACAGAGAAACAAAATCACGAAACAAAAGTTCCCAATTTTGAGCACCACATCTTATTGCGTGACGTACATTTTACTTAATCTATGCAAGCAGAATGCCTCTAAATCGCATATCTGCATCTAGTAATGGTGCTCTGTGTCGATGGCATTCAGGCATACATACTAGAACTAGATCACTGTAGGACTCGTGCTACTCGCAAATCCATAATACATAGATCAGTGAACAGAAGGTCACTTTGAAATTTTGGGTATATAGAAAAACAATGGTATCTACTTTTCATAAAATATACGGTATTTCTAAAAAAAAAATTGCAATTTTGTTTTGGTAATGTTTTACACTATTTGAGTCAAGCGATCAAAGTCGACTAGTTCAGTGTGAAATTCGCAAATCGGGAAAGGTGTATAAACAAGAATAATATATGTAAATGTTAAAACAGAAGTGCTAAGCTTTTGCAGGATTTTTTTTTTTGAGTGGTGCCAAAATCTAAAGGTTAAAGTAAAACGATCATTTGTCGATATCTCGCTTCGTTTTTGAGGAACTGATAAAACCTTGTTGCTTTATTTTAATGACTTCAAGTATCGATAACTCGAAACCGAAGTGAGGTATCGACAAATTTTACTTAACATTTTCGTTTAATTTTGGCCTAGTGAAATTCAGAATCGTGTAAGCTATTATCGAAAGAGTCGGTTTTTAAAAAAACCGTACTATGGGGGGTATCTACTGTTCTTAGACTTTTTAAACCTTGTCCGTGTATGGATCTACAGTATGAACCCCTACCGATTTTCTTCAAATTTTGCAGTTAGTGTCTGTTGGGCAGCATGCAGAGGAATTTTCGGAACTGAGTCTCTAGGTCTTGAAATAACGGTACCTGCCATACAACCTTTATGATAATATGTAAGTACTTATATTTTTCGAAAACGGCACTAACGATCTCTATAAAATTTTATGTGAAGGATTATTTCTCAAAGATATTTCTTCTGATGTTAAAATTTTTTTTGGAAATCTAAGAATGGAGTTCTAAGAGTTTGCTCTAAGCTCCGTGCGTCTTGGTCTTATCTTACTAATATTATAAAGGGAAAAGGTTTGATTGTTTGATTGTTTGTCTCGAATAGGCTCCGAAGCTACAGCACCGATCTGGAAAATTCTTTCACCGTTGGAAAGCTACACTATCCCTGAGTGACATAGGCTATATTTAGGTTTCAAAAAAAAAAAAAAAAAATATATAGAGTTCCTTACCAAAACTCCGATAACTAATAATCATACTTGTCAAAGAACCAACTTAGCAAGTATACCTTATAAAAATCAAACATATCTATTCAGCTCATCGGTCTGGCTACTGCCTAACCGAACAAACCATTTTTTGCAAATTGAACGAACTTCGTAAGAGAAAGATAGATAGATAGATCTTGGGGTTTTTTTATTTGGTATGCATCTGGCATACTGGCATTCATTCTTCATTTTGTTTTCTGGCGTCGAGACGGAACGGCTTTGGCATAAAATTGGAGATAAAAAGTGTTAATGAAAAGAAACTGTAATTTTAAACTCTTCCCTCCTCTATATTCTATGTAAAAACTCATTTAGTATAAAATAAGAAAATAAGAAAGTTTTACTTGAATAAAAACAAAGATTGTTTAAGATCGGTTTTTTTAACTTTTGAGAAAGAACTAAGGGTCACAAAAAGTAGTGACATTTTTTAAAATTACATCTCAATTGAATATCACCGAATTCAATATGCTGGTGACACGATCTCCAGAAAACAATGAACCAGCAACCCAGCAGAATGAACCAGCAACCCAGCAGAATGAACCAGCAATCCAGCAGGCGCAACAGCAACCGCAGCGAAGACGAGCCACATGCAAAGTATGCCAGGAGCCCTACAACGAAGAGATGATCTACTGTGATGGGGTATGTAAAAAATGGTTTCATTTATTATGTGTAGGTTTAGGTAGTGGTCAGGCCGATGAGTTGGATAGGTGGGTTTGCGATGATTGCAAAGAAGGGTATAGCAAAAGGGTAGAGATTCTCTGCAGGGAAATACTTGCGTTATATGAAGTAGCGCAAAAAACCATCGATGCCAAAAAAAGAAGAACGGTGATCCAGTCAGCGATAGGAAAATTCAACAATGCCAAGGAAAAATACATCTCTCTAACTGGGAACTTTTTCGATCAAAATGGAGATACATTGCCAACTCCAAGGTTCGAGCAGGCACGCGAAACGATTGCTGAAGATGATAGCGAGTCAGAGGGACGGTCAACAATTTCGAAAACAACATCTATGTCAACAGCTACGAGAGTCAAGATGCGATTGCTGGAGAAGCAACGTAAAGTATTGAAGGAGCAGCGTCTAAACCTTCAACTAGAGCACGATGTCCTTAAACAACAGCAAGATCTAATCGACCAAGCATCTGTCTGCGATCTCGACTCTGAAGATGATGAAAATGAACAGGTAGATGACATTACAGACCGCGTCAATAACATCAAACTGAATCATCAAGCGCGTGAATTCAATCCCATCGACAAAATACCTAATCAGTTCAATCCGAGGACATATGAACCAACTAACAGCGGTGAATATAAACCACCATTCGATCAGAGGCAAATTGCGGTTCGAAAAATCTATAGAGCACTTCCAACATTCACAGGCGAGTTAGAAGAATGGCCCGTGTTTAAACGAATGTTTGAACAATCAACAAAAGAATGCGGCTATTCTAACGAAGAAAATTTAATGCGCCTGCAACAATCACTCAAAGGCAGAGCTAGAAACGAGGTGGCAAGTCAACTATGCGAACCATCATGCATACTAGACATCATGGAATGTCTTATGCTGGCATTTGGTCAGCCAACAGTAATACTTAACGCTCAGATTGATAAGATAAGTAAATTTCCACCTGTGAGAGCAGACAAGCTAGAATCTATAATTCAATTTTCAACAGCAGTCACTAACATGAATGCAATTATGAAGGCATCATCATTAGAAAGTCAGTATGATAATCCTTTATTGTTAAAAGAACTGTTAAAGAAATTGAATAATGATATGAAAATGAAATGGGCTTCATATGCTTACGAAAATAACGTCTCAGGGGTATTAGCATTCGGGTCTTGGTTGAAAATAGAAGCAAAAATAGTTTATTCAATATTACCATCGTTCGAGAGGGTCGAAAAGCAGCCATCTAAAAAAGATACTAGAGTTAATGTTCACGTTATAAATGATTCATTCCTTAAATGTATAGTTTGTTCAAATAAATGTAAATCAATAGAAGCTTGTGCAGTTTTTAAAAGTCTTCCTTCATCTGATAGGTGGGAAAAGGTCAAAGAGCTTAAGCTATGCCGACAATGTTTAACCGTCCATAGGATGAAATATCCATTCAATTGTAAGAAGGCGGTTAAATGTAATGTAGCCGGTTGTAGTCGTAAACACCATCCACTTATGCATTTAGAAGTTAACTCGCAAACTAATTTACCCGTAGTAGAATCTATACAGAACAGCCATACGAGATTGGGGGATGAATTTCAGTTCCAGTATTTACCTGTAATATTACACCACGGAAACAAAAAGCAACAAGTAATGGCGTTTTTGGATGGTGGTTCTAGTGGCACTCGTATCGAAGAAGATGTGGCTGAGCAGTTGGGATTAACAGGCCCAAAGGTAATCCTGAATTTAAAGTGGACAGCCAATGTGACACGTCAAGAAGAATCAACTATGGTTTCCGTATCTATCTCCGGTGTATATGAAGGGGCTAAGAAATATGTAATTCCCGAAGCACATACGATTAGAGAACTCAACTTACCAAAACAAACCTTGTGTTATGAAGAGCTAGCGAACAAATATAATCATTTGCGAGGCCTTCCAGTTTATTCATACAAATCAACACAACCCAAGATAATGATCGGGATAAGTGATTGGCACTTAGCAGTTCCCATCAAAGCACGATTGGCCGGAGATAAGGATCCCGTCGCGACTAAGTGTAAATTAGGATGGTCAGTATTTGGGTCAAAGCGAATATCTGATTACGAAAGTGTGAACTACCACGTCGAAGAACATCGTGAACCTTATGATGAAGATCTGCATGAAAGTATGAAAAGGTATTTCTCCATCGAGACACTCGGAGTCAGAGTGCCCAAAGATGATTTGTCGTCCAAAGAAGATCGCCGGGCTACATCCGTCATGCAAAAAACGACCAAGCTTGTAGGACAAAGGTATGAAACAGGTTTGTTATGGCGTAGTGATGATGTTGACTTACCCGATAGCTATCCAATGGCTAAATTCAGATTAAAGACTCTCAATCGACGTTTAGAGAAAAATCAACAGCTAAGACTTGAGATGCAGAGCCAAATAGATTCCTACGTAAATAAAGGCTACATTCGGAAAATGAAACAAAGCGAATTGAAAAACCAATACAAACGGATATGGTATCTTCCTCTTTTTCCCGTATTAAGCCCAAATAAGCCGGGAAGATTGCGAGTTGTTTGGGATGCGACCGCAAAGGTTAGTGGTTCTTCTTTAAATTCATTCCTTCTTAAAGGACCTGATCAGCTGTCATCATTACTTAGCATTCTCTTTCGATTCAGGGAAAATTCCATTGCAATATGTGGTGATATTTCTGAAATGTTCCACCAAATCAAATTAATTGAAGAAGATCAACAAGTCTGTCGTTTTTTATGGAACGATCGAGAAGATGAGGAGCCAAGCGTATATGTAACTCAAGTAGTGACCTTTGGAGCAACTTGCTCGCCAAGTAGTGCTCAATATGTGAAAAATCTGAACGCAAAAAAGTTTGAAAGTGATTATCCTAGGGCAGTTAAGGCAATTGTAGACAACCACTACGTCGACGACTTGCTCGACAGTGTCGCCACAATAGAAGAAGCAATCACATTAGCTAAACAGATTCAGAAAATTCACTCGGCTGGAGGGTTTCATATACATAAGTGGAAATCAAATTCTCGTGAAGTGTTGTTGGCATTAGAAAGTTCACATGAAGAGACGACTGAGCTCGTCAATCTTAATAAAGACGCAGAACAACATACTGAAAAGGTTTTGGGTATGTGGTGGGACACACAATCAGATTCATTCACATTTTCACTGAAACTCAACAAAGGTAGCAAAAGTGTTTTGAACGGCCAACATAAACCAACCAAACGTGAAGTTTTGAGAATTTTGATGTCGATTTTTGATCCCTTAGAATTAATTAATCACTTTACGAGTTATTTAAAAGTTTTGTTACAACAAATATGGTGCTCCAAAGTAGATTGGGACGATGAGATTGCAGATGAGCAACACGACCAATGGCTAAAGTGGCTTCAACAACTTCATGAAGTCGAAACCATCCATATTCCCAGATGTTACACATCAAAACCATCGATATGGGATGAAGAGAACATACAAATGCATATACTCGTTGATGCTAGCAAAGATACCAGTGCAGCAGTTGTTTATTTGAGAACCCAGTCTGAGGGGAAAGTATGCTGCACACTTTTGGCCTCCAAAACAAAGGTTTCACCGATCAAACTTACATCGATTCCGAGGTTGGAACTAATTGCAGCATTGATTGGAGCTAGACTTGCGTGCACTATTCGACAATCACTAAGCAATCCAATTAACAAAACATTCTATTGGTCAGATTCGGTTACGGTGTTAAGATGGTTGAGATCAGATGCTAAAGCAACAAAGGGTCAATTTGTTGCATTTAGAATTGCTGAAATACAAGAACTAAGTAACATCGGAAATTGGCGTTATATACCTTCGTATCTGAATGTGGCTGATGACGCGACCAAGTGGAAAAAGGGACCATCCCTCAATATGAACGATCGATGGTTTAAAGGACCTGAATTCCTGCATGATGACGAGGTTGAATGGCTGGATGACATCTCACTGCAACCAAATCCAGATGTTGAAATCCTTGAGGCAGTTCACCATCTTTGCGAATCAGCTATTAAATTCGAAAAGTTTTCAAGTTGGTTTAAAATGCTACGACTAACAGCCTTTGTACATCGGGGTATTCACGTATTATTAAATAAAAAAACTAAAATTATTAATTCAAAATTTCTAACGTCACATGAATACAAGCGTGCTGAGATCTCATTATTTAAACTAATTCAAATTCAGAGTTACGAAAATGAAACAAAGTGTTTGAAACAATATGGTAATCTATTCGGCAGCAAAAAACGATTCAGCAATGAAATAATTTCTTTAAAACCATACTTAGATGAAGATGGTGTTCGCAGATCTATGAGTAGAATTGATAAAACTGACGTGTTAGCATTTCAACAAAACGACCAATAATACTCTCACAACATCATCATGGTACAGAGTTGCTTGTTACTGATTATCATGAAAGGTTTCGGCACATTAATCACGAGACAGTAGTGAACGAGATAAGAAAAAAATTCTATATTCCTAGACTGCGACAATCAACTGAAGACTCGTCACTAATTCCCTTTGAAGAACTAAATGAAAATGTGAAGCTGTATAAAACAAACGCACTAATGTCTCAAATGTACGCGAAGCACTATTGGAAAAGATGGATCCTGGAATATTTGCCGACATTGACCAGAAGAGAAAACTGGACTAAGCGTGCTGAACCTCTTCAAGTAGGAGATATAGTCTTGGTTATCGATGAGAGAAATTCCCGCAAATCATGGCCTAAGGGTAGAGTACTCAAAGTTCATATGTCTAAAGATGATCAAGTTAGAAGCGCTACAGTCAAAACTGCAGATGGGATTTACAATCGACCAGCTGTTAAACTAGCCAAGTTGGACATAGGTGAAGATGTACATTTAAGCGCAGCACTGGATCAATGTACCGAGGGGGAGAATGTCAAAGAACCAACTTAGCAAGTATACCTTATAAAAATCAAACATATCTATTCAGCTCATCGGTCTGGCTACTGCCTAACCGAACAAACCATTTTTTGCAAATTGAACGAACTTCGTAAGAGAAAGATAGATAGATAGATCTTGGGGTTTTTTTATTTGGTATGCATCTGGCATACTGGCATTCATTCTTCATTTTGTTTTCTGGCGTCGAGACGGAACGGCTTTGGCATAAAATTGGAGATAAAAAGTGTTAATGAAAAGAAACTGTAATTTTAAACTCTTCCCTCCTCTATATTCTATGTAAAAACTCATTTAGTATAAAATAAGAAAATAAGAAAGTTTTACTTGAATAAAAACAAAGATTGTTTAAGATCGGTTTTTTTAACTTTTGAGAAAGAACTAAGGGTCACAAAAAGTAGTGACAATACTAATATTATAAAGAGGTAAGGTTTGATTAATTGTTTGTTTGTCTTATCTCGAATAGGCTCCGAAACTACTGCACCGATTTGAGCACGGAGGTTCGGGAGGTGGGTTAAGATCACGAAATAATCATGCCGCGCGGCTCACTCGCGCGGTCGGCTCCCTACTGAATGGTCATGTGCGGAATTAAAAAAATGTAGCTTGATAATATTTTGTCGCAAAAAAATGAGCTCAAAGTCAAAGCTTTGTTGCGGGGGAAGAAAATTTGAACAACATTCAAAATTGAAAGTCTGACAACCCTAAGCCTTTAGGAGAGCAATTTAAATACACTTTTAAAGATTATTATTTCTACAAGAAATTAAATCTAAAATTTGGTCTCTACCATCAGTACTGACAGAGAAATCGAGTTTAACATAGGTCAGGAAATACCAAAGTTAGCCTTTTTTAAATTGCCAAAGAGTGATGTCAAAGTTGAGAAACGGACTTTACTGTGCTACAATTTTTTTCTAAGAATATGACCAAGAATCATTTCAGAAAGTATGTTACACGAATTACGGGATACCCTGTATATAAAAGCAGCTAGCCCGGGCGGGTGAACTATATTTTAAAATAAAACATTACTTTTAAGAAATACGCCTGTTTTTATAGTTCAAAGGAATTAAACATTGAACAGTCACTACGAAAGTGTTTTTTTAGTTATCTCCTCACTTTAAAAATAAGCAAATAACAACGTGTGAAATAAATAAGATTCTGTGTTAAGAATTCAGCCTACCCTGCCCTTCGTCTTACTTACACTCCATTCCACAATAACCGGCAATTTCCTATCACACTTTTCAAAATGCTTTTCCAAATAAACAGTGAGAGCCTAAATAATATGATCACGGCTTTCAAAACATGTGCCAACAGCAAGGACAACCAAAATACGTCGCATTAGAGAGTCTTCAATAGAAACAGACAATCGCCTTACAATTCAAAGGGAGTATACTTCGCAATCTCGAGATATAGAGTCTATCACTAAACGTTCAAAAAGTTTTGCCAATCAAAATAAAAGAAATTCACAAGCTCGCGTATCGGTGTCAACTACCAAGCGTTTTCAGCGATTTTAGTCTAACACCAAACGCTTTCGAGCTTAACACCGAACGCTTTCAGCGAGTTGAACATCAAAATGCCAGAACCTCACAAGCCCGTGTTTTAGAGTCTAGCATAGAGCGCAAAACAGATTTCCTGAATTCTTTCAACATTAGATTGTTTCTTTTTCTTATTCAAATATTGAGAGCAGAGACTCTGCTATACACTAGGTCGAAGTAGGACCCGAGCAACGCCGGGCGGGACTGCTAGTATACTGTTATACGAACCCAACATTTAATACCAATTTCCTAATCGAAATCGTTCAACCGAAAACACAAGCGGCAACACTAGTGTGAGTGTAGAAATATACCAGGAGGGAAATGTTTGACAGGAGTGGAGAGTGGAGACCATGTGGAAATTACTGGAAAGTTCTAGATGTAATGTCATTCGATATAAATAGGCCGCCGAGGCAACCAGATGTCACTTTTGATTAGAGTGATAATGTTAAGACTTAAGAGTGAGTTAATGTGATTATTGGTAGAGTTGAAATCGAATAAAGTAGATACTGAATAAAAGTGGTATAATTAAATTGAAAGGTAAAATTTTATTTTTGCGAACTAAGCGCACGTTACAATACTATTATATATTTCAATAACTTTTTGTAATTTTTTGTTTTAAAGACAACATCTCCGTCGTTAATGCCGATAAAGAAATAGAGGTATGTAGTGCTTTTCAACGGGTGTTTTTCTTTTTGAAAAGTTTAAGGCTCAATTAGGATGGTAATAGATTCAGTGTTTATTTTCAACATTTTTCATTAAGAAGGTTACTTAATTTTACTTAGTTTAATTAATTTTTAATTCTTTTTACTCGTGCGAATCAATTTCGTGAAAAATTTGGAAAGAGATGTTGTCTTTTGCTCTCGATGCGGTTATTTGTTATGGCATTAGGTCTACAAGGAAACTTTTAAAAATTTGGGAAGATTTGGTTAAAAATCAATTGGTGTCTGATGTTCGTCGTTAAGCAAAATTGAGATTTGGGGAGGCTATTTGTGTGGCCTTGTTTCGTCTTTGCCATTTCGATGATTTTCCCAAAAAATAATAACAGTAACAAAGTCATTTAGGAGATAAGGTTTCTTTGAATTTCTAAAGCTCAGACTGCCTCTACAAATTGAAACATAATTTTAAAAGAAAGTATTCGAAGGCAGTATTTTGGAGGATGAAAATGTATCCTTTTGCAATGACACTAATGGGCCATAGCGAGAAACATGCTTCTTGAAACCAGGAAAAATATAAAGAAATAGAAATAAATAAATAGGGTGGTGCCCAAAGTTATGGAAACCTCAGGGAACAAAGGTTTTTCTAGGACCAACAGTTTTATGTCTTTCCCGAAAGCCATAATTAGCTGCTTTCGAGGCAGTTTGTTAATACTTTTGAAGGACTTGGCAATACCTCGCAAAAGGCTATAGCCGTGAGAAAAATTTTCCTCTGATGTTTCTGAGACTCGAACCACGAACCCCCACGTGACAGGCAGACATGTTAGCCATTAGGTTACGGGCACCACGCCTGTGAAAACTATGCTCAATCTAAAAACTGAAAAGAGTGGATGGAATTCATATCACGTTCTTTTGGTTGTAGCTTTCGTCGACATTTTTCAAATCTGTACATTGTAAATGATGTAACAATAACACCCAAGAGTAGACTGGGTACGGTTGAAATAATTTCGCTTATATCGTTTATAGCATTAATTTTTGTAATCCGATCTGTGAAGAAAGGATGCCTAATGAAAAAGCGGATTTCCATCTAGAAATAAGGGGTGTCTTTTTAGTGCTACGTGCATTATTTTTTGTAGAAGATAGAATTTTAAAAAAACATCTTTTTTGTTTCAACCGTACACATACCAGGGGCGGTTGAAACAGCATTAGGGGTCAGTTGAAACACATAGAAATAGTTAGCATTTTTAATTTTTGAGTATAAGTAAGACTGTTTGACAATGCTTATTACCTACATACTGTAGTCCATAGTTAGTAAAAGTAACTCTTAACAAGGTCAGACTTTGTTAAAATTTTATTCAAAGAAAAAGTTTTAGATTTTTTTCAAAAGTTTGGCTTTTACACCTGATTATACTCAGAAACCATTCACTTAATTAACTTGAATTAAACTGTCATTGAAGAACGAAGTATAAACTTTGAAAAACACTTTAGTGTGCGGTAGTAAGCGACCTAGTTGTTTTTAAAAAAAATATAAAAAAAAAATTTAGTCAATAACCATTAAATTGTAGTCAAGTCAGTCTGTCGTTTTGAAGTCTTTCTTACACGAACTCTTGGCATCTGGAAAGCAAGGAAACTAAGTAGGCATTTTGTTTCAACCGTACCCAAAAAAAAAGTGTTTCAACCGTCCCCAACCGCGCTTTAGCTACAAAAATGTATATAGTTATGGCCATATTAGCAACACGTTGAAACAAGGCACTGCGATGCGTTCTACACTCCTCGTTTCAAACACAAACTCATACTCAAAACTCTAATATGAATAGAAGCACAGTTATTGCAAAAAAAAAACCGCTCAAAAAATGTTACTTTTGGTTATCGATTAAGAAAAAATCAATTTTTGAACAACTGCCACTTGCCACGTGCTAAGCCAGACTGACCACTGACGATTGTTCGAATATTTTTTCGCTTCGTTTTCCTTCGGGAAACATTCTCGTACCGTCTACTGTTCGTAGAATAGTTGTGTTGTTTCAACCGTACCCAGTCTACCCTACCTAACCTCACTAACTTTTTCTCATATTTTTTTGAGCTTACTGCTTTGATGACTTCAATATTTTTCAAATAGTAACTTTTGTAATGTTTTTTGTTTAAAGATAAATCCTTTTCCTTTACATCCTCTCGATGAAAATTTGAAGTCAAGAACTCCAAAATGGAATTAAAAACCGCCACGGTTGACTACAGAACGCTTTTTCATTCGAGTCAAGTTTCAAGGTCCATCATTTTTTACCAAATTCCAATTTTAATCAAATTAAAATCAAGCCTTTGGACTCATCTTTCTTTCTGTAACAAAAAAAAAATGGGATTGTTATTTGCTAATATGTCAACATACCAACACTCACTGCACAGTTTTGGTTAAACATCCAAAGGTTAAAAAATCGGCTAAGGTTAAAAATGCGGCTAATTTTCATCACGAGTAATGTGAACGTTTCAATGCACTCAGAGAAAAAAATACCATAAACTTTCAATGGTACGACCATTGGTTTAAAAATACCTTCTTTAATATGATTTTACTATGAAATCAATAGTTTTTTGGTAAATTCAATGGTGTTTGGGGTATTAATCCAATAGTTTTGAAATTATTAATGCTAATGCGACACATATTATTGATTTAATGGGAAATGCTCCTGATTTAATAATATCTTACCATTAATAATAATTAATACCAAGTACTTTTATGTTAATGGTCCAATACTATAAATTTCCAGATACCATTAAAAAACATCGTAGTTAACAATTTGTCGAATTAGTTCAATGGGACGGCTCATGGATTGAATAGTATTTGACTATTAACTCAATAATGTTGACACTATTATTCAAAATAAGGTACACATTTTGTTGAACCATTAAAACCTATTGATTTAATAAGATTTATCTAATTGATATTAATAATACGGACTATTGTTTCAATAGTCTCATGTAATCAAAACGTTATGAAACAAGAACAAAACTTTTAATTAATAGTGTATCCCATAAGATCAATGTCTTCAATATAAATATTTTCGAATATTCGAAATTATCGCTCGAATTATAACACCCATCGTTAATTTAATAGGAAATACTATTATTATGACCAAAAAAAAATTAATAACACAAACTATTGCTTCAATATTTTACGTAGGGAATTTAATACTTATAAAAACAAAACAAAAATAAGTTAATAGGTTATCCCATTAAGAAAACAGAATGGTCAAACCAAATAATTTCGATAATACCTATATAAGGACAAACTATTATTATTTACAATTTTTTTTTCGAGAACACGGAGTATTGTTTTTATAGTTTCATGTATCCTATTTAATCAATGTAAGGGTTCACTGACAAAATAACGCATCAATGTTACTGTTCATTATTTGAACAAAATTAGGTTGTAAGTTAAAAAAAAAAAAAACATTGGAGAAGGATAAAATAAAAAAAAAATAAAAAAAGAAGATTAGGATAGCCATATAGTAAAACGAATTCGCAAAGCTAAATAAAAAAAGAATTAGCGTGTTTGAAGGTTCATATTTTAAAATCTTTCGTAAGATCGGTTCCTTCACTTGAATTAAAATGGTTAAAAAATTTAAGTTTTAATTATTTATTTATTTAATTAATGAACAATATTTCATTTTTTTCTAAGGTTTTTTCCTTATCCGCAAAGATAAAATAATTTCTCAAATTTAAAACCACTACGCTACAATTTCTATAAAAGCATCAAGTACCTAAGAATTTAACTATAACCTGTTAAATAAAAGATAAAGTTAAAAATTCAACAGTAAAAACACTTTTTTTTATATTTCCTAAGATGATCATCTCGAAAGCAAAGCCTTCATCTTCAGTGAAGATGAAAGCTTTGCCTTCTTGTTTTTACTGCTGAATTTTTAACTTTATCTTTTATTTATTATATAAAAAACACGTGTATAATCTCAACTAGAAAATTTAGGTTATAGTTGTGAATTATTTGTTTTCTGTACCTACTCAAAAACAGCCCTCAGCTTTCTGTCGAATTCTTTGAGATTCACCCTGTCATTAGAAGATTACAATACTTATAGTAAGTTTTACTTTTAATATGAAATACTATTGATTTAACAACTTTAACTATTAGCAATTATAGTAGAGCCCTTTTGCTCTTGTCGAACTAGAATAGTTTAACAATAGGGTGACCTGTATATTTCGTTTAAATAAAAAAAGAAAATACTGATTTTTCATTATTGCAAGTTGTATAGTTTGTTTTTGCTCCAAAAATAACCTTATTTACCATACATCCTTCGTCTTTTATTAAACATATAAAGCTTATGAGTAGGAACACTCTCCACGTGTTAATTAGTTCAAAACTACATAAGGTAAAGGATGAGGTTTATATCACATACACAATAGTGTACGTGAGTGAAGCCACAACCCACAAACTTGAATAACAAAAAGAAAAAAAAAAAACAATTTGAGCTTCGTTTGTCAATTCGCTGGGATAAAAAAAAAGGATTCTATGAAAATAAAAGTTAAAAAAAATTGCAGTGCTGCGTAAAATTTTGAAAAAAACACAAGATAACATTGAGCTTACAAGTTTTTTGGCTTCACAGTTAAGTTTTGTCTAAATACACTATCCTTTAATAGTTCAAAATTGATACTTTATGAAATTTTGGAATTAAAAAAGGCAAAATAGTTGAAAATAAAATATGCATACTCAATTGACTTGATTTGGTTGAGCTAAATTTGTCAAATCAGAATTTTTTGGCCATGGGTGCATTAGTTTTGTTAAAAAGTTAATTTTAAATTCTGTGAAAGTGAAAAGTGATGCAATGCCGTTTATTTTGCGTATGAAACAAACAGGTACGTATATAATGTTTGTATTATTATAATAACTAATATCATTAATATGTAATTCAATGGACAATTTTAAAAGGAAATTTTCATTTTTATTTAAGACCTTTAAAATGATCAAAATGAACAATATTTAGGGCCAGTTGCTCAATCGAATTATAAATTTAAGTTCTACTTAAAGTTTTCATTTTTGTGTGAGACGTTCCGGAATTCTTAAGTTCTACATAAAATCCCCACACTAAAGTAGAACTTTATGTAGAACTTAAATTTATGATTCGATTGAGCAACTGGCCCTTAATTTTTTTCTAAGGTTTTTTCCTTATCCGCATAGATAAAATAACTTCGCAAAGTTAAAACCCCTACCTTTAAAAATGTACATACAAAAATTGGTTGTTTGAAATGTAATTTCCTACAACTTTGTATATGACAAGTTTTTATTTACGGCTGATACTTTTTGACTTAATACTGAAAATAAGAAAAAAATTTGTCAAAGCATATAAATTTGTTTTTCGTTAAATAACTCGTTAATTTAAATATTTTGACTTAGAATTGTTAGGGAAGCTCTTTAGACAGTAAACCACATCAGTAACAGCCTCTGTTCCAAAATTTAGACTGCTAAAAAGATTTATTCTTACTAGGCCAAATGATACGATAATAAACTTGTTTTACAGACTAAGTCGAAAAATAACAATCGTAGGCAAAAAAGTGTGTGATCAAAGTTATAGCAAATTAAATTTTGAGAAACTTTCATTATATAAGTTTTTTGTCGAAAAATTTAAATTAACGAGTTACTTAACAATTTAACAACCATTTTTCGAATTTTCTAAAATCAAATTCAGATAAAGCCATTCTTTAAAAGTCTCGTTAAATTTTAATAGTATTTATCCCATTACGTCAAAGCGATAATAGTATATCCCATTAAAGTATACAGTTCTTTACGAAATTTATGGTATGTATCCCATTACTTTATTCCAATTTATAGTATATCCCATTAAAAAAGTAAGGTTTCGCTAATTTAGGATGGCAATTATTTTACCATTACAGTCGTTGCCATTATAGGTAGTTGTCGTTTAGTTGTGCAGCTAATAGTGAAATAAAATATTTGTTTAAAAATTCAGTAAAAAAGACAAAAAAACATACAAAATTGAAAACTATTGAACTCTGGTGTGGTCTATATAATTTATCTTGATAATAAATGTGTTTCTTCGAGTGTTTTATTACCATTTTTGGAATTTTCTAAAATCAAAATCAGATAACGCCATTCTTTAAAAGTCCCGTTAAATTTTAATAGTATTTATCCCATTACGTCAAAGCGATAATAGTATATCCCATTAAAGTATACAGTTCTTTACGAAATTTATGGTATGTATCTAATTACTTTATTCCAATTAATAGTATATCCCATTAAAATAGTAAGGTAATGGCAGCAAGTCAATGTCCCTCAAAATTGGATTTTTTCAATGAAACTTTGATTTACTTCATTTCAACAATAAAGTTTAATTAATTTTTTTTAATTGATAAAATCAATGTGCTTATGAAGAAGATATTATTTATGACTAAAAACAGTTTAAACAATATTCCTGGCATAAATAGTTTAGAAATTTTCCAAAATTTACTAAGAAAAACAGAAAAGCGACAGGGCGTGTTGGAATACTACGAACACAAAAAAAAAACTTAGATGAAACAAATAAACAACTTTTAATTTCCATTCTTGTTGAGAGCTATTTATTTAGCAAGAAAGGGATGACAATGCGAGATATTGAAAAAGCCACAAATGATATTCATTGTCTTTTTTCAATCTGAAATCAAAGTGAGTTTTTTTTACTTTAAAATAAAACACAAACTAAAAAAGTACAGAACTTTGCATGATCTCATTTGTCATTTCATATTTTCATTTTTCTAAAGGAATATTATCTGCACAAAAGGGCTTAATCCAACCGGTGAACTTCACGATAAGACCGTAAATGCGCGGATAAAATTAAGAGGTTTAAAAAGACAATTAATAACCGAGGGCATCGAGGACGAAGGTAAAAAACAAAATCGGTTTTAACTTTTTTTTTATGTAATTTTGTTTGTTCCTAGAAACTTTCGTATGTGATCCCCCAATTGACGAGATATTAGCTGACGTTAACTCCGAAGAAGCTGAGCAAACCATTATTTGGCTGACGCACAATAATGAGCCAAGGAGTGCAAGGAAGGAAAATCTTGACAGCCCACCAATTCACATTCATTATTTACACAATGAATTAAAAGTGTTTCGGGTAAAAAATATTTAAAAACCTTTGCTTAACATAAAAATTGGTATCCCAACATACAATATTATTTTAAGCTCATAACTTTAAATTTGTATCTTTATTTCGAACAGAAATTATATTTAGTTGAGTTTTTTGTTAAATAAAACCTATTTAAAACACTTGAATTTAAGAGAAAATGTAAATTTTTTAAAATTTCAAATAAATGTTAAAGTAAAATTGTAAAATGTTACATTTGTATTAATTTTTTTTTGTAGATTTTTATTTAAACAGGTTATGGATAATTATCACTGAGTATAATGTAAAAGTGAGTATATTTTCAAAAGGACTTGGATCTTGTTGAAGTGGTGAAGTGGTGAAGTGGTGAAGTGGTGAAGTGGTGAAGTGGTGAAGTTGTGAAGAGGTGAAGTTGTGAAGAGGTGAAGTGGTGAAGTGGTGAAGTGGCGAAGTGATGAGGTGGTGAACTGGTGAAGTGGTGAAGTGGTGAGGTGGTGAAGTGGTGAAGTGGTGAACTGGTGAACTGGTGAACTGGTGAACAGATGAGCTGGTGAAGTGGTGAAGTGGTGAACAGATGAACTGGTGAAGTGGTGAAGTGGTGAAGTGGTAAAGTGGTGAAGTGGTGAAGTGGTGAAGTGGTGAAGTGGTGAAGTGGTGAAGTGGTGAAGTGGTGAAGTGGTAAAGTGGTGAAGTGGTGAAGTGGTGAAGTGGTGAAGTGGTGAAGTGGTGAAGTGGTGAAGTGGTGAAGTGGTGAAGTGGTGAAGTGGTGAAGTGGTGAAGTGGTGAAGTGGTGAAGTGGTGAAGTGGTGAAGTGGTGAAGTGGTGAAGTGGTGAAGTGGTGAAGTAGTGAACTGGTGAAGTGGTGAAGTGGTGAAGTGGTGAAGTGGTGAAGTGGTGAAGTGGTGAAGTGGTGAAGTGGTGAAGTGGTGAAGTGGTGAAGTGGTGAAGTGGTGAAGTGGTGAAGTGGTGAAGTGGTGAAGTGGTGAAGTGGTGAAGTGGTGAAGGGGTGAAGTGGTGAAGTGGTGAAGTGGTGAAGTGGTGAAGTGGTGAAGTGGTGAAGTGGTGAAGTGGTGAAGTGGTGAAGTGGGGAAGTGGTGAAGTGGTGAAGTGGTGAACTGGTGAACTGGTGAAGTGGTGAAGTGGTGAAGTGGTGAAGTGGTGAAGTGGTGAAGTGGTGAAGTGGTGAAGTGGTGAAGTGGTGAAGTGGTGAAGTGGTGAAGTGGTGAAGTGGTGAAGTGGTGAAGTGGTGAAGTGGTGAAGTGGTGAAGTGGTGTAGTGGTGAAGTGGTGAAGTGGTGAAGTGGTGAAGTGGTGAAGCGGTGAAGTGGTGAAGTGGTGAAGTGGTGAAGTGGTGAAGTGGTGAAGTGGTGAAGTGGTGAAGTGGTGAAGTGGTGAAGTGGTGAAGTGGTGAAGTGGTGAAGTGGTGAAGTGGTGAAGTAGTGAAGTGGTGAAGTGGTGAAGTGGTGAAGTGGTGAAGTGGTGAAGTGGTGAAGTGGTGAAGTGGTGAAGTGGTGAAGTGGTGAAGTGGTGAAGTGGTGAAGTGGTGAAGTGGTGAAGTGGTGAAGTGGTGAAGTGGTGAAGTGGTGAAGTGGTGAAGTGGTGAACTGGTGAAGTGGTGAAGTGGTGAAGTGGTGAAGTGGTGATGTGGTGAAGTGGTGAAGTGGTGAAGTGGTGAAGTGGTGAAGTGGTGAAGTGGTGAAGTGGTGAAGTGGTGAAGTGGTGAAGTGGTGAAGTGGTGAAGTGGTGAAGTGGTGAAGTGGTGAAGTGGTGAAGTGGTGAAGTGGTGAAGTGGTGAAGTGGTGAAGTGGTGAAGTGGTGAACTGGTGAAGTGGTGAACTGGTAAAGTGGTGAAGTGGTGAAGTGGCGAAATGGTGAAGTGGTGAAGTGGTGAACTGGTGAAGTGGTAAAGTGGTGAAGTGGTGAAGTGGTGAAGTGGTGAAGTGGTGAAGTGGTGAGGTACTGAAGTGGTGAGGTGGTGAAGTGGTGAAGTGGTGAAGTGGTGAAGTGGTGAAGTGGTGAAGTGGTGAAGTGGTGAAGTGGTGAAGTGGTGAAGTGGTGAAGTCGTGAAGTGGTGAAGTGGTGAACTGGTGAAGTGATGAAGTGGTGAACTGGTGAAGTGGTGAAGTGGTGAAGTGGTGAAGTGGTGAAGTGGTGAAGTGGTGAAGTGGTGAAGTGGTGAAGTGGTGAAGTGGTGAAGTGGTGAAGTGGTGAAGTGGTGAAGTGGTGAAGTGATGAAGTGGTGAACTGGTGAGGTGGTGAAGTGGTGAAGTGGTGAAGTGGTGAAGTGGTGAAGTGGTGAAGTGGTGAAGTGGTGAAGTGGTGAAGTGGTGAAGTGGTGAAGTGGTGAAGTGGTGAAGTAGTGAAGTGGTGAAGTGGTGAAGTGGTGAAGTGGTGAAGTGGTGAAGTGGTGAAGTGGTGTAGTGGTGAAGTGGTGAAGTGGTGAAGTGGTGAAGTGGTGAAGTGGTGAAGCGGTGAAGTGGTGAATTGGTGAAGTGGTGAAGTGGTGAAGTGGTGAAGTGGTGAAGTGGTGAAGTGGTGAAGTGGTGAAGTGGTGAAGTGGTGAAGTGGTGAAGTGGTGAAGTGGTGAAGTGGTGAAGTGGTGAAGTGGTGAAGTGGTGAAGTGGTGAAGTGGTGAAGTGGTGAAGTGGTGAAGTGGTGAAGTGGTGAAGTGGTGAAGTGGTGAAGTGGAGAAGTGGTGAACTGGTGAAGTGGTGAAGTGGTGAAGTGGTAAAGTGGTGAAGTGGTGAAGTGGTGAAGTGGTGAAGTGGTGAAGTGGTGAAGTGGTGAAGTGGTGAAGTGGTGAAGTGGTGAAGTAGTGAAGTGGTGAAGTGGTGAAGTGGTGAAGTGGTGAAGTGGTGAAGTGGTGAAGTGGTGAAGTAGTGAAGTGGTGAAGTGGTGAAGTGGTGAAGTGGTGAAGTGGTGAAGTGGTGAAGTGGTGAAGTGGTGAAGTGGTGAAGTGGTGAAGTGGTGAAGTGGTGAAGTGGTGAAGTGGTGAAGTGGTGAGGTGGTGAAGTGGTGAAGTGTTGAAGTGGTGAAGTGGTGAAGTGGTGAAGTGGTGAAGTGGTGAAGGGGTGAAGGGGTGAAGGGGTGAAGTGGTGAAGGGGTGAAGGGGTGAAGTGGTGAAGTGGTGAAGTGGTGAAGTGGTGAAGTGGTGAAGTGGTGAAGTGGTGAAGTGGTGAAGTGGTGAAGTGGTGAAGTGGTGAAGTGGTGAAGTGGTGAAGTGGTGAAGTGGTGAAGTGGTGAAGTGGTGAAGTGGTGAAGTGGTGAAGTGGTGAAGTGGTGAAGTGGTGAAGTGGTGAAGTGGTGAAGTGGTGAAGTGTGAAGTGGTGAAGTGGTGAAGTGGTGAAGTGGTGAAGTGGTGAAGTGGTGAAGTGGTGAAGTAGTGAAGTAGTGAACTGGTGAAGTGGTGAAGTAGTGAACTGGTGAAGTGGTGAAGTGGTGAAGTGGTGAAGTGGTGAAGTGGTGAAGTGGTGAAGTGGTGAAGTGGTGAAGTGGTGAAGTGGTGAAGTGGTGAAGTGGTGAAGTGGTGAAGTGGTGAAGTGGTGAAGTGGTGAAGTGGTGAAGTGGTGAAGTGGTGAAGTGGTGAAGTGGTGAAGTGGTGAAGTGGTGAAGTGGTGAACTGGTGAAGTGGTGAACTGGTGAAGTGGTGAACTGGTGAAGTGGTGAACTGGTGAAGTGGTGAAGTGGTGAAGTGGTGAAGTGGTGAAGTGGTGAAGTGGTGAAGTGGTGAAGTGGTGAAGTGGTGAAGTGGTGAAGTGGTGAAGTGGTGAAGTGGTGAAGTGGTGAAGTGGTGAAGTGGTGAAGTGGTGAAGTGGTGAAGTGGTGAAGTGGTGAAGTGGTGAAATAGTGAAGTGGTGAAGTGGTGAAGTGGTGTAGTGGTGAAGTGGTGAAGTGGTGAAGTGGTGAAGCGGTGAAGTGGTGAAGTGGTGAAGTGGTGAAGTGGTGAAGTGGTGAAGTGGTGAACTGGTGAACTGGTGAACTGGTGAAGTGGTGAAGTGGTGAAGTGGTGGTGAAGTGGAGTGGTGAAGTGGTGAAGTGGTGAAGTGGTGAAGTGGTGAAGTGGTGAAGTGGTGAAGTGGTGAAGTGGTGAAGTGGTGAAGTGGTGAAGTGGTGAAGTGGTGAAGTGGTGAAGTGGTGAAGTGGTGAAGTGGTGAAGTGGTGAAGTGGTGAAGTGGTGAAGTGGTGAAGTGTTGAAGTGGTGAAGTGGTGAAGTGGTGAAGTGGTGAAGTGGTGAAGTGGTGAAGTGGTGAAGTGGTGAAGTGGTGAAGTGGTGAAGTGGTGAAGTAGTGAAGTAGTGAACTGGTGAAGTGGTGAAGTGGTGAAGTAGTGAAGTAGTGAACTGGTGAAGTGGTGAAGTGGTGAAGTGGTGAAGTGGTGAAGTGGTGAAGTGGTGAAGTGGTGAAGTGGTGAAGTGGTGAAGTGGTGAAGTGGTGAAGTGGTGAAGTGGTGTAGTGGTGAAGTGGTGAAGTGGTGAAGTGGTGAAGTGGTGAAGCGGTGAAGTGGTGAAGTGGTGAAGTGGTGAAGTGGTGAAGTGGTGAAGTGGTGAAGTGGTGAAGTGGTGAAGTGGTGAAGTGGTGAAGTGGTGAAGTGGTGAAGTGGTGAAGTGGTGAAGTGGTGAAGTGGTGAAGTGGTGAAGTGGTGAAGTGGTGAAGTGGTGAAGTGGTGAAGTGGTGAAGTGGTGAAGTGGTGAAGTAGTGAAGTGGTGAAGTGGTGAAGTGGTGAAGTGGTGAAGTGGTGAAGTGGTGAAGTGGTGAAGTGGTGTAGTGGTGAAGTGGTGAAGTGGTGAAGTGGTGAAGTGGTGAAGCGGTGAAGTGGTGAAGTGGTGAAGTGGTGAAGTGGTGAAGTGGTGAAGTGGTGAAGTGGTGAAGTGGTGAAGTGGTGAAGTGGTGAAGTGGTGAAGTGGTGAAGTAGTGAAGTGGTGAAGTGGTGAAGTGGTGAAGTGGTGAAGTGGTGAAGTGGTGAAGTGGTGAAGTGGTGAAGTGGTGTAGTGGTGAAGTGGTGAAGTGGTGAAGTGGTGAAGTGGTGAAGCGGTGAAGTGGTGAATTGGTGAAGTGGTGAAGTGGTGAAGTGGTGAAGTGGTGAAGTGGTGAAGTGGTGAAGTGGTTGAAGTGGTGAAGTGGTGAAGTGGTGAAGTGGTGAAGTGGTGAAGTGGTGAAGTGGTGAAGTGGTGAAGTGGTGAAGTGGTGAAGTGGTGAAGTGGTGAAGTGGTGAAGTGGTGAAGTGGTGAAGTGGTGAAGTGGTGAAGTGGTGAAGTGGTGAAGTGGAGAAGTGGTGAACTGGTGAAGTGGTGAAGTGGAGAAGTGGTGAACTGGTGAAGTGGTGAAGTGGTGAAGTGGTAAAGTGGTGAAGTGGTGAAGTGGTGAAGTGGTGAAGTGGTGAAGTGGTGAAGTGGTGAAGTGGTGAAGTAGTGAAGTGGTGAAGTGGTGAAGTGGTGAAGTGGTGAAGTGGTGAAGTGGTGAAGTGGTGAAGTGGTGAAGTGGTGAAGTGGTGAAGTGGTGAAGTGGTGAAGTGGTGAAGTGGTGAAGTGGTGAAGTGGTGAAGTGGTGAAGTGGTGAAGTGGTGAAGTGGTGAAGTGGTGAAGTGGTGAAGTGATGAAGGGGTGAAGTGGTGAAGTGGTGAAGTGGTGAAGTGGTGAAGTGGTGAAGTGGTGAAGTGGTGAAGTGGTGAAGTGGTGAAGTGGTGAAGTGGTGAAGTGGTTAACAGATGAACTGGTGAAGTGGTGAAGTGGTGAAGTGGTGAATTGGTAAAGTGGTGAAGTGGTGAATTGTTGAAGTTGTGAAGTGGTGAAGTGGTGAAGTGGTGAAGTGGTGAAGTGGTGAAGTGGTGAAGTGGTGAAGTGGTGAATTGGTGAAGTGGTGAAGTGGTGAAGTGGTGAAGTGGTGAAGTGGTGAACAGATGAACTGGTGAAGTGGTGAAGTGGTGAAGTGGTGAATTGGTAAAGTGGTGAAGTGGTGAATTTGTGAAGTTGTGAAGTGGTGAAGTGGTGAAGTGGTGACGTGGTGAAGTGGTGAAGTGGTGAAGTGGTGAAGTGGTGAAGTGGTGAAGTGGTGAAGTGGTGAAGTGGTGAAGTGGAGAAGCGGTGAAGTGGTGAAGTGGTGAAGTGGTGAAGTGGTGAAGTGGTGAAGTGGTGAAGTGGTGAAGTGGTGAAGTGGTGAAGTGATGAGGGGGTGAAGTGGTGAAGTGGTGAAGTGGTGAAGTGGTGAAGTGGTGAAGTGGTGAAGTGGTGAAGTGGTGAAGTGGTGAAGTGGTGAAGTGGTGAAGTGGTGAAGTGGTGAAGTGGTGAAGTGGTGAAGTGGTGAACAGATGAACTGGTGAAGTGGTGAAGTGGTGAAGTGGTGAAGTGGTGAAGTGGTGAAGTGGTGAAGTGGTGAAGTGGTGAAGTAGTGAAGTGGTGAACTATTGAAGTGGTGAAGTGGTGAAGTGGTGAAGTGGTGAAGTGGTGAAGTGGTGAAGTGGTGAAGTGGTGAAGTGGTGAAGTGGTGAAGTGGTGAAGTGGTGAAAAGGTGAAGTGGTGAAGCGGTGAAGTGGTGAAGTGGTGAAGTGGTGAAGTATTGAAGTGGTGAAGTGGTGAAGTGGTGAAGTGGTGAAGTGGTGAAGTGGTGAAGTAGTGAAGTGGTGAAGTGGTGAAGTGGTGAAGTGGTGAAGTGGTGAAGTGGTGAAGTGGTGAAGTGGTGAAGTGGTGAAGTGGTGAAGTGGTGAAGTGGTGAAGTGGTGAAGTGGTGAAGTGGTGAAGTGGAGAAGTGGTGAAGTGGTGAAGTGGTGAAGTGGTGAAGTGGTGAAGTGGTGAACAGATGAACTGGTGAAGTGGTGAAGTGGTGAAGTGGTAAAGTGGTGAAGTGGTGAAGTGGTGAAGTGGTGAAGTGGTGAAGTGGTGAAGTGGTGAAGTGGTGAAGTGGTGAAGTGGTGAAGTGGTGAAGTGGTGAAGTGGTGAAGTGGTGAAGTGGTGAAGTGGTGGAGTGGTGAAGTGGTGAAGTGGTGAAGTGGTGAACTGGTGAACTGGTGAAGTGGCGAAGTGGTGAAGTGGTGAAGTGGTGAAGTGGTGAAGTGGTGAAGTGGTGAAGTGATGAAGGGGTGAAGTGGTGAAGTGGTGAAGTGGTGAAATGGTGAAATGGTGAAGTGGTGAAATGGTGAAGTGGTGAAGTGGTGAAGTGGTGAACAGATGAACTGGTGAAGTGGTGAAGTGGTGAAGTGGTGAAGTGGTGAAGTGGTGAAGTGGTGAAGTGGTGAAGTGGTGAAGTAGTGAAGTTGTGAACTGGTGAAGTGGTGAAGTGGTGAAGTGGTGAAGTGGTGAAGTGGTGAAGTGGTGAAGTGGTGAAGTGGTGAAGTGGTGAAGTGGTGAAGTTGCGAAGTGGTGAAGTGGTGAAGTGGTGAAGTGGTGAAGTGGTGAAGTGGTGAAGTGGTGAAGTGGTGAAGTGGTGAAGTGGTGAAGTGGTGAAGTGGTGAAGTGGTGAAGTGGTGAAGTGGTGAAGTGGTGAAGTGGTGAAGTGGTGAAGTGGTGAAGTGGTGAAGTGGTGAAATGGTGAAGTGGTGAAGTGAAGAAGTGGTGAAGTGGTGAAGTGGTGAAGTGGTGAAGTGGTGAAGTGGTGAAGTGTTGAAGTGGTGAAGTGGTGAAGTGGTGAAGTGGTGAAGTGGTGAAGTGGTGAAGTGGTGAAGTGGTGAAGTGTTGAAGTGGTGAAGTGGTGAAGTGGTGAAGTGGTGAAGTGGTGAAGTGGTGAAGTGGTGAAGTGGTGAAGTGGTGAAGTGGTGAAGTGGTGAAGTGGTGAAGTGGTGAAGTGGTGAAGTGGTGAAGTGGTGAAGTGGTGAAGTGGTGAAGTGGTGAAGTGGTGAAGTGGTGAAGTGGTGAAGTGGTGAAGTGGTGAACTGGTGAAGTAGTGAAGTGGTGAAGTGGTGAACTGGTGAAGTGGTGAAGTAGTGAAGTGGTGAAGTGGTGAAGTGGTGAAGTGGTGAAGTGGTGAAGTGGTGAAGTGGTGAAGTGGTGAAGAGGTGAAGTGGTGAAGTGGTGAAGAGGTGAAGTGGTGAAGTGGTGAATTGGTGAAGTGGTGAAGTGGTGAAGTGGAGAAGTGGTGAAGTGGTGAAGTGGTGAAGTGGTGAAGTGGTGAAGTGGTGAAGTGGTGAAGTGGTGAAGTGGTGAAGTGGTGAAGTGGTGAAGTGGTGAAGTGAAGTGGTGAAGTGGTGAAGTGGTGAAGTGGTGAAGTGGTGAAGTGGTGAAGTGGTGAAGTGGTGAAGGTGGTGAAGAGGTGAAGTGGTGAAGTGGTGCATTGGTGAAGTGGTGAAGTGGTGAAGTGGAGAAGTGGTGAAGTGGTGAAGTGGTGAAGTGGTGAAGTGGTGAAGTGGTGAAGTGGTGAAGTGGTGAAGTGGTGAAGTGGTGAAAAGGTGAAGTGGTGAAGTGGTGAAGTGGTGAAGTGGTGAAGTGGTGAAGTGGTGAAGTGGTGAAGTGGTGAAGTGGTGAAGTGGTGAAGTGGTGAAGTGGTGAAGTGGTGAAGTGGTGAAGTGGTGAAGTGGTGAAGTGGTGAAGTGGTGAAGTGGTGAAGTGGTGAAGAGGTGAAGTGGTGAAGTGGTGAAGAGGTGAAGTGGTGAAGTGGTGAATTGGTGAAGTGGTGAAGTGGTGAAGTGGGAGAAGTGGTGAAGTGGTGAAGTGGTGAAGTGGTGAAGTGGTGAAGTGGTGAAGTGGTGAAGTGGTGAAGTGGTGAAGTGGTGAAGTGGTGAAGTGGTGAAGTGAAGTGGTGAAGTGGTGAAGTGGTGAAGTGGTGAAGTGGTGAAGTGGTGAAGTGGTGAAGTGGTGAAGTGGTGAAGAGGTGAAGTGGTGAAGTGGTGCATTGGTGAAGTGGTGAAGTGGTGAAGTGGAGAAGTGGTGAAGTGGTGAAGTGGTGAAGTGGTGAAGTGGTGAAGTGGTGAAGTGGTGAAGTGGTGAAGTGGTGAAGTGGTGAAAAGGTGAAGTGGTGAAGTGGTGAAGTGGTGAAGTGGTGAAGTGGTGAAGTGGTGAAGTGGTGAAGTGGTGAAGTGGTGAAGTGGTGAAGTGGTGAAGTGGTGAAGTGGTGAAGTGGTGAAGTGGTGAAGTGGTGAAGTAGTGAAGTTGTGAACTGGTGAAGTGGTGAAGTGGTGAAGTGGTGAAGTGGTGAAGTGGTGAAGTGGCGAAGTGGTGAAGTGGTGAAGTGGTGAAGTGGTGAAGTGGTGAAGTGGTGAAGTGGTGAAGTGGTGAAGTGGTGAAGTGGTGAAGTGGTGAAGTGGTGAAGTGGTGAAGTGGTGAAGTGGTGAAGTGTTGAAGTGGTGAAGTGGTGAAGTGGTGAAGTGGTGAAGTGGTGAAGTGGTGAAGTAGTGAAGTAGTGAACTGGTGAAGTGGTGAAGTAGTGAACTGGTGAAGTGGTGAAGTGGTGAAGTGGTGAAGTGGTGAAGTGGTGAAGTTTTGAAGTGGTGAAGTGGTGAAGTGGTGAAGTGGTGAAGTGGTGAAGTGGTGAAGTGGTGAAGTGGTGAAGTGGTGAAGTGGTGAAGTGGTGAAGTGGTGAAGGGGTGAAGGGGTGAAGTGGTGAAGGGGTGAAGGGTGAAGTGGTGAAGTGAAGTGGTGAAGTGGTGAAGTGGTGAAGTGGTGAAGTGGTGAAGTGGTGAAGTGGTGAAGTGGTGAAGGGGTGAAGGGGTGAAGTGGTGAAGGGGTGAAGGGGTGAAGTGGTGAAGTGGTGAAGTGGTGAAGTGGTGAAGTGGTGAAGTGGTGAAGTGGTGAAGTGGTGAAGTGGTGAAGTGGTGAAGTGGTGAAGTGGTGAAGTGGTGAAGTGGTGAAGTGGTGAAGTGGTGAAGTGGTGAAGTGGTGAAGTGGTGAAGTGGTGAAGTGTTGAAGTGGTGAAGTGGTGAAGTGGTGAAGTGGTGAAGTGGTGAAGTAGTGAAGTAGTGAACTGGTGAAGTGGTGAAGTAGTGAACTGGTGAAGTGGTGAAGTGGTGAAGTGGTGAAGTGGTGAAGTTTTGAAGTGGTGAAGTGGTGAAGTGGTGAAGTGGTGAAGTGGTGAAGTGGTGAAGTGGTGAAGTGGTGAAGTGGTGAAGTGGTGAAGTGGTGAAGTGGTGAAGTGGTGAAGTGGTGAAGTGGTGAAGTGGTGAAGTGGTGAAGTGGTGAAATGGTGAAGTGGTGAAGTGGTGAACTGGTGAAGTGGTGAAGTGGTGAACTGGTGAACTGGTGAAGTGGTGAAGTGGTGAAGTGGTGAAGTGGTGAAGTGGTGAAGTGGTGAAGTGGTGAAGTGGTGAAGTGGTGAAGTGGTGAAGTGGTGAAGTGGTGAAGTGGTGAAGTGGTGAAGTGGTGAAGTGGTGAAGTGGGTGAAGTGGTGAAGTGGTGAAGTGGTGAAGTGGTGAAGTGGTGAAGTGGTGAAGTGGTGAAGTGGTGAAGTGGTGAAGTGGTGAAGTGGTGAAGTGGTGAAGTGGTGAAGTGGTGAAGTGGTGAAGTGGTGAAGTGGTGAAATAGTGAAGTGGTGAAGTGGTGAAGTGGTGAAGTGGTGAAGTGGTGTAGTGGTGAAGTGGTGAAGTGGTGAAGTGGTGAAGCGGTGAAGTGGTGAAGTGGTGAAGTGGTGAAGTGGTGAAGTGGTGAAGTGGTGAAGTGGTGAAGTGGTGAAGCGGTGAAGTGGTGAAGTGGTGAAGTGGTGAAGTGGTGAAGTGGTGAAGTGGTGAAGTGGTGAAGTGGTGAAGTGGTGAAGTGGTGAAGTGGTGAAGTGGTGAAGTGGTGAAGTGGTGAAGTGGTGAAGTGGTGAAGTGGTGAAGTGGTGAACTGGTGAAGTGGTGAAGTGGTGAAGTGGTGAAGTGGTGAAGTGGTGTAGTGGTGAAGTGATGAAGTGGTGAACTGGTGAAGTGGTGAACTGGTAAAGTAGTGAAGTGGTGAAGTGGCGAAATGGTGAAGTGGTGAAGTGGTGAACTGGTGAAGTGGTAAAGTGGTGAAGTGGTGAAGTGGTGAAGTGGTGAAGTAGTGAAGTGGTGAAGTGGTGAAGTTGTGAAGTGGTGAAGTGGTGAAGTGGTGAAGTGGTGAAGTGGTGAAGTGGTGAAGTGGTGAAGTGGTGAAGTGGTGAAGTGGTGAAGTGGTGAAGTCGTGAAGTGGTGAAGTGGTGAACTGGTGAAGTGATGAAGTGGTGAACTGGTGAAGTGGTGAAGTGGTGAAGTGGTGAAGTGGTGAAGTGGTGAAGTGGTGAAGTGGTGAAGTGGTGAAGTGGTGAAGTGGTGAAGTGATGAAGTGGTGAACTGGTGAAGTGGTGAAGTGGTGAAGTGGTGAAGTAGTGAAGTGGTGAAGTGGTGAAGTGGTGAAGTGGTGAAGTGACGAAGTGGTGAAGTGGTGAAGTGGTGAAGTGGTGAAGTGGTGAAGTGGTGAAGTGGTGAAGTGGTGAAGTGGTGAAGTGGTGAAGTGGTGAAGTGGTGAAGTGGAGAAGTGGTGAACTGGTGAAGTGGTGAAGTGGTGAAGTGGTGAAGTGGTGAAGTGGTGAAGTGGTGAAGTGGTGAAGTGGTGAAGTGATGAAGGGGTGAAGTGGTGAAGTGGTGAAGTGGTGAAGTGGTGAAGTGGTGAAGTGGTGAAGTGGTGAAGTGGTGAAGTGGTGAAGTGGTGAAGTGGTGAAGTGGTGAAGTGGTGAAGTGGTGAAGTGGTGAAGTGGTGAAGTGGTGAAGTGGTGAAGTGGTGAAGTGGTGAAGTGGTGAAGTGGTGAAGTGGTGAAGTGGTGAAGTGGTGAAGTGGTGAAGTGGTGAAGTGGTGAAGTGGTGAAGTGGTGAAGTGGTGAAGTGGTGAAGTGGTGAAGTGGTGAAGTGGTGAAGTGGTGAAGTGGTGAAGTGGTGAAGTGGTGAAGTGGTGATGTGGTGAAGTGGTGAAGTGGTGAAGTGGTGAAGTGGTGAAGTGGTGAAGTGGTGAAGTGGTGAAGTGGTGAAGTGGTGAAGTGGTGAAGTGGTGAAGTGGTGAAGTGGTGAAGTGGTGAAGTGGTGAAGTGGTGAAGTGGTGAAGTGGTGAAGTGGTGAAGTGGTGAAGTGGTGAAGTGGTGAAGTGGTGAAGTGGTGAAGGGGTGAAGGAGTGAAGGGGTGAAGTGGTGAAGGGGTGAAGTGGTGAAGTGGTGAAGTGGTGAAGTGGTGAAGTGGTGAAGTGGTGAAGTGGTGAAGTGGTGAAGTGGTGAAGTGGTGAAGTGGTGAAGTGGTGAAGTGTTGAAGTGGTGAAGTGGTGAAGTGGTGAAGTGGTGAAGTGGTGAAGTGGTGAAGTGGTGAAGTGGTGAAGTGGTGAAGTAGTGAAGTAGTGAACTGGTGAAGTGGTGAAGTAGTGAACTGGTGAAGTGGTGAAGTGGTGAAGTGGTGAAGTGGTGAAGTGGTGAAGTGGTGAAGTGGTGAAGTGGTGAAGTGGTGAAGTGGTGAAGTGGTGAAGTGGTGAAGTGGTGAAGTGGTGAAGTGGTGAAGTGGTGAAGTGGTGAAGTGGTGAAGTGGTGAAGTGGTGAAGTAGTGAAGTGGTGAAGTGGTGAAGTGGTGAAGTGGTGAAGTGGTGAAGTGGTGAAGCGGTGAAGTGGTGAAGTGGTGAAGTGGTGAAGTGGTGAAGTGGTGAAGTGGTGAAGTGGTGAAGTGGTGAAGTGGTGAAGTGGTGAAGTGGTGAAGTGGTGAAGTGGTGAAGTGGTGAAGTGGTGAAGTGGTGAAGTGGTGAAGTGGTGAAGTGGTGAAGTGGTGAAGTGGTGAAGTGGTGAAGTGGTGAAGTGGTGAAGTGGTGAAGTGGTGAAGTGGTGAAGTGGTGAAGTGGTGAAGTGGTGAAGTGGTGAAGTGGTGAAGTGGTGAAGTGATGAAGTGGTGAACTGGTGAAGTGGTGAACTGGTAAAGTGGTGAAGTGGTGAAGTGGCGAAATGGTGAAGTGGTGAAGTGGTGAACTGGTGAAGTGGTAAAGTGGTGAAGTGGTGAAGTGGTGAAGTAGTGAAGTGGTGAAGTGGTGAAGTTGTGAAGTGGTGAAGTGGTGAAGTGGTGAAGTGGTGAAGTGGTGAAGTGGTGAAGTGGTGAAGTGGTGAAGTGGTGAAGTGGTGAAGTGGTGAAGTGGTGAAGTGGTGAAGTGGTGAAGTGGTGAAGTGGTGAAGTGGTGAAGTGGTGAAGTGATGAAGTGGTGAACTGGTGAAGTGGTGAAGTGGTGAAGTGGTGAAGTAGTGAAGTGGTGAAGTGGTGAAGTGACGAAGTGGTGAAGTGGTGAAGTGGTGAAGTGGTGAAGTGGTGAAGTGGTGAAGTGGTGAAGTGGTGAAGTGGTGAAGTGGTGAAGTGGTGAAGTGGTGAAGTGGTGAAGTGGTGAAGTGGTGAAGTGGTGAAGTAGAGAAGTGGTGAACTGGTGAAGTGGTGAAGTGGTGAAGTGGTGAAGTGGTGAAGTGGTGAAGTGGTGAAGTGGTGAAGTGGTGAAGTGGTGAAGTGGTGAAGTGGTGAAGTGGTGAAGTGATGAAGGGGTGAAGTGGTGAAGTGGTGAAGTGGTGAAGTGGTGAAGTGGTGAAGTGGTGAAGTGGTGAAGTGGTGAAGTGGTGAAGTGGTGAAGTGGTGAAGTGGTGAAGTGGTGAAGTGGTGAAGTGGTGAAGTGGTGAAGTGGTGAAGTGGTGAAGTGGTGAACAGATGAACTGGTGAAGTGGTGAAGTGGTGAAGTGGTGAAGTGGTGAAGTGGTGAAGTGGTGAAGTGGTGAAGTGGTGAAGTGGTGAAGTGGTGAAGTGGTGAAGTGGTGAAGTGGTGAAGTGGTGAAGTGGTGAAGTGGTGAAGTGGTGAAGTGGTGAAGTGGTGAAGTGGTGAAGTGGTGAAGTGGTGAAGTGGTGAAGTGGTGAAGTGGTGAAGTGGTGAAGTGGTGAAGTGGTGATGTGGTGAAGTGGTGAAGTGGTGAACAGATGAGCTGGTGAAGTGGTGAAGTGGTGAACAGATGAACTGGTGAAGTGTTGAAGTGGTGAAGTGGTAAAGTGGTGAAGTGGTGAAGTGGTGAGGTGGTGAAGTGGTGAAGTGGTGAAGTGGTGAAGTGGTGAAGTGGTGAAGTGGTGAAGTGGTGAAGTGGTGAAGTGGTGAAGTGGTGAAGTGGTGAAGTGGTGAAGTGGTGAAGTTGTGAAGTGGTGAAGTGGTGAAGTGGTGAAGTGGTGAAGTGGTGAAGTGGTGAAGTGGTGAAGTGGTGAAGTGGTGAAGTGGTGAACTGGTGAACTGGTGAACAGATGAGCTGGTGAAAAGGTGAAGTGGTGAAGTGGTGAAGTGGTGAAGTGGTGAAGTGGTGAAGTGGTGAAGTGGTGAAGTGGTGAAGTGGTGAAGTGGTGAAGTGGTGAAGTGGTGAATTGGTGAAGTGGTGAAGGGGTGAAGTGGTGAAGTGGTGAAGTGGTGAAGTGGTGAAGTGGTGAAGTGGTGAAGTGGTGAAGTGGTGAAGTGGTGAAGTGGTGAAGTGGTGAAGTGGTGAAGTGGTGAAGTGGTGAAGTGGTGAAGTGGTGAAGTGGTGAAGTGGTGAAGTGGTGAAGTGGTGAAGTGGTGAAGTGGTGAAGTGGTGAAGTGGTGAAGTGGTGAAGTGGTGAAGTGGTGAAGTGGTGAAGTGGTGAAGTGGTGAAGTAGTGAAGTGGTGAACTGGTGAAGTGGTGAAGTGGTGAAGTGGTGAAGTGGTGAAGTGGTGAAGTGGTGAAGTGGTGAAGTGGTGAAGTGGTGAAGTGATGAAGGGGTGAAGTGGTGAAGTGGTGAAGTGATGAAGTGGTGAAGTGATGAAGTGGTGAAGGTGAAGTGGTGAAGTGGTGAAGTGGTGAAGTGGTGAAGTGGTGAAGTGGTGAAGTGGTGAAGTGGTGAAGTGGTGAAGTGGTGAAGTGGTGAAGTGGTGAGGTGGTGAAGTGGTGAAGTGGTGAACTGGTGAACTGGTGAACTGGTGAACAGATGAGCTGGTGAAGTGGTGAAGTGGTGAACAGATGAACTGGTGAAATGGTGAAGTGGTAAAGTGGTGAAGTGGTGAAGTGGTGAAGTGGTGAAGTAGTGAAGTGGTGAACTGGTGAAGTGGTGAAGTGGTGAAGTGGTGAAGTGGTGAAGTGGTGAAGTGGTGAAGTGGTGAAGTGGTGAAGTGGTGAAGTGGTGAAGTGGTGAAGTGGTGAAGTGGTGAAGTGGTGAAGTGGTGAAGTGGTGAAGTGGTGAAGTGGTGAAGTGGTGAAGTGGTGAAGTGGTGAAGTGGTGAAGTGGTGAAGTGGTGAAGTGGTGAAGTGGTGAAGTGGTGAAGTGGTGAAGAAGTGAAGTGGTGAACTGGTGAAGTGGTGAAGTGGTGAAGTGGTGAAGTGGTGAAGTGGTGAAGTGGTGAAGTGGTGAAGTGGTGAAGTGGTGAAGTGGTGAAGTGGTGAAGTGGTGAAGTGGTGAAGTGGTGAAGTGGTGAAGTGGTGAAGTGGTGAAGTGGTGAAGTGGTGAAGTGGTGAAGTGGTGAAGTGGTGAACTGGTGAAGTAGTGTAGTGGTGAAGTGGTGAAGTGGTGAAGTGGTGAAGTGGTGAAGTGGTGAAGTGGTGAAGTGGTGAAGTGGTGAAGTGGTGAAGTGGTGAAGTAGTGAACTGGTGAAGTGGTGAAGTGGTGAAGTGGTGAAGTGGTGAAGTGGTGAAGTGGTGAAGTGGTGAAGTGGTGAAGTGGTGAAGTGGTGAAGTGGTGAAGTGGTGAAGTGGTGAAGTGGTGAAGTGGTGAAGTGGTGAAGTGGTGAAGTGGTGAAGTGGTGAAGTGGTGAAGTGGTGAAGTGGTGAAGTGGTGAAGTGGTGAAGTGGTGAAGTGGTGAAGTGGTGAAGTGGTGAAGTGGTGAAGTGGTGAAGTAGTGAACTGGTGAAGTGGTGAAGTGGTGAAGTGGTGAAGTGGTGAAGTGGTGAAGTGGTGAAGTGGTGAAGTGGTGAAGTGGTGAAGTGGTGAAGTGGTGAAGTGGTGAAGTGGTGAAGTGGTGAAGTGGTGAAGTGGTGAAGTGGTGAAGTGGTGAAGGGGTGAAGTGGTGAAGTGGTGAAGTGGTGAAGTGGTGAAGTGGTGAAGTGGTGAAGTGGTGAAGTGGTGAAGTGGTGAAGTGGTGAAGTGGTGAAGTGGTGAAATGGTGAAGTGGTGAAGTGGTGAAGTGGTGAAGTGGTGAACTGGTGAACTGGTGAACTGGTGAAGTGGTGAAGTGGTGAAGTGGTGAAGTGGTGAAGTGTCGAAGTGGTGAAGTGGTGAAGTGGTGAAGTGGTGAAGTGGTGAAGTGGTGAAGTGGTGAAGTGGTGAAGTGGTGAAGTGGTGAAGTGGTGAAGTGGTGAAGTGGTGAAGTGGTGAAGTGGTGAAGTGGTGAAGTGGTGAAGTGGTGAAGTAGTGAAGTGGTGAAGTGGTGAAGTGGTGAAGTGGTGAAGTGGTGAAGTGGTGAAGTGGTGAAGTGGTGAAGTGGTGAAACGGTGAAGTGGTGAAGTGGTGAAGTGGTGAACTGGTGAACTGGTGAACTGGTGAAGTGGTGAAGTGGTGAAGTGGTGTAGTGGTGAAGTGGTGAAGTGGTGAAGTGGTGAAGTGGTGAAGTGGTGAAGTGGTGAAGTGGTGAAGTGGTGAAGTGGTGAAGTGGTGAAGTGGTGAAGTGGTGAACTGATGAAGTGGTGAAGTGGTGAAGTGGTGAAGTGGTGAAGTGGTGAAGTGTCGAAGTGGTGAAGTGGTGAAGTGGTGAAGTGGTGAAGTGGTGAAGTGGTGAAGTGGTGAAGTGGTGAAGTGGTGAAGTGGTGAAGTGGTGAAGTGGTGAAGTAGTGAAGTGGTGAAGTGGTGAAGTGGTGTAGTGGTGAAGTGGTGAAGTGGTGAAGTGGTGAAGTGGTGAAGTGGTGAAGTGGTGAAGTGGTGAAGTGGTGTAGTGGTGAAGTGGTGAAGTGGTGAAGTGGTGAAGTGGTGAAGTGGTGAAGTGGTGAAGTGGTGAAGTGGTGAAGTGGTGAAGTGGTGTAGTGGTGAACTGGTGAACTGGTGAAGTGGTGAAGTGGTGAAGTGGTGAAGTGGTGAAGTGGTGAAGTGGTGAAGTGGTGAAGTGGTGAAGTGGTGAAGTGGTGAAGTGGTGAAGTGGTGAAGTGGTGAAGTGGTGAAGTGGTGAAGTGGTGAAGTGGTGAAGTGGTGAAGTGGTGAAGTGGTGAAGTGGTGAAGTGGTGAAGTGGTGAAGTGGTGAAGTGGTGAAGTGGTGAAGTGGTGAAGTGGTGAAGTGGTGAAGTGGTGAAGTGGTGAAGTGGTGAAGTGGTGAAGTGGTGAAGTAGTGAAGTAGTGAAGTAGTGAAGTGGTGAAGTGGTGAAGTGGTGAAGTGGTGAAGTGGTGAAGTGGTGAAGTGGTGAAGTGGTGAAGTGGTGAAGTGGTGAAGTGGTGAAGTGGTGAAGTGGTGAAGTGGTGAAGTGGTGAAGTGGTGAAGTGGTGAAGTGGTGAAGTGGTGAAGTGGTGAAGTGGTGAAGTGGTGAAGTGGTGAAGTGGTGAAGTGGTGAAGTGGTGAAGTGGTGAAGTGGTGAAGTGGTGAAGTGGTGAAGTGGTGAAGTGGTGAACTGGTGAACTGGTGAACTGGTGAAGTGGTGAAGTGGTGAAGTGGTGAAGTGGTGTAGTGGTGAAGTGGTGAAGTGGTGAAGTGGTGAAGTGGTGAAGTGGTGAAGTGGTGAAGTGGTGAAGTGGTGAAGTGGTGAAGTGGTGAAGTGGTGAAGTGGTGAAGTGATGAAGTGGTGAACTGGTGAAGTGGTGAACTGGTAAAGTGGTGAAGTGGTGAAGTGGCGAAATGGTGAAGTGGTGAAGTGGTGAACTGGTGAAGTGGTAAAGTGGTGAAGTGGTGAAGTGGTGAAGTGGTGAAGTGGTGAAGTGGTGAAGTAGTGAAGTGGTGAAGTGGTGAAGTGGTGAAGTGGTGAAGTGGTGAAGTGGTGAAGTGGTGAAGTGGTGAAGTGGTGAAGTGGTGAAGTGGTGAAGTGGTGAAGTGGTGAAGTGGTGAAGTGGTGAAGTGGTGAAGTGGTGAAGTGGTGAAGTGGTGAAGTGGTGAAGTGGTGAACTGGTGAAGTGATGAAGTGGTGAAGTGGTGAAGTGGTGAAGTGGTGAAGTGGTGAAGTGGTGAAGTGGTGAAGTGGTGAAGTGGTGAAGTGGTGAAGTGGTGAAGTGGTGAAGTGGTGAAGTGGTGAAGTGGTGAAGTGGTGAAGTGGTGAAGTGGTGAAGTGGTGAAGTGGTGAAGTGGTGAAGTGGTGAAGTGGTGAAGTGGTGAAGTGGTGAAGTGGTGAAGTGGTGAAGTGGTGAAGTGGTGAAGTGGTGAAGTGGTGAAGTGGTGAAGTGATGAAGGGGTGAAGTGGTGAAGTGGTGAAGTGGTGAAGTGGTGAAGTGGTGAAGTGGTGAACAGATGAACTGGTGAAGTGGTGAAGTGGTGAAGTGGTGAATTGGTAAAGTGGTGAAGTGGTGAATTGGTGAAGTGGTGAAGTGGTGAAGTGGTGAAGTGGTGAAGTGGTGAAGTGGTGAAGTGGTGAAGTGGTGAAGTGGTGAAGTGGTGAAGTGGTGAAGTGGTGAAGTGGTGAAGTGGTGAAGTGGTGAAGTGGTGAAGTGGTGAAGTGGTGAAGTGGTGGAGTGGTGAAGTGGTGAAGTGGTGAAGTGGTGAAGTGGTGAAGTGGTGAACTGGTAAAGTGGTGAAGTGGCGAAGTGGTGAAGTGGTGAAGTGGTGAAGTGGTGAAGTGGTGAAGTGGTGAAGTGGTGAAGTGGTGAAGTGATGAAGGGGTGAAGTGGTGAAGTGGTGAAGTGGTGAAGTGGTGAAGTGGTGAAGTGGTGAAGTGGTGAAGTGGTGAAGTGGTGAAGTGGTGAAGTGGTGAAGTGGTGAAGTGGTGAAGTGGTGAAGTGGTGAAGTGGTGAAGTGGTGAAGTGGTGAAGTGCTGAAGTGGTGAAGTGGTGAACAGATGAACTGGTGAAGTGGTGAAGTGGTGAAGTGGTGAAGTGGTGAAGTGGTGAAGTGGTGAAGTGGTGAAGTAGTGAAGTTGTGAACTGGTGAAGTGGTGAAGTGGTGAAGTGGTGAAGTGGTGAAGTGGTGAAGTGGTGAAGTGGTGAAGTGGTGAAGTGGTGAAGTGGTGAAGTGGTGAAGTGGTGAAGTGGTGAAGTGGTGAAGTGGTGAAGTGGTGAAGTGGTGAAGTGGTGAAGTGGTGAAGTGGTGAAGTGGTGAAGTGGTGAAGTGAAGAAGTGGTGAAGTGGTGAAGTGGTGAAGTGGTGAAGTGGTGAAGTGGTGAAGTGTTGAAGTGGTGAAGTGGTGAAGTGGTGAAGTGGTGAAGTGGTGAAGTGGTGAAGTGTTGAAGTGGTGAAGTGGTGAAGTGGTGAAGTGGTGAAGTGGTGAAGTGGTGAAGTGGTGAAGTGGTGAAGTGGTGAAGTGGTGAAGTGGTGAAGTGGTGAACTGGTGAAGTAGTGAAGTGGTGAACTGGTGAACTGGTGAACTGGTGAAGTGGTGAAGTAGTGAAGTGGTGAAGTGGTGAAGTGGTGAAGTGGTGAAGTGGTGAAGTGGTGAAGTGGTGAAGAGGTGAAGTGGTGAAGTGGTGAAGAGGTGAAGTGGTGAAGTGGTGAATTGGTGAAGTGGTGAAGTGGTGAAGTGGAGAAGTGGTGAAGTGGTGAAGTGGTGAAGTGGTGAAGTGGTGAAGTGGTGAAGTGGTGAAGTGGTGAAGTGGTGAAGTGGTGAAGTGCTGAAGTGGTAAAGTGGTGAAGTGGTGAAGTGGTGAAGTGGTGAAGTGGTGAAGTGGTGAAGTGGTGAAGTGGTGAAGTGGTGAAGTGGTGAAGTGGTGAAGTGGTGAAGTGGTGAAGTGGTGAAGTGGTGAAGTGGTGAAGTGGTGAAGTGGTGAAGTGGTGAAGTGGTGAAGTGGTGAAGTGGTGAAGAGGTGAAGTGGTGAAGTGGTGAATTGGTGAAGTGGTGAAGTGGAGAAGTGGTGAAGTGGTGAAGTGGTGAAGTGGTGAAGTGGTGAAGTGGTGAAGTGGTGAAGTGGTGAAGTGGTGAAGTGATGAAGTGGTGAAGTGGTGAAAAGGTGAAGTGGTGAAGTGGTGAAGTGGTGAAGTGGTGAAGTGGTGAAGTGGTGAAGTGGTGAAGTGGTGAAGTGGTGAAGTGGTGAAGTGGTGAAGTGGTGAAGTGGTGAAGTGGTGAAGTGGTGAAGTGGTGAAGTGGTGAAGTGGTGAAGTGGTGAAGTGGTGAAGTGGTGAAGTGGTGAAGTGGTGAAGTGGTGAAGTGGTGAAGTGGTGTAGTGTTGAAGTGTTGAAGTGGTGAAGTGGTGAAGTGGTGAAGTGGTGAAGTGATGCAGTGGTGAACTGGTGAAGTGGTGAAGTGGTGAAATGGTGAAGTGGTGAAGTGGTGAAGTGGTGAAGTGGTGAAGTGGTGAAGTGGTGAAGTGGTGAAGTGGTGAAGTGGTGAAGTGGTGAAGTAGTGAAGTGGTGAAGTGGTGAAGTGGTGAAGTGGTGAACTGGTGAAGTGGTGAAGTGGTGAAGTGGTGAAGTGGTGAAGTGGTGAAGTGGTGAAGTGGTGAAGTGGTAAAGTGGTGAAGTGGTGAAGTGGTGAAGTGGTGAAGAGGTGAAGTGGTGAAGTGGTGAAGTGGTGAAGTGGTGAAGTGGTGAAGTGGTGAAGTGGTGAAGTGGTGAAGTGGTGAAGTGGTGAAGTGGTGAAGTGGTGAAGTGGTGAACTGGTGTAGTGGTGAACTGGTGTAGTGGTGAAGTGGTGAAGTGGTGAAGTGGTGAAGTGGTGAAGTGGTGAAGTGGTGAAGTGGTGAAGTGGTGAAGTGGTGAAGTGGTGAAGTGGTGAAGTGATGAAGTGGTGAACTGGTGAAGTGGTGAACTGGTGAAGTGGTGAACTGGTAAAGTGGTGAAGTGGTGAAGTGGTGAAATGGTGAAGTGGTGAAGTGGTGAAGTGGTGAATTGGTGAAGTGGTGAAGTGGTGAAGTGGTAAAGTGGTGAAGTGGTGAACTGGTGAAATTGTGAAGTGGTGAAGTGGTGAAGTGGTTAAGTGGTGAAGTGGTGAAGTGGTGAAGTGGTGAAGTGGTGAAGTGGTGAAGTGATGAAGTGGTGAACTGGTGAAGTGGTGAAGTGGTGAAGTCGTGAAGTGGTGAAGTGATGAAGTGGTGAACTGGTGAAGTGGTGAAGTTCTGAAGTGGTGAAGTGGTGAAGTGGTGGAGTGGTGAAGTGATGAAGTGGTGAAGTGGTGAAGTGGTGAAGTGGTGAAGTGGTGAAGTGGTGAAGTGGTGAAGTGGTGAAGTTGTGAAGTGGTGAAGTGGTGAAGTGGTGAACTGGTGAAGTGGTGAAGTGGTGAAGTGGTGAAGTGGTGAAGTGGTGAAGTGGTGAAGTGGTGAAGTGGTGAAGTGGTGAAGTGGTGAAGTGGTGAAGTGGTGAAGTGGTGAAGTGGTGAAGTGGTGAAGTGGTGAAGTGATGAAGGGGTGAAGTGGTGAAGAGGTGAAGTGGTGAAGTGGTGAAGTGGTGAAGTGGTGAAGTGGTGAAGTGGTGAACAGATGAACTGGTGAAGTGGTGAAGTGGTGAAGTGGTGAATTGGTAAAGTGGTGAAGTGGTGAATTGGTGAAGTGGTGAAGTGGTGAAGTGGTGAAGTGGTGAAGTGGTGAAGTGGTGAAGTGGTGAAGTGGTGAAGTGGTGAAGTGGTGAAGTGGTGGAGTGGTGAAGTGGTGAAGTGGTGAAGTGGTGAAGTGGTGAACTGGTAAAGTGGTGAAGTGGCGAAGTGGTGAAGTGGTGAAGTGGTGAAGTGGTGAAGTGGTGAAGTGGTGAAGTGGTGAAGTGATGAAGGGGTGAAGTGGTGAAGTGGTGAAGTGGTGAAGTGGTGAAGTGGTGAAGTGGTGAAGTGGTGAAGTGGTGAAGTGGTGAAGTGGTGAAGTGGTGAAGTGGTGAAGTGGTGAAGTGGTGAAGTGGTGAAGTGGTGAAGTGGTGAAGTGGTGAAGTGCTGAAGTGCTGAAGTGGTGAAGTGGTGAACAGATGAACTGGTGAAGTGGTGAAGTGGTGAAGTGGTGAAGTGGTGAAGTAGTGAAGTTGTGAACTGGTGAAGTGGTGAAGTGGTGAAGTGGTGAAGTGGTGAAGTGGTGAAGTGGTGAAGTGGTGAAGTGGTGAAGTGGTGAAGTGGTGAAGTGGTGAAGTGGTGAAGTGGTGAAGTGGTGAAGTGGTGAAGTGGTGAAGTGGTGAAGTGGTGAAGTGGTGAAGTGGTGAAGTGGTGAAGTGGTGAAGTGGTGAAGTGGTGAAGTGGTGAAGTGGTGAAGTGGTGAAGTGGTGAAGTGTTGAAGTGGTGAAGTGGTGAAGTGGTGAAGTGGTGAAGTGGTGAAGTGGTGAAGTGGTGAAGTGGTGAAGTGGTGAAGTGGTGAAGTGGTGAAGTGGTGAAGTGGTGAACTGGTGAACTGGTGAAGTAGTGAAGTGGTGAACTGGTGAACTGGTGAACTGGTGAAGTGGTGAAGTAGTGAAGTGGTGAAGTGGTGAAGTGGTGAAGTGGTGAAGTGGTGAAGTGGTGAAGTGGTGAAGAGGTGAAGTGGTGAAGTGGTGAAGAGGTGAAGTGGTGAAGTGGTGAATTGGTGAAGTGGTGAAGTGGTGAAGTGGAGAAGTGGTGAAGTGGTGAAGTGGTGAAGTGGTGAAGTGGTGAAGTGGTGAAGTGGTGAAGTGCTGTAGTGCTGAAGTGGTAAAGTGGTGAAGTGGTGAAGTGGTGAAGTGGTGAAGTGGTGAAGTGGTGAAGTGGTGAAGTGGTGAAGTGGTGAAGTGGTGAAGTGGTGAAGTGGTGAAGTGGTGAAGTGGTGAAGTGGTGAAGTGGTGAAGTGGTGAAGAGGTGAAGTGGTGAAGTGGTGAATTGGTGAAGTGGTGAAGTGGAGAAGTGGTGAAGTGGTGAAGTGGTGAAGTGGTGAAGTGGTGAAGTGGTGAAGTGGTGAAGTGGTGAAGTGATGAAGTGGTGAAGTGGTGAAAAGGTGAAGTGGTGAAGTGGTGAAGTGGTGAAGTGGTGAAGTGGTGAAGTGGTGAAGTGGTGAAGTGGTGAAGTGGTGAAGTGGTGAAGTGGTGAAGTGGTGAAGTGGTGAAGTGGTGAAGTGGTGAAGTGGTGAAGTGGTGAAGTGGTGAAGTGGTGAAGTGGTGAAGTGGTGAAGTGGTGAAGTGGTGAAGTGGTGAAGTGGTGAAGTGGTGAAGTGGTGAAGTGGTGAAGTGGTGAAGTGGTGTAGTGTTGAAGTGGTGAAGTGGTGAAGTGGTGAAGTGATGCAGTGGTGAACTGGTGAAGTGGTGAAGTGGTGAAATGGTGAAGTGGTGAAGTGGTGAAGTGGTGAAGTGGTGAAGTGGTGAAGTGGTGAAGTGGTGAAGTGGTGAAGTGGTGAAGTGGTGAAGTGGTGAAGTGGTGAAGTAGTGAAGTGGTGAAGTGGTGAAGTGGTGAAGTGGTGAACTGGTGAAGTGGTGAAGTGGTGAAGTGGTGAAGTGGTGAAGTGGTGAAGTGGTGAAGTGGTAAAGTGGTGAAGTGGTGAAGTGGTGAAGTGGTGAAGAGGTGAAGTGGTGAAGTGGTGAAGTGGTGAAGTGGTGAAGTGGTGAAGTGGTGAAGTGGTGAAGTGGTGAAGTGGTGAAGTGGTGAAGTGGTGAAGTGGTGAAGTGGTGAAGTGGTGAAGTGGTGAAGTGGTGAACTGGTGTAGTGGTGAACTGGTGTAGTGGTGAAGTGGTGAAGTGGTGAAGTGGTGAAGTGGTGAAGTGGTGAAGTGGTGAAGTGGTGAAGTGGTGAAGTGGTGAAGTGGTGAAGTGGTGAAGTGGTGAAGTGATGAAGTGGTGAACTGGTGAAGTGGTGAACTGGTGAAGTGGTGAACTGGTAAAGTGGTGAAGTGGTGAAGTGGTGAAATGGTGAAGTGGTGAAGTGATGAAGTGGTGAAGTGGTGAAAAGGTGAAGTGGTGAAGTGGTGAAGTGGTGAAGTGGTGAAGTGGTGAAGTGGTGAAGTGGTGAAGTGGTGAAGTGGTGAAGTGGTGAAGTGGTGAAGTGGTGAAGTGGTGAAGTGGTGAAGTGGTGAAGTGGTGAAGTGGTGAAGTGGTGAAGTGGTGAAGTGGTGAAGTGGTGAAGTGGTGAAGTGGTGAAGTGGTGAAGTGGTGAAGTGGTGAAGTGGTGAAGTGGTGTAGTGTTGAAGTGGTGAAGTGGTGAAGTGGTGAAGTGATGCAGTGGTGAACTGGTGAAGTGGTGAAGTGGTGAAATGGTGAAGTGGTGAAGTGGTGAAGTGGTGAAGTGGTGAAGTGGTGAACTGGTGAAGTGGTGAAGTGGTGAAGTGGTGAAGTGGTGAAGTGGTGAAGTGGTGAAGTGGTAAAGTGGTGAAGTGGTGAAGTGGTGAAGTGGTGAAGAGGTGAAGTGGTGAAGTGGTGAAGTGGTGAAGTGGTGAAGTGGTGAAGTGGTGAAGTGGTGAAGTGGTGAAGTGGTGAAGTGGTGAAGTGGTGAAGTGGTGAAGTGGTGAAGTGGTGAAGTGGTGAAGTGGTGAACTGGTGTAGTGGTGAACTGGTGTAGTGGTGAAGTGGTGAAGTGGTGAAGTGGTGAAGTGGTGAAGTGGTGAAGTGGTGAAGTGGTGAAGTGGTGAAGTGGTGAAGTGGTGAAGTGGTGAAGTGGTGAAGTGATGAAGTGGTGAACTGGTGAAGTGGTGAACTGGTGAAGTGGTGAACTGGTAAAGTGGTGAAGTGGTGAAGTGGTGAAATGGTGAAGTGGTGAAGTGGTGAAGTGGTGAATTGGTGAAGTGGTGAAGTGGTGAAGTGGTAAAGTGGTGAAGTGGTGAACTGGTGAAATTGTGAAGTGGTGAAGTGGTGAAGTGGTTAAGTGGTGGGGTGGAGAAGTGGTGAAGTGGTGAAGTGGTGAAGTGATGAAGTGGTGAACTGGTGAAGTGGTGAAGTGGTGAAGTCGTGAAGTGGTGAAGTGATGAAGTGGTGAACTGGTGAAGTGGTGAACTGGTGAAGTGGTGAAGTTCTGAAGTGGTGAAGTGGTGAAGTGGTGGAGTGGTGAAGTGATGAAGTGGTGAAGTGGTGAAGTGGTGAAGTGGTGAAGTGGTGAACTGGTGAAGTGGTGAAGTGGTGAAGTTGTGAAGTGGTGAAGTGGTGAAGTGGTGAACTGGTGAAGTGGTGAACTGGTGAAGTGGTGAAGTGGTGAAGTGCTGAAGTGGTGAAGTGGTAAAGTGGTGAAGTGGTAAAGTGGTGAAGTGATGAAGTGGTGAAGTGATGAAGTGGTGAAGTGGTGAAGTTTTGAAGTTGTGAAGTGGTGAAGTGGTGAAGTGGTGAAGTGATGAAGTGGTGAAGTGGTGAAGTGGTGAGGTGGTGAACTGGTGAACTGGTGAACTGGTAAACAGATGAACTGGTGAAGTGGTGAAGTGGTGAAGTGGTGAACAGATGAACTGGTGAACTGGTGAAGTGGTGAACTGATGAACTGGTGAACTGGTGAACTGGTGAAGTGGTGAAGTGGTGAAGTGGTGAAGTGATGAAGTGGTGAAGTGGTGAAGTGGTGAAGTGGTGAAGTGGTGAAGTGAAGAAGTGTTGAACTGGTGAAGTGGTGAACTGGTGAACTGGTGAAGTGGTGAAGTGGTGAAGTGGTGAAGTGGTGAAGTGGTGAAGTGGTGAAGTGGTGAAGTGGTGAAGTGGTGAATAATGAAGTGGTGAAGTGGTGAAGTGGTGAAGTGGTGAGGTGGTGAAGTGGTGAAGTGGTGAAGTGGTGAAGTGGTGAAGTGGTGAAGTGGTGAAGTGGTGAAGTGATGAAGGGGTGAAGTGATGAAGTGGTGAAGTGGTGAAGTGGTGAAGTGGTGAAGTGGGGAAGTGGTGAAGTGGTGAAGTGGTGAAGTGGTGAAGTGGTGAAGTGGTGAAGTGGTGAAGTGGTGAAGTGGTGAAGTGGTGAAGTGGTGAAGTGGTGAAGTGGTGAAGTGGTGAAGTGTTGAAGTGGTGAAGTATTGAAGTAATGAAGTGGTGAAGTGGTGAAGTGGTGAAGTGGTGAAGTGGTGAAGTGGTGAAGTGGTGAAGTGGTGAAGTGGTAAAGTGGTGAAGTGATGAAGTGGTGAACTGGTGAAGTGGTGAAGTGGTGAGGTGGTAAAGTGGTGAAGTGGTGAAGTGGTGAAGTGGTGAAGTGGTGACGTGCTGAAGTGGTGAAGTGGTGTAGTGGTGAAGTGGTGAAGTGATGAACCGGTGAAGTGATGAAGTGGTGAAGTGAGGAAGTGGTGAAGTGGTGAAGTGGTGAAGTGGTGAAGTGGTGAAGTGGTGAAGTGGTGAAGTGGTGAAGTGGTGAAGTGGTGAAGTGGTGAAGTGGTGAAGTGGTGAACTGGTGAAGTAGTGAAGTGGTGAACTGGTGAAGTGGTGAAGTGGTGAAGTGGTGAAGTGGTGAAGTGGTGAAGTGGTGAAGTGGTGAAGTGGTGAAGTGGTGAAGTGGTGAAGTGGTGAAGTGGTGAAGTGGTGAAGTGGTGAAGTGGTGAAGTGGTGAAGTGGTGAAGTGGTGAAGTGGTGAAGTGGTGAAGTGGTGAAGTGGTGAAGTGTTGAAGTGGTGAAGTATTGAAGTAATGAAGTGGTGAAGTGGTGAAGTGGTGAAGTGGTGAAGTGGTGAAGTGGTGAAGTGGTGAAGTGGTGAAGTGGTAAAGTGGTGAAGTGATGAAGTGGTGAACTGGTGAAGTGGTGAAGTGGTGAGGTGGTAAAGTGGTGAAGTGGTGAAGTGGTGAAGTGGTGAAGTGGTGACGTGCTGAAGTGGTGAAGTGGTGTAGTGGTGAAGTGGTGAAGTGATGAACTTTTGAAGTGATGAAGTGGTGAAGTGGTGAAGTGGTGAAGTGGTGAAGTGGTGAAGTGGTGAAGTGGTGAAGTGGTGAACTGGTGAAGTGGTGAAGTGGTGAAGTGGTGAGGTGAAGAACTGGTGAGGTGGTGAACTGGTGAACTGGTGAAGTGGTGAAGTGGTGAAATGGTGAAGTGATGAAGTGGTGAAGTGATGAAGTGATGAAGTGGTGAACTGGTGAAGTGGTGAAGTGGTGAGGTGGTGAAGTGGTGAAGTGGTGAACTGGTGAACTGGTGCACTTGTTTTTTAATATGATATCTATGTATCAATTTAATAGTACATACCTCATAAAATGCAAAACGTATGTTGGTACTATTGAATTGATATAGATATAACTTTAAAACTATAATGCGTACCATTTATTCTAAAAAATGTATACTATGAAAGTCATTACATAATACTATTAAAGCATAAGTACTTAACTATTAAAACAATAGTGCAACCCTATAAAAAAAATTAATACTGCACTATAAAATCAATAGTACCATACTTTTGAAAAAAAAGTTCTACACTATTGAAATAATATTACAACACTATTAAAACACTAGTACTTGACTATTAAAACAATGGTGCAACATTCCATCATCGGGCTGAACTAATATGTTGACTTTTGGTGTTATTTGTATTGTTGTTTCAAGAAGCTGTTGTGGGTGATGCATTGTCTTTTTTCTTCTGTTGTTTAATTTGAAGCTTTACTGCAGTGTCGTATATTGGGTTTGCTTTAATTGTTAATTTATCGTTTAATAATTTGTCCTGTTCTAGTTTATTTGCTTTGTATATATGGAATTCTTCTATTGCGTCTAGTTTTGTCCCTTTTTGGCATATGCTTAATGGAAACATATTGTTGTCAAAGTTTGTGCAGCTATGATTATTGTCCATTAGATGAAGTGCAAAAGCAGAATTTGTACTGGGCTTTGGTTTGTGTTCACTAAACCGGTTTAGAAAAGTTCTGCCTGTTTGTCCAATGTAGAACTTTTCACAATCGTTACACGTTAGTTTGTATACGCCGCAGCATGACTCTATGGTCTTTTTGTTCTTATTTTTTAATATATTTTGAGTGTTGTTATTTGTTTTAAAAGATAAATTTATGTTGAGTTTTTTCAATTCGTGTTTTAGAGTGTGTGGTATTAAATGAGTGTAGTCAATTGCGATGTATTTTGTGTCTTTAGCTTTCTCTGTTATTTTGTGTATGTTGTTTATTCTCTTTGAGTAGTCAGATTTGTTCATAGGAATATTTAATAATCTGTTGATGAATGTGTTATAGGCTGCTATTTTTTGTTCATAAGGGTGGAAGGAATCGTTGTGTATTGTAATATCGGTAGTTGTTGGCTTTCTGTATAATTTATATTTAAGTTTGTTGTTGTTTTTGTTAATATTTAGATCTAAGAAGTTAATGGCGTTGTTGTTTTCAATTTCTATTGTGAATTTAATTTTTGTGTTGATGTTGTTCATATATTTGTTTAAAATGTCTATTTGTCTATTGGTTCCATTGAATATGATAAAAGTATCATCAACATATCTGGTTTAAAATATTATCTGTTGTTGTTGTGGATTTAATTTAGATAAGATGTATTTATTTTCAAAGTGATTAAGGAATATGTCTGCTAGAAGTCCACTCAATGGGGAGCCCATAGCGAGGCCTTCATCTTGTCTATAGTGTTTGTTGTTGAATGTAAAATAATTTTGTTTTAGGATTACCTTCAGTAGGTTGATTAATTCTTCTATTTGTTGTGTATTAAATTTTGCTGTTTTAGTTAAGTTGTCTTTTAATATAAGTATTGTTTCATCTATGGGGATGTTTGTATACATATTTGTAACGTCAAATGAAATGAGTTTGTGTTGTGTTTTAATGTTAATATTTTTTGTTTTTTCAATGAAATCCATATAGTTTTTTATGCTGTGGTTATTTTTGATGGTTATGTTGTTATTAATAATGTTCTTTAGTTCTTTCGATATTTTATATGTAGGAGCTGTGGTATAATTGATTAAAGGTCTGATGGGTATTCCGGGTTTGTGGATTTTGGGTAGTCCTGTTAATAGAGGTGCGCTTGCGTTGGAGTGTTTGAGTTTTAGTTTTTTATAGTTGGGCAGTATATTGTTACATTTGTTGATCATGCTATTGATTTCTTTGGTGTAGGTTTTAGTTGGGTCGTTATTTAGGGATTTTATGTTGTTTTCGTTAATGAATGTAAGAGTTTGGTTAATATATTGTTGTTGGTCCATTATTACAACTGTATTACCTTTGTCAGCTTTTGTGATTATTGCACTGTTGTTTTCTAGTTTATTTTTAATTTCGTTTAGATTTTTGATTTCAGTTTTGTATTTATTTTTAAGATCGTTTTGGAAATTATTGTTTTTTGTGATATGTTTTAGTTTTCTATTGAAAATTATTCTTATTTCATTTTGGTTTTCTATTGTTGGTATTTGTTTGATGGCTGCTTCTGCAAATACCAACAATATCGAAACTAAGCAATGGTATTCCACTGTTGAATCAATAGTATTACCAGATTAATTTTCAATAGGACATGGCTTATTAATTTTAGTCTGTTATAGTACCAACCATTGATTATTAATAAGAGAGACTATTATTTCAAAACTATTTAACTTTTAAAACAATTATACAGACGTACTATTATAATAATAGTTCCAAAACTGTTACGGTAATGGTCTTTGTCCTATTGACCAATTTTAATCGTAAAAAATCATTGAAACAATGGGAATTCTTATTCAAATTATATTTTTTTTCTCTGAGTGTGAGCGTGCATTATAATGCTTTCGACATTTGCAAATAAATTTAAAAATCGATTAGCGAACCAACTTTTAGGATTTTAATCAAGTTTTTCTTTCTTGGAATAAGGTAATTTTTTTTACCACCAACTAGTTTTTTTCTTCAAAATTGGTTTATTTTCCAAGTCTGATGAAAGATGGTATACAGGGTGATTCGCATAAGGTGTGACAAAAAGATAGGGTGTGTAGGTTGGACCTAGACAAGCAAAAAATCGTATGGGAGGGGGGGGGGTCCATTTTCCCCCGTTTAGGCGGGAGGGGCCATTTAAGAAAAAAATCACTAAAAATGGAAAAAATATTATTTAAAAATAACGGTAATACCTACAGAGTCGTGCTATAGCATTTTGAAAAGCCAAAATCCAATACATTCAATAAAATCTAAAAATGAGTTGTTCATTTGAATAGTTTTTGAAATATTAATTTTCAAAGTCAAAATTTTGAAAAAAAAACATAATTTTTTTTCTTCAAACCATTTTTTTTCAAAATTTTACGTTATTAAGTTATATTTTTCTGGCTTATTTTCAATGCTCTTACTTATTTTTAATCAAACACAAAAAACCGGATGCCAAAATAACCTGTAGTTTTTGAGAAAACCAAAAATTACAAAAACGACTTTTAAAAAAAAATTTTTTTTTTAAGTTTTTTTTTCGTTATTGGTAAGTGATTCTTAAGTGAAAAAAAGTAAAGAGAAAATTCATCCTTTATTTCTTAAATTCACTTAAGAATCCAATAACGAAAAAAAAACTTTAAAAAAAAAATTTTTTTTAAAAGTCGTTTTTGTAATTTTTGGTTTTCTCAAAAACTACAGGTTATTTTGGCATCCAGTTTTTTGTGTTTGATTAAAAATAAGTAAGAGCATTGAAAATAAGCCAGAAAAATACTACTTAATTACGTAAAATTTTGAAAAAAAATGGTTTGAAGAAAAAAAATTATGTTTTTTTTTCAAAATTTTGACTTTGAAAATTAATATTTCAAAAACTATTCAAATGAACAACTTATTTTTAGATTTTATTGAATGTATTGGTTTTTATCTTTTCAAAATGCTACAGCACGACTCTGTAGGTATTACCGTTATTTTTAAATAATATTTTTTCCATTTTTAGTGATTTTTTTCTTAAATGGCCCCTCCCGCCTAAACGGGGGAAAATGGACCCCCCCCTCCCATACGATTTTTTGCTTGTCTAGGTCCAACCTACACACCCTATCTTTTTGTCACACCTTATGCGAATCACCCTGTATAAAGCAGTTTAAAAAAAAATTCCAACTTATTACCTGATTTGTTGCTGCGTTCCGTCTCTTCTAAACCACATTGCAAGTTCAAAGACTCCGAAAGCTGCACTCACTGGTACTTAGTTAAGTTCTTCCATAATTTATATAATTGACTCTATAAAACTCATTTAACCAACCACTAACTGCCCTTCGCTTCTAGCTACGAGAATGCAAAAGTATCCTGTATCCGAAGAAGGCGAATGAAGTGCACGTTTGTTTACCGTTTGCATGGCAAAAACTAACAAACACCATCCGAAATAAATCCATCTGAGTATCTATCTCCTACCCACCCTCAAAAGCACCCACATATTCCATAACAAATTGTCTACTTAAAATGAAAACATCTTTACAATTTCTAGTTCTCAGTGAAATATATTTCAGATTGTTTCAATTGTTTATTTATACAGAAATGGCATTTATTCCTTCAATTTATTTTTACGTCGTACTTTTACTATTTTTAATTAATCCCAGAGATTCTATGTCCCGGAAGGGAGTTCGCGAGTCAGACATACCTTCGCCGTTTACATCGACGTCATCCCCAGCAATTAGTGCTGTGCTTCTTGAATGTCCAAATGTCCAGAGGCGGTCAGCTTCCCAACCAGACTGCGAAAGACAAATGATGGTCCACATCCGAGTGAGTCCAAGTTTTCAAGTTGAAACCTTGGATAAGTTTCTATTGCTGGACGAAGTTTATGACCAGAGAAGGAAGACTCGAGCCAAGCTAATGTCACCCTACTTAATTGAGATTAGTCGTGGAGAACCGGTTGTAATGTATCCTTTGCAATTTACTAAGGTAAGTCGAATGTGTTGGTTAATTTTGGTTTTTGATATATAGTTGTTGTTTTCTTTGTGCAAGGGTCATTTTTCATAGTTAATGTTTTCGATTTGTAATTATTTTCTGTCTGCGACGAGGCTATGACTAACTTTTCTATTTTATTAAGAGTTTGATTGTTGTGATGGAAGGAAAGTTTTTGAAGGAATTGTAGGAAGCTATAAATGTGGATTTCTTCAGTTGAAACACAATATAAGCGTCTAATATCAACGACGGATGTTGTGGCTACCCGAAGTGGCGCTGATTTGTGTGATTTAAAACTCCTAATAAGCTATGCCTTGTTTTATTGAAGCAAAACATAGTTACTAAGCAAATAATGGAATCTAGCGAATCTGTTGCAGACAGTTATAATATTAGGAGTCTAAATGTGTAACAACTTTGCGGTTTCAAAGCAGACATCTTTAAGCTTCTCGGTTATTACGATTAAACTGCAATTTTTTTCATCAAAGAGTTGAAACTTGAAGAATGCTGCAAACTGTGATGCAAACGAACCATTTTTATTCACGGGAAGGCTTTCGTATAGTGTAGTGGGTAAACCATCCCACCACCAATTAAGGTTCTACGATCAGGCCTACTGTTAGTTCTTAACTGACCTTCAAACTGTTCAGATAACTTTTAATTCGTTGTTCACAACTTATTCTCAAAATGTCTAAAAACTGTGCTAAGTGCAATGAAAAACTGAAAAGATCAGAGACTATAGTCTGTCAACTTTTTTGTGGTCAAAATTTCCATAAAAACTGTGCAAATTTAAGTCCAGATGAACAAAAAGTTTTATCAAATTCAATTAATTGTTTCTATAAATGTGACACTTGTTCTCATGGTAATTTCTCAACTTTTTTTCGACGCTTTGCTGAACTCTCTGAGTGCGTTTTTGATTTGAAAAGAGAAATCATATCGTTCCGTGATATTATATCAGCCAAAACCGATTCACCCAGAAGTGTTCTCTTAAATCAAAATAAAAAATCCCCTATGCTAAACAAATTAGCTTTGATTCCCGAAACTAATGTCAATTCCATCGATCCTGTAATTTCCTGTGACGACGTTTCCCGCTCACCTTTAAATGATAACTCCAATGACAATGAGTTTAATCACCAAAATCTTTCTTTAAACAATAATCTTACCAATAATCCGAAAAGTGCATCTTGCTCCAGCCAACAACAGCAATTATCATCAACTCAAGCTGTCTCTGCATATGTGAATTTGAAAGCCAACAACAAAAATAATAAAAACTCTCACAAACATCTTCCTTTCTACGGTACAAGCTCAGATTCTCCCTTAGGCTAAGGCCACGCAGTCAGCGATAAGCGAGCGAGCGATTGAACGATCAGCGATTAAGCGACAAAGTCGAGCGACGGGCCACTCGTTTCGTGAGCGACATTTCTTTAGCGATTAGTTGTTAAAATGCCGTTGTCAAGAGCCCTACGTTTATATTTGTTGTATCTTCTCTATCTGTTGCTCTTGACGCTAAGCGATAAACTAAAAATTAGAACAAGTTTGGTGACAGAGCGACGTCGTTCAGTCGCTTAAAAAAATCGCTCATCGCTCGCTCAATGCATGGCCAGTTCAATGTAATTTCATTTGTTTTAATTTTTTCATGTCGTTCAGTCGCTCGCTCGCTCGCTTATCGCTGACTGCGTGGCCTCGACCTTAAATGTTGTGCCAAATATTAAATGGATTCATATATCTAAACTAAAAAGTGACACCGATCCTCAAGAAATAGTTCAATATATATCATCTAAAAAAAATCTTTCATCTTCCAATTTCAAATGTTATAGACTAACGAAAAAAGACGCTGATTTATCTAAGCTATCATTTGTAAATTTCAAACTAAGCATTCCAAGTGAAAATCTACCATTAGTTATGGATCCCAATGCTTGGCCTCAGCACGTAAAAGTCAAATTATTTGTTTCATCGGCGAATAAAGAGAGCTACAAAGCAAAAAACGACCAACAACAACAGCATGTGTAAACGTTACAAATGCTCCAGCTTCCAAATCATTGCTTTCTCATTCTTCGATTTATGCAGCCCACCTACGTTTATTATATCATAATGTTAGTGGTTTAAGAACAAAAATGCAATCTATTCTTCTGATGTCATCATCTCTACACTATGATGTCATAGCTTTCACTGAAACTTGGCTTAATGAGAGTCACTTCAACTCAGAAATGTTCGACTCTCATCAGTATAATGTTTTCCGCAATGATCGATGTCCGATTGCAACTGGTAAAGTCCGTGGAGGAGGAGTGCTGCTTGCTGTTCGATCGTCTATATTCTGCTCTGAAATTGAATTACCGTCTAATGCTCTTAATCTATTATTTGATGTTGATCAGATTATTGTTCGGTTAAGTACTGATAAAATTCACGATGTATTTATTATCTTAAGCTATATACCACCATTGAGCTCATTTGAATTATACAAAGCTCACATTGATAATTGTTCTAAAATTCAAAGTCAATTAAGTGACAATCAAATAATCATTATTCTAGGTGATTTCAATTTATAATAGTTATTTATAATAGTTTTCCAAATAGTCGTAATAGATTCCTTGATTTAGTTTTCGTAGATAACGAACTCAGTGTGTGTATCGACAGCCCCGCTCCACCTCCGTTAAACAATTCAATTAACCATGTTTGTCTAACTTTAAAATTTTCTTTTTATGAATTCGCAAAAAGTACAAGCAATGAACTCTGTTATAATTTTAAGAAATGCAATTTCAATGGGATTACTAATTTTATAAATTCGCTATCTTCTAGTCGTTTGTCTACGTCAGCTTTAAACAACTATGATATAGATTCGACGTATAATACTCTAACTAGAGTAATACAAGAGGCAGTTGTTTTATTTACTCCTAAATTTCAAAAAAACTGTTCCTATAAACCTAAATGGTATAACAAAAAATTAATCAACATCAATAATCGCAAAAACAAAGCTTATAAAGAGTTCAGAAAATCCTGTGGAGATTTAGTTCTTTTTAATATTTATGTTCGCTTACAAAAGCAATTTGACTTCCTGAACAAGTTCCTTTACAAACAATATATTTTGAACATGGAAACTATGCTTCAGAAAAATAGTAAATGTTTTTGGTCATTCATTAAAAACAAAAAAAGCTCAACCGGTATGCCAAACTTAGTTCACTATAAAGGTGAGACTTCCAATGACTCGTCTGAGATGTGCAAGTTGTTTGCTAGTTTTTTTCGTTCAGTGTATAAGCAACCTAGTCCAAATGTTACCATTGATAGTCTTTTTCACCCCAACCTTGTAAATATTTGTTTAGTAAGCGTTACTTCTGAAGAGATTTTAAATGAGCTTTTAAATTTGGATGATGATACACTTCCTGGCGCTGTAACGTACGTAATCGAAATGTAATGAAATGTAATGTAAATTAAAAAGACACACAACCTCTCGTTTCGGTGGTTAACAGTAGACTCACCATATTTCCGTTGACCTGGCTGGAACTTTTGATTGAACTCCAGAATGCATTGCTTAACTTGCATTCTGGAATTCAGCTTGACCTACTTAGCCATGTCGCAATAAGTGCGGCCGGAAACTGTTAGTATGCATAATATTGATAAAGCAATAATATGCATAATAACAGTTATGCTTACTGGCATAGTAGGTAAAGGTGAAGGAACCAAATTTAGGTGTATAACATCCCTCCGCCGTTGGATAGTTCAAGCCAGGTCTCCAGAAATAGGTTTGTCTTCTTTTATTCATTAAAATGTTAAATTTATTCTAAAATAACAGATTAAATCACAATGTCTATTCGTTATTAATTCAAATCAAATAATATTAAACTAGAAACTTAAACACACAGACAAAACATTACACATACATTTATAGTGAGTAAAGCTTAACAATATTTCACGTAGTATGATTATGTGTAAATAATATTTTTTTTTTTTTTTAGTTTAGCTATGTATATTAACTCGAAATCTTATACAATATATATTGGCTTAAATATAACACTGAAAAATAGGCATTTGCTTATAAATCTACATAAGATGTCATATTCACATGTTTATTTTTAAAATTTTTTTTTTTTTTTTTATTCAGAACATGATTTTTGCTTGCTTTGTAGTAAGTATATGCGTTATGTGTACATACTAATCATTTCAATAATAAAAATAATTACATATTTATAGATCTATTTTTTTTTTTTTTTTTTTTTTTAAATTAAATGTTTATTGGATTGATTTATATGCGTTCATAGTTAGTGTTGCTTGTCTGATTTTAAGGAAATTATTAACTTATGGGGCTTTGTTTTTTCGGAAGTATTTACGTTAATTTACATTTAAGTTGATATAATTCTACGATTTTAAATTAAATAACAGTTTTTTGAAAAGAATATTTTTTTTTCTTACACCCGAGCATAGGTGACTCCGTAGACTGTTGAACTTTTGTTGTCGGTCTGTACTGGTGGTGGTGGTGGTCGTGTTACGGGCGCTCTTCTTTTTGGTAGATAAGCTGGCATTTCTATCACTTCGGAATTCGCTATATATTTTCGTTGGGCCGGAATGGTTGGTGGTCCTTTTCGTAGACAGCGGATCAAAAATACTACTGCGGTTACTACTGCTACTAACGAAACGAAGGACATCATGGAATATCGATGAATACTCAGTTCCCAGTCCTGGCTGTCTGCTTTACGTTCTGCCTCCAGGCCGTCCCAAGATTGAATTAAATCGTCAATACTCTTCTTCCCTTCATTTAAAATATTGGCAAAATTTTTATGATTGCCAATTTTTATCGGAAGTAACTCTGGTACAGGTGCTGATTTCGAGACGCTAACTTTTCTCAACAGTGCTTCTTTGAGTCCTGAGTGGTCTACCATGGGCTGTTTGTACTCAGTTATTGCTTCAGCACGAAATTCATAAAACAGTTTGAACCCTTTTGCAATTGCTTCGCATGGCTGCTTCATTTGCAATATTCCCGAATCGCTCAGTGTTACTGCGTAATTTTGGGTTTCACACTTCACGTTCAATGACATCGTTTCCTTAACTTTGAAAAGCCATTCGTTGGCGGACGTCATCTTAAGGAATATCGCCTCCGTTGCGGGAATCGCAGCATATTTACAAGAGTTCTTAGATGATGGCGCGTGCTGTATAAGCTCTACCAGACACTCATTAGATCCCGATGTAAGGATGGGTCTTTCATGCCGACAAATAGCCGTCCTGGTGAGGGAACCTCCTGTCAATACCATTGCACATTGTGCGTACTCTGTTTCGCTCATGATGACAAAACGATCATGGTTTTCTGCTTCGGCAATGTACTCATGCTTGGTGTCTAGCACAAGGTCCCAGTTCTCGTTAAAGGATGTTGGTAGGGGGTATATTTTCTGGACCTTGTACCGAACATATTCGGGTAAAGGTAGTATAATTTTTACCATAAAATTTCCCCCGTCAAGGTACACCGAGGTTTTGGCGACTTGGTTTATTATGAGGGGGTTGTCCAACAAAAATCTTCCTTTACTCGTTATGTTCCGCAATAGTCCGGTGATATTTCCCTCGTCTAATACCAAAGGATGTATCTTATTTTGGTACAGGTCATCCAAAATTGAAAGTTCCAAGGATTGTCGGTTTTGGACTTCTAAAACTTTTGTGGTTATGACTGAAGTCATTGCAGTCGCTTCACTTGTCGCTTTCAGCATCGCGATTTCCTTGTTCGTGACTTGACTGTACGTTCGGAAAGTGGCACTAAGGTTACCCATGCTCACAGCCATATTTTCGATTTCGTCTGTCAGTTGTGAAATGGGTTTGGATAACGTGTCGAAGTTTGATTTCATGACACTTAACTGTCGGTGCATTAATTCGAACGAGCTCGCATCCTGTTTGTGGAGAACTTCCAACTGGTGGTAAACGCTCCTAGCATCTTTGCTATCCATAGTACCGAAGGCCCATTTTGAAAATCCTCCTATGAACTCCAGTGCGCGTTTTTGACGTTTAGCATGTGTAAGTTGTTTCATACGAAAGGCAGTTCGTCGTAAGTTGTCGATGTTTGTCTCAGTCTCTTGAGCGATCAATTGACAGTAACGTTCGAAATCGTCGTCCGGAATGCTTCTGCACAGGGTTTCCAGTTTTTGTTCGCACTTTTCCACCATTTGAATAACCATTCCGGAGTCCAGTGGTGTGAACTTCGTAAATATTGTCCACGTATCACTATAAAATACAGCATTTTCCACCGCTTCGAACACCACTGGTGAGGTCAGCTTCAGTTGTTGGACGTTGAATGGCTGTTCACTATTCGTCTGCCTGGGGTAAATGCTTATAACTAATAACGCAACTGCTACTAAATTTATATTAAGATTAAACATTTTATTTTAATTTTAATGCAACTATTGAAAAGTTGTTGCAAATAAGGAAACACTCTTTTTTTTACAGTTTAAATTAGGTTAAGATATTTTTTTTTTTTTTTTTTTTTTTGGTTCTTTGGGCTTCTTTTAGTGAATCCTTTTCTTCAAATTCTGGAAAGACAAAAAGAATTAATAAGACTGTACGGATTGATGATAATAAATTCTCATTAAAATTAGATCATAAATGATGGAAAGCTTTTAGCTGGTTGTTGTGAACCCGCTTCGTTTTTCTACCCATTTTAATGGTTGTGTTGACGTCACCTCTAACCGAAACTACCTCATAGGGTCCTAACCAAATTTGTGAAAACTTGTTTTTTCGAACAGGATTTCTAAGCAACACTTTTTGCCCTGTTGTAAAGGACGTGGGATTAACCTTTCGGTCATACTGTTTTTTCGCTGCTATTTTGGCTTTTTCTAGATTGTTTCTAGCTATCTCATGCGACCTTTGGAGTTGAAACCTTAACTGTTGCGGATAGTCTTCGATATTATATAATGGAGTAGTTTTACCTTTTAGATTTGTAGGCATAACAAAATCGAGGCCAAACAAACTGTGAAGTGGTGTCAGTTTGGTGGATGTATGCTGAGTATTATTATGGACATGCATAGCCTGCCTAAGCCATTGGTCCCAATTTTGGCTGTCATTATCAACAAAACTCCTTAGATATTCCGCTAAGGGTCTGTGACTTCGCTCTAGTGAACCATTGGCCTGTGGATGGTAGGCTGTTATATGGATTTTCTTGACTCTCAAAAGTTTACATGTTTCAGAAAACAGTTTTGAAGTAAAGTTAGATCCATTATCCGTTATGAGCTTTTTCGGTATGAGAAAACGTGTTATGATTTCCTCATAAAAGGCTCTAGCAACAGTGGCTGCTTCAGCATCCGGAATTGCTACACAAGCCATGTACTTAGTCAAGTCGTCTTGGAACGTTAAAATATACCTGTTTCCGGAATGCGTTAGTGGGAGGGGCCCTACCATGTCCATATATAGTTTTTCGAAAGGGGAACATGGAGTATCCGTTAATTCCATTGGCATCTTCGTTAGATTTCCAGATTTATTCTTTTGGCATTTTTCACAGTTCCTTATATAGCTTGCGACGTCTTTGTGCATGTTCTTCCATCGAAACTGACAGCGAATGCGTGCTAACGTCTTTGATGTTCCCTGATGTCCGCCAAGTGGAGAGTCATGGAAATCACGGAGAACTGTTAAAATATCAGCAGGATCCGTTAAAGTGACAACCCTTTTGTTTGGGGCAGTGACTATTTTGTCATTGAGTTGGTTATTATTTTCTTTCCTGTTTTTAGAGTCTTGTGATGACTTTAGATTGAATTCTAAGTCTCCTGAATTGTTAGCGTTAAGCGCTTTAAGTCCCGATTGAAATATCTTTCGGCATTTTTCATAGTCTGGTGTCTCATTGTATTCCAGAGCAGAGACGTATTTCATGAATTCCATTATTGGATTTGGCACTCCTCTGGGGTATAGTTTTTCCAAACCAGTACTTACATCTCTCATAAAAGTTTCCTTAGACTTCTGGACTTTAATGGGAACCTTAAGGACGTTTTCTTGTTCCCAAGGCAGCCTCACGCCTGACCAATCGATTAGATTATACCCAAGGATCTCAAAGTCTCCTCGCATTGTTGCTACTCCGAGATGTGCATCTCTAGATGTGTATTCAATTGTACCATTGTGCATTTTCTTTGGATCTGGCTTGAAATCCTTTTGGGTGTAGTGACTAGCTAAACCAAAGTCTACCAAATATGCTTGGGAAGCACCGCCTTTCCCATAGCCTAATAAGATGTTGGCTCCTTTTAAATCGGCATGGACATACGTTCGGCCGTGGATGTACTCATACACATCCAACATCTGTAAGGCAAGACGATAAATTGTGTGTTCTGGAATCCTTCTTCCGTTTTCCAAGAAAAGCTTCCAAATATCGTCTCCATAACGTGGCATTACAACGAAGCGATGTTTCACATCGTTAATGTCGTGTGATCCCTTACCAACTAGATAAGGCATCCCAAAAGATTTAAGTCCGCGCTGCTGTTTGAACTGTGTAATGTCTTCAGAACGAGCATTGTGCATACAAAAATGCATTTCAACAAACAACGTCCCGTTGCCATGTGGTTCAATTTTGACGACATATTCATAGTCGGACGGATTCTTTGGTGAACTCGATGCCTTACACGCTGAATATATTTGACCATGACTTCCCATGCCTATAGACGGTCCGATTTTCCATGATGTTTTGGACAAATCAGTTATTATTTCACCTTCAGGAATTTGTTCTGATATGGCATGGTCGTTCTTCTTTTCCTCTATAGGTACCTTTGTACTCTCTATGTTCAACTTGTCCTTAGAGGTTGTTTTTTGTTTAGGAGCCACAGTTGCTTTTGCTTGAATATTATCTTCGAACTGTCTTTGTTTTTGCCCTCGTGTTACAACCAATATATTATTTTTTTGAGGTTTTTTGTTCTCACTTATTTTTGCCTTGCTCCTAGTTTGCACAGCTTGTATTGGATGTGTATCTATTGGGATCCTACTGAGTGCATCCGCATTGCAGTTTGTTTTGCCCGCCTTATACATTATCTTATAATCATAATCCGACAGCTTATGATGGAACCTAACTAGTCTTGTTGTTGGGTCCTTAACATTAAAAACACCAATCAGGGGGCGATGATCCGTATAGATAGTAAAATTACGACCAAGGAGGTATGTTCGGAAATGCTTACAGGCCCAAACTATGGCAAGCAATTCTTTTTCTATGGTTGAGTAATTTTTTTTCGGCCTGATTTAAAGATCGACTAGCAAAAGCTATAGGTTTATCTTCACTAACTTTGCCCTGAGACAAAACGGCTCCCAAAGCTTCGTTACTCGCATCGGTTGTCAAGATAAACGGCAACGAAAAATCTGGATATATCAATATAGGTGGTGAGGAAATAGCTTTTTTAAGAAATCTAAATGATTTTTCGCAATCTGGGGACCATTGGAACACCTCCCCTTTTCTCAATAGCTTCGTGATTGGAGCGGCTATTTGAGAGAAATTGGGTATGAACTTTCTATAGTAGTTCGCAAGCCCCAAAAATGATTGTACCTGCTTTACTGTCTTTGGGGTGGGAAAATTGGAGACACATTGAATTTTTGATGGGTCTGGAGTAGCTCCGTTTTCAGAGCACACGTGTCCTAAATACGTTACTTCACGGCGAAGAAAATTACATTTTTCAATATTTAACTTCAGGTTGTGTTGCCTTAACTTAGCTAAAACGTTTGCAAGCTTTTCGTTGTGTTGTTCAAGATTTTTGCCATACACGACAATATCATCCAAATAAACAAAACAATCGATGCCATGCAAACCAGTCAGGATGTGATTCATGATCCTTTGGAATGTTGCTGGGGCACCGGTTAGCCCAAACGGCATTCTATTGAATTCGTAATGCCCTTTGCTAGTGCTAAACGCGGTTTTTGCCTTGTCAGCCGGATCGATCATTACCTGGTGGTAGCCGCTTGCCAAATCCAATGTGGTAAAAAATTGGCAGTGTCCCAATTGGTCAAGAATTTCTTCGATTCTTGGTAAGGGAAAGGCATCTTTTATCGTTATTTCGTTTAGTTTTCTGAAATCCACAACGACCCTCCACCTTTTCTGACCTTCAATGGATTTCTTAGGTACAATAAGCAATGGTGAATTCCATGGAGATTTACTTTCCGAAATTATGTTTTGATCAAGCATCTCTTGTACTTGTCTTTCAATTTCTTTCTTATGAATCTCCGGAGTTCGATATTGCTTAGTGTTAATCGGTCCTTGGTCAGATTTAGTGGGTATACTGTGTGCTAAGACAGGTGTGAAGCTTAAGTTATCACCCTTCAGTAAGAAAACGTCATTAAATTTGGAGCATAATTTTTCTACTGACTCCTTCTCTTCCCTATTCAGGTTTTCATCTAACTTTAAGGAACTAATCAGAGTACTGACCCGTTCACTAAGCTGTTGTCTTGGAAAATTAGCCAATATTCTGTTTTCCGCACTCTGGTTAATAATTTTAAAGTTTTTGAAATTCGAATGCTTTGGAACAAAATTTCCGTCCAAACAGTAGTCTTGTGTGGTACAATTCATGATAGGAACATGGACGTAGCTATTGTTTGCTTTTACTATTGCATTTCCCAAGTAGATTCCGCAATCAATCTCTTGTGAATGTATTAGCAATTCATTTGATTTTGAGTTGGGAATATAAAGCTTAACAGCTGTTTGTGTCCGAGCTCCTATTTTGAACTTCTCTTGTGTTTCCTGTATTGCAGATATTTTAGAAGGTAAACACTTTAGAGGTAATTCGATTATAACTTCTCTTTTCCTATTAAATAATGTTATTCTTTTTGAAACAGCGTCGATGATTGTTTGATTCCATAGGATATCACGTCCTAGGATACCGTCAGCAGGTATTTCATCTAAACCATCGACAACGTTCCACTTAGTACAGAACTTATTGTTGGGGAATGATAAGGAAGTTTTGATTGTGCCTTTTGTCATACCTACTCCACCGAAAACACCACCCAGTTGCTTTGTTTCATTTATATTTATATTGGTAGCATTTTTTAATGAGCTTCTTTTTAGTAAGCTCGAGTCTGCTCCTGTGTCGACCAGAAGAAGTACCTTTTCGGACTTGGCCATTGACATAGGCAGCTCGACGAACACGTCATGCTTACGAAGATTCCTAAATGCATATAATATTTTTTTCTTACTTTTCGGCAAAGCATACTGGTTGAAACACTTCAAAACAAAACACTTAAAATAATCATTCAAAAAGTTATAGACGAATTTCACCTTTGAATAGCACTTACTCCAAACGAAACGAAGATTGAAAATCAGAAATAAGAAACCAAACTGACCTAGGTTTATTTTTGTCCCAGAAACTAGTGGCCTTGATTTCTGCTTCGTTTTACGAATCGACTCAAAAGTAAAGAAATTTAACTCCTCCGAGTCAATGTTTTGTGTTCTTTTTTCTTTTTGTCGATCGTTTAATACAGGCGCTAATGGCTTTACTTCGTCTACATTGCTTTTTTTTGCTTTGTTTTTTTTATTTTTCGTTGTTGATTTTGTGGAGAGCGAATTTTCTGGGGCACAATTTAGTGATTCAAATTGGCCCCCAGGGCGTTTCCCGACTGGTCTTTGAGGTAATTTCTCTTAGAGAAACAATCGTCCTCCACATGACCCACCCTAGAACACCACTTGCATTTGACTCTAGGCCTTTGACTTATTGTCTGAGTAGCTCGTATTTGTGAGCGGGGACAACTGTTTTGAGCATGCCCATAGTCCTCGCAAGTGTCGCAGTATGGCGTTCTTTTACGAATATTACAATCAACATAGCTGTGATTTTTCTTGCCACAGAATCCACAGGTTTTAATGGGATTTGCAGACCTTGTTGACTGTCTATTGCTGGAGTGGGGAGGGTCTTGAAAATTCTGGATGTATTGAGGTGTTTCATTATGTGTGATGTGTGAAGGATGTTGTGCGGGTTTAGATGTGTAGTCTTGTGTCACTTGAGGTAAATTGTGAGGTAGTGTAGTATAATTGTTAAAAAGATGAGGCATGGAGGGCATAGATGGATATGCTTGAGTCAGGCTATTGTAATTTTGTTGGAAAGTACCGGGAATTTGGTACATTGAGCTAATACGATCAAAAGGTAAGTTTGGTGTTGTTCCAACTCCCATATAGCCCATCGAGTTTGGCTGTAGTAGCAAGGAAGTTTTCAAGGCTTCCTCAGAGATTTCGTTGAGATCTTTGCTTTTGCTCCCCAGCATAAACTGTCGAAGAGCTTGATCGACTAGCCCTTTTTTAAAAATTGTCAACACCGTGTTTTCAACTTCTTTTTTGAGGCCTACTGACTCAGTTGCGGAATATCTTGAGTCAATAATTTCAACAGATGTAGCTTTCAGTTTCGCTAGACGTCTAGCGAACGCTTTTACATCTTCGCCTAACAATTGATGGCATTGTTTTAATTCGTTCATCACATTGTCCAGAGTTTTTGGCACTAAATAACTGTCTTTAAACAGTTTTGCCAAACCCTCTATTGTGTTCACATTGTTTGAACGAATTAACTCAAACGCATCGCCTTGCAATCGGGTTGAGATTAGAGACACTAAGATCCCCTCTTCTTCTGGCTTTACCATTTTCAAAGCCAGATCGCATGCGTTTAAGAATTCATGAACTCTTTGTGAAAGTTCATGATTTCTCTCCCCGTTGAATATGGGGACTAACCTTGAAACTACCTTGCTTATACTCTCAAGTGGCATTTCGCAATTTTCTTCTATTTCTACCTGAGTGATTTTATTTGATTTAAATACTTCTACAACTGTGGTTTGAACTCCTGTGTTGACCAGGTTTCTTTCCAGAGACGATTTTGGTGTAGAAGTATGTTGAGGAGTGAGCAACGGAATAAGGTGTTTTGAACTGTCAGGATAAGGTGATGATTTACCTTTTTCCCTTAGCTCCCTTTGAGTTGTTAAACTTTTGTTTAACTCAATAGTGAGCTGGTCTATTTCCTGGTCAGCTTCTTCTGTTGTTTTCAGAAGTTGTTTTTCAGCTTCCTTACGCCTAAACTCGCTCTTTTTAAGCTGTTTTCTAAGGTCTTCTGCCTCTTTAGCGTGGTTTTCTACTAGAGCGTGAACGGCTTTGACGTATTCGTTAACGATTTCGTCAGTCGATTCTACTCTAGTTAATTTACCCCACTGAGACGTTAGCTGAAAACTTACCAGTTTGTAAACCTCAGGATTCAAAATATCCCTTAATTCTGTGAAAAGAAATTCATTCACCGACTTTAATTGTCGTTGATTTTCTTTCTTTTCTTTTTTAAAATACTCTAACTCCTCTATTATATCGTTAAGTTGGGCTTCAACTTGGGTGCGGGCCATTAACTAACGCCAACCAACAGATCTAATTTTTTTTTCTTTTTTAAATCAAATAAAATCAAACGACCACCTCAACTAAAGTTACTACGAAAAACTAATGAAAGAAACGAAACTTGACTAAGAACTTGACTTGAAAAACTAAACCGAGAAAAAAAAATAAATAAAATTTATAGGTACACAACTTTGTCACTTATGATCTAAAAAATAAAACATAGGTACATACGTTAAAGTATACTCACCTGTATTTCTCCCTTTGTATCTACTTTTAATTGTTCAGATATACAGTATCAGTAGTATGTTTCAAGTTTCTTTCCAATTCTTCTTTTGGCAAGTTGATTTTGGTGTAACTTATTTTATCCAAGTTTAAGAAAAAACCAAAGGTAGACGACAATTAAATGAATCCACAGAGCACTGCACACAAAAATACGAGTATTTTCCTTCACTTTTCCAATCACTTTTTCAATCACGACAACGTACGATAAGGTGTTTTATTCAATTTAAAAACACAAATTACTTTTTTTTTTTTTTTAAAGGTTCGCGAACCGGCTGCGCCAAATGTAACGTACGTAATCGAAATGTAATGAAATGTAATGTAAATTAAAAAGACACACAACCTCTCGTTTCGGTGGTTAACAGTAGACTCACCATATTTCCGTTGACCTGGCTGGAACTTTTGATTGAACTCCAGAATGCATTGCTTAACTTGCATTCTGGAATTCAGCTTGACCTACTTAGCCATGTCGCAATAAGTGCGGCCGGAAACTGTTAGTATGCATAATATTGATAAAGCAATAATATGCATAATAACAGTTATGCTTACTGGCATAGTAGGTAAAGGTGAAGGAACCAAATTTAGGTGTATAACAGCGCTGATGGAATTGTACCTATTGTTTTAAAGAGTTGTGCCAATGCTTTGGCTTCTCCACTAGCTGTTATTTTCAACCGTTCACTTCAAGAAGGTATTTTCCTGGATGCTTGGAAAACGGCTTTTATTCATCCAATTTTCAAATCAGGGTCTAAGAATGAAGTGAGCAACTATCGACCGATTTGCAAAATACCTGCAATACCCAAAATTTTTGAGAAAATTGTCTATAAAAAATTAGTTTTCCATTTAAGAGAAGTAATATCTCCATTACAGCATGGTTTTGTTAACGGTAGATCTACTACTACGAACCTTGTGCTTTTTAACAATTATGTAGTTAATTGCTTAGAAGATAGTTCTCAATGTGATGTAATTTATACAGATTTCTCTAAGGCTTTTGATCAAGTTAATCATTCGTTACTTATATATAAATTAGAAAAACTAGGGTTTTTTTCTTCAATTCTTAAATGGTTCAAATCTTATCTTTCAGGCAGAATACAACTAGTCCAAATCAACAATAACGTCTCAGATCCCATCTATGTTACTTCTGGTGTCCCTCAAGGCAGTCACTTAGGTCCTCTACTCTTTTTGATTTTCATCAATGAAATACCTAATTTGTTAGAGAACTGCAAATGTTTGATGTATGCTGATGACATAAAGCTTTATTATAAGATTAAATCGACCCAGGACTGTATTTGTTTACAAAGTGACCTAAACAAACTTTCTATGTGGTGTGAAGTCAATGACCTTCATCTTAACGTGTCTAAATGTCAATGTATGTCCTTTAACCGTAATCAATTTCCAATTATATTCCCGTACCATGTAGGTGGCACTCAACTATCAAGAATTAGCTTAAAAAAAGATCTTGGAATTATTTTTGACTCGAAACTTACGTTTTGCAATCATATTGATTATATTGTTTCTAAGGCTAGCTCTATGCTAGGTTTTATAAATCGAAACTCCAAAGATTTTTCTGATCCTTATACGCTTAGATCACTATATTTCAGCTATGTTAGATCTATTTTGGAATACTCTTGCATCGTATGGAACCCATATTATTTAAATCATTCCTTAAGAATTGAAAGAATCCAAAGACGATTCACCAGAATGGCTATTAAGATTCTATGCTGGCGCACTGATATGCCATCTTATAGTCAGAGGTGTCTTCTATTGGGCATTCAAAGTCTTGAGACAAGAAGAGCTTACTTTGAGATTATGTTCGTAAGAGATGTAATTAATTTTAAAATCAATTGCCCCTTTTTGCTCTCGTTAGTTTGCTTGTATACACCCGCACGTGAGCTTCGTTCTCGTTCATTGTTTCATATACCGTTCCATAGAGTTAACTATGGTTATAATGAATCTGTAACTCGTTGTTTAAGGCAGGCTAACACAGTATGTAATGTTCTCGATTTTAATATGTTTTTAAGCAGAGAGTGTTTTAAGAAAAAACTACTTTCATTTTTAAGATGTAGTAATAATAATATACTGTAAATGTAGGTAATTTTTAGTTTAAGTTTGTTCTGTAATCTATAAGAGATTTGTAACTCTGATTGATGAAATAAATAAATAATAATTATAAAATTACCTTTTTCAGTAGTTACCGTTATAATTTTTCTTATAATCATCGATTCGAAAAGAACTTTCGAAGTTACGAATTTTTGTTGAAAGTAAATCGTGTCTATTTTTGAACCAACCCCTAAATCAACCCCTAAATAAGTAAATAGTTTAGACGCAAGGTGTAAGGCAATCTGTATTAGAACATTCGAAAAACATTCAAATTTGAGAGTGTACTGATGGCGGTCTAGCCACTGAGAAACAGACCATACTTGCCGACCAAACAGAAGAAATTTTTTTCCGCGGGTACTGTTTTAAGAAGAACTGTCAGATCCATTAGATTTGACTCATGTCGTTCGTTTTTCAAAACTAAAATCAGTAGCAATTTACTACTGATTTTAGTCTTGAAGTTGGAATGACTGATTTTACACTTCTACTTCACTTCAAAAATTGTTTCAAAAGTCGATTTGTTTCAAATCCCGAATTTCACGGGAATAATTGTTTTCGAATACAAAAGACTGCCTGCACTTATGTCCATTATTATATCATCATTGCCCTAATCAAGTAAAAGTAATCCTTAAGGCGAATATAAAAGTGCAGAAAAAGTTTGGAAACTGGAAACGAATAATTACATTACAGAATCTTACTATACGTAGGCGATGTCTTAGAACTAATTGGGCTTTAGCATGGGTGACGAGGACCATATGGCTGATACACCACAAGAGATGTCAAAAACAATAGTAGGTCCTAGTACGAATGCCAAAAAGGAAGCATCATAAGCAACCTCATATTGAATGTTTCGCTTCATATTTGTCACTGGTGATAAAATAATTAACAAGTTTTTGCATTCGTAGTCCGAAATTGTTATGATGGAGTGAATGTTGATTGACTCTTCGCATAGTACCTACTGCACCGATAAGGTATGCCGATGTGCTGTGTAAAAAAGTGGGGACTGACTTTGGCGTTATACGTTTTTATGGTTTTGTTGTAGATTTGTCTGGTTTTGATTTTTGAATTAATCAGTGCACACCTGCACAAATGATCTACGCGCATACAGAGCTGGATTGCTTTGTCAGTAAAGTGTTTAGGCTAATAAGAACGTCGTTCTTCTTGACGTTCCCAAAACCCACATCTTCTTCGTTTCAATTTTGTGATAGTTGTTCTAAAAGCATGAACCCAAATGTTCTTCTTTCGGCGCTGCGCTCTCTACTTGTCAATGTCTTCTTCGAAAGAACAGAGCTCAGCATCTTATAGTCTAAGAGCTGGAAGCAAATTTTTGGAGTGGAGTGATAACCAAAAATAATGCACATGTATGTGTAGATACACGCACCATTATATCATATTCAACCGTCTGGCAGGTTTCTTTTTCAGCCGGGGGCGGGGGTGGGCGTTCGAAAATGGTAATTTTACAGATTTTGAGGTCGAAGTGATAACCACATAAATGATACATCAAAAAATCAGAAAAATTCTCCTGATTACAAAAAACTCGGTCCCAGACGATTTGGTTTCAGCCTACTGCTTGCCAGACGCATTTTAACACTTTTCAAGTGCATTTTTCAGCTTAAAGCACTAATAACTTTTTTCCTATTACATATAACAAAAAAATTCGAAAAATAAGAAAATTTACCCCGATTTCAAAAAAGTGTGCTCCAGACGATTTAGCTTCAGCCTACTGCTTGCCACTTGCCAGACGCACTTTAACATTTTTTTAAACGCATTTTTCAACTTAAAGTACTTATAACTTTTTTCCTATCACATATAACCAAGAAAATGGTACACCAAAACATCACAAAAGTTCCCCCGACTACAAAAAAGTGTGTCCAAAAGGATTTGGTTTCAGCTTTCTGCTTGCCAGATGCATTTCAAAATTTTTTAAATACATTTTTCAATTTAGCTGATAACTTTTTTCTTATCACATGTAATCAAGAAAATGGTACGCCAGAACATCAGAAAAATTCCCTTAATTACAAAAAAGTTGGTCCCAGACGATTTGGTTTCCACCTCCTGCTTGCCAGACGCATACATGTGCATTATTTTTGGTTTTCACTCCACTCCAAAAATTTGCTTCCAGCTCTTGGTCTATTACTACAGAAGAGTCACTTGGAAAAGAGCTTATGAGAAGAATGTGCAGTTATTTGACGCTAGCAAACAAACCAACGAAGCAAATCCTGCCTCCGTCTTCCGTTTCAAAACAGACAAGGAGGTAGATTTTATCTTTCAAATTATCTGACAATGACAGCGGTAAACAGTGGTAAAGCTGGTAGTGGCATATCCGGGTTCTGGGTGAGCTCATAATATTACCTCAAAGCGGAAAAAGCAAAAATTTTTGACTCAACTTTTGGCTTTTAAAGATCAGATGTGTGGCATGTCACACTTTTGGCTTTTAAAGATCAGATGTGTGGCATGTCACACGATCCTGTTGAAATCAAGTCGAACGGGTATATCCTTCGAATTCTTGCAGTTGTGGAAAGAAAAAATCTCTCAACATGTCTGTGTATATCATTCCGGATTTACTGTCACAGATTGCACCTGCTGATTTTCAGAAATGTGCACAGTAGCTCTAACTTCGTTAATTTATTCTTGTGCTCTTGTTGACCTTGGGTGTTCCGATTGTGAATTGAACCAACTTGAACTTTCTTACCCAACCCTCTTCACACCCTTCACCAGGGGGTCAATTCCCGATCTGTGAAGCTGTGAAGTGAAAAAAAAAATATCATTTCAGTTTTCACAGAGATTTTTCATTTTATCATTTCATAAACTCTCCTTAAGCGATTCCCAAACTCAAAATGATAAACAGCTTTCAAAATGAGTACTAAAGAGTACTAAAGCGTTCTAAATGATAAATTGTATGAAATATCTGTCATTTTTATTTTGTTTTTGAATCTTGAAAAATAAATTCTCATAAATAATGTCGGGAATAATAATTCAAACATGAATTAATAGTAGAAGTCGTGATTTGATTTTTAATTTTTTGCTCCTAGCATTAAAAAAGTTCACTGTTAAAAACATTGAAATTGAAATTAGAATTCTAGTCAAATTAATTTTTCCGTGACGAATGTCAGTATTAGAAACATTAAGTAGTTGCAGTTCACAAAAACTAAAATCAGTATTAGATAAATCAGCATCCTGAAGACTAGCTGCAGAAACAAATACATGTTCTATCTTTAAGATAGAAGATTTGAAGCGGGCATCTGAAATCTGATTCTTTTAAAAATTTATAAGCATGCTCTCCAAATAAACTTGCATTATCCAGGTTAATTTTCTGCTTAGCAGTATCGTTTACCTAACTATAGTTAAGATTTACGTACATTGTCATTATCCGAGTTTAATAAGTTGGAGTGATTCCCTCTCGTATTCGAAAAATTAGTTTGCAAACCCATTATGTTGTACATGTAGTTTTAGCAAGCAATGCAGATGAAATTTTGAAGCTCTACAATCAAATCTTCCGTAATTCTCATAATTTAGGCTATGATTTCGATTGAGAACAATTTTCTGGCTGTTGAAGCCTTTCGCACCCGGGTTTTTCATTTTATATTTTTAAATTTAAAACACTTCACAGCCAAATTCGTTTGTGATAAATAATTTTTCATGTGAAGAGATTTTGAAGTTTGTTTGCATTTTTTCACAAAACGAGAATCGAATTCCTCGTGGAGCTATGATATTTAGCTTCACAATTCGGGAATCGACCCCCAGGACACTGATTTAGGTCGTGAAATCCGTACTCAGAATTGTAAAAACGTAGAAAAAGACAGCACGAATCTTTAGTTTTGTAATGTCTAGTAACGCAGAACGAATGCTGTGCACACAGGTGAATGTTGTGCCTATAATAGTCGCTGTGTTGTGTGTGGAGATGATCATGCTTCTGAGCCATGTATTGAAGCGTATAATTCGAAAAAAGAAAAAAACCTTGATTTGCCTACTACTAAATGCGTAAATTGTAACGAAATAGGTCATACTGCGAATTCACAAAATTGCCCATCATATATCAAGTATAGAGATAGAAAGCAAGCTGCAAACCTTAGTGAGTCTTTTGAATTAGAAGCAACCAAGAAGGAGCTTCTATTGTAATATAATGGCTAAAACAAAACTAAACATAACATCCATGAATTTCAATTTAATTATTTCCCATGACAGACGATTTTCACTTTTCAATATTTTGAAGAGTTCGAAGCCTGATATTTGTCTTTTATCTGAGACAAGATTAAGCAATAGACACAAACCTTCATTTGAAGGATATAGTACCATAAGAAACGATTCAGGTAGAGGAACCGCAGTCATCTTAAAACATAATTATTCATATACCGCTGTTCCTTTTCTCTCTGAAACTTTTTCGGTGTGTTTAGCATCGAAATCGTTGCATTATTCGGGTAACCACCATAAAATACTGATAGGAAGCATATATATACCGGGCAAAGCCGGGCAAAGACTACAAGGAGAACTTGATCGACTTTTTTGCTTAGCAAGTACTTTTGACGCTGTTATTATTGGTGGTGATTTTAATGCTCGTCACCCCCATTGGGGAGACAATATCATTAACCAAAACGGGAGCTCAATTTATGACTGGTTCTTTAATGGCGCTTATCTTAACCTTGACCTTATTCCTTCCGATGGCCCGACTTTTCCACGTTCTTCCTCCTTTATTGATTAAATCTTCACAACAACCTTTCCCGGCTGGACATACCGTCCGAAAGGAATATATCAAACGTCGAAATTGACAATGCCATTTGTAACTTGAATTCAAATATAATATCAGCTGTTGAAGCGAACTCAGAAGTATTGGTGCCGAAGAATAACAAATATAAGGACGTGTCCGAACTCACAATGAAACTCATAAAAACTCGGAATCTTTGGCTTAAAATGTTAAAACGATTGTTTCATAAACATCTGAACAGAGTCAATACTGAATATCATCAACTGTCAGCAAGAATTCAATGTCTTAATAAACTTTTCAGCCAAAGAGTAAATATCGATCTTAATAACACTTTCAAGAAAAGACTAGAGAACATTCGCCCGTCGCCGCATGCTTTTAAAGAAATCGATAAAATCACTGGAAGGAAATTCTTTAGTAAAGACATTTCACAAGATGTACTTACATATAATGGGCTAGAGCTATCTGATATTCGATCAAAAGTCAATGCTTTTCGTGAATTCTTTTCTGCACTCTATACCGAAAAACGGCCTACTTACGATAGAGACTTAACAAACGAAGTCTGTTCAAAAGTCTCCGAATTTTGTTCACTTGAAAACAACTCTGTAGTAACTACCTTTACAACATTAAGCCCATCATATAACCCAGCCATGCGACCGTTCACAACACCTCAAAATGTCCAAATTTTGAGGCAAACTCTGAAAAACAAAAAATCATCTGGAATCGATGGAATATCCAATTTTATCCTGCGAAAGAGCTCCCATTCGCTTGATATAATATTATCGTCAATATTTAACCACTGCATCAATAATGGCTACTTTCCCTCAGCTTGGAAAGTAGCAAAATTATTGCCGATCGCTAAAACTAGATCTACCACTGAAATTAAAGACTTTCGGCCCATTTCTCTGCTTTCCAACATTGGAAAACTCTTTGAAAAAATCTTAGTCGAATCAGTCAATATTTTTTGCGATGACAAGAACATTATTCCTCAAACCCAATTTGGGTTTAGGAAAGAGCACTCAACGGAACACGCAACACTCTTCCTTTGCAACAAAATTATTCAAAATCTGAGAGCTAAAAATTGTACAATTTCACTAAACATAGACATTGAATAGGCATTTGATAGCCTTTGGCATAAAGGGATGATTTACAAACTGCTAAAACTCAATTTTCCCAAGTGGTAAGTGCGAACTATTCAAAATTTTCTTGAGGATCGATTCTCATCAATATTTGTTAAAACAGAGCAATCGGATCGTTTCCAAATACTATCGGGAATCCCCCAGGGTTCAATAATGGGCCCAATTTTGTTTAACATTTATTTACATGATTTTCCATTTGGAAATTCTGACGAAGAGCCTAATGGAATCATGTTCGCAGATGATACCGTCATAATAACAAGTGACGTGAGGCCGCAGAAAGCTCTTTGTAAGATAGAACAAAAAGTACCCTTACTTTTAGACTATTACCAAAAATGGGGCCTAAATATTAACACAGGAAAATGTAGTTTTACATGCTTTCGAAACGCTAGTGAAAAAGGCCATCGTATGGCAGTCAAAGAAAGTTAAAGTCCTAACCTAAAAATCAACAACATACCTATTCCATTGCGAACTGAGGTAAAATACTTAGGTCTCCACTTTCAGAACAGATTTCTTTTCAATAAACACGCAAGAAAAACATTATGTAAGGCTAAATATGTTACTGCAAAAGGCAAAACTTAAACAAGTATTGCACTCGAAAGGAATGCCAAAAAATACAAAAATTTTGATATACAAAACATTGATACGACCAATCTTGGCCTACGGATTTTGCTCCTGGTTTACTATTTCCCCTACTGTAGCAAAGGAGCTTGAAAGATTTGAGAGAAAAATCTTGAGATTTTGCTGTGGCAAGTTCAGAAAAGCGAACAAAAAGTACTTCGCAAATAATATAATATACGAAGAATGTAGAATAGTACCACTCCTGCAATACTTAACAAACCTCGCGAAACCTAAATTAAAACGCACTGAACACCATCCAAACGTACTGATCAGATCCTTATTTGATTCAAACCTTACACACAGCCTGAATGACAATTATTATCTCTCTCCTTATAATATCATTAATGAGAGATCAATACCATTAATAGAGCCTGACACCAACGGAGTTTGCTTGATACCTTTTTACGAAAAAGCATCGTGTTCCAATTTAAGAGGATAAACGACTTAGTTGATTGTTTTAATTTTACAAATAATCACTTGCATCATATCTAGTCTCTATATCGTTTTGATTTGCATTATACCAAGGTTAAATATAAAGTTTAGTGACATTTTATGTCCATTATTGTTAGATTTCTAGTCATACCTACTGTAAGATAGGAAGGGAGAAAAAAAAAAAACAAAAAAAATATATATATTAGAAGTACGTCGGGAGCAAACGTACCCCAAAATTTGATTTACATTATCGTTACTATCTAATAATAGTTTAAATATTACAAAAATATTTTATAAATATTTGCTTTGTCTGGCATACTTTTAAGCCGACTACATAATTATTTTTTAGTTATATACCTATAAACATAATGTATATAGGTATGTTTCATAAGTCTCAATAAAAATGAATTGAATTGAAATTGAATGCTGTGCACCCGTAAGCGTTAAGCCGTACACGACAAACAAACTTCCGCAAACCAAGCTACTCACTCTGATCTTCCACACCCTACTACCGCAAACAGCTACAAAACAATATTTATTCATAAATCGTACGTGTTTATGAAGGCTATGGCCCAATCACTCCGTCACGCGTTCGACTTCAGCGGTCACAACTGACAACTCGATTAAAACACATGTATTCTTATGGGGAATGGCCCATAGGCAACGTGCCTGAAGTCCGTGGCGGCGTTGAGATTAAAACATTTTTAATATCAACGCACTTAACGACTTTGACATTTGCTATTGGTATTTTTTATTGGTTGGTAGACACACATGCTCACACACATGGTGCTCTGTGTAACAAAAGTGCATTAACGCGACGGATTCATTGGGCCATCCAAAATTTTCACATATTTTAAAGTTGAAGTTGAAGTTGAAGTTAAAGTCTGACGGAGTAATTGGGCCATAGCCTTGTCTCACCCAGTGTTTTTTTAGTGATAAAGATTTTTTTGTCCTTCGGTCGGGTTTTTTTGTCACTTTGTTCCCGGAAAAAAAAGTCACTAAAAATAGCGAAAAATATATGTTTCACTAGCAAAATGATTATATGTACTTTAAGAAACTACCCAATTACAAAAAAGAAACGTATTAAGGGAAGGAGATTTCATAATTTCCTTGAGGAAAGCCATTCTTAAGACACTCTTTCCTGCTAGTTTGATGTAATCGATATAAGTTCGGTTAGTTTATTAGGATTCAATTTGTGCAAACAATATTAACCCATTTTATTTATGTCTCACCCTGTTTGCCAAAGACGAAATTCGATTTAAGACAAACAGGAAAAAATAAAGAAATGAACGGTCACCGAAGCAGTTGGTTTAGATAATTGCCTTCAAGTAAACTGCACAGAAGACTGCTAATCAAGAAGTTTTAAGAAAAATCTTTATCTCAAGTCCTTGCAGAAATTCAGTCCTTTCGTTGCTTATTCTAATCAAAATCCTTAGCATCCAGCCAACTGGGACAAGGATTTTTCTTCAATTGCATCCATGCATGCACACACATTTATTGCGAAATGCAATCGACTCAACGAAGAACATTGCTGGATGACAAAGTTATATCTACGAATATATAACACCCCGTCGCGTCTCGTCTACTAGAATGTACATTTTCTTTTCAAAGAACCATAAAAGTTGTGCAAGTGATTTCTTTTCTCACACGCTCCTTTGCACAAGCAACTACTTTCAATTTGACTTGGGTCCCCACCTCAAGAATGCACATCCCACTCCCACTCCCACTCCCACATCCACGACCAGAACTAGGTACCATGTCTACTTATTCCCATTTTCTTATTTTCTTTCAGTCAATAAGATGTGACACATGTGGACATAAAAATAGCAACAACACAAACACGAGTCAAGAAAATTGTGAGCATACCGGCGACGTCGACGTTGTCTCTCTGAATGCTCCTGCAACAGCAACTCATGTTGGAGCGGTCGCAGAAAGAACAGCACCCGCTTTAGGAGTATACCCATCTCGATGTGTTCAACAGCAGGAAACTAGCAATGAAGGTAATGTATTACTGGCATCCCAGGTAATTACTTCGGCAAGTTGGTACAGGTACAGGTAAGTACCCTAGTTTGTATAGCTATGAGTATCATTATCAGGATGTTTGCCGTTTTTGTGTGGTTCTTCATCAAATTTTCTAAAGATATTATATTTTCAACGAAGTTGTTGTTGATTACTTGTTTCCTAAGGAGCAAGTGAAAGTTTTTCGTAATTTCAATTTACTTTTATTTGCTGGAAGATTATTTATTTTAATTTTCTTGTGAGGATGTTTCGAAATGATTCTACCATTAGTAGTTTATTTACAAACCGCAAGGACAAGAAGAAGAACTAACAGCTTAATTTGTGTTTGCTTTGAATGCAGGGTGCTTCAAGAACTGAAACCTTTTCTGACCATTGAAGTGTTCCTCAATGATTCAGGTTATAAAAAATTTTATCTTGTTTGGTGCTTCATGAAATGATAATTGCCGCGAATGTTGTTTTTTTTGCCAGTAACTTAAATGGAAATTTATAAAGTAGCCAAAGGCTTTAGACCAGAACTTCTAGTCGCAACCTGTCAAAACTCTGGGTGTTCACCTAATCTTTCCAGATCTTCAAAAACTTGGGAATCGATACGAGGAAACTGATACTTCGCAATCCACAGCAAAAGGCAGTAATTTAAGCAAATTTAAATGTCTTGAGAATTATTTTTCAAGTTACTTCTTTTTTCCATCAAGGAAACTTGCAACAGGAAGGCTAAGGAAAATAATCGGGTGTTTTAAGAAACATTTGCTACCTCCCGTCTAAACGGGGTATTTTGCTTTTCTTGATCCAACCTATCTGCCTTGAGCTTTTGTCGCACTGTAGATAGATAGATAGATAGATAGATAGATAGATTCTTTATTTTACGATAAATTACAATATTTTTGTCTTAAGAATACGAACATGGCAATTCTGCCGTCTGCCGGAAAGACATTCCATAAAAAAAGATACAAAAGTTGAAGTAAAGAATAAAATTATTATCTTGTAAAAATAAGTTATATACATAAAAGAATTTTTATTTTAAAGAGCTGCAAAAGTTTTAGTTAATTAACAATTTTAATGATAATTTCATCGGATATTTGACAAAAAAGTTTCAATTGAAGAAAGAGAAAATTAAAATTAGAGAAATGTTTATTATGATTGAATAAAAAACAGTTATTATTTAGTGCTCATTGAGAAAAAAAAAAAAATTAAAAATTACGTTGAACAGTAAGGTAAATGATGTGAAAGCAAATACATTTTCTAAAATTGGCTGAAATGAGAAAGCGAGGATTCTGAGATCTTTTACAATTTGAATAATTTGCAATTAGCATATAGGCTTGATTTCAAGCTTGAAGGGTGATTTAACGCAACAACTGGTAGAGGAGTTTTTTTTTTTTTTTTTTTTAGAAACTATTGCGATAAGTCAATGCATGTTTACAATATTTGAACAAACACAACCAGCCACTCTTTCCATTCAAGACTTCGTAGAGGCTATTTAAGGACAGACAACTTTCCCGGAAATACAAACGTCGAATTTCTTGTAATATTGGACACACTGCAATAAAATGAAAAATATTTTCAGGTTCTCTTCTGTTGCATAGATTACAATATTGCTGGAGATCATTTCTATGTGGAATGAAGTTCAGATTTAGAATTTCAACCCTAGCTCTGAAGATGGTGCTTATAACTTCTGAAGAGTATTTGAAAGCGAAATAGCTTTCTTCGGTTAATAGTCTATGATTAAGATTCTTATAAATTAATCTAGAATCTGATGTTGAAGCTCTTGTTAAATATTGATTATATAACTTGTCATCTATTCTAGATATGATCCTTGCAAATATATCCGTCCAATCACAAACGTTGTTCTCTGTCAGAGTTAAGTCTAGATCATGAGATAACGCTAGCTGGTGCCATTCTTTGAATGGGGAAGCGTTTGTGAGCAATAATCTAGTCATGATTCTTTTATGGAGACTGGAGCTACTTCTCTTCATCACTCTAGTTAAGTAGTCTGAGTGAATTTTGAGGTTTTGAATGTAAATGGGTGGTAAACCAGACTCCACATGTATAGCATAGGTCGGTGTTGCGCTTGGTAATCGAAACAGTCGCTTAAAGAAAAATCTTTGAACAGCTTCGAATTCTTCTAACGGGTTGACTCCAAAAACCTGCACTCCATAACACAAGCAGGTGTTAACCGTGGCTTTAAAGACTTGGTATTTTGATGAAAGATCAATATTTTGATTTGAAAAGAATTTCGGCCACATCAAATTGAGCGCCAACTTAGCTTCCCTGCTTTTATCTTTAGCGTGTTTGCCAAAGTTTAAGTTTGATGTCAACAAAACACCTAAGTACTTGAACTCACTTACTACATCTATTTGCTGGTTATTAAGTCGCCATGTTTCCTCACGTTGTCTTCTTCTCTGTCGGCTTTCGAAGATCATAACCTTTGTTTTCTGCACATTGATGTGAAGATCCCAAGTTGCGCAGTATGATTGCAATTTATTAATTTGCAATTGAAGAGCATAAGGGTTTTCAGCCAATAGCACTAAGTCGTCAGCGTAGAGTAGAACTTTTATGACACTTTCGGCAAAAGTTACACCACCAGGAAGAACATCACTTATACCATCGATGTATAAAGCGAATAGTATAGGGCTCAAAATGCATCCTTGTGGAACACCAGCAGACGTATCAAACCATTCCGACAGCTTGGAACCATCGGAATGTCGCACTGTATCGGAAGATTGATATCGTCATCACAAGTTGCTTCAACTCATTGATCATTGATCTAAGATATTAAAACTTTTTAAACTTGGGAAGTATATCTCCTTTCAAAAAAAATTTCTACAACAGGCACGCCAGGATCAGAAAACGCACAAAGCGAATACTCAGCCTTTTTGGATTTATAAGTTACCCTCTACCATCTAAAATTTTAACCAGATGTTGAGTTCTTCTTGGAGGAATATAGGATCCTTACTTATCGTCAGCAAAAAATAGTTGATGCACTTCAGTATTTTGTACTTTATCTTACAGCAGATAGTCAAGGACTAATAATAATGAGTAGAGGGCTCAAGACGCTGCTTTGGGGTACACCTACGTAGTCAATCAGCACAACATGCAAAACCTCTAAGAAACCACAATGTTTTTCAATTAGAATTTTTATACTTTGGACTGCATCTGTTGTTGACTCGTTTGACGAGTCAAACCAGGAAAACCCAACGATCCTTAAAGTGTGACAAACCAGGTTGATCGAACGGAAGCTATGGCGACTTCCTGTCTCTCCTTTCCTTTTGTAGATTGATGGAAGGTTATTTTTCCTTCATTCCTCCTCCTCCATATAAGCTTGGAGATGCAAAATGAGAGTCATATAAGTCCGATGTTCAGCATCTTTCTCCAAAACTCATATGGTATCTCGTCTGGCCTAGCACCTTCGGCTTTTTTGATGCCCAAAATTGCTTCAAAAGTTCTGTGAGCCATCATCTAAGTCCGATCCTTCCCATCTGTTTTCAAAACTCATATTGAGTCTGATCCAGTATCCTTGCCCTTTTTTGTAGGTCATTACGGATTCAATAGCTTTTTGGAATGTGCTTTCGGGTACCTCCATTATGTTGGGCTAGGTTAGGTTAGGTTTAAATGGCTGTCAGGAAAACAAACTGACACACTTAGACCAATATTAGGTCCATTGTGATACCATAGAAATTATGAGAGGGAGTACCTCACTTAACAAAACCATTTGGAGCATTTAATAAAGCGAAGGAGATGCAGGGGATCTGTGCTCGCCAGATCACTTGGATCATCAAGAAAATATTATCCTAGATGCCGTTTTCTTTTAAAGGAGAGTGCAGGGGAGGTGTGGGATTGTCTCCTCCTCCATCTAAGCAACTTCTACAGAAGTCATTAGAGGGAACGCCAAGTCTATGGCGTGTCTTCCTATTAGAAAATGTTCGGTGATGACATTGATTACGGAGCTAACGTGCAATCTGGTTATGGATAACAAATTTCTTGTGCGTTTTGGATCTAGTCCTGGTCATATCCGTTTTGTTGCCACACACGTGGTGATATTGTTCCACCTATAATTTGTTCTATCCATTCCCTCTTGCTTTAGCATAAGTTTACGTGTAGCGATTGGTATACCAATAATCAACCTGCTGGTTGAGATCGGTAGAACAGTTCCTTCTCTGGCGAGTTCATCGGCTTTGCAGTTACCCACGATATCTCTGTGCCCCGGCACCCAAACAAGGTGAATATTGAACTGTTCAGCCATCTCCCTAAGAGATAGGCGACAGTTAAGGGCGGTTACTGAGTTCGTTGAAACAGCGCCGAGTGATTTGAGGGCTGCTTGACTATCTGAGAAAATCCGGATATTCGTTGAGGATATCACGTTTTCTTTTAGCCATGATAGGACCTCTTTGATCGCCAGAATTTAAGCTTGGAACACGCTACAATGGTTTGGAAGGCGGAACGAGAGACTTACGTTAAGTCGGTTAGAGTACACCCCACCTACCCCTTCTTCGGTATTTGAACCATCTGTATAGAAATGAATTGAATCATCTCTCAAAAATTCTTCGTCTTCCCAGGTCGTTCTTGGTGGGATTGAGACTTGGAACTTATTATCAAAAACCAATTGGGGGATGGTGTAGTCGGAGTGGCAAGGGATTGATCCGAATAAATTCAGGATTGTAGCGATGTTATTTACGGTCCATTAGGAGATAGCTCTCATACGAGTGGCTGCACTGGCGGCCATTTGTTTGCTGAAGATATCTTGTGGTGTGAGGTTAAGGACTGTATTTAGGGCAGCTGAGGGTGTTGATCTCAGTGCTCCGCTTATACACAGACAGGCTGTTCGTTGGACCTTGCTTAGATTATCGCAGTATGTCCTTTTATGAAGAGCGGTCCACCATACCACTACTCCGTATGTGAGTATTGGTCTGATGACCGAGGTGTAGAGCCAGTGTGTGATCTGAGGGGAGAAACCCCACTTATTACCATGGCTTTTTTACAGGAAAATAAGGCAACGGTGGATTTCCTGATTCTTTCCTGTATATTAGCTTTTTGTCTAGGATTATACCTCAGCCTTCGCCATCGGGAACTAAAAGCTCTGTCACGCTTCCAAATACGGGCACTAAAAGAAACCGTGAAGGAACAGTAGCTAGCAAAAACTTGAGCTCTCCTTCAAAGCGAAAGACATTGAGAAGCAACTCCGTCAAAGTTAAAAGTCCGTCTGTCCCGAAAGAACTAGTGGTTGAAGTAGTTGATCTCGAAAATAGATCATTATCAACTAATCCCAGTTCTGAACCAGAGTCTGGTGCATCTTTCACACCAATAGAGACGGTTCCAAAACCGAAATTAATTTTTGTGTCTCGACTTAGGCCAGATCTTAATGCAAACGATGTTTTGCATTATCTCGTTTCTAAGAAATTGATTTCTGATGAAAATTTTATTAAATGCAGTAAGATAAGCAAAACTGATAGCTTTGTGTCTTCGTTCAAATTGCTTGTCCCGCCCTCGTCTTTCGAATCTATTTGTGACACTAACTCTTGGCCTGGTGGTGCTCTTGTTAAAGAATTTTCCATCAACAGGAGAGTTAAGAACAAATTGGTTAAAAATACTGCTCCAAAAAACTAATTAGATTTTCCCTCTTTTATCAAAACGTAAGAGGTCTTCGCAGTAAAACTGCTGATTTATATGTTAACTCCCACGTTTTCAAACATGACGTGTTTGCTTTGACTGAAACTTGGCTAAGTCCAAGTTTCTTGAATTCCGAAATCTTGAGCCCTGAGTTCTCGGTCTACCGTAAAGATCGGCACATAGACAGGCCAGATGAGGTCGGTGGTGGTGTTTTGATTTCGGTCAGGAACACATATATGTCGTCTCGTATACTCTTTCCGTTTGAACTGTCTATTGATGTTGTTTGTGTGAAAGTCTGTACACTGTCTAAAAATATTTTTATCGTTAACGTTTACATTGTTCCAAAAAGTTCAGCTTCTGCTTATGCTGAACTGTCGCTAATTTTGGATCATATTTTTGAATTGTCGGACTTAGAAAGCCAAATTCTGTTACTAGGTGACTTTAATTTACCATATGTCCAATGGTTACCCTCTGACGATGGATCATTCCAAAAACCCTCTCTAACTTCACCGCAGCGTGAGCTTTCTTGTTTAGATAATGTTATATCTACTGACTTACAGCAAGTAAGCTGTATTAGAAATTTCCAAAATCGTATGTTAGACCTTGTTTTCTCTTCCGAAGCTATTAACACGGTTGTTCTTCAATCTAATTCAGGCATTACTAGAATTGATGATCTTCATCCCCCTTTAGATATTTTTGTTGAACTAAGCAACGTATCTCACGTTATTAATAATTCAAATGACTGTTTATATACTTTTGACTTTCGAAAAGCGAATTTCGATTTGCTCTCGAATGAATTAAGCAGGGCTGGTATTGAAAATATATCAACCCTTACAAATATTGACGAAGCAGTCGCTTGCTTTTACTCCGTTTTAGAAAATTGCATGGAAAAAACCATTCCCAAAAAGACGCTCAGAAATGATAGTTTTTGCCAACCGTGGCTTACCAAGGAACTAAAGGCTCTGAGGAATAAAAGAAACAAGGCTTGGAAGACCTATTTAATTACTGTTTCTCCAACTGACCACCAAATATTTATAAGTTTTTTTAAAGACTTCAAAATACTTTCTCAGAATCTGTACTCTAGCTATGTCACCCAAATGGGGTGTTCTCTGAAAAACGATCCAAAAAGCTTTTGGTCCTTTGTAAATTCTAAAAAAAAATCAGATGGCTATCCAGCCAACTTTATTTATAATACCATATCTTTAAAAAATACTCCCGACATTTGCAATGCCTTTGCAGACCAATTTAATGGCTCTTTTTGTGATACAAATCTAGAAATTGATGAAAAATACTTTGAATATTTAACTCACTGCTCGCAAGTGAATTTTAATAATATCCCTATTCAAAGAGACAGAATTACTTACTACCTCTCTTCTCTCAAAGATGACGTTTCTTCTGGTCCGGACAGTATTCCGCCAATTGTTTTAAAGAAGTGTTCCTCACGATTATCCTCTCCACTTGAACATCTTTTCAAGCTTTCATTAAAATCTGGAATATTCCCCACTCTTTGGAAAAAATCTTTTATCATACCTGTTTTCAAAAAGGGTGAAAAATCCGATATAAAAAACTACAGACCTATTTCAAAGCTCTCATGTATACCTAAGGTATTTGAACAAGTAGTCTGCGAAAGCGCATCCTTTTTTTCAAGGAATGTTGTCTGCCACCAGCAGCACGGATTTATGCAAAGAAGATCGACGGCTACCAACCTCCTATCCTTTCATCATAAGTGTTCCAATGCTCTTGAATGTGGGAACGAGCTTGATTGCATTTACACTGACTTCTCTAAGGCGTTTGACCAACTGTCTCATAACGTCATACTTTATAAACTAAAAGCCTTTGGATTTCCCTCAGTATTTATTGCTTGGATAAGTTCCTACTTAAAAAATAGGTCTTATGAAGTCAAATTTCGTAACGTTTTGTCAAAACCTTTCAATGCTATGTCTGGCGTGCCACAAGGTAGTCATCTCGGCCCCTTGCATTTCATTATTGCAATAAATGATGTAATTTCTTGCATCTCCTATAGCGACATTTTAATCTTTGCTGATGATATGAAAATTTTTAAAATCATCGAAAATGCTTCAGATCGCGACTTCTTACAAACAGATATTGATAGTTTTGTTGTATGGTGTTCAATGAACGGACTAATTTTAAATACTTCCAAGTGCCAAAGTATGACCTTTTCCCGTAAAAGATCTCCTAGCATTGGAGAATATTCAATATCGCATCAATCCCTATCTCAAGTTTCTAGATTCCGGGACCTCGGTGTTCTTTTTAGTACCAACCTCGAATTTAATGAACACATCAACCTCATTATTAACAAAGCAAATTCAATGCTTGGCTTTATTAAGCGATGGGCTAAGGAATTTAATGACCCTTATGTTACCCTCTCTTTATACAACTGTTATGTTCGTCCCCATCTAGAGTATGCTTCTCAGGTGTGGTCACCATTTTATGATATTCATAAATCTCGAATCGAAGCAATACAGCACAGATTCATACGCTTCGCTCTCAAAGGTCTTCCTTGGGAAGATCCTTTCAATCTTCCTCCCTATGAAAATCGTATCCGCTTATTAAATCTTCAAACCCTCTCACAGAGAAGAATCAACAATGATTTAGTGTTTTTTCATCAATTAATAACCGGTATTATTGATGCTCCCGACTTGCTCTCCCACGTAGGATTCAACTATCGCGGAGGAACTCACCAACTACACAATTTAGAGTTTATACATCGCTCCCACCACCGAACTAACTATGGCATGCATGAGCCATTAGCTCGCATGAGTAGGTTATTAAACTCCAATCCTTTTATTGCCGATTTCAACATCAGTAAAAATAGTTTAAAATTAATATTAAGAACCAGTTTACCATCAGCATGATTCATGTTTAGTAGTTTTTTTATTACAGTAGTTTAATTTAATTTTTTATTTATAAACCTTGTTTAGTATTGTTTCACTAGTTTAGTTTGTTCTATTAATGTTAATTTTAATATAATTTAAGTTTTACTTTGTAAATGTTGTAATGTTTTTTTTTTATTTTTCCTCGTATACGTTCCCTTTGTGCTTGTGTTGGCGTTATTTACTAACCACTAACACTTGCATTAATGATGAAGAGCGTAGATAAGTGTGTACAAATGAGCTTGCTCTAAGTTCAGTGCCACTTAAGTCTCTGAGATGCAAAAAAAAAAAAAAAAAGATATTTAAATTCGTTGGAAAGTTGAAGTGAGATTCCATTTATTGATGGAGTTGTTAGTTGAGGAATTTTGTATTTCCTGGTGAAGAGAACGAGTTCAGTTTTCTGAGGGTTGACCCCTAGATCACATTTTCTCGCCCATTTTACTAGTTTATTTAGAGCGGTTTGCAGATCCGTAAGGACGTGAGCATGTTTGCCAGACACCGCAATGGAGACGTCATCTGCATATGCAATCACTTTGAATCCCTCAGCTTCTAAGTCAACTAGAAGTTCATTGACGACTAGATTCCACTGAAGAGGGAATAAGACTCCGCCTTGCGGTGTTCCTCTACTGACAGATCTCTTTGCAGAGAAGTTTCCTAGAGTAGAGTTGATTCTTCTTTAAGCATTAGATTTATCAACTCCACTATGGAACCATCTACTTCCGTCAGTGCCTTTGTAATTGCAGAGTTGCTGACGTTATTGAAGGCGCCCTCTATGTCGAGGAAAGCAGCCAGAGTGAATTCTTTGTGATGGAGGGAATATTCTATAGTACGAACCAAGGTGTGTAAGGCCGTTTCTACAGATTTTCCCTTACAGTAGGCGTGTTGTGCTGTAGATAACAATTTTGGATCTATAGCTATACGCAGGTGGATATCAATCAGTAGTTCTAAAGTTTTAAGAAGGAAAGATGATAGACTTATTGGTCGGAGATCTTTCGGATTTACGTGGGATGATTTCCTTTCGGATTTACGTGGGATGATTTCCCAGCCTTAGGTATAAACAAAACCTTGGGCTCTCTCCACTGCGTGGGGATATAGTTCAAGGTGGTACAGCCGATAAGAATAACTTCCAGGACAGGGATAATAATATCCGCGGCCTTTTGAAGTTCGGCTGGAATTATACCATCAGGTCCAGGGGATTTGTATGGGTCAAAGCTGTTAATTGCCCAAACTAGTTTTTCCCTTGTAATCAGATCGGGGGTGTTAGTTATAATGTGACGGCCGTGGCTGGCTCGAATACATTCCAGCCGAGAGGTCCAATTTTCGACCATTTTTTACATCATTTGGGACCGTATGTCGGCAATAACGCATCGAATATTCTCTTCCAAGGAGCCAATCGTTTCGGGCTGCGTGGACAAGCACATTCACGTAACCCCACAAAAAAAGTTCAGCCGTGTTAAATCACAAGAACTTGTTGTTATTCGTAACTCACAGCTTTAAAACTCGAAATTATCTAAGAATAGGCGTAAACAGCTACAATTTACCGAACTTGTTTAAAAAAGCACTCTTTGCATGCCTTCCGTTTTTTTTATAGCTTAGCAACTCTTCTTCAGTTCTTTCTTGCTTATTCAAATTATACCACTTCATTCTCTTAGTAGCCCTCGTTGATTTCTTACACCGTTTCTGAAACAAATTCTGTCAGCAGAAGACAGCGTTGCCCAGAGATATAATATGTAACTTTGCAGCCTTTCTACCAGGATTTTATTAAAATGGCTACCAAATTGTAGTTTTGGATTTCATTTCCACAACAAAATGTGGTTTTTGTTTGGTGAACATGGAGTTTAAAACGATGAAATCATGTGATTTGCACATACTATGATTGTTTTCACTAGGTGGGCTCCAAATGGCTGATGCCCCCATGAAAAATAAATAAATAGGGTGGCGCAACAGAGCGAGGAGCCCCTGGGCCTAGCGCATTTCTCACAACCATGCCTTGGGAGGGAATGGAGGGGACCTACAATTTTCTGCCGGTTCCGAAAGGCTAATTGAGAAAGCGCTTTTCATGGCAATGAATTTACTAACGGAGTACTTGCCAATTCCTCGCGAAAGGCGATACCTACCCGTGAAAAAACATTTGTGCCTCTGCTGGCATTCGAACCTCGAACCTCTGGGTTAGCAGGTGGACATGCTAACCATCACGCCACGGGTACCACAATGGCATTCCCCCATGGCATTCCTCATAATCCTCGCTGGTCTTCCCAACATGTCTTATCAAATTTCCGCTAGTAAACAAAGTTTTGAATACCTAGCCAAATCACACTTTTTTTTTCAATTTCAATTTGCCGAGCGTATGACAATATTCCACACCGAACGGTCACTAGATTTCAAAATTGGAAGCTGCCAAAAAGCTCCTCGGCAAGGATGATACATACCAGTTTCGCTTTTACCATGACCCTTCCAATACTAAAATATCCTTAAATTTTTGTCTTTGCATCCAAAAAACAGACGTCTTTTCATGTATTTCGCCATTTTGTTTCTTATTTAATCACAAGATGAATACTCGCTGTCGCTTCTTTTCCGTTATCTGCTCCAGTTCAAGACTTCAACCAATTTAGAGAAATAGAGTTTATGCCTTACGAGTTATAAAACCTCGATGTCTGTTGATTTTGGATTTTTACTTTACAGGTTCTCTTTATCTCCACCCAACCTACTCGCTCTGGCTTTTTGATGCTTCTTACAATATTTGACTTGTATAATAAGCAAAAGTCTCATAATTGCTAGAAAGTGTTCATTAAAGTGGCTCCCAGTGTAAACATGGCGGCAAAAATACAAGATTCAAACAAGAAGAGCCTCTCAATCCCTATACTAATGACATTCATAGAACTTCGCAGTTTTATTATACAAACACTCAGCTTTATTTTGATACCAGTTTTGTTATGTGCTTAAAAGTTTAAATATATTCCACCATAAATATAAAGAAACAAAATTTCATCTACATTAAAATGCTGAAGCTGTCCTTATAATGAGGGGAGAGGGTATAAAGAGTGAAGTATGTAGTATTCCATACAAGGAGACAGGAATAAAACTTTGATCCCATTTGTTTGGTCGTGAGTCTTTATCTCTCTTTCTCTGTGGCTAAACCTTTTTAAGGCGGGTGTGATAAAATTGAGTATGTTGTCTGCGGGTATACACAATTGTGGTTGCGGCTTTGAAATGGATTCTTCCATTTCATGTGAGTAAATGTAAGACCCCACATGAAGGTGTAGCATGTTTCGAGCGACCTGGCGCACATATCGTCATCGTCATATCTGCTGTCATCTTATTGTGTTTGTAACTATCAATGGTTTGATTGCGTGAAAACTTGCAGAGAATATGATAATGGGAGTTGGCGAAGGAATTCAAGCAATGATGATGTGGTTAATTAGGGATACGCATCAACTTCTGTTCTAAGAAATAGTTACACAGACGATACAGCCCTTGTGAATGGTACTTGAAGACGATGTTCAAAATCGGTGTTTCGAACTTTGATCAATAAAATCTTATGCATTGAGTGTGACCCATCTATTTTTGGATTTTATTCTTCTTTGGAGTTGGTTATTGCTTCGGAAGTATTTCATTCTGTTCAATGAAGTAGTAAAGCTCTAGAACTGATCTATTGTGAATTCTACTGGAAATAGTAAAGTTCGCTCTTCAAAGTTTGCAAGATGCAGAATAGTATATGTCTGTTCGAATATTCCAAATAAGTCGTCTCTGGATGAAGGTGAGAGCTTCAGCTTATCCTTCAGAACTAAATGATACCATGATGCATAATACCCACGATTGAAGGCAACAGACCTCTTCACCTCATAAAAGTTTTTAAATCCTTATTGGTAATGCGGGGTTGATGTTGATTCCTTACTTCATCTGGGCCGAGATAAATATTTTCCCTTGGTGTTGTTTACCCATTCCACGTAGGGCTTCTTTCACAACGGCTAAACATCATAAATATCTCCGAATGAATTATTGAAAAACTTATCCAATTCCTCTTCTTTTTTTTTCACCATTCTCTCGACCAAACTATCCTTCGTATGGACCAACAACCAAGAACAAGAAGAAAAATCAATTTTCTACTCAATTCAACTTCATCTTGATGCTTTGCAATTACCCTCTCTTCACTTCGTGCCTATCTTTATTTGCAAATCAAAATTATTGAGGAGGCCGGATCTCTTGATAAACAAAACAAGCTTTTCAGAAGTTCTGAAGTCGCAACGTTTCTAAAGAAGACACAGGCACATAGCAGAGCAGTATAGGGAAAGCCTCTTAATGAAATTACACGTCATATTATCTGAATTTTGATTTTATGTGTGCTTATGCATATAACGGTAAGTGAACGTTAAGATGAGGATAAAATGAAAACAACGCACCGGGCCTCAGGGATATTAAAGTAAACATTTTCAAGTGAATAAGGGAATTGAAAGAAAACACGAGTGGTTTTTTGACTTTAAGAATTTCGTACCTACTTGGGGTATGGTAAACTTCTTAAAGCGACAACAACTGTGAAACAAAAAGACAATTTTTTTATTCTTCAACTTTGCATAAATTGGTTGGGGGAGAAATAAACACATGATTAAATTTGAAAGTTTCATTTCGGGTGGGGTTTTCGTTGATTGTGTTTCGTTTTTTTTTTCTATTACTTCTGGCGGCTGGGGTTTCTGAAATGTGCTGGCAAATCCCAAAGAACTTTAATTTTTCTTGTATTTTTTTCTTTAACGAAAAAGTCTTTGCTATGATGTCAGTATGGTGTGTTGTTTTATTCTGAGGAGACTTCGAACAAATTCATTTTTTGTAAATAAATAAGACCCGTACCGTTTTCGAAAGCAATTTGTAGGGAAATCGCGAAAGGGGAAGACCTCGTCTTAGGTGGCGCAATTAAGTGGAAAGAGACCTCAACCGACTTAGAGTGCAAAACTGTAGAGAGCTCACCCCAAATCGAAGTCGTTATAGAAGGATGTTGGTTGAGGCCCAGGTTCACCCCGAACTGTAATGCCCACCTAAGTAAGTAAGTAAGTAATAAGACTTGTATTGGTTTGATGAGCTGATAAAGTTACTGAGGCTTACTTTCTACGCTCAAAATGGGAAATTAGTTACCAATCCTTCTTTTTCCAAATACCAAACCGTTCTGTTAGTGCTAAGTATGAGGAAATCAGCATTCAAAGCTCGGTCTGAGAAATTCAGCCAAGAACTACAACAAAACATTTTGAATAAGAGGTCAACGGCCTTCATCAAATCAGATTATCAATAAATAATGTTCAAGGGGACAAGGGTTCTGTCTGAGGACAGTAAAGTTTTGCACATTTGACAGTATTTTAAGTGAAAAACTTCTTCGGAGCTGAAGACACTTTTCCACAGCGACACAAATGTAGACAACTAAGAGCTCTGATATGGATGTCCTACTGACAATGAGGACTACCAAAGCCCACTTGAATATGATCAGAGTCATATTCTAGTAAGTCGTCATTGTCACATAACAATGAACAGAAGCCAAAATGACCACCGTGCACGAATTTGTTACACTTTTTTCTAACGCGAAAACTAACTTTAGGATGAAAACGAAATTACTAATCCAATTAATTAATTTAATAAACGAAATTTAACGCGATCAAAAGAAATGCACAACCGGTGTGCCGCGAGGTAAACAATTGAACTGTCAAACGCGTTGATAAAAGAAAGTGTAAAGGCCCCGACCCATAGAATCCGTTGCGTCCGTTCGCTGCCGGATTCAACTGACAGCAGTGAGTTTTACCGGACACAACGGATTGGGGTGACCCATAGAATCCGTTGCGGTGTGAAGAGAAAACTTCAAATTGGTTTTGACCGCGCATGTCATCATTTTTGCCGGACGCAAAAGTTAAAAGTTGGGCTACTTTTTCCGTTGCGTCCGTTGTATCCGATGCTTATGAGTCACCTCTCATAAGATCGTGTGTATTTAATCGAGCTGTCAGTTGAATCCGGCAGCGAACGGACGCAACGGATTCTATGGGTCGGGGCCTTAACTCTCAGCAGGTAGACTGCTGACACCACAGGCTAAGCTCAGCTGGGTTCGTAAACAAAAAAAAGGTAGCGTAGCGCGATAAAAAGATGATCGCGAATAAAATGACCGATTAAATATTTATTAAATAATATTTTCTAAGTACAGGGTGTACAAAGAAAAGTAGGCGCCAGGAAATTTTTAGGTGAAATTTTCAAACCAAGAATCGAGTCTGAAAAAGTACCTAATAACCGAATAAAAACAATGCAATTAAATTCCCAAAAGGGATTTAAAGCTATTTATTATGTTTGTGTGTTGGGAAAACCTTACAATGGTGGACGGTTAGACGAACCGTTTAATGGTTATCAAATGAAACAACCGGAAAAATGAAACATTTATTGTTCTTTCCCGAAAAGAACAGTTAATACGACTTTAAAGGGTCGCACGTCTCACAATTTTGAGAATTTTCGAAGTCAAAGATCAACCAAAACTTTCTCAAGGCTCACAACAAAACTATAAATCACTCTACTTATCTTTTTTCTATCTCCAGTTATTCCTTCCTCCTTCAAGTTTACTATGTTTCGTCCGTCTGACGATTTCTTCCAATTCACAATTCTCGCCTCCCACTGACTCTACACAACTTCCAAAACTTTTCTAACAATTTAAAAAAACTAGTCTTCCAAAACTATTTTCAACTTTCAATATTTAAACTTTCCTTTTTCTCAAAAAATCACAAGATCGCAATGAGAACCACTTGACGTTAACTAGGTCAACCAAGAAGTAGTTGATCTTGTCAATTTGTCCTTTCTCGACCCTCAAATTCACACACACATTCATACAATCGGCCAATCGTGTCTCGAAGTTTTCTGTCACGGCTTTCTAGCACATGCAGCCTTATGGCTGACAAACACCTCCGTTGTCGAATTTCAGCGAGACCTTTCACTCGCACAATTTTCCAATCACAAAAACTTATCCAGTTCTTGAGTCGAGATCAGACAGATAAAATATGTCAAGAAAAATGAAAGTTCCTGAAAGTTGAAAATAATACTTCTGGGCATTTTCCCAGTTACTCTGATGTGCTTTTTTCTCCAGAGCTGGGATATGCTCGTCGAGTCATGGGTCGACCAAAGAAAAAACGTAAAACTTCGGTTATGATTCTTCGGTTATATTATTGGTCTTTAAGCAAGTCAAATATAATATTTATTAATTCTTATCTCTAATGCTGGTGATCGGTGGTTCCAACGCTGGTAGATTCTTAGTCCTGTGCTGGCAAAACGGTCATCAAATACGGGCTTTTAATCGCTGGTAAATCAACAGTCAAATACTGGCATTAACAGGCAAATACTGGCATCATCAGTCAAATACTGGAATCAACAGGCAAAGTCAAATAATGGCATCAACAGGCAAATCCTGGCATCAACAGCTTTATAGCCGGCAAGATAAAACCCAATAGTCTTTAAGAGGGTAGTGGGGGATTTGTGCTAGGTACTCCAAGGAGACCTTGCTAAAATTGGGAATTTCTGGGCACACTACGTACCACTGGTATTCCTCTAGTGGAAGTAGCCTGTACTCTTGATTGGTACTTTTCCAACACTGGCCGACTTCTCCTTTCTTGTATTCTTCAGGATGCCTTATAAAATTATCAACATCTAGTTGTTGCACCTTTTTCTCGCCGACACTTCCTTCTTTGAGGGGGGTATTAATTACAGTATATTTTGATTTAAACAAACTAATTTTAGGACGATAGCGAGAACTTAAATACCGCGTATTAACAAACAAAATTAATCTAAAATTTACGCACAACCGGCTGGCTTGCGGCAAGAATTGTAAATGACAGATCACAGATGAAATGCCGGCAAGATAAAAAGGTGCATCCAGCAACAAATGTATGCTGCCACCGCGACTAGCTCAGCTGGGTGTGTTCGACAATTTATTTGATAAGGTAGGTCAGGTAAAAATTAAATTAATCGAAGATTGATGTGTGGGATTATAATAAATTGTGTATAAATGATCAATTGGGAGAACAGGGTGTCCTCGTAATTGTTGGCGCCAGAAAATTTTTGTAGGGATAAATTTCCAAACCTTGATGACAGAAAATAAAAAAAAAAAGATATGATTGAATTCCCAAAGGGGAAGTTTAAATAGATTTATTGTTTTAATAGGTTGTCTGGGTAAAACCGTGGTCGAAACCTGGACTAAAACCAGAATCTTTTCAAGATGGAAGAAAAAGTACAGAGTTTATTTCGAGGTTGGCAGGAGGCCAATTCTCGAAATTAAGAAAAGTTTAGAAAGTTGAAAGTTAAATAGTACAACAGATTAGTGAGTCGTTTGGACACAAAGAAGAGTTACTTAAGGGAAGTTTCCGAGATAAGAAGTAATAGAAGAAAACAAAGGAAAACGGTCGCGAGTCCCGCAATCTCGGGAAAGAAAAAAAGAAAACGGTAGGTCAACGAAGGCCTAGCGGACCTTAGTTTTTGCCCAAATAAGGCGGCTCTAAAGAAATGTTCGAAGAACCCTTGGAAATGAAGGGATTTTCGAAGCAAAAAAAAATAAGCAGTAAAATGAAAATAAAATACTTAGCTCTTCTACACAATCTTCCAGACTCCTCGAGAAAATGTCCTCTCCGTTCTAAACTCAATTTGTCTCTTCCTAAAATTCCCAACTGGAATTCTCCGCACAATCGGTTTAGCAAGATCTTTCAACTCCAAGTCACAATAAAAATCTCCAATCTTCCAAAAAAAAATCGCTATTTTTCGCTATATTTCCTCAGACGCTTTCTTTTCGATCTTTATTCTTTCAACCAGCCAGAATCAAGAGGCCATCAAGATGGCGGGTTTTTCTCAGCCATCCGGCATCGGCCATGCGGCCATCCTCGTCAGACCTTTGAGCGTGGTGTTGTTCGGTCTCACTTTTACAGCAGCATTCCGCCATTAGGCTAGGATGTGCGAGTGAGATCACGAATCAACTACCCGCGGTCCTTTGCGTTCAGGTGATGTGATCACCAGTAGCCGAGTGGACGAGTTCAACCCCTAAAGAAAGACTTACTCCGAAAAATTATTTAATTCGCGCAAAGTCCCCAGCCCAAACCGGCCCAAACTAAAATACGAAGAAGACATTTTCTCGGAGAACAAGGAACAGAAGAAGCTAAGTTCGAAAGCTCGAAGTACTGTCCGTAGACCTTCGTCCAGATTGTTAGAAAAGTGGAAGTAGAATCGGAAACACGTCTCTAGGTGATTCTTCTTTGATGTCAATATCAATTTAAGTTTACTTGAAAGTAAATAGTAAATTTATGTTGGGCAGAAGGCCATACTAATTTTTTTTTTTTGTCAAAGTGACGTAAAACGTTGGGTAGGAATTGATCATCTACCATGGATGTTTGTATTAAGTGTTGTTGTGTTGCCTTGGTTTTGCCAGGTTCCATTAGGCAGTTTTTGTGTTTTTTCGTGAGACCGCCCGTCTGCACGTTCTTCAGTGTTCGTTGGGGACCGCCTGTCCCTTTCCTGGTCTAGTTTTGACCGATTTTGCCACAGCAACCTACGTGTTTTTGCATAATGCTGGGTGAGTAAACCATAGGCTGATGGAACCTTGGTTGTCCCTAACTCTCCCAGAATTATGCAGCCACATCCAAAAACGAAGAAGAGGAAGGGATACGAGAAAGGATCCTAAGGATACTTTTTGTAGCGGTAAATTTTACCGCGACATAGTGCGTGTGAGTTCTATGGGATGAGTGAAGAATATAATTTGACAACAATGGTATGTGTATTGGCTGGCGGTAGGGTGTGGATTTGTAACTTCGTTACAATACAATAATGGGTTTGGGTCAAAATACTGTATGGGTCATAATACTGTATTTAAAATACTGTACCTCAAAATACTGTATTTCAAAATACTGTGTGTACAAAATACTGTATGATCAAAGTACTGTAAGTCAAAATACTGTATCTCAAAATTCTGTATCCCAAAATACTGTAAGTCAAAATACTGTATCTCAAAATACTGTATTTGAAATTGCTGTAATTAGGCTAAAAAATAAAAATTGTTTTGAGAATGTAAAAAAGTGCCGCACTTTTTGAAAACAGAATACTCTTCTTAAGAAAATATCATAACAATTTTTCTTTACCCTAATAATCTTATTTACTTAGTTGGAAAATAATATGTGCCTATGATAAATTCAGTAGTCTTTGAATTAATTAAAACAAAAACAAAACAAATGGTATCTTCGTCATTTTTTCTCTATTTAATTTTCTCCTTTTTGATTCTCTCTCTCACATGTTAAAATGAATTGTTTTAATCATAATCAACAACTGCATGAGCAATTGCAAAAGACTATAGTTAATCTGTCAAAACTAGCACGTGTTCATGCATTCAGTAGATGTTTAAAGGTTTGTGCAAATTTTAGTGTTAAGCGTTATTTTGCTTCAAAATGAATATATCGATAGTGAAAACAAATAAAGGAATGGAAGTTGAAGAACGGAATTATGCAAAAAAAAAGTATTTTTACAGACAGATTTTTGAGATACAGTGCTTTGCTCATACAGCAATTTGAGATGAAGTATTTTGGGATACAGAATTTTGAACTACAGTATTTTGATCATACAGTATTTTGTACATACAGTATTTTGAAATACAGTATTTTGAAATACAGTATATTAACCATACAGTATTATGAACGTACAGTATCATACAGTATAATACAGTATTTTGACCTTACAGTATTTTAAAATACAGCATTTCGACCCGCTCCCTACAATAATTCCACTGAGTCAGGGGAAGGCTAAAATTCTCTATGATACAACTTTTTGAAAATTTGAGAAGGGAGGAAAAGCTACCAAAACCAAAATGAACTACTTTACCCTATTCGGTGGATCTTTGCGCAGATTTGGGGAAGAAGGGAAAACTATAAACGTTTCATTCTTATGATTCGGTTTTACAAAAGTGAAAGTTATGCCATTTGATTAGCATATGACTCCGCCTGGAAGAAGGATGCGTATAAGCTTAAAGAGGCGTGCATAGTCGCTTGTCATCACCCTCCATAAAGACACCGGTGCCAGATCCATCATCGTTTTCGGAATCATCTGTGAACCATCTCTTTCAACGAGAAACGGTCTTGAGAGTACACCCCATGATGTAGGTATCAAGGGAAGGAATATTCGGTAGCACCTGTCGTGTTGGGTAAAGCCACAGTACAGTCAAGTGTAAGTGTATGATAAGGCAGAGAGACAATTGACAACTTGTAAAACAACATTCGCAAAGCTATTGCCGATATATGTACGACTTTTTTCCCTCATAGCTCAGGAAAATACAAATTTGCAAGACTTTATCCCTCCACTAGAAAAGCATAGTAAAAGTGGAGCCCATGTGAACAGAGCCTTAAATTATTTAGTCCTTGCAAAAAAATTAAATGCCACTAATTCCTTCAATTCTTAAGCATTTTCATATTAAATTCTTCCTTACTGTACCGCACTTAAATTTGATTCAACTTTTAGCTTACATAAACACACAAACCTAGGTATACCCAAGTATCCAATGAATGCACTGCATCGTTTTTTGTGATGCATTTTACCGTTTAGTAATTGTTTTTTCTCAACTGGATGGCTGCCCACAACAATCAAAAACTAAACTCCTTGATTTATAAAAACACTTTGTTAGAAAAGAATGTACGAAGAGAGGTCAAAATTTCAACAGAATCTATGTTCAAAAGACACGCACTGGAATAAATTAATTAGAGAATATCAAACAGCTCTTAACAGATACCCAGCTGCTTGGCCATACTTAGCCAATAAAAAGTTTTGTACAGCCATCCTCTACGCAATATTCAAATGAGACTGTTATGCTCTTCAAAGTTACAAAAACTTTAAAATTTCAAATTCATTTAAATAGAAACACAATTCCCAAAACTAATCTACTCGTACTTCTAAAAACGTACTTCGTTTTCAGTTAGAGTTCTCTGTGGTTTCGTCCTTAATTACAAAATCAACTTCATTCATTGGCAATTGTTGTTTGCCAAACGAAAATTGTATTTGAAAAAATAAAATACTTACCGCAATTATATCTCGTAACCACCGTTATTGCCACTGTATACAGTTCCGTGCCATTTCCCTTTTACGAAAACACTTTAATAGACAGTTCCTTCCTGAGAGTAAGTATATCTTTTTTTAAGCATCCGAACAACCACATTTTGTGAGCATTAAAAAAGGCAATCGTAAGGTTTGTTGTAAGCCAACTGGAAAGAAAAAAGAATGTTATTGTTAATTTTTACGGTTATTTCTATTACCTACTTCACAGACTCCGTTGCTAGCCATTTTGAAAAATTCCATTTAGTTAACACAAGCATTTCTTTAATAGCCTCAATGGAAAACGGCCATAATCCCGGTCCAAAGCCATCCACGAAGATTGAATCACGGCAAAAACTCGCTATCGGAATATTGGATTCACCCCCTCTGTACGATGGGCAGTCAAAAAAACCAACGAACATGGAGGAGCGACTTCGTTCAAGGGACATATCATTTTACGAAGGTGACGTTGTCGGTGGCTGGGTTGATGGAAACGGGGAGGAGACTAACATGGACTATGATGACGATGAGTATGATGAACTCAATTTGAACGATGAAGCTTTCACAGGACAAGGCGAAAGTGTGGAAGAGTTTTCAGTTTCGAACCAAAATAAGAATCGTGATAAACGACTTAAAAAACCTCCTTCCAAGTCCACCCAAGCGGTGTCATTGAAAGCAGCAGATGCCCGGCTACGGGGCGAGGAACTTATTCGTGAGGCTGAACGGCAGGGCGGAGAGGCTCGGATGGATACGTTGCGAGCTTTTAAAATGAAACATGTACAACCCGTTGGCGCTGTTGTTGACACATCTGGCCTTGCTGCGGGTGATGGATATGGAAACGTTGCTGGTAGTTGGGGTAATGCAGGAAAACCACACGTCGTTGGGATACACGACATTAGGCCGCTGAGAGCATCCGATGCTGATGATGAAATTGACGATGTCGATGCCGATGTCGTTGGTAAGGCTGGTGACGCTGTGGAACACACACAAAATCCTCGATTACAATCAAAGATTGTTTCGAATGAAACCGAGCAGTGGGAGGATGGTATACCCATACAAAGTTCACGGATCGGACCAGCACAGAAAGGTCAATCTAATTGGGTTAGTGATTTTCGATTAAAATCTTCAAAACCTAATCAGGTTTTTCTTTTTTGTATCTTTTTAGTCAGACGACAAAGTGCTGCAACAAACCCGGAACTCCCCGAAAAAGCCTATACAAAGCCAAACGGATTTCACAAGGTTAGTTGACTAAAGGGTAGGCGGTAGGGCATAGTGTTGATAATGATGTTGAAATAAGATTACGCATAATACAATAATTGAAGTTGGTACACAAATGCAATTTTGTAGTCTCCTTTGTTCGTTTTTTGTTATTTGTACACTGGAGGACACTCTTCAGTATCCGCAGTTTTGTAGGAGATCAAATTTCATGTGCTTTTTTTTTTTAATTTGGGGAACTATTGTAACAGCTGGGGCCATAGTTCAAAAATTTTTTTTTAGAAAACAGTGCACGAGTAGCCTTAGCAACAGTTGACAAACGATTTTAGTGACTTTTGGACTTGAAAAGACTTAATTGAAGAAATCATGTGCTATTCAAATGTATTTTAATTGTTGAGAACATTTTTCCGGTGCACTTTATTTGATCTTCGTTCTATAAACCCATTTTTTCATCCAAGCAGAAAGCAAAATGTAGCTCCGTTTCCTTACTTTGTGCTGAAATATTCACAATCTGTCACCTTTTCAAGAATGGGGGTAAGAACCTGTCAGATAAGTGACAAACTGTGATCAAAGCAAAGAAACGACTTTTGCCAGAAATCGGAAATCATTAATTTAGTGAATAGTTTTTGAGTAATCAAGTCTCAAAGCCAAAATTTTGAAAATATATATTTTTTTATATTTAAAGGAAATTTTATTTGAGTTTGCCTTAGCAGATCTTGGATAACATTTTCTTCCAACAATCAACGCTCTAATTAATTCTCACTCAAACACAGAAAACCGAGCAGTAAAATATCTTTCTGAGTTTTTGGGAAACCTAGTCTGATCTCTACGGCGCAACATGCCTAAGCAAAAGGTAAATCAGTGGAAACTGCGCTCTACTCTCTGGTTTGCACCATTGAAAAATCCCTGCACTACAAAGAATACTCTCTCGTCGTATTCCTAGACATAGAGGGTGCATTTAACAATGTTAACAATACAGCAATCACTAATGCTCTTGATGGGCTGCTCATAATAGAGGAACACATCAAAAACATGATAACAACAATGCTCAGCAGCAGAATCATTAGTTCCGAAATGGGGAACTACAAAACAAGCAGAATGGCCAATAGAGGAACCCCGCAGGGAGGAGTTTTATCTCCCCTACTGTGGAACCTGGTCGTTAACAAATTGTTAATCGACCTAGAGGACGAAGGTTTCAAAACAATAGCCTATGCCGATGATGTAGCAATTGCCATTTCAGGCAAGCACCCACAAACCCTAGCTGAGCTGCTACAAACAGCACTTAACAAGGTTAACAATTGGGCTGTAGATTGTGGTCTGAACATCAATCCACACAAAACAGAATTAGTTCTCTTTACGAGGAAATACAAAATTCCGGACTTCAGATCCCCAACTATTAAAGGGGTAACTCTCACACTGTCAAATCAGGCTAAATATCTAGGTCTCATTTTTGACAAAAAACTGACCTGGAAAATCAATATTGAGGAAAGAGTAAATAAAGCCAACGTGGCACTCTTCTCCTGTAAAAAAAGCCATTGGTGGGAAATGAGGTTTCTCCCCCCAAATCACCTATTGGCTGTTTACCTCGGTAATTAGACCGATACTCACATACGGGGTGATAGTCTGGTGGACAGCACTAGACAAGATGATCAACTGCAACAAGCTGGCCAAAGTTCAAAGAACGGCTAGTCTGTGTATTAGTGGCGCACTGAGGACAACCCCATCGGACGCCCTCAATATACTACTAGATCTCACACCCCTAGATATCTTCAGCAAACAAGTCGCAGCTAGCTCAGCTACTCGACTCTAGAGCTACATCACAGTGGACCAATAATCAAATCGGCCACACTACCATTCTAGATTCTTACCGAATCGATCCGACTACACCACCCCCAAGTTGCTGTTTGACAATAATTTCCAAGTAACCATACCTTCAAGAGAAACTTGGGAAAATGGCACTCTCTTGGAAAATGAAGCAATACACTTTTACACCGATGGTTCAAAAACCAGCGAAGGTGTGGGAAGTGGAATCTACTCAGAAAAACTGAACCTCAGTCTTTTCTTCCGCCTACCCGATCATTGTAGTGCTTTCCAAGCGGAAATTCTGGCGATTAAGGAGGTGCTGTCTTGGCTCAAAGAAAACGTCATATCCTCCACGGATATTCGAATCTTCTCGAACAGCCAAGCTGCCCTTAAATCTCTTGCCTCTGTGTCTACAAAATCCAGCACGGTCCAAAATTGACAGGTGTCTCTGAGGGAGATGTCAAATCAGTTCAACATTCACTTTTCATGGGTGCCAAGGTGCAGGGACATACCAGGCAACTGTATGGCAGACGAACTACCCAAAAAGGGCACGACCACTTCCCTACGTTCAGAATGGAACATCATAGGTGCACGAATCGCTGCATGTAAACTCCTACTTAGACAAGGCGCTTCAGGGATAACAAACACTAGATGGACTGAGAGTAACAACTGGCTTGCAACCATGTCGTGTGTAGACTCAAAACGCTCGAAGAGTTTTTTAGCCCTGAACCGCCAGTATCTAGGTTCTAACATAGGTGTTCTTACGGGACACTGTCTAATAGGGAGACACGCCAAAAGACTTGGTGTGTTTTCCAATGATTTCTACAGAAGCTGCATGGACGAGGAGGAGGAAGAAACCGTTCAACACCTTCTTTGCTCATGCCCTGCACTACTTCATAGGAGGAAAACTCATCTCGGTGAATTCTTCTTCGATGATACTAGCGACTTAGCTTACATAGACCCTAAAAGTCTTTCGAAATACATTAAAAGTTCCGCGTGGTTCGACTGTAGCAGGTGATTAACCGGCTAGTCCCGTAATGGAAGATCAACTCGTTAATCTTACATCGGGTTTCTGAGATCAGTAGGTGATTAACTTGCTGATCTCTGTGGTATCACAATGGGCTCTTGCGGCCTAAGTGTGTCAGGCAATGTACTCATTGGCTGACAGCCACTTCCACCTAACCTAACCTTTTGGGAAACCAAAGGAAAATGAAAGCTACTTTTCTTCAGAAAACCGAATTTTTTTGTTTTCCGCTGATTGGAAATAATTCTCTTAACAAAAAGAGATTTTCTGGACAGAGTACCTACCTTTCGTTTTTTGGAATTTCTTAAAAACTAAGGAAGATTTTCTCGTTCGATTTTCTGATTTAGGCCAAAAATTAATAACAGTTTTGATTATTTAAAGAAAAAGTGACCCTTACTAAGGCAAAATTTTATGAAAATTTTATTGAATGAAGAAAAAATTGACTGAGGAGAAGGCTTCGGCCCCCCCGCCCCCCTCATCTTCCATTCGATTTCTTCTTGTTTCCAACCTCTCCGTTCTGAGTTTATGTCACATATGGTGTGCAAAACACCCTGTATACATATTCTTAAATAATATTTCTTAGATTTTCTTTTTGTACAGCTCTTACAAATGTGGCACATGTGATGCGATGGTTAGCAAGTCCGCCTGTTTACTCAGAGGTTCGTGGTTTGAATCCTAACAGAGGCAAAAAAGTTTTTCCACGGGTATCGCCTTCCGCGAGGAATTGGGAAGTCCTCTGTTAGTATATCCATTGCCATGAATAGCGCTTTCTCGATTAGCCTTCCGGAATCCTCCATTCCCTCACAAGTCATAATTGTAAGGAATGCGCTAGGGCCTGGGGCTCTTCGCTCTATTGCGCCACCCTATACTTTTTTATTTATTTGTCTTACAAATGTAGCCATGGAACCCAAAAGAAAGTAAAGGAGGCATGACGTGGAGAACCATTTCTACGATGTGTTGATCCTACGTCGCACTACTTTGCCTCTGTTGCTCTGCACATACAACTCACACGCCTATAATCAGATCTCCAGGTTCACGATTATAAAGAATTGATGGAATCTTTTATAAATGGAAGTCTTAAATTGAATTTAAAACATGTAGATTCGTTCTTTGATCTTCACCGAGTGTTGAGTTGTGTGAGTTGTTGAGTTCAGTGAGTTTTCAAAAAAACCCTGGCTTTCGGTTATTAAAAAATCCTGAGTAACGAAATCACTACACATCCCTGTCATTTGGTACCTGAACTATCCCCAGTCTAAACCTATAGTGGCTACTTTAGGGCGAGTTGAGGGCAAGCACAGGGCTCATCAAACAATCAGTTTGACGTTCAGGGTGAGTTAAGGTTTTTCAAAAAACGCTTTTTGGCGACAACAAAACAGGCCTAAAGCTTCAACGGATAAACCTTTTATTGCATTTACATTAAGTCAATTAGTGAGACCACGGGTTTGACTTCGATTGTGGCACCGGTTTGACGCCAAAAATAGTTTTCCATTAAATGCAACCTTTTAGAATTAGGTTTCATCTTTGTGCTCTTCCAAATTCTTCTACTTTCCTTTGTTGCATTTTTTACCTTATTTTTCATTCTTTCCAATGTCCTTAACTTTTCTTTTCACGTTGATCAATTTTGCGTTTGCTTGTCCGTAAAATTTTTTTTTTTGAAACGACACTGTGCTAGAAGTACAAAGAAGGACTGCGAAATAATGCAAGTAATACAAAGAGTCAAAAAAGAATGCAAGAATATGTAAAATACTGTAAGGAATGCAAAAGAGTCTAAAGACCTTAAGTCCTGGATTCCGTAATGTTTTAAACGACTATCGTCTAAATTTTAGGTACTGAAAAAACTTGCTTAAAACCTCGAAAAGTAGCCAAAATTTGTAAGACGATAGTAAAATAGCTTTTATCTACCCCTGAAATTGATATTACTAAGAACGATCTTCAAGGTGTTGGGCATAAGCTGAATCAAACGGTAAATACCACAGCTTCTTAAGATTACCTTCCTTTGGTGTATTGGCTGCAGGTAAATGTTCCTCTATTGCTTTGGTAGTCTTTTACCTTTAATAGACTAGGAGATGATTTTTGTGAGCTATCTAAGCCCAAAGTCTCCCAAGTACTTCCAAGACTCATCATAATCTTGCCTGACCCAGTCTCTTTACGTTTTTAGATTTCCTCAACGCCTCAGTAACAAATTCAATTTTTAATTTTGGATGCTTCGTTTCCATTGAAGTGGTGCCCATTGTGAAATGATGAGCTTTGTCTGTTTTTTGATTTGTCTCTTTTGGGTCGTATTTTCAGTGCTTGTCGACGAAGACTTTGCCTGCATTTCATCAGATCTAAGTTTCCTCATTTTATTTTGGGCGTGCTTTTAATAATTGTTTTGGCTTATCTTCCAATCTTGCACTTTGGGTTTGTTAAACTGGGTCTGCAGGATGGAGCATGGATATGTTTTGGTCACGATCAACGAAATTTGGAAATCCAAAACGAGCATCACTCTTGGCGACGTCATCTCAGTAAAATAAGCCATTTAAAATTTCGTCAAAGTTGTCAAAATCAATGAGCAATCATCGTGTTCAACTTTTGTAACGACCAAGTGTTTTGACCAACGGTGTTCTAGAAACTGGACTTTTATTTTTCCAACCGTACAAGACAGCTATTTTTCCATGCTAAAAAAATTAATCTTACATGATGCATTCATCAAAAAATAAACGAATGAAATTCTTTTCCGAGATGACCCTAATGAATATAATGACTATCAAATGGTGGTTAAACTGGCTGATGTAGGGAACTTTCAACCCAATTTGTTTTCAATTCAACACTGATCGCAACTGCTGACCCTAGCTATGGTTAAAATTTCAAGTCTCTTGCGCATCGGGAATTTTATGTTTCGGGTTCTTTTTTTTGCTTCATCTTTCCGTTTTAAATTGTAACCCACTTCTGAGCTATGGGCTGAATTTCAAGGCATTGCTCCCTAATACCCTCTTCCCGCCTCTAGCTACGGCCATGACTGCAATATTTTTTTTTTGTTTTATCAACCGCTGTTAGCAACCAAAAGTTGAACATGTCCACTCCGCCAGCCGCTGGTTGGCAAATACTTCTTCCAATGCATGTTTTGTATTCACATGCCTTGTATTGCTTGACGAATACTTTGAGCATGCCTAAAAAATAATAAATAATCAAGATCAAATCATGAAACTTACGAACTACTTACTATAAAACAATTTAAACAACATATTGCCTTTAAAATGGCTCTGAGTCATTTATGCTTTACTGCCGAGGCATTCGAAAACTTAAGCCTGTTTAAATGAAATGCAATGCGATGATCATTAATTTTTTTTTTTGAAAGGAAGGCCCGTGAGTGTACAAAGTAGATTCAATTTAACTAAATAACTAAATATCTGAGCATCCCAGATCACTCCTGAACCTTGACTAATGGAGAGGAATGTCGTAGTTCGTTCAGTAATTCAAATATTTTTTTTACTATATTTACTTATCAATCTCTCTGTTCGAGTAAGAATACAATTATGAAGAAAGTGACATAACCCTCCTTAAATTAGATAGACGAATTCAACAGGATACTCCAACAACTAACAATTGCGAAATGTGTTAGTTTACCTGTCAGGGGTCTGCTTGATTTTTATCGACCCTCAACTTTGAGTTTCTTTTCAAAAAATGTTCTCTTTCAAATAATTTTTTTTAAACATCTAATACCTCAAAGCATACCACGCTAAAGATTGAGAAGTTGTAGACGACGTAGTTACATCATTTGATAGGAAGCATTTACTTCTAGCCAACTTACATATCCTAAAGAAATTTAAACTAATCCATTTTTTAATACAAAGTCCAAAGCTAATAAGTTCGAGTCACTTAGCTGATTCAATGATGCTCTCAGCTTCAATTTATAATCATCTTTCAAACGTTATTTTACTAAAAACTCAATTTCTAAAATTGTAAAATCCACACATAGTGCGTTCGTCATATAGCGCTGAATAAAATCCGTTGAAAGCAAATTTTTTCTTTTCAATTCTGCAGCAATTCAAACCGAGACGAAAAGCCACTCCCTCCGCCCGCACAAAAATCATTTTCTGGAAATCACCACCCGTTGCAGCAGAAGCAACAACATCAACATCAATGGCTCCACAATTCCAACGACATCAAAGACTTCTCAACAAAAAGAAAAGTATAAATACATCGTTTAGGAGTCGATATAAAAGAACATCCTCCATACTATATCCGTTTTGTAATTTTCTTTCATGTATTCGCATATCCTTTGGCAAACATTATTTGTGGTGGGTGCTTCCTGCAGTTTCCGTTTTCAAGTGAAAACTCTATGGAATCTCAAGGATACGCTGTCGGTCGCAGTGGCAGTGGTGGCGTGAGCGTCAGCAATGATGACACCGACAGAATAGATGGGTCTGTTCGCGATTCCTCCGTAATCGAATCGAAGAGTAATATGGCGAGTCCTGATAACAGCCAAACTGCGGTCGGTGGCATGGGGGATGAGTTCTATTGGAACATCCTGCAATACCCTGACAGCAAAGTCTACACGAAATACAAAGGACGTGGTGGTGCGTTTGATGGCTACAAGATCTCTGCTACTGACAGCGGCAAACTTCACGGAAGTTCGGATCACAGTACAGCCAGAAAATTGAGCAATAACGGTAATGCGAGTGGTGGTGTTGTTAGAGAAGACAACAATGACTTGGGGAGAGCTGCCAGGACCCATAAAAGAAATAACAATTACCATCAAACTGCCTCCTCACGCAGGACGACACCATCAAAGAAAGCACTATCAAGAGATAAGAGCCAACCATTTGCCCATCCCAAGAGAAACGAAGGCAGACCAAGAACAAGAAGTGAAAACTTTTCCGATAAATCAGCAGCGATATCCGGAAACAAAATGAAGATTCGCAGCAGTGATGTCGTCTCCAGTGGCAATGGTGGTGTTGTTGAGACTTCTGGCATATACACAGCCAAAGACGGTATTGTTCCGGCATTCCCCCTCAATGGTTATCCGGGTAAGTCCTCCTCAGCGGAGTTGCGAGAACTTTCAATTAAAAATATTTATCAATGACTCCATCGATCGTAGTTAAATTTATTACATTCTTTTTGCTTTTTTGTTTCTGATTCATCCTCAATGGGCTGCTTCTTGCTTATTTATTTTTTTACGCTGTTTCCTATTTCCTTTATCGCCGATGTCATTTGTGTGTGTATTTTGATTAATGATTTTGAGTGCGGGGATCGGATTCTGTTGAATTTTAAACTACACATTGACCAACCGAACGCGAAAGCCCTCGGGCTGTTATCGAACTTCAATTTAGATATAAAGAAGAGTCACATCAAAGGGCGAGAGAGACAGAGTGGATAAATTGGGCTGTCATACTTGTGTTGAATTAATTGGGTATTGATTTTTTGTTTCGTTACCTTAACTAGGTCAGAGAAAATAATGTTTTAGTGTTTTTGCTTCCGGAAATGGGGATTTTCATACTTCATCAGTAACAGTTTATGCGATAGAGAGTATAGGTCTCAGAGGGTGAATCTATTTTTATAGTCAGGGGAAAGTTCGGAACTCTAATTGAATGAATAAACTAAGAAAATCTGATTAGAGAGGATATATCTGCACATGATAAAGTTTCACATAAAAATCAATTTTGTGGATACTTCAAAACTGGTACGGGTACACTAGTCGTTTTATTTATAGCTTGTTGAAGTTTTGTGGAAAGTGTTTGTGGGTAAGATGGACCACTGAATTGGGGAGCAAGGATAAAAATTATTATAGCCAAGCCGATTTTAGAAAAATCAAGGAACTTATAATTTGGAAAATATTAAATGTGGGTACTCCATTCGAAACCTTTTTTTTTTTTTTTCTTTTTTTTTTTTTTTTTTTGTCAGGAGTAAATCTTCAAAAGACACTTAGTAGTATTCGATACCAAGTAGTGTGGGATTCTTACCCACTAAAAACTCCTCATAATCAGAACCAATCTATAACGATCGACAACAGATTTTTCTTTCTCAATAATATTATCTCTTTAAGGGAAGCTTAAACTTTTAATGCTTCCCATGACTTTTAGGCCATTAGCTCGTGTGGCTTGGTTCTTCTTAATCTCCGAACATTGCCTCTCGTATTTAATACGGACTCCATTTCAGAGTTGATATGACTATGCAGTCGCTGATTGTGTGATACAGCATGTTTTCTTACAACTTCTGTAACCGTTTCTATTTGTAGGTCACGATGTAAATCGCTATTTCTTATATACCATGGTGCATTTACTATTCCACGAAGGACTTTGTTTTGGAACTTTTGGATGATTTCAGTATTTGTTTTCTTTGAACAGCCCCATAATTGGATTCCATAGGTCCAAACAGGTCTAAGTACTTGTTTATAAAGCATTATTTTATTTTCGACAGATAAGTCCGAATTTCTACCGAGTAACCAGTACATTTTTCTATATTTCAAGTTGAGCTCTTCCCTTTTCTTTTTGATATGCTCTTTCCATTTTAGCTTTGCATCCAAATTCATCCCAAGGTATTTGGCCGTATTGGCGTAGGGTACAGCTTGATTGTTGATGAATATTTGAACGTAGCTTAACTTTTTATTTGTAAAAAAAATTTTTTTTTTTGATCCGACACATGAAAACTTGTTCTTTGGTACCTCTAGAAAGTACTTACAAAATTTGAGCTCTTAATACTAACGATAAGATGATGCTCATCGTAGTTTTCCATTTTCGGTTTAGTGTCGTATAAAAATGGTCATATCTTTTTAAAAATGTATTGTTCAACCAGTCACAAAAACAGTATTTATAGAAAATTAAACGGTCTAAAAAAATAGTCTTTTATACTTTTTTCATTAATCTTACCATTTAAAAGATATTCAAGGTCAAAAATTTAAGTATTTTAAAGAAAATAACTTTTTTGTTTTGAATTTTGTAACTGCTTTCGTGTCGGATCAAAAAATTTTTTTTTTTATTTATTTGACCCACCCTAATGTACACACTTAAATACGCTCTTCATCCTGAATGCAAGTGTAAGTAGTTAGATAGTATTACACCAACACCAGCACAAAGAGAACGTAAGAATAGTAACGAAAAAAAAAAAACATTATAGCAGGAAATTTCAAATACAGTCAAACCTGGATAAGCGAGAGTTCAAGGGAGCACAATCTCATTCTCGCTTATAGAGGTTTCTCACTAACCCGATTTTCTCGCTAATGCAGGTACATGGGTAGCGTTTCTCACTTATAGAGGAAAATAGAGAATTTTCCGTTTTGACATGATGCAGAACTGAACTTTCCTTCGCAATTGATAATTATAAACTGAGTAAGTTCGACAAACAGGACGGTACACAGGGACACGTGTCCATTCGAAAAGAATGCGATGAAATAACAAAATTTTTTTAGTTCCACGAAATAGAATGGGTACAATATTGACGAGAAAACAATACAAAAACAATGGAAGAATGGTCAATGAGGGAAAAACGACTCTCTCTTACAGAGGTTTCTGTTTCTCGCTAATAGAGGTTTTGGGAGCTTAAAATGTCGGGTCCTGGCTATTACTCTCACTTATAGAGTTTTCTCACTTATCCAGTTCTCACTTATCCAGGTTTGACTGTATATTACTACGAAATTATCTTAAGTAAAGTACACTATTAAAATAAACAGACAAAATGTGATACAATTAACAATTTATAATATAAAACATGCAAACATGTAAACTAAACTTAAGAAAGTGGAGCACTGGTTTTTAACAAATTTTTCATACTAGGTTTACTTAAGTTAAGGCCAATTAAACATAAGTTAAGATTAAATAGTCTACCCATACGAGTCAATGGCTCATTCATGCCGTAATTCGTTCTATGGTAAAGGCAGTGTATTAAAACTAAGTTGCGAAGGTGGTAATATCCGCCTCGAAAGTTGAATTTAACACTAGAAAGTAACTCAGGTGCATCGTTTGTCCGGTGATAAGTTGATGAAAAAACACCAGGTCGTTAATGGTACGCCTTTGAGAAATAAGTTGCATATGTAACAATTGGGTTCTGTGCTCATATGGTGGTAAATCGTTAGGGTTTTCCCACGGAAGTCATTTAAGAGCGAATTTTATGAATTTATGTTGTACTGATTCAATTCTAGAGTTGTGTATTAAAAAGAAAGGGGGCACTACACCATACTTGAGAAGCATACTCTAGATGAGGTCGTACTAAACAATTGTATAGAGCAAGGGTAACATACGGGTCTTGAGATTATTTATTTATTTATTTATTTATTATCCATCTATCGAGTTCATAACTCTTCTAGACTTAACAATATTTACATAAACTATATAGAGAAAAGTAAGAGCAAATATTAAATAATAAGTAGCAAAAAAAAAATTACATATGTAAATATATATACAAACATGCTACGATACTAGACTCAAAACAATAGTTTTAAAAACCTCTCTGCTTAAACATAAGTCTATATTTTGATAAACGCAATTAAATTCATGACTAGAACGTGAAATCGGATCTGATCTACCGTAGTTTGTATAAGATCGGGGAACAAAAAACAGAATCGGCCTCGTCCTCAACTGTCTTGAAGGAGCATATAAAGAGAAAGAAGAGAGAAGTTTAGGACAATCAATTCGATTACAGAGAACATCTCTAGCAAGCATAACTAAATAATACTTCCTCCTAGCTTCGAGAGTCTTTAAATCTATTAACATACATCTTGCATTGTAGCTAGGTAAAATATTATCAACCCAATTTAGTTTACGCAAAGCGTAAGTCGAAACTTTTTTTTGAACGGATTCAATACGATTTATACCCACCCTATACAATGGACACCATATACAACATGCATACTCAAGAAGTGATCTCACAAGTGAAATATATAAAGATTTTATCGTGTAAGGATCCAGAAATTGTTTTGAGTTTCGCATGATGAATCCAACCATTTCCATTATTTATTAGCCTTAGAAATAACGTAGTCCAGATGCAAGTTAAAGGATAGCTTTGAATCGAAAATAACGCCTAGGTCTTTATGTCTATCCACTGATTCAAGTTGAATGTCAGAAATGACGTATGAATGATCTATAACATTAGGTGACCTGGTAAAGGTAATGCTCTTACACTTTGCTATATTCAAAAATAATCGATTTTTAACACACCAAGCTGACACTTCATCTATATCACGTTGAAGTCGATAACAATCCAATTCACACTTAATTGGCTTAAAAATCTTAAGATCATCTGCAAAAAGCAAACATTCCGAATATCGAATTCTTGGTGGTAGATCGTTTATAAATAATATAAAGAGGAGAGGTCCTAAATGACTCCCTTGAGGAACACCTGAGTGATTAAAAATTTCTTTTGAAACAACCGTTCCAATTTTTACATATTGTTTACGATTGGTTAAGTAATTTTCAAACCATATAAGTAGGCTAGAGTGAAAACCTAACAATTTCAGTTTTTTTAGCAGAATATCGTGTTGAACTCTATCAAACGCTTTGGAGAAATCTGTATAGATAGCGTCAACTTGATTTCCACGTTCGATACCTCTAATGCAGAAGTTAGAAAACAAGGCTAGATTAGTCACTGTTGACCTACCACTAACAAAACCATGTTGATCTACTGATATACTTGAACTAACCTCATCATAAAGACATTTCTTCACAATCGCTTCAAAAACTTTCGGTATCAACTTCAGTTTTGAAATGGGTCTGTAATTAGTAACCTCTTGTTTTGAACCTGATTTATAAATTGGACCTATCATCGACAATTTCCAGTCATCTAAAAAGTTACCAGTAGAAAGCGATAGGTTGAAAATTTTAGTAAGTGGAGCCGCAAGACTTAAGGAACACTTCTTAAGTAAAGCCGAGCAAAAATTATCAGGGGTTAGTTTGAAATCAGACTTCAGAGATGAAAGCTGAATCAAAACCTGGTCCACTGACACAGTTAGGCTTCCAAGATTAGTTAGTGTTTCACCACTTTGAATTTCGTGCGAATGAGGAACGGGATCTAGAACAAAGTTGGACTGAAAATAAGACGCAAACATATCACATATAACTTCCTCACTATTGGATGACTGATCAAGGTAATTCATGCAAGTTGGAATCCCATATGACTTACGTTTTGAATTAACAAATTTCCAAAAGGCTCGAGAATCACTTTTAATATTATTCTCAATATTACGCATATAGCTTTTATATACAGATTTTTTCGCAGACTCATATTCTTTTCTACATCGTATATATCGAAGGTGCAAACTAGGATCTCTTCTGTAATTTTTATGTGCCTTAGAAAGTTTATTTTTAAGGTTACGTAATCTATTATTGAACCAGACAGGCTTATTTTTATGTTTTCTCTCTTCAAATGGAATAAACAAATTATATGCTTCCTCAATAACAGCAGTGAAAGAATCGTAACACTCCTTTAAGTTACGAGAACGAAGAGCTTCATCCCAATCGATGGCGTTAAAAAAATTATTCAATTCATCATAATTAGCTTTGCTGAAATCCCGAACAGAGTAAAACTCACGTTTATCAAAATTTAGCTTATCGAAATTTAAGAATTTTAAATCAAATTGCAAGGCAAAATGATGCTTTCTATTTTCAAAAATTGGAGTTTCTGATTTAACTAAATTTGCTTCAACTTCAGTATTAATAAAAACTAAGTCAAGAATTCGTCCTAATAAGTTTAAAACATAGTTGATCTGGTTTAAATTAAAAGACAGCATATAATCAATGAAACTCGACTCCAATTCATTTGAGACGTTGAAAGGAAGTAAACATTTATCTTTTTCAGAGTAAATCCATTTTATATATGGGAGATTAAAGTCCCCTAAAATAATTATATTAGAACTAGGCCCTAACATATTAAAGACTTTAAGGATGTTATTGATATGCATCTGATAAATACTCATATTAGAGTCAGGTGGAATATATGATACAATAATATAAAGATTATTAACTCCAAATGGCAAGGTTACTTCCACACATAATTGTTCAGCAGTTTTAAATTCAAGTGGAACTTCTCTACATATAAAATATGATCTTAATGCTAGTAAAACACCACCACCTCTGACTAATCCAGTATCTTCGAACGATCTATCTCTTCTGTACACATTAAAATCAGCAGACCGGCATAGTTCAGTGGAAAGTACATCTTCAGACAACCATGTCTCTGTTAACGCAATAATGTGATAAGGGCAACAGGATACAGCAACGTAGAAATCCATCGTCTTAGTTTTCATACCACCAGCGTTTTGGTAATATACAGAGAGCATATCAATAGTGGTATGAAGAGCAGGAGAGCAGTTGAAACTATCAGTTATTGAGGTTCTCTCAGCTGTCGTTGGGTCTTCGCTTCTTGCTTCGAAAAAATTCGTGAACCACAGTATGCGTAGGCCAAAAAGATATATCACAAAGCAAATTGAAGAGCTCCTGGTTCCTCCCAACTTTAATTTCGAAGGAAGAGTACTCTTTCTCTGGCGACATCACAAATTTACGGATAGAGAGATTTGATAAATTAATTGATGAGCTCTTCTTAGCAATGTAACTTTGTATCAAATGCTCCGAAGTAGAATGAGAAAGGCGGGATACAAATATACTCCTTGCGGGTGGTAAAGCGATGAGTATGTCAACATTCGAGGGGTCCGAGATCAAATTAGTTTCACTCAAAGTTGTATTTGAGATAAGGAGCTCCTCGTCCACAATGGAACTTGTCGAAGTATTCAGTGGTTTGGCAGAACCTAATACACTGGAAAAATAGGATCTTAAAGTAGAGTCACTTACGTGGGATTGCACATCTAAGCTTCTGACTGATCCAGAACGTAGTACCCTTGTACTTGACGTTGAAGGCAATTGACGTTGTTGATCTTGTTGACTATGCTTTTTTTGTTGTTGTTGTCGTTTTTGCTGTTGTTGTTGTTGCTGTGGTTGTTGTTGATGTTGCTGTTGTTGTTGATGATGTTGCTGTTGATGATGATGTTGTTGGTGTTGCTCTTGTTGTTGTTGTAGCTGTTGTTGTTGATGATGTTGCTGTTGTTGTTGCTGTTGTTGTTGATGGTGCTGCTGCTGCTGCTGCTTCTGCGGTTGTTGTTGTTGTTGTTGTTGTTGTTGTAGTTGTTGTTGTTGTAGTTGTTGTTGTTGTTGTTGTTGTTGTTGTTGTTGTTGTTGTTGTTGTTGTTGGTGTTGGTGTTGATGTTGTTGTTGTTGGTATTGCTGTTGGTGCTGCTGCTGCTGCTCCTGCGGTTGTTGTTGTTGTTGTTGTTGTTGTTGTTGTTGTTGTTGTTGTTGTAGTTCTTGCTGCTGCTGTTGATGTTGTTGGTGTTTATGTTGTTGTTGTACGGGGATTGGCTTGGGTGAAGGGGTAAGGAGAATTAACGGAGGTTGAGATGCCACTACTGGGGTCAGAACATCCGGTTCATTGCTTTTAAAGGAATTCGACATAACACTTGTGCAGGCAACGTCAAAGTCGAAAATCTCTTTTAACTCCCTAAAAATTGAGTTCGCACTAGTAAATAGTTTTTTGAGCTTAACAATTTTCCAATGTAGTTTATCTACTGAGATCTTATCATGATCCTGACAGTAAAAGTGAAAGCCAGGAACAGAAATAAACTTATCAGCATCTTTGCCTTTAAGACCGACGCATTTAGCATGTACCTGCTGAAGGCAAACATCACAAGACACCATTATGTCACTATCACTTGTAAATTTTTTGCACACTAAGCAATTTAATTCGCTCATTCTCACTTGGGCGTTTTACGTGAGCTACACAAAAAGTAATTTATTTTTTATTTTTAATAAAAGTGGCTCGGCAACCCTTCACTTTGTTATTGAAATTGATAATTAATCAAAATTTCCTTAAAACTTGAATAACTTTTAAAGTATTTGACACAAAATAAAGTATAACACCTTTTCTTAAAGCTGACGAAATTCTCTACAAGTTTTAAGTAAGAGAATAAGATAAATTGCACTCTGGGCAAAGTTTTAAAAACACTGTTAATGTTATTATTATTGACACTGTTAATTGACAAATGTGAATAGTCACAGTTTATAATAAATTAATTTTGCAGTTCACACACTAGCACTATACAATCGAAGGACCCAGATGTTTTATTTGATAAATCTACTTATAAAACCGATCTACGAAAACTAATAATGCTATGCAAACGGCTGAAATTTATGAAATTCGAAAAAAATTCGAGAGCACTAAACTGAACACTTGATGATAAGACAGGGTTACCATCTGAGACTCCTTTGACCATCTTTTCATAAAACCAAGCATACTATTGGCCTTACTGACGATGTAGTTGACATGTTGAGTAAAGTCCATATAAAAACTAAATTATACGCCAAGATCCTTAAAACATTTTCACTTGACTCAAAATAATATTTGAAATAGTGGTTCCATCTTTTTAGAGAAAGTCAGGCCTTGGCATTTGTTGGGGATTAGGTTGAGCCCATTTTTAAGAGACCAACTGTAAAATGATTAACATCGGATTGGAGATGAGAGCGATCAAGTGAACCAGTTATCGTTTTAAAAATGTTCATATCATCAGCAAATTTTAATATTTCACTGAAGGAAATGCAAGTCACAACATCATTAGCCGCGTTTTATTGGGAATTTTTTATATTCAGTTATGTTCATTTAGAATAAAACGATTTTTTGGTTTATATTCATTTAGCACGTCACTTTCAATTTTCACTTTCAAAGTTGGTACCCTTTGCACTTGTTCTAAGGATAAGAACCATTAAAAATTTGCATTCAGAAGGATATAAATGCATACCTTTTATTCTCCATTTCTATTTTTCTCTATTTAATTCTCGATTCTCAATTTATTTGCCGCATTTCAACTTTTTACTTTCGATGTAAACAAAACAAATGTCACTTTAATTTTTTTTCGCAATGGCTGTGTTCAATTAGATTCATTTTGTGACTCAAGTTTTTGGTTGCCTTGGTTCTGATGTTCTTATGTGTTCTGTCTGATGTTCTTTTTTTCTGACCGATTGCGAAACTTTCCTTGTGTGTGCGTGTGTGTGTGTGTTAGTAACTGCGTGTCTATTTATGTCCCCACCAAGTCACCATCTGACTCTTCTATTAGCTATTAGGTGTGTTTCTTTACTGAAAATTCGCACGAAATGCACCGAAATTCGGCGAAAGTCAGTCTAATCCCGTTCCAATTTTTCGTAGCAGTGCACAAAAAAGAGAGTGCTCTCGAGAGAATAAAAAAATTTCCCCACCATGCGAATTTCCGCCACCAAAATTTCTGTTGACAGAAATCGTGCACAGCCAAAACAAATACCACAACTGTCAAACAGACGTTTTTCCAAGCGTTGCGTTGCTGCGAATGTTTTGTTCAAGGCGTTTCTTTACTTTTAAGACAAATACGCTCTTTCAGAGAGTTTCTGAAAAAATTTTACAACCATTCCTTAAAAAAAAAATTTCTGTGCACAAAAAGTAAAGAAACAGACTTATTCAATCTGTTGTCGAAAATCAGAAAATATGAACGAACACAACCCAAAGACTGCCAACCTCTGGGTGCCAAAAAAGAAATTTAACCAACCATCCCTGTTGTGCAGTTAGCTAACTGCGATATTTATGTTCATTTAGGCTATTGACATAAGGAGTTGTTGTTTTTCCATGAGCGATGTTTTACTGAAATGAACATAACTTCACATAGAATTTCGATAAAACGCGCCTATTGATAGCTTAAATAAATAGAAGAGGTCCTAGATGACTACCCTGAGGTACACCTGAGCCAGCATGAAAAGGTTTGGAAAGGATATTGCGAAACTTCACTTGGTAAGATCTCAGACAGACAGATAACACAGTACCCAATCGGTGAACACAGGTGGGAAGCCCTTAGCCTTTAGTTTGAACAGAATAATATTGCGTGAAAAATGATCAATGGCCTTAGAAAAATCCGTGTAGATGCAATCTAATTTAAATGTTCAAATTTAAATCAACGCTTGTGCTTTCATTTTCATGCCCGTGTTCTTATGAACACTGAACAACAAAGCAGGTTCTGCGAACAATGAGTTTGAGTTACCAATTCATCGTTGTAGGCTGGTAGGGCAAGAGATGGTCAAAACATTACATACCAAGTTTTCCGGTGTAAAAATAGCACAGTTTCAAAAAGTCTTAATATCTTCCTGTCGGAGGTCCATTATACTTCCAGATGTTCGTAGAAAAGCTAGAAGACGCTGCCATGATAAGCAGCCCGGGCAACAAGCCCCCACTACTCTGCGCTTAGTATCTGTAACCTGATTCGAGAAAATGCAGGACATTTACAAAGATGGTGCTCCACGTCGCGTCGTCTATTCTCTACAGGATTCACAGAGGGTAGTATCACTTAAGCCTAACAGGTCAAAATGTGAACACGTTCTCTACAGATAATTCTGCTACCGGCTTTTTTTTACGTTTGGGTATAAGTTTGGTTTTTGTTGTTTTGTATCGCCTTTCGCGAGGAATTGGCAAGTCCTCCGTTAGTAGGGGAGAGTGTGGTCGAAAGTAACGCTTTGCAATTGTAACATTGGATTTTAAAAGAAAAATGAGCCTGTATCCGTTCATTTTTAAATGTAGAATTCTTCGCTATTGGGGGCTGAATGCACCCACAAAACTTCAACTGTCGAAGTACTGAACTCTGCCAAATATAGTTCAAAAGGTGGAGTTTTTGTATGAAAGCAAATTTTTTTTGGTGGTGAGTTTTTGAATATATTTTTTTGAATAATGAAGATTCGATTCAGTGGTTATATTATTATTTTACTTCATTATATTTCAAATTTAATGATGTAAGTGCTTTTGTAATCGACGCAGTAGTTTCTGAATAAACTTCATATTCAATCAAAGAAACGAGATGTGGACAGTTGTAACATTTTTTGAGTGGACAATTGTAACACGTTACAACCGTCCACACGAAAAAATACCAACTCTCCAATGCGTTTTTTAATCTTCAGTGAATATCATAGGTATATCCTCTTTCACAAAAAATATGCCACGACAACGAGTAAGAAGAACCTCCCGAGGCATGTTTACAAAAGAGTTTATTGTGAAAGCAGCAGAAGGAGCCCTAAAAGACGGAAACTATTCGAAGTGTTTCAAAAGCTCACAACCTGTGTCACGTTACACTCAGTCGGTTTGTTCAAAAACCAACTTACGACTGTGGTGAGAACGCTGATTACCCAGATGTTAGGCCTCAAAATCGAGTTTTCACCGACTATAAGGAAGTAGTTTAATTTCATAGTGAACATGCTTTAATTAATTAATTAATTTTTTTTTTTTATCGTAACTTAATCTGTGAATCAAGTGACAAGATACATTCTGAATTTAAATCGAACTTGTTATTTGTATGTACTACAAGACTGTTTTTAGTTTTTAATTTGTATTTTATCAATTTTGATTTAATAAATATGAAGTTGAAACAATATCTTTCATTTATTTTTCAAGATATAGATGTTGTTACAACCGTCCTTTCTTTGTGTTACAATCGAAACACCGTAAAGGACGGTTGTAACATTCGACTTTCCCCTCTTTTTCCCAGCTTTCATCCGGAGAAAGTAGAAAGTTGGAAAACTGAGTAGCTTAAAAAGATAGCCAAATATCTACTTGTCAACATACGCGTTGTAGTATTTTTCTATGTTTCTTAGTTCAAAAGTTATAGAACCAAATATGTAAAATGTTACTTTCGACCACACTCTCCCCTATTCATTGCCATGAAAAGCGCTTTCTCAATTAGCCGTTCGGAACCGGCAGAAAATTTTAAGTCCCCTCCATTTCCTCACAAGGCATGGTTGTGAGAAATGCGCTAGGCCCAAGGGCTCCTCGCTCTGTTGCGCCACCCTATTTATTTATTTATTTATATAAGTTTGGTTTGCCTGCATCCAATGAAATATTGCTATGTGGTTGTACCCTTAACAAATCCAATCGTTGATTGAAGTTCGGGTTGAAGACCCAAGCAGACCAATTGCCAATTCAGGTCCTGAGGAAGCTTTTTGAAATACTTGCTTTGTCTTGCAAGTTCATCGGTGATCTCGCTTCCAGCTATGGCGTAAAAGCCTAGAACCCAAAAGAGGCTCAAAGAATTTTTTCTTTCGACCACAACAAGAGAGCATTACTTGATCACTTAGAGTAGTAGATTGGCAGAAGAGGTTTTATTTAGACACCACAGTGCCCAGAGCTGTACAAGCTCAACCAAAAATAATAGCAGGTTGAGTAGAGCTTTAAGCACATAACGTGTTTGTGGCAGCAGACATAAATACTTTCCCATTCAGCCATTTTACAAAACGTATAGCTTAAAGCCATTTGGATAGTATAGACTTCCTCTTGTAAGACGGACGGGTATGTGCCTAATGAGGCGCAAATAGCTTCTTGAACGAACATCTAGGTATCAAAATTAATTAAATAAAATTTAACAGTGCCTCGAGACCAGCCCATGGAGTGCTGGGGAAGACCCCAGTACAATAGAGACATATTGTTCTTCGAACGAGGTAAACGATTCAAATACCTATTTTTGTAAGAACTTGGTCCACCAAACAACTGACGCATTGGAAATGATTGGTTTCATCACAATCGTATAGATCCAAAGGACTCTTTTCAGTGACAGATTCTTTGTCTTGCCTAATACTCCGTTACTCGGCCAGAATGATTACAGTACCTTAAAAGTTTTTAACAAAACGTATTCGGACGTAAGAAGCTTTGACCTCTTTTGAAAAGGAAATGTTGACGCCATTAAGTGTAAGTTTAGTTAGATTAGTCGATTTTCTGCATCTCGCAAACATCTTTGGTTTGAACAGGAGTGACGGCGGAGAGACACACCAGGCCTAAATAAGGTTTATCGAAGCATGTGCTCTGAAACAAATCTGAAATAAATCCAACCGAAACCACGGTGAACTCGTTGGCATATGCATGAACGTTCACGTTAGATCCATTGGTATGTAGTGTTTTTGGTTATGGAAGACTACCCAAAAGTGGTGGGTGATACCACTTCCGACCTTTTCCTCTTCACCGCCATCACCAAAGGGTTTCAATTGGACTCATTGCCAAGAAGTTGCTGCTCGCATTCTCTCCAACTTCTGCTGACGTTTGAAAAGCTGTCCTTCACCACTGGCGTAGGATCGGCTTTTTCAGCTTCACTTAATCTTCTGATAGCGCCACAGCTGAGCCGAACCACCTCAACCCACGAAGCGCTTCATGGAACGAGCTGCAAGAGCAGATTTAACACTCCTGAAGAGATGAAAAACGTCATGTTAGATGGTGCCTTTAAAATCTGTGATCCTGTCGCTGGCGCTGGCTGGTGAGAAAACTACGGGTAGATTGTCACTTTGAAATTTACCACCTAAAGAATAAATATCCGATTGGTTTTAATCTTCCTCAGGAAGTTGCGAACACCTTTCTACCGCGACAAGGTGAATGAAATTCGGATCATTCTCTACTACTTTTCTTCCTTTTTCTGGTAAGAACAGCCTACGGAAGACGAAATGGTGAAACTTACTTCTCGGGCTTTGAATTTATTTTTGGAGTTGTACAGTGTGCTGAGAACTGTCCAAAGATACACAACCATTGGAAAGGAGTCAATCCATGGACAATTTCACGGTGCCCCTTATAGGGCGCAAAAGAAAATCATCATCGCAGTGTTTGTTCGATTGTTCTTCCCTTGATTCTTTTCAACAAACGCCATCACTTTAAAGTAAAAAGCTTTGCAAAGCAAAAGGAAAGCTGTCTCGGGATTGAAACTTGACCTCCAAGCTCTGAGGTCAAAAAGCTTTGTTACTTTGAAATTTAGTATCAAATAATCGAAAGTCAAACTGAAGAGATTAAATTCATTTAAAATTGACTCCAGTTGTTCCAGTATCAGCGTCATTTTCTTTTTTCTATTAAACTTACACTCAATAGAAAATGCCAAAACCAATTACTTACACTCAATGATTTTATTTTATTTCACTTTACTTTACGCATCACCTGTAAAAAAAGAAATAAGAACACCAAGCTTTAGTCTTCCTGAAACATAAATCAACGCTCCAACACGCTCGAAAAATCTTGAAAATCTTTAAGAATCTTCGATTTAACTTTTGTCTTATCTTCATTCTGCTGCCCTAACAAAAGATTCATCGTGTGACCGATCGTTTTAAAGGCAAACCTCTTGCGTAGCATGTCCAAGCACACTGTCTCATTAGGCAATCAAAATCCTTCGGTGGTAGGACAAAGTTTCTGCATAATATTTTCAAGGACTTCTACCTCTCCTCTTTTTCCGCGGTCCTGTACTGTACGTTGTTACTTAAAATGTTGACCGTGTTCCGTGTCCCTATCCACAAGAAAAAAAAGAAACTAAAAAAAATCAACGATGACAATCCCTTTTATGTCAGTTATGGTGGCGAAAACAAGGAAAGAAAAGAAAAAAAAAAATTGAAAGAAAAAGAAAACAAATAAAAAGAAAATCGAAACTTTATTTTGGTAGCAATCAAGAAAGTTCGGTCAATCAAGAGGAATTTATTTACCAAAATGCAAATACTTGCCCAACAAGGACCCAAGACAAGCCGTCATCGTTTTTCCCCCGTGCGTCTGGTTGCCTTAAATATCTCGCGCCAAAATGAAATTACAAAAGAAGAAAAGCGATTTTCGTAACGCAGCTGCAAGATTGGAAAATCATCTGTTTAAGTCAACACTCACTGAAAATCCGTCGAAAGGACAAAGTTGTGCAAAAGGATTAGTTGAGTCTTAGCCTTGGCCGGATGAGTTTGATAGCTAGAAAGCGGTCGTGGGGGGCAATCGTTGGAGCAGTGTGTAGAGCTTCGCATTGTTATATAGGCATTGTGTGTCGAATAGAACGCAAACTTGGTCGTTGTGTTAGCAAAAAATCAGTAAGGACGAAAGATTGCAAATGGCCAGGATTTGCTGTTTTTCAATAACGGCGAAAAGTCTGCAATCGTTTGGTTGTCATAGAAAAATAGCGCGAACCAGAATGAATGGTTGCATTATATTCATCTTCTCTCTTCTCTTTCCTGTTTTCTTGTTGTTTCTCGTCCTTTGTGTGTGCTAACTTTCGAGTCGTGAATTAAAGTTCGTTAAGCTTGCCTGAGTCTATTCTTCAGTTGGTGAATAGAATTAGCAAAGAGATTGCTTGTCGAAGATTTTTCATTGTTGGCAGAGCTGTTAGTTTTGAATATAAGTTGAATTAAAAAAAAGAATGAGAAGTATAACTCTGCTATTGAAGGAAGTTCTTTTAACCCAACAAAGCATTTCCTGCGAGTTTTTTTTTCTGACAAAAATTGTGACTCTTGTGAGAGGGTTGGACTATTGAAAGGCTTATATGATGAAGGTCATGTTCAGTGAACATTTTTTTGATTTTGATATCGATAGTAGCTTTCCTTAAAATATTTTTATTAATTTATTTTACAGGATACGCTGAATTGAAAACGATTTCGCAATATACTCAACCACACCCCTCGGAATCACATTACAAGTTTTTGGAAAATGTTCCTCAAGAATACCTCCCACACCAACCGCCATTTGCAAAAGAAATATCCGATCCAAATCTGACTGTCAATGATAAAATCAACTTACTGGAAGTCTTATCAACTCACGATAAAGTTAAGGATGCGATACTCAAGGACCTCGAAAATGAGTTAGATAGTTCGGTAATTATTTATGATCCAAGCAATCACGACCGAATGAATGTGCCTGCATCAAGACTATCAAAAAGAAAAGAGAGGAAAAAGATAAGAAAGCGAAGCTATCTGATGTACGATGACCTTACTTTACGTGACACCGACGAGCAATATGATGACATTGATGAAAAACTTCCATTGGATGCGCCATTTTTTGGCAAGGATCCGGAAGATGATTCAGCCATTTGTGAGTCGTGTGGGGGAAACATGTGTTCTGCTCATGGCGAAGGTTGTACTTGTGATAGAGAGGGCCACAATTGTAAGTGTGCATCACAGGTGGAGAAGAGAAAAATACGATCAGTTTCAGATGCCTGGTACAGCAATCCTTTGATAAAATTTATTTCCAAGAAACGTATCACTTTACTTGTATTTAGGTATTCAGTATTCAATATGAGTGCGCCCTTGCAATTCCTCACTACACGAGTAGGGATCTACCGGAAGCGTCACGGAGCTTGGTGGAAGACTGCCCCATCAATAACGTGAGTATATATTAAATAAATAGAACAATAAGAACAATTTTATACACGTTTATGGAAGTAAGTATGTTTTACTATATTCACTCAAAACGGCAAAAAAAAAAGTAATAACTCAGCTTCATAGTCACTGTGGCGTATGAGAAACATTATTTTCTATCTGAAGCATTTTTAAAATTCGGACCTTTGTTGTATGAACTATTATGCTTTAGTGTGAAGATGGTGTATATCCGAATCAGGTCGAGGCTTGTGTCGTAAGAAATCACCCAACGTTTTCATTACTTTCACATACCTCATTGTAACTAATGGCAGAGGTAAATTTCATAAAACATTTGGGAAGAACAAATGCCCTGTTTTCAAAAGATCTTGTGAATGAAAAAGATTAGCTAGGTTAAAGTTCCAGTTATGAGAATTAAGGCTTAGAATATCTGCCTGCTACCAAGTCGAATCTCCATGTATCGCCTTTAGCATAAAGTCAGCAAGGCCTTCAAAAGTAATAATGAAAGCGATTCTAAAAGTAGTAGTTTTATTATTATTTATTATTATTTTTGAAGTTAGTCGCTGAGAATCATCCAAAAATTCAGGTATTTCCATTTCAAATTATGGTTAAGAGGAACCTGCAAACGTAAGGCCATTGTGACCTTTTTGTTTTTTTTTTTCTTACTGCAGTGCTTATGACATATCTGAACGAAATCCTCGTTTTTTTTTGCAAATGAAAGTGGAAGGACAACGGCCTTGTCAGCTGAAAAGAGTCGGTTCCCATTAGAACACCGTATAATTAAATCGGAATGAGCGATGTAAGTGACAAGATGGGGGACCGTCCTGTACTACTGCGTGCTGTTGTCATGTGTTATTGGTTCTATGTAATATTTGTGTAGTTAGTCTTGTGGTGTTTCAGCCAAATGGTCTTTGTCGCCCGGCTGCAACCCCCCTACTCCGCAGATTTATGTGTGGAGTAGGTTTCATGTAAATGTAAATGAAAGTGGAAGGTATGCTCCCGTTTATCCCTTAACGGATAACGTGGAGCTGGAGAATTTGCGGACGCCCTAGATTGTTCCAAAGCAGACGCAACCGCCATCCAAGAAGTGCGATGAAATGGGCCGGGCATTAAGAAGATGAAAAACTGCGATATCTACTATGGCGATTGTTACAGACAACAGAAACAACACTAATTTGAATGCGGATTCGTCGTTAGAGGAAGACTCATGGATAAGGTGATTAGCCAAATTCCAATTAATGATCGTATAATGACCATCCGCATCAGGGCTAAATTCGCCAACATTAGCCTTATATGCGCCCACGCCCCCACAGAAGAGAAAGACGACGATTCCAAAGACTGTTTCTACGAGCTCCTCGAAGAAACGTATGAGCAGTGCCGTGCAGACACGACGTGAAAATAGTTTTTGGTAGGGAAGGAGGACATCTTTGGAAATATAATCGGTGAGCATAGCCTGCATGACAAAACCTCTGAAAATGGACTGAGGCCAATCGATTCTGCTGCGGGGCTATATCTTGTGGTAAGTAGTACGCGTTTCCCCCAAATCAAAATTCATACATGGCGATCCCCAGATCAATCAACCGTCAACCAAGTTGACCATGTCGCGATCGACGCAAGGCACTCTTCCAGTGTGATGGATGTCCGAACTTTCCGAGGGCCTAACTTTGACTCGGGCCACTACTTTGTTGTAGCCAAGGTATACGAATGAGGATATCTTGTTCACGAATCGCGCGAACTAAAGCTGTGAAGCGATTTGACGTCGGAAAGCTACAATCGCACGAGATTGAGAGGTTCTGGGTTTCACCCATCTCATCATCATCTGGGCCCCCAAAACGAAACCCATGGTTCGATGAAGAATGCAGGCAGAACTCAAGTTTGTAAGAACCAACATAGAAATAGAAACTGCTTAACTACGATGTCTGACAGAATGCCTCACCTAACTTGATCAATAATCAAGAATGCCGTCCTCCCGATCTAGAAGAAGTTAAGCTTGCAAACTTAAGCTTACAAACTTGATGCCGAACTTTTCAAGGCAGCGGGGGATCAGTTGGAAAGGAGCATGCCCCAGCTGGTTTGCACGATATGCTACATCATAAGAAGCTTGATGGAAGCTATCAAAACAGAACATGATGCCGTCGAATCCAGTGTAGGAACAATTTGGCCATTGACGAACTAACACTGTCTCCTGTCTGTTATTAGTATCCGACAAGTTTTTGACTCCCAAATTTAAGAAAGCATCCAATGCCTGACAATTGATGCATTGTGTGCAACAAAGACGTATGAGAAAATTGATAATAAAAGATTTAATGTCTTATTATTTTAACGTTAAACCTAATCTAACCTAACCATTACCGACATCCAAGAAGCGCACTCTGCTCTCACCGCTGAAAATGGAAGGACTGGTAGTTTTAATGATATCTCAGTTCCGAGCTGGCTTAAGATTATGATAGTTTCATCGAACTGTTAAGCAATCTCAAGGAGAGAACGAATGCACCCACAAAGAGTGACTGTTTGGTGCGGTTTATTGGCTGGCGGCATCATCGTGAGATGATAACGAACTTTTTATGCCCCGACAAATTCAATGGCCGTGTTATCTCACGTGTTGATCGCCCGCCAAGATTGTGTGACTTGACACCGCTGAACTTCTTTCCTTGGAGTTATTTGAAAGAAAAGGTGTACGTAGGTGTAGGTAAGCCAGCAACAATTCAAGAGCTTAAGGATGATATAATTCGGCACTTTAAGGGTATAGAATTTCAATTATGCCTCTGCGTCATCGAAAATTTGGACCATCCATCGGATTGAGGTGTGTCGCCGCCGAGGTTGCGGTGGCCATTTCGGCGGTATTCTGTTCCATACAGAAAAAAACTTATGAATAAGTGCACTCAAAAACCCGTACATTTTATGACACTTAAAAAAATACAAAACGGGTAAAATTAAAAAAGAGAATAAGAACAATTTTTAGCTTTTAGGTTAGTTTGAATAAAACAATAATATGGGCACATTTAGTAGATTTTTTAAGTATTTTATACAAATACAATGATAACAAGTTAGCACTTATTCATAAGTTTTATTTTAATATTGTTTTGTTCATCTGTAAAAAATAAAGAAATTCTATGTTTAAACTTATGGAAGCTCAACTTAAATACAGTCTTAAAGGATGTTATTTCTTCAAAAAATTAAGTCTAAAAATAGGTTTCTACAATCTGTATTGACAGAGATATCGAATTTAACACAGGTCAGGATACACCAAAGTTAGCCTTTTCTTAAATTGTCAAAAAGTGATGTCAAAGTTGAGAAACGGACTTTACTGTAAAACAATTTTTTTCCTAGAATATGACCGAAAATCACATCCTAAAATATGTAACGCGACTTACGGAACACCCTGTATAATTTGTATTTTATTTGAAATCAACATCGGCTCTTTATAAGCTTTCATAAATACTTTAGCTGCGGTGGTAAGGAGTTAAAAAAGCTTAGTTAATTTTTAATGATTTTTCTAAAATATTGGAGCCTTCTCCCGCCTAAACGGAGGGAGATAGATCCCCCTCCTAAATAAATAAATAGGGTGGCGCAACAGAGCAAGGAGCCCCTGGGCCGATCGCATTTCTCACAACCATGCCTTGTGGGGGAATGGAGGGGACCTACAATTTTCTGCCGGTTCCGAACGGCTAATCGAGAAAGCGCTTTTCCTGGCAATGAATTTACTAACGGAGGACTTGCCAATTCCTCGCGAAAGGCGATACCCGTGGAAATAACATTTTTGCCTCAGCTAGGATTCCAACTCGAACCTCTGGATTAACAGGCGGATATGCTATACATCACATCACGGGTACCACAATCCCCCTCCTACCCGCTTTTTTTTTTTAAATATTATCAAAAACTATTATATTTGTTTTTTCATTCGTATCATTTGTTTCCCTTTAATATCCATTTAAAGTTGTTTTTCCCAAAGAATAATCGGGTTGTGCTTTTGTACTCTTCTGGATGCTAGTTTTCTTTTATGTTTTACACCTTGTTGTGATTGTTCCGATGATGAGTGATTCCTTTTACGTATGTAGCCTGTACGAACAGCATATTTGCACCAGGAATTAAATAAGATTATGTTCGCTTGCTGCTACCACAAGGAAACTGCAAATCCACACAAACGTATACGTTTATTAATTTTTGATTGAAGTTTCATGTTTTTTAAGAGTATATGTGTTTGTGTCTTCCATACAGTCTAACGAGTTTATCGGGGATCTATGCCAGCGAGAATCTCTCGATTTTGTTCTCGTCCCATGTCGACATATTTCAACTTAGACGCCCACTCAGTTTACAAAATCACAAGCTTCTCATACCCCACGATGATGTCAAAGCCGAACAACTGAATCAATTCCATGCCATAGATCCTAGTGAAGTCCTTGCCATTGATAGCAGCAAGTTCGATTTCAATAAAATTCACGATGACTCCGACACAAACAACAAAGAGGACGACCAAAGTAGTGATGACGACGACAGTGCCAAAAGAACTCTTTGTCATGCTACAAGTGCAGCAGAACGCCAACGCCAACGAAAGCGTCGCAGTCACTCCAATTCAGATGCAGTCCTCAGTGTTGGTGATTTGGGCTACTTTCCAGGCAACATGAATTTACTGGAACAATGCCCATCCGATCCTCACCATCTTTGTTTGAATATGCTTGACGAGGAGGCACCAGGTTTGATGTATTCTCTTTGTTGGACTTTATGACTTATGTCTACTTTTAGTTTTTGTTGCTTTTATTATGTTCTCACAGCGTTTTCAATCAAAATCAAGCAGCCATTTCTGGAGAATGCCCTTGTATACGATGGAGAGTACAAAGTGAGGATTGCATCTGTAATAAGCGATGCGACAACGAAAGGCGCTCTTCAAGTGACAGTTATCCTTGTTAACAAAGGGTATGTGTTCCACGAATTTGCCATTTGCATATGTAACTGCCCAATGACCTGTGGCGCAAAGACTACCGTAAAAAAGGATTTAGCTCCTCATATGGGGGAAACTGTATCCTTTCTTTTGCCACTGGTAGAGAATAAGGACACAAAACTTTTTTGCAACGGTAAGTACCATATATTTCAACAAGCTCATCACCTAGGTAACTGGTTCCACACACACACACACACACGACCAAAGGAAGACGGAATTATTATGGAAATGCTTCTTTTAATCCTCACAGAAAGTTTTATGTTGACTGCTTTTTAAGCCCAAGCAGTTTATACCTGCTCTCCATTTTGAATTTATATTCAAATGGGGGCGATAGTTCATAAGTCCTTTGCAATGTGTATAGTGAGTTTTGAAAAATTTTCAAAAGGATCCCAAAATGAATAGTAGTTATTTTTGTTTTGTGCTTTAGATAGAAGCAAAAAGATAAGGTGGCTGGGATAGACAAAGTTTTTAATAACCATTGATGAGGGGTTAATGAGAGTTGGAAATGAGTTTATTATAAAGTCAATGTGGAAATAACTATGAGTGAAGTAGGAAGTTTGCGGTAAATGGTAAGCAAAACCTCAATCAGGGTTGTTGTTATTCCATTCGATGACTTTTAGCAAGTGTGGGAGCAACACGGTAAGAGTGATTAAGCGGCTTACTACTTATACTTCGTACCTTCTAAGCAACCAAATTAATTGGAGTGTAGTGCACTGAAAAGGTTGTCTATGACTGAAGATTGTCCTCTCCTAGAGAAATGAAGTTTCGGTTGCCATTAGTTATTACAGCTTACAGTTTTTTTAGTGGGAAAAGGAGCAAGTAAAACAGTCACTTTATGTTGGGTATAAAAAGGTACAAATCAGCAAAAGTGCAGCATTGAATTAAAAATAAGAAAATAGTTTCACATTGCACATTGATATAAAACCTGCTACAAATCCTGTCAAAATCTATTACACCTGGTCAATCATCATAAGCATAACCCTTAAATAAAAGACCGTCGCCGTCGTGACAAAGGTAAACAAATCCTTAATTTTCGTATTCTTCTCTAGTTTCTTTACCACTTTACTGGTGGTACCTGTAGTATGATGCAATTTTAGGTTAGCTTAGCTTTTTTTAAGTTCCGATTTTTATAATTAACGCGCATCATCATCAACGGGTTATGAAAACCCATGTAGTGTTTTAAGACACAGTGTGACCATTTAGGAAAATAGGAGAGGATTTAAAAGGAGATACCGCTGCACGTTGCCTTAAACCATTGTGAATCGTAACGTAAGTGAACAACGGAGACAGGTAGAGCATTCTACATTCGGGTGGTGCGACTAAAATACGAATCTCTATACTTGACTGTACGACCGAAGTTGGGCTCTAGGTAAAACGGATGGGCATTTCTGACAAGGTGTTGCGGTCAAATTCTTTCAGGGGGGGAATGCAACTGGCTATTTCAATAGAGCACAGGTTGTGGAAAAATCGAGAGTAAGTCAGGTAACTTTCCAAAGATGTTGAAGAGAACCAATCGATTCTAAAATTGAACTCTGCTTCATATTCTATCAAGTATAGGCTCAAAGATGTGAGAACAGAATATGAGAACAGGATATGAGAATTTTACTCTAGTTTTGGGCGGATGTAAAAAAATAAAAAAATAAATAGGGTGGCGCAACAGAGCGAGGAGCCCCTGGGCCTAGCGCATTTCTCACAACCATGCCTTGTGAGGGAATGGAGGGGACCTACAATTTTCTGTCGGTTCCGAACGGCTAATCGAGAAAGCGCTTTTCATGGCAATGAATACTAACGGAGGACTTGCCAATTCCTCGCGAAAGGCGTACCCGTAGAAAAAACATTTTTGCCTCTGTTGGGATTCGAACTCGAACCTCTGGATTAACAGGCGGACATGCTATCCATCACACCACGGGTACCACGGGCGGATGTGCAAGCTTTATTAGCTAAGGTCAGATCAGAAGGGGTGAAGAATTTCCTCCTTAGTTTCAAAAAACCTAAGCATTTTGCAGCATTTTTGGCGACTTCAAATATAATATGTGGTCATTCCAATGAAGATCATCGTTTACACACATACCAAGTACTGATAGCTTTTCGATTTCTTGAAGGCAGGTACCAGTCATAGATAATGGCAGTGGGGCATGTCAAGCTTTAACATTGAAGCATTGGATTCCTCTTGGTTTTTATTACCCCATGTAACAATACTGTCAAGGTCAGAATTCAATGAGCTAATCATACGCAACCGTTTCAGTTCCACGTTCGAAGAACAAAGACGTAAATGTGGAAACGAATATGAGAAGCTGAGGGTTGAGTTCGTCACCAAACAGTTGAGAGAATTAGAAGTTTTAGACAAGAGGTCATTTATAAAAATGAGGAAGAGAGTCGGAGACAAAACGGAGCCCTGGGGCGCACCAGCATTTATGAAGTGGGTATCAGACTCGAATCTATCCAACACGACTTCGTAGTTTCTAATCCAACGAAGAAGAGACTCATCGATAGCAAAATCATGCATTTTCGATCAAAGAGCCTGATGCCAAACTCTATCAAATGCTTTAGAAATATCAAGCGCAATAATCTTACTTTCTTAAAAACAATGTAAAGATTGGTTCCACTTTTCGGTGAGATAAGCCATCAACTCACCAGTGGACCGTTTGCTACGAAAGCCGTACTGACGGTCATTAAGAAGCTTTCGTTCAAGATATTTCATAAGTTGACGATTTATCAACGTTTCCATGACCTTGGAAAGAAGGGACGTTAGTGCAATTGGAAGGGGAGGAAGATTCGCCTTTTTTAGGGACCGTCTGGACAAATGCAGTTTTCCATCTGCTCGGAAAAATCCCATGTCAAGCTTTAACATTGAAGCATTGGATTCCTCTTGGTTTTTATTACCCCATGTAACAATACTGTCAAGGTCAGAATTCAATGAGCTAATCATACGCAACCGTTTCAGTTCCACGTTCGAAGAACAAAGACGTAAATGTGGAAACGAATATGAGAAGCTGAGGGTTGAGTTCGTCACCAAACAGTTGAGAGAATTAGAAGTTTTAGACAAGAGGTCATTTATAAAAATGAGGAAGAGAGTCGGAGACAAAACGGAGCCCTGGGGCGCACCAGCATTTATGAAGTGGGTATCAGACTCGAATCTATCCAACACGACTTCGTAGTTTCTAATCCAACGAAGAAGAGACTCATCGATAGCAAAATCATGCATTTTCGATCAAAGAGCCTGATGCCAAACTCTATCAAATGCTTTAGAAATATCAAGCGCAATAATCTTACTTTCTCCAAAACAATGTAAAGATTGGTTCCACTTTTCGGTGAGATAAGCCATCAACTCACCAGTGGACCGTTTGCTACGAAAGCCGTACTGACGGTCATTAAGAAGCTTTCGTTCAAGATATTTCATAAGTTGACGATTTATCAACGTTTCCATGACCTTGGAAAGAAGGGACGTTAGTGCAATTGGAAGGGGAGGAAGATTCGCCTTTTTTAGGGACCGTCTGGACAAATGCAGTTTTCCATCTGCTCGGAAAAATCCCAGCAGAATAGGAAAGATGGAAAAGTTTACGCAGTGGTTTTGCCAGCGTAGAAGAAAACCTCTTCAGAATAACGGCGGGGATACAATCTGGACCAGCGGATTTATGTATGTTGAGATCTGTAAGGACTCTCGCAACCGAGCGAGTTCGAAAAAATATCTGCTTCATAGCTGAATTTACTGTCTCAAGCTCAGGTGGGGCCAATGTGCCTTCAGGAAGTGTCGAGTTAGCAGCGAATTGAGCTGCCAGCAAATTAGCTTTGTCGATGGAGCTGGCATACGGGGAGTCATTGAAAACGAGCGTTGAGACCGATAACCTGCTCGAGTTCTTAATGTTCCTAACAAAAGACCAAAAGTTTTTCGCGTCCTTTTGGGCCCAACAGTATTTTTTGCCTTACTTTATGGTCATGCAAGAACTTGGCCTGTCGTATAGGAGCATTACAGATATGTATTTCTAACCCGTTTGAACAAAATTCGGGTTTCCACTGTAGGATAGTCTTTAAATATTCGAAAACTTCTTTCTCTATCCAAAATCTACTCTTTATAGCTCAAATCAAATCAGGAATTCTCTCTGGGGATGATACTTTTTGTTCATATTTTAGTCGCAGTATCCGTATGTGTAATGCTTTCCCGACTCCGTTTTCCCCTTCATAACAATTCACAAAAGTTTAAACACAAAGTTCATCGGTGTCTCCTGTTAAGTCCTCTCCGGTCGCACTGTGTTCTAAACACCATAAGGGTTGTTGTGTGCGCTGATTAAAAAAAAACAACTTCAAGGTAGTACAGGATTTCGTCTACTTAGGATCCGCTATAGACTCGGAAAATAACGTCAGTGCGGAGATCAAATGGAGAATTACTCCTGCCAACCACTGCTGGTTCGGCAAACCTAGGTAACACTTTATCCTACTTTAATCCTACTATGCGGCGCAGGAAAATGGATTTTATTTAAACTGGATGAGAAAACACTTGATCATTTCGAAAGAAGAATACTCCGAATGATCTTTGAACCCATATGTGAATACAATCTGTGAAGAAGAGTATTCGACAACGACTGTTAGAGCTAGTCCGTGACATGGGCATAGCTGGAAGAGTACGCCTCGCAATACAACTCTGGCTGGAACATGTAAAGCGGATGGAAATCAATGAGCTTTCGAAAGTACATTGCAGTATTGCAGATTGCAGGGAAATGGGGAAGACTTCATCTCAGGTGGCGCAAACAAGAGGAAGAAGACCTCAACCGACTTAGATTGCTAAGCTGTAGAGAGTTCACCCAAAAATTGAATTTGTTATCGAAAGATGTAGATTGACGAAGTATTTCTGAATTTCATCAAAAAGTCATTTTGAGCCCCAGCGTAATGGGTATCATTTTAAAAATCAGAATTGTCACATTTTTTGTTTTAGAATTTCTGCAATGAAATAAGAATCTGCTGATTTTCTTAAAAATGATTCGTTTCATATCAAAATAAAACCTTTTCTAAGGCATGTTATGCATTCTCGTGATAAATTATGGTAAAGTATTTTACAAAGAGAGTCAAAACAGCAGTTTCCATTATTCTGTCCTGTCTATTAGCAGTCAGCCTCTCCACAGGGCTCACGGGCTGTGGGCCTGCTGTGTATGAACCTTCAGCCCAAAAGGCCAGCGGTCCAGCTGACTGGAACTTTGTATTCTGCACTTTTTTCCATTGCTTGGGAAATTCATTTATGACCTAAGTGAACTATTCCAAGTATAGTTTTAGTCTTATAAGAAATCTCAATAGTCCCTGGATAGCCTTGAAACTAATAGGAATCTAGTCAAAGTCACTTGCTCCGCTTAAGCTTTGAGCCAGCCCAAACGAAGATTTTTTATATCAAGGTCTTGAAGTAACTGCAAATTTCATACAAGCATTATGATGACCTAAACTCATTTTTCCCCGAAACGATTAAAACAATTTAAGTATTTGGAAGCAATCTGTGATAATACCCATTGAGAAAGTGTGCAATACCAATAAATGTGAAGAATTTCGTCCCGTTAATATGTTAAGTTCAGATGAAAAGATACTGGAACGTTTTGTTTGTAACCAATTCGTAAAATATTTGGAAACTAATAAAATATTTATAGATGAGCAGTCTGGTTTTCGTACTGGTCATTCCTGTGAAAAAGCTCTAAACTTTTTAATTTTTGAGTGGAAAAAAGATATAGATAACGGAAATTTTGTGATTTTTGTATTTTTAGATTTGAAAAGAGCTTTCGAAACCATTGATAGAAATATATTGCATACAGAATTGGAATGGTTTCGTTCGTACCTAACGGCTAGAACACAGAACACCAAAATTAACCACGAGTTATCGGACGCTATGGAAGTATCTTTGGGAGTACCACAGGGATTAGTTTTGGGAGTTTACCTTTTTCTTATATACATAAATGATATCAAATGATCTTGAAAATTTAAGTCAGTGGTTAAAAATGATGAAACTGAAGCTAAATGTGGCCAAAACCAAATGTATGACTTTTAATTGTAGATCGAATATTGTGGTTTCTATGGACAATGAACAAATCGAATGTGTTAGTAATTTTAAATATCTCGTTGTCGTGTTAGATAGTCAGTTAAAATTTAAAGAACATGCTGAGTATATATGTAAAAAGATTGCAAAGAAGGTGAGCTTTTTAATGAGACTTAGAAGCATTACAAACAAGAAAATTGCTTTGCTGTTGTATAATTCGTTAGTGTTATCCCATTTTACATATTGTTCCACACTATTATATACGTGTTCTAACGAAATAAAGTATAGATTTCAAATCTTACAAAACAAGGCAATGCGAATGATTTTAAAGTGCAACATATACACTCCTATCCAGTTTATGATCCAGGCTTTAAGCTGGATGACAATTCAGCAGTTTTTGGTATTTAACGCAATGGTTTTCATCTTTAAAACTCGCGGAAATATTTTCCCGGATTACCTGAGCAATAACTTGGTCACTGTTGCTGAAGCTCAACCTTACAATCTCAGAGGAGGAAACAACTTTAGACTAGCAAGATTCAACAGAAGTGGCACGCAGAATACCATAATGTACAAAGTTCTATCATTTTTCAACAGTTTACCAGCAGAGATAAGAAATGAACATCGTAGGTATTCGTACATTTAAACAAAAACTTTATGTGTATATTGTAAACAATGTTTAAGAAATTGTCAATTTGATTTAACCTTTCTATTTGGAATTTTAGTTTATATTTAGCCGTCATTAATCATTAATCAAAACTCTTTATTTGTACAAGATTTTTCAAACAAATTTATCTGTAAAAGTTTAATTAAACTAATAAATACATACATACAAACAATTTTGATAAAACCTATGATCTCTGGTGCATGATAGTCTTGATCCTATTTTGAAATCGGTGTGTCCCATAGTACCGATCCTTATCAAATTCATAAACCACAGATGATGGCCGACACGATCTGTCAAACAAGTTGATATTTTCAAGTGCTGTGCGAAATTAAAGTTTTTAAACAATAAAATACATATACATAGTTTAAATAAAAAGAAAAAGAGCAAACAGTTCAAAAGTCTCTTGTTTATCTTTTGAAAGCAAAGTAGTAAGTGCTAGTCATAAGTTTTTAAGGTTTTAAGTGAATTATCGCATACGCATGAATTCTAACTCTGTAACACCGGCACCAAGCAAGCGAAATTTGTCAGAAACATCTCCGGAAGACAACGAAAACTAAAAATTGGCATTCAAAAATAGAAAAACTATGATTCTGGACAAACGCTTCAAAACCCTTGCAACGAAACAGGACCTCGAACCAGTACTTTCCAAGTTAACAGCTCAAGTTAAAATTTTGGAAACGCGATGCGATCAGCTCGAGCGGCGCTTTAAAGCATCTGATTTGCAGATGAGAGACAGAAATATTATTTATGCTTTATGCGGCAGAGTCATGGGGTTGGCATCAGTCTGAAACCACGGAAAAACTGTTGAGGTTCTTATTAAAACGCCAATTTCGGCTGCCAGACACTACACCCAATTATATGCTGATGATTGAAACTGGATTATCACCACTGTACCTCACATCTTTAAAGCTCCACTTTAATTACATTGTCAAACTTATGAACAGCAGCACTGAAAAAATAGCAAGAAAGGTTGCAGTTTCAATCAATAATAAGGTCCCAACGCTCATGGTTTGAAGAATGGAAAAAATTGGCGGACATGTGTAAACTCAATTTCCACCTTACTTTGGATAATTTGCCAGAGTGGAAACCATTCCTTGACAACTTAATTGAAAAGCTACATTCCAAAGTAGGAGAAGACTATTTGGAACAGGCCAGAAGTTCACTTCATAGGGAAATCTATTCGAAGCTGCAGTACGATCTAGGCGACAAAAACTACTTCAAGGACCGCTTTAGCACTGAAATGATATCGAACCTTTTCCGAGCAAGAGGAGAGCTGTTACCGCTCAATTTCATACTGCATCGTAACGATCTAGCACTGAAGTGCTCTTTGTGTAACACCAACGAAAGAGAAAATATATTTCATTTCATCGCAAGATGCCCAATTTTAGTAGAGATACGGCGACAAACATGGCAATAAAACTATTTGCAACAAACCGAGTTTTCAGCAATTTTGAATGGTAAGGACTGGCAGAAACTATCACATTTCATTAAAACAGCTCTAACTTATAGAAAAAGAATAATACGAGAAGACTTCTAAATTTAAAATTATATCAAACTCAATTAACCTTACAACACACTTTTTTGCTTTTATAAAGCTATCATCTGGCTGACGGTCCATTAGGCCATGCCTTTAAAGATTTAGTTTAAAATTTAACTTACAACGGCCTTGTCAACCGAAAAGAGTCGGTTCCCATTAGAACACCGTAATTAAATCGGAATGAGCGCTGTTAGTGACAAGATGGGGGACCGTCCGTTACTACTGCGTGCTGTTGTCATGTGTTATTTGTTCTATGTAGTATTTGTGTAGTTAGTCTTGTGGTGTATCAGCCAAATGGTCTTTGTCGCCCGGCTGCAACCCCCCTACTCCGCAGATTTATGTGTGGAGTAGGTTTCATGTAAATGTAAATTTAAAATTTAACTTACGATATTTTAATGTATTCATAAGAAGTTTGTAAATTTTTGTATTGTGAAATAAAAATCTTAATCCAATCTAATCTAATCTAAAAAAATCTAATAAACCACTTCCTTCCAAATAGGCAATTGATTTGTCCTTATAAAGAGGGCATAAGGGAACTCAAAAAATGATGGAATGCTATTGAAGGGGTTAGCCACGAGCTAGTGTAAATTAGAGGGTTCAAATTAGAGGTAGAGGTGATAAGCCACCCATATCAGTATTTTCAATATATCTCGCAAATGAAGCGAAATTTTAGTAAACTAGCAATGACACTTTTAACAGAGAATTTCCCATTTTTCAGACATATAATAAAAAAATTTTTTTTTACCCCGTCCTAAAAATGGTCGAAATTTTCCAAGTTTTTCCTTCACACAGATAAAAAAGCGAATACAGGTAACAATGAAGCTATAACTAAAAAGCATCCACAACCCATTTGCTCTGGATCATGAAACCTCAGATTAATGTTTATTTTTTGTAGTCTTCCCTCTCAGCCTGTGTTAACCCACCAGTCACAGTGTGATGACAAATCATTTGGGTCGCTCGATCTTTGCTCACGTTATTACGCTCAATGTTGCCACATCCACCGCACGGCACAATTTCTGTGATACTCTTCACCCGTGCAATCTTCCGTGGTACACACAACACTTAACAATCTCACACCTTATGTCTACCTCCACATATACCAACCATGTATGCAGCACGTTCTTTTTTCATTCGTTATCCTTTCAGTTGAAGTAAAGTCACCCGATCAAAAAGTAATTTCAAAACGAAAATTTATAGTTGAACCCACAGCCCGCTGTCTCTGCATTTGGGATTGCGACTGCCACTGCATCCAGGACCTCGTGTCGCACGAGGAATACGACGTTTGTCATAAGCTCAGTGACTACGAGGAACAGGCAGCCGGATTTATTGAGGGCGGATTGCCCAGCCAGGATTTGACAGGATGGCGCTGGTTCTGGTGGCGAATGAACTTCTATGCTATCAGCCTGTTCCTCTGCATGTTGTTTCTAGGTTGAGTATCTATATCGTCGTTCGATCTGAGAGCTTAAAGAGTGTTGTCCCAGTCATCGTGGTTGGCTTGCCCATTAAATTGTATCGCAGCACATCCGCCACTATAGTATATCGACTTGACTGCACTCTTTGGCAAAAACAAAAAATAAATCAATTTTCTAAAGACGTTTTATATGTTTTTTGGCAGGACTCCTTAAAGCCATCGTGGGTGCGCTCTGTCTGCAGCGCATTGATAGATGCGGCTATGATTACGTGCAACCGCTACAGAAGTATGACTATGCAAGCAGGTGGGTGGAACTGAAAAGCATCCACATAAACTGGGTCAATTTGCATTGTTGGTTTGCGATCTCTTCCTTCTTTTTCTTTTCATGGTTATTTCATAGATGGCGGCGATTTTTCATCAATACAGTGTTCTTCATAGTCGTGCCATTTATTTGCTGCTGCAAGTGCTTCACTCCGAACGAGGAGGACTTATTGATGGCCAACACTGAATGGCATTGCTCGCTAATACAGCGCAGTCTTTATGAAGACAGCAGTGGCGACGGCGAAGATGGAATGGCATGGAAAAAGCCTTGTGGACCATATTATGATGGTCACAATATCAATGACAACAATGAAGACGATGATGAGGAAACCATTCTAAGTCAAGTGCGGATGTCTTGTATCGTGTATAATGAGGGAAATTAAATTTTGCAAAAATCGATTTTGTTGCAGCATTTTGAAAGTGGACGGGGTTCAGGACCTGAAGACAACCAGTCGCCAATGTTGATGAGTGAATATCTACTTAGTACTTGTGAATTTGATGAAGGCGAAGAGGAACGTGACAAGAACTTCGTGATGAAAGCGCTGACTCAAAGTCGGGAATCCATAAAAACGCTGGTAAGTTAAATTTTTTATAATTGACTATTGTACGTTAGATACAGTGAATAAGAGTGAGAGCAGGTATAGTTAAAACATATAACAAAAGAGTGCAATAAGAGTCTTCTTGGTACGTTCGGGATAAGGATTAAGGAATTTGTCTTTAAAAAAACATCTAAAAGGTGAGAGCATTGAACTAGCAAAGATTTTGCGAAACTCAAACGTCAACACCAGAGGCATAGTATTTGAAAAGATTGTGCAATTACTCGATAACGCGAACGATATTCACGTAATAAGAAGAAGAAAGCGTGACGATATAGGCGCTCTTCCTAGTATTGAAACAGACGATGAGTTTGATGGTTAATAAGGATGAAACGAGTATATATTGCCATCAAACAGGACAGAGAACATCGACGAATTGAACAAAACTTTACAATAGACAGACATGACTTCGAGGTAGTACAGGACTTAACGCGTACCAATGATCTGCTATAGACACGGATAACAACAACAGTGTGGAGATCAAACAAAGATATAATCTTGCCAACTGCGGAAAAAACCCTCTTTAGAAAAACCAAGGTAACCTTTTCTTAGACCTCCTTCATCCCATATGGAGCAGGAAATCTAAATCGAAAACCCCTGGTCGTTTCGAAATAAAAGTACTCAGAATGATCTTTGGTCCCGTAAGCGAAGACGATGTGTGAAGAAAAAAAGCAACCACGAAAAATACGTGGGGCAGAAAATTTTAAAAAGGAGCCTTATGAGCTGTACCGCGATCCACGACATGAGCATATTTAGGAGAGTACGCATCACGAGACTACGATGGCTGGTACATATAAAGCGGATTGACATCAACTATTTGGCTCAACTGAAGAGTACCGACCTAAGGTAAAAAACAGGAGAGCTTGCCTGAGATTGGCGAAATATTTATGTTGATTGAGGCCCAAGGTTCACCCGAACTGTTATGCCCACCTAAGAAGAGGAAGATAGTCTGACAAGTATATTAAAACATTTTAAATATGGCAGACCTATAGATTCGTAAAGAGTTCACTCAGTGAAACGAGACTTGCCAAACTAATCTAACGCACACGCCCAAGCATGTGCCGACGACGTTGCCGCGTGCTCTCGGTTGGTTCCATCCTCCAAGCTGTCTGTTCCAGAGCACAGGCTGCGCTAAATCTAGTTGACACCTGGTGTGTTCAGGGCCGGATTAACCCTCAACGGGGCCCTAGGCAACCATCAATTTCGGGGCCCGTTTCACGTCTGTTCCCTTCTTTTTCGATTAAAATAAAAACTTATAGCTTTCATAACAATTTTATTGTCAAAACGTTATATCACTTAAATTACCATCTATATACATTTTAAACAGGTCGTTTCTACATTTGTTTTCGGCAAATTCATCATTTGCACTATCAAAATCAATTTTTCTCAATAAATCTGACTCAATGCAAAGTATACGTAACATGTCTAGTCTTTTAGCATCATTGATTTTTTTTAATTGCGAGAAGGATCTATCGGCAGAACAATTTGTGATCATCAATGTTAAAAATATCCGAAGAGCTATTTCTGTGTTAGGAAATACGTCGGCTAATTGATCTTCCATTAGAATCTTGTACAAATGACTATGAGTTTTTTGTGCATCAGTGTATCTGGAGTTCACGTAACTTTGGAATTGTTTCATTTCAATAAAAAATTCTTCCAAATCTCTGGAATAAAAACGAACTAAGTTGTTTATAGCTTCGTGGAGGTCTCCATCACTTAGAGAAAAGTTGATGAGAAATGCAAATCTCTCTGAAACTTTCATTTTTTTGATTTCGCTTTGAAGATTAGCAATGATTTCGAGGAAACCTTTTGTCCTAAAATCATCGCGAGGCGAAAATTCTACTTCTAGAGAATTTCCGTCATTAGGTTGTTTTTATCTACGACGAGTACGTTTTACGTTTTCTGTATAACCTACACCTGGTAATAATTGGTTCTTTTTCCTCGAAATCATTGAACTTTTCTAGGAATTAAACTAAAATCTCTTCTAAATATCCGTACAAAAAAACACACGTTTGCAAATCTGCTTTTTCACTTTGCAATGACTTACTCACTGAGCGCATAGCAGTCAAAATAGAGTTCCATAAAATCAACATGAAATCAAATTCGAGTTTTTGCAATTTATTCGCGATACACGTCGCGGTCGCCTCATAACGAATATCAGTATTTTGTGATTCATCATTAGCAATGATTTCTAGAGCCTTTAATATGATATCAAATGAAACGTAAACTGCATTCGTCGCATTCGAATGTGCTTCCCAGCGTGTAGTTGACAATGTCTTCAAAGTTTTCTCATTGTTTATTTTATTTCTTAATACGCCCCAACGATAGGTGGAGGCGGAAAAAAATTATATAATGGCGAAAAAATCTACTGCATAAAAACAGCACTTCACAGCATGCTCTCCAACCAAATTAAGGGAATGCGCGGGACTGGGAACATAGATCGCATTCTCATTCAAACTCAATATTTTTGCTTGCACACCTTTATACTTTCCGGACATGTTTAATCCGTTGTCATATGATTGTCCTCTAGAATTTTGAATATCTAAACCACAGTCTTCAGTTAGAAACTTTAAGGTTTGATTCTGATAGTGATACCTAGACATTCACCAGTGTGACCTTCCAACTGAAGAAAAGTTATAAGCCTTTCGACTTTTTGAAAATCGTTCGGAGAAACATATCTTAAAATAATAGACAATTGATCAACATGCTATACGTAAGGAGTTGAATCGACACATAAGCTAAAATACTTTGCCGAAGTAACTTCTTTTAAAATGTATGATCTGAATTTGTTATTTTTAATACGTTTTCCTTTGATCTAAATTCGAAAAAGTTAGATTTCGAATCAATGAAGTGAACTATTCAATTCAAATGCCAAAATGCGTTGCTTTAAAAACGCCAACAACTGCAATTTTAATGCTTTCCCTCAGTGTTTTATTCTCGAACATTCACGAAATGGTATTTTTCAAATGATACATTCATTTATTTGTCATCCATCATTAACCATTTACTCATTCACCATAGTAGTTGAAATTTCCGCTTGCACCCTCTGTTCCAAAAATAATCGAAATTTTTCAAAATAAAAACAACCAGTATACATTTTGAGATAATTTTTTTGTATTATTCAATGTACTCTCCTTTCACTTCGATACACTTCCTTGCACGCCCATACAATTTGTCGTCGCCAATTGAAAGCGGTCAATTGAGTTTTATTTATTTGAGTAAAATTTATTTTCAGTTCTTATTATTAATGTTCAGAAGTCTTTTTAATTTTTCGGGGGCCCCCTAAAATCGGGGGCCCTAGGCAACGGCCTATTCTACCTAACCGTTAATCCAGGACTGGGTGTGTTAGAAACTTTCTCTCCGTCAATACTCTTGAAATTGATTTTGACCTCTTTACGAGACGCAGAAAATTGACCAGTCTGACCCAACTGACACTTAAAGGCATCAACATCCCCTTTTACGAAATCAACATCTTGGAGTAATCTTAGATAACATCTTTCTTTGGTCTAAAAATATCGAGTCGAAAACAGATATGGTACTGTCAGTCTTCTGGTAATGTAAGGGAGCCTATGGCAGCACATGGAGTCCGTCACAGAATCCAAAGGGCCTTTCTTTGGATTTATACACGGCTGTGATTAGACCAATCGTCTCCTATGTGTCAATTGTTTGATGGACCAAAATCTCACTCAAATATATTATTGCCTCATTCGCTAAATTTCAAAAAACAATATGTCTCGGCTGTCTCCCCAGCACTCATAAAGCTGCTCTAGACACACTGCTGAATCTCCGTCCCGTTGATACTCCATGGGGTGCACTCTGCACCCTCGTTTAATGAGATGTGGTCTCTGGTTTCACGAGCAGCATATCTTCTGACTCACCTCTAATAAGTATGCCGTTCGACACGATGATTCCAGAGGCTGAAACTGGGTCAAAAATACACCGTCATCTTTCCTTCAGTTCAGGACAGGTTCATCCCAGAGTCTGAACCAGGAAAGGATTGTTATCGAATCTTCACAGATGGTTCCAAAATGATGATGGATCTGGCGCTGGTGTCTTTGTGGAGAGTAATGACATACCCGTGGCTTGATGGTTAGTATGTCCACTTGCTAAGCCAGAGGTTCGAGGTTCGAATCCCAGCAAAGGCAAAAATGTTATTTCACGGGTATCGTCTTTCGCGAGGAATTGGCAAGTCCTCCGTTAGTAAATTCATTACCATAAAAAGCGCTTTCTCAATTAGCCGTTCGGAACCGGCAGAAAATTGTAGGTCCCCCCCATTCCCTCACAAGGCATGTTTGTGAGAAAAGCGCTAGGCCCAGAGGCTCCTCGCTCTGTTGCGCCACCCTTCAACTGCACTCCTCATAAGGAACACACGCATCAGTCTTCTAAGCGGAGGTGTATGCTATCCAAATTGCTTTAAGGTACGTTACGAGCAATGGGTAAATGGGAAAAGAATTTGTGTGTACAGCCACAGCCAAGCTGAGCTTAAGGCTCTACTCAACCCGCCAACTTTACTTAGAAAGTGTTCCAGGAATACAAGACATCTCTGAATGCGGTTGGAAGACTTTATTCTTTTAATCTGGTTTGAGCTCCAGGCCATGACGGCACGAGTGCAAACGAGATCTACCATAAACTTCCAAGGCAATGATCTCAGACAGCTTTCTCAGGACCTGAACCATCGTCTGGTTCGCTGGGGTCCTCAGAGAGGGCTTCAATTAATGATTGGCTATATTTTAAGGGCACAACCATAGATGGAATGCATCCATTTTATCAGAAGACCAAAAGCCTGCAACATTTTTGCTATCCCGTGTAGCAGATAAGAGCGTAGAAAGTTTATTGGCGTTGTAACGGGGCACTTCTCTTTTGCCAGGCATTTAAACGTGTTAGGCTTAAGTGATACCACACACTGTGAATCACGTGGAGAGGAAGACGACACTGCGAAGACGACACAGATTCTAGGTGCAGTCACAGTAAATGCTGATAATCTAAGCTCCTTATCATGGCAGCGTCTTTTGGATTTGCTACGAACCTCAGAAAAGCTAAAACAAATAAAAGTTGCTATCTGGTAGTATAATGGACCGCTATTTAGATCTGAACGCTCCAGTTAGTTTTTGAAAATCCTCCGACAGAAGAAAAAAACATTGAGACTAGGAATTGGGTACCAAATTTTAACATCAACTCGATGGCCTAGGTCATGGTCGAACTATCGTTCAAGAAGAGACCCGCTTTAGACCACATTGTCACGGAATTTGATAGACAACTTGGGTGCAGTGTCCTTGTCTCGAGTAGCTCTGTCGAATAATGAGTAAAACGCTCACTGACAGGATGAGCTATGCTAAGGTTTGATCGTAAGGAACAGGATATCAGCAAATTGTTCAAGTTTACACGGCAATTGAAAATCAACAGTCATATTTTCTATAACATGACTTTCGCCTGGAAAAGAATAATAAAACAATTTGTGATTTGTCTTCAAGCCAGCAGTCGTTCTTTTTATATGATAGACTCCTGGAATTTTTTAAGAAATTTCGACTGTTTATAATTTTGGCTTTCCTTGTTTTATTGGTGCTGACAAATAAAGAAGCGAGCTAAGCTTACATTCCCCATTTCTTTTCAAGCGAATGATAAGCAATGATAAATGTTGGGGTTCTTGCAAACGATATCATGAAAATATTCATCCGCGCTTCAATAAAGTTCTTTGATAAAAACGTAGATAAGCGCACATTGTCCTTCGGCAGTGGTGAGACCTCCACAGTAAATACAATCATAAATCAATTATTTTGTACAATGTAAGTTTGCACGTGCATTTATCCCATCATGTGTGAATCCATTTAGCATTTCGCCACATAAACTTTAATAATAACGCTCTAGGCAATATTGTATTGTATAATGTTCGGTTTCCGACTTTCCATCCAGGGCTTGAATGCGGCATGCCTCCCCACCAGGGAGTTATTGTAAATTTATGCATTTATTTGATTTAATTTTCCAATCGAATTATTGTGCAATCAGAGTGTTTTCATTGATTTCAACAACCACACTGCACTTATATAGCAACAAATGGTCTACAGCCAATAACGACTGTTAATATCTTTATGGGGTCGTTAAAATTTTGTTTTTATTTTATTTTATTGTTTGTGTTGTAGGATTCCTGGACCTGACAATATTCTGCTCTTGCTTGCTACGAATAAAACACAGCGGGGCTTTTAACGAAATAATTTGTTTCTGTATCAGTGGTCGTGTCATCGAGGTGAATCGTGATGTTGACTTAGCTAAAATGTATTTTGGCAACTACTTAATTCGAAAACAAAGCTGATGTGTCTACACAAGCATTACCCAATGAGTGGAAATAATAATATTATGTCTGAAGCTGGGAAATTTAAAGGACGTACTTTTAACGGAATGAGCGCGTTATGTTCAATGACGAAACAATTTTTTTTTAAAGTTTATAGTAAACTAAAAATTTGTTAAAGAACAATTTAATTTATTCTTACTATATAAATTTATTTACTTTAATTTATTAATTTACTTAGTCAGTGGGCAATCGTGTGATGCTTCTTTTACAAAGGCTGGGGTATGACTCAGGGTGTCCAGGGTCTACCCAAGGAAGCTTCAAAAGACTTGGGTTACTGCAGTCCAACTTTTCTAAATTATACGCGAAACGGCAGGTTGAATTTTAATTAACTCTAAATTTATTACAATATTTTCTCTCAGGATAAGGTTTACAAATTAACAAATTTAATTTTCAGTGTTAAGAAAAAGCAAGTTTTATGATTTATTGAACAAGGTCGATTTCTGGTGCTGGTCCACGGAAAGGTCGGTATCGATCTTCAATGGTGTAGTGGCGGCGGTTTCTCTGGGGATACGGTTGCGACCCACGACAGCTACTTCCTCTGTCGGCGGCGGTGAACTTCTGCCTAGATCTGCGTTAGGCAGGGCGTTCTATCGGTAGCAGCAGATTTCGTAGCAAAGTGCTTGCGTGCGTGACAAGCAAAACAATTTATCGTCGGCGGCGGACTTCGTAGAAAGTGCCTGCGTTGCATCCAAGGCAGAGAAATTTATCGGCGGCGGCGGACTTCGTAGAAAGTGCCTGCGTTTACTGGGGGCGAAACACTCTGTCGGCGGCGGCGGATTCCGTAGAATAGGTCTGCGACTACGTACCACGGTGAAAACTCCCTTTGCGGAGACACAATGCCTAACCAAGGAAAATCTAAAATTCTAAACGCCCAGCTGGAAACAGGCCACAGCGATTAAATTTCCTTTACGGAGGCGCAAAGCCTTCAAAGACCGAACAAGGAAAGTCTTAACGTCCAGCTGGAAACAAGCCGCAACGATTGAACTTCCTACACGGACTTTGCGGGGACGCAGTGTCAAAAAAACTAACTAAGGAGAATTCAAACGCCCGGCTGGAAGCAGGCCACAACGATTAAACCTCCTGCACACGGACTTTAAGGCGACGCAACGTCTAACAAAAACTAATTAAGGAGAATTCAATCGCCCGGCTGGACACAAGCCGCTACGATTAAGTTTCCTTCACGGAGACGCAACGTCTAAAAGTTAGGAGAATCCAGACGCCCGCCCAGCTGAAAACAAGCCACAACGATCAAATTTCCTTTAAGGAGAAGCGAGAAAAAGTAACAAACAAGAAAATTCTAATTGTCCGACTGAGATCAAGCCACAACACTCTTACTTACTTACTTAGGGTGGGCATTACAGTTCGGGGTGAACCTGGGCATCAACCAACATCCTTCTGTAACGACTTCAATTTCGGGTGAGCTCTCTCCAGTTTCGTACTCCAAGTCGGTTGAGGTCTTCATCAACTTGATTGCGCCACCTAAGACGAGGTCTTCCCCTTCCGCGATTTCCCTGCAATGTGCTTTCGAAAACCCGCCGAGCCGGAGCGTTTGGGGTCATCCGCTCTACATGGCCCAACCATCGTAGCCTCGCGATGCGTACTCTTCTGGCTATGCCCATGTCGCGGTACAGCTCATACAGCTCGTTGTTGTATCTTCTTCTCCACACATTGTTTTCGCATACGGGACCAAAGATCATTCGGAGAATTTTTCTTTCGAAACGACCAAGAGTTTCCTCATCCGCTTTCGATAAGGTCCATGCTTCCGCGCCGTATAGCAGGACTGGGATGATTAAGGCCACAACACTCAGAACCCTATAATTCTTTTCTCTGACTTTTGTTGATCATTTTACCTCTACTCATTAACTTTATCACTGAAACCGAATGTGAGCCATATTCGGTCCGTGATAAATTTGCATGAAAAATTGGATGGGTATTGCCAATGTATTTCCCAATAAGAAATTGCACAAGAAGTGATAAGGCACGAAGAAGTATACAATGTTTGGCCTTCATAGCCCAGCGAGTAGGCATATACTTTATAATTATAACGCAGAGCACTTCTCTATAAATTATATGCGAAAGGGTTATCAAGGAAGTTCTGCACTTTAATGGAAAGAATGTATGATGAGACTTGGTCAAAAGTTTGGAACGGTGAAAATATTTCTGAGCCATTTCAAACAAAATTCGGTGTGAGACAAGGATGCTCCTTGAGCCCTTTGCTATTTGCATTGTTTATCGACGATATAACAGATTACTTACCAGGAGGCATTGAATATGGTAATCATAAAATAAAAGCCCTTTTATTTGCGGACGACATTGTCATAATGGCTAATACACCTGAAACTTTGCAAATGATGATAAACAGACTGATCGAGTACTGCAACATGTGGAACCTTACTGTAAATCTGGAAAAATCCAAAGTTATGGTCTTCAAAAAGAACTCCGGAAGAAGCGCAGGAAATGAGCATTGGTCTTTCAACAATCAAGCCATAGAAGTAGTCAGAGAATATAAATATCTTGGGGTATACAGTATACTTCACGCCAACCCTCAATATGGAGAGACACCTTAAAGAAAAACTGGTGAACGCCAAATCAGCAATAAGCTCAACTTGGAATACCTGCTTCGCAAACAAGCATGTAGCTCACAGCAGTAAATATCGAGTGTTTGAAGCTGTATCGGAGTCTGTGTTATTCTATGCGGCGCAAGTGTGGGGTGCCAAACAGTATGAAACACTAGAGAAACTGCTGAGATATTTTGTGAAAAGGATCTTTCAACTGCCAACTTCTACTCCAAATTATGCGATAATGCTCGAAACTGGACTATCACCGCTCTTCATCAAGACCCTTAAGCTTCAGGTGGATTATATCCTAAAAGTGCTGAATATGCCTAACGGAAGACTACCCAAGATAGCTGCACTAAAAACAATCAGGAGCAAAACCGGATGGTTTGGTGAATGGATGGATCTGGCAAGTGCATGTGGTACCCCGCTGAATCTTGACATCGAACAACATACCCTATGGAAGCCAATTCTCTAATATAGCATCCAACAAATCTCAATGATGGTTAAGCTAAGAGTGGAACTAATTAAACTCAATTATATACCACACCGGGAGGATCTACCAGTAATATGCAGCATTTGTAACCAAGGAGTTCGAGAAGATGTTGTTCATTTTTTGGGAAAATGCCCAACACTAAGAGAGACACGATACACGAAGATACTATTTCGGCGTAGACTTTCTAGACGAAGAAGGTATTACTTTTTGCTAAATGAAGTGGATGTGAAGAAATAAAATAACTATTGTAGAGTAGCTCTATCTTACCGGGAAAAAATAATATTATGAAAACTTTTCTGAAAAATCATGAAAATATCGATAGAAGCAATAACTAAATATGCAATTTAATAAAATATGAAGTATGTATTTATAAAATAGAAATTATGTCTAAATTCCAAATTGATTATATGTATTGTACACACTAATGTTTATAATGTTTGAAAACTAATAAATAATCTTGAACTAAACTAAACTTGAACTAACTTTATAATTAAATCACGCGAGAGATAATTTCGATAGAAATAAATACTGCACTGTTTTGGTGCGGCCTTTTGGGAGGAGGTAGGGAAAAGAAAATGTGACGCTTCGTCATAATGGGCATTAGAGTTTGGGGTAAACCTAGGCTCTAGCCAACATATTTCGTCCAAAATTTCGATTTCAGGAGAGGGCTCTCCAGTTTCAAACTCTAAGTCGATTGAGGTTTTCTTTCACTTGATTGCGCTACTAAGACGAGGTGTCCCCTGTCACGACTTCCCACCAATGCTCTTTCTCTTCTTTCTTCAAGCCGGAGTGCTTATTTATATGTGCTATAAATATCCCTGTCATACTTTTTTAGCAATGTTCCTGTTGCGGTACAGCTCATACAGCGCTTCTGTCACTATTCAGCTAACACAGTTCGTTGTTAAATATTTCTTTCCGCATATTGTCTTCGCATACGCGACCAATAAATCATTCGGAGTACTTTTCTTTCGAAACGGTCAAGGGTCACTGTGAATTCTCCAAAGTCATCCTGCATAGTTGTTTGAGTTTTGCAGGCATGCCTAAACAAGACATTGTTATGTACAGCTCGTCTCTGTAAATACTTTTATACGCGGCCTTGAAATCAATAAAAAAATGGTCGATATCGATATTTCATTTCTCGATTTTTGCAAGACTGTACCGTAATGTGAAAATTGGTCTATTGTGGACTTCTCTGGTCTAAAACCACATTGATAAGGACCTATGAAGTTGTTCACGTGGGTTTTCAGACGTTTACATTTTACAGCAGACAAGATCTAATAAGCGACGTTAGGGAGGCTTATTCCTCTATAATTGGTGCCAATCTGTGGGTTTCTCTTCCTTAGGATCGGGCAAACGATACTGAGGTACGATTCATCGGGCATGTTTTCTTCCGACAGAATATTGCAGATCAGCTTGTACATGCTCCTTTCCAACTGGTCCCCAGCTGCCTTGAAAAGTTAGGCATCAAGGCCATCTGCACCTGCAGTCTTATTTGATTTAAGTTTGTATATGGCAAGCTTAACTTCTTCTAGGTCGGGAGGACAATCTTGATCATCGTACAAATTAATTGGGGCAATCTGCCTGACAGCGCAATTAGTGTCTCCAACGAACGCAGTGAAACAGTTGAAGTGATCTTTCCAGATCCTCAGTAGCAGCTGCGTCTATTGCTATGTTTCCCTGCTTGTCTTTACAGGCTTGAGTTGAGGCTTGCCACCCTGGCAGGATCTTTTTACCTTTTGGTAAGACTTCCGAACCTCATTCCGGTCATGGCATCTGTCCATTTCCTCAAACGAGTTCTTCTCACGATGCTTCTTTTTCTTTTTGAAAATTCGGTGTTCCTCCCTTCTTCTCTCCTTGTAAATCTAAGACCCTGAATCTCAGAGGCTGCGGTTCTGATGGCTTGTTGACATTGCTGCCACTGGTCTTCAACACTTAATGCTGGCGGCATAAGATTCAAGGATTTTTCGATGGACACTCGATTGGAGAAGGCACTGGTAATCTTTTGCAACTGTAGCTTTCTGACGTCATATGGTTTCACATGCGAACAACAAGGTAATGCTCCGAATCAGAATATGCCCTCTGAGCAAGTACGAACAACTATCACACGGGAAGAGTACCTTACGTCGATCGCAACATGGTCAACCTGGTTGACGGTCGATTGATCTGGTGGTTGCCATGTACCTTTGTGAATGTTTAGATGGGGGAAGTGTGTACTACTAACAACAAGATTAAGCCCCGCAGCAAAATCGATAAGCCTGAGTCCGTTTTCGGATTTTTTGTCATGCAGACTTTTTTTGCTGAGTTTCAAGGACGATTTTTACGTCATGTTTCGGACATTGCTCACATGTTTCTGTTGCAAGAAAACTTCTGCAAGAAATGTCTGGCGGTCTGTCTGACAGTGACTTGCAAGTGGAAACTGCGAAACATGTTCGATCGCGACAGTCCTTGCATAACTTCTTGCGAGTATTTGCGATAAATTTCAGGTTGAAACCGGTTTCCATTGACTTGCGGCAGTTCTTGCAGCTTACTGAAATAGTTTCGTATATATCGCACTCGCGGCTGGTTGGTCAAAAAAGAGTACGTGAATTGTCTCGCGATTGAACGTTACGAGTGTTATCCGTATTTATGGATGTTAAAAATCTCAGCGTCGAGAGGAGGAGTCTATCCTTCGTTAATATTGAATCACGGAATCGAGTGTCCTGCTTTTTTAAAATAGGGCTTACTTTTAGTAACAAAACTTCCAAATAAACTGGGGGTCATCCAAGTGAGATTGAAATATTGTTGAGCGTCTTCTATGTTTAATTCGTTAATCGCTTTTTCGTTCTTTTCCATAAAATTGTAATTGCAGCTCCTAATCGTTGACGTATTCTCGCCATGACTTCACAATTTTAAATAAATAACCAAATTTCTTGTGACATTAATGACTCTCCAGTGTAGATACCTCTGCAATAAATTGCGACAGTATATGATGCGCGAGCTTCTTGCAAGACATTTATTGCAGAAAAAATTACAAGAATTCGTATAGCAGTGTAAACGCTGCTGCAAGAAACTTCTACAAGACTTCCGCGAGTTAGCTTGCAAATGGAAACGCGGCCTAACGAGGAACTCATCCGACACCTTATACCCAATATCCTTTCCTCGTATTGAAAGACCCTGAGAGACATTTAAACCAATTATGTCGGAGAAGCTCAATCAGGGGTTTCTGCTTTTATGACTGCTGAAATTCACCGTTGATTCTGTAAGTCGAGGAATCATCCTGAGGTTCGGACGGTCAGTCATTACTCGCAGAGCAGTTAGTGTTATTTTTTCTTTTTCTTCGTCCCTTTGTCAATATTCGCTTTCACTAGTTTGGCAGGTCACCTCCAGTTGGAGGATCTCAGTACCCAGTGAATACCGCGTCGAGGTGAAGAAATCCCAATTGACGTGTACTTACAAGTTGCATCATATATGGATGCGCTAAGTTGACTCCAATCAGAGACTTCACGAATAATACACGTTTATTTTACTTATGTAAGCACATAGTACCTAAACGGCAAACACTACAACTGGTAAAGCCAAAATCATCTAACTTTGGTTCTAGTTGACTAGCAAATGCTGTTTTGGAAGACTGTCCGCTTCTGATAATCACTTTATGGGTTTACCCAACAATTCAAAAATAGAATCGTTTTGGCGACAAGCGTCGACGAAAGAACGGCAACGAAGAATTCAAGTGTTGAGTAAAAAATAATTAAAGAAGCACAGAAATATAGTTGCAAGGAAAATATTTCTCCTTTTCAATTCATACGTCCCTTGTTCCCTATTTAAACCTCATGACATAAGATTGCTACAAACGAATCACTTCATACGTAGTTTTCTCTTCTTGTGCCATTTAACCACTTCATTATATTTTTATCATTGTAGACAATCAAAAATTCCACAGAAACATAAATTCATAAACCCAAAAGCCTTAAAGCCATGAAATAGCTCACTTTACACATTCCTCTAATCCCAATTAAAATCCCCCAATCAATTACAAGACAACTTTCCATATGCTTGCACACAGTAATTATTTAAGCTCGACATTATTAGACATGTGATGAGCCAATGACTTCCTGTTGACTTCTATTTAATGCACCAGCCGTACACCACCATCTTCGCCACTCAACCCAAATCGTAGTGTTTATGTCTTCGAGCCAATCCCCATCAGGCAGCAGTGAATGCCCCAATGACTGCCAACCCCTTCGATATTTTAATTCCAATTAAGAAATTAATTACAATTAAGAATTGTAAGCAACTGGGGTTAGAGGATTACTATATTAAGCGAATGATAACGACCGCCAACGAAGCAGAAAAGGTTTCAGCAGTCGTCTCACCGCCCACGCCTTGATTTGATGGGTGGAAGAGGAATTAAATATTCCTTTTCAACTGATTTCTTCGAGAATCCTTTTCAAATGAGGAAAACTTTTCAAATCGCTGCATTTGCTTTTTCAATTTTTCTTTTACTCTGCAGTGCAGATAATGTCTATTCTTTTAATTTTATTTTAATTAAAATTCACACATAAAATTGATTCAACTAATCTGATGACATCTCGTGAGATGCAGAAATCAGTCGCACACAACGAACAATATTAAATTATTTCTACACACCGACAAGATAATCAAATAAAAATATTAATTTTCAGCTGAAGTCCCATAACAGCGAGGACCTTGATCAGGACAATCCACTAATGACGGAGGCAGCGGATCTTGTGCGACGACTTGTTGCAGCTCGAATTGTCTACCGCACATTTGAGACACCCCTACAGCATGTGGATGTGCCTGTGGGTCAAAAATATTCAATTCAAGGATACTTTGTGCCGTCATTGGGACCAGGCTATCAGTTTATTACCCCGAATCCCTTGTGGCAACATCGACGAATCTCGACTGTAAGTTCGATAAATCAATTTTACTTCTTAATATAATTTGGTTTCGTGTTTCGAAGGGTAATGCGAGCCATGTCCTTCAGCCACCAAATGCTCTCCGAGCAAAGGACTTTCACCGGGTGTATAAGAGCAAATTGGAAGTGTTGGAAGCTGGTGATTTATCAGCGGCCCCACCAGTAAATGCGCCATGCATTAACAACACAAACGCCACTAATGATAGTCAATTGGCAGCAGTGCTGAATTTACAACAGGCTTCCTCGTCGAAACTACCACCACCGATGATGATGGCCTCACCTGTGGATAAATCCCTGCCAATGGCTAATGACGTAGTAAGTGAACATGAGCCTGAGACTTCAAATGACACCATAACTAGGAGCCACCGAGTCGATGATGCAAATAATGGAAGCAATTTGAAGGCTAAACAAAAGGATTTACCAAGAGGCTCTCAATGAGCAGTGCTGCGCCACGCCGCGCCGAGCCACTCCGACCGACGAGTAATTATCCTCCCATCTCATATACCCCAACATAGGACGATGACACCCCATCGGGCTTGTTAGAGATAATCTCTGTTTAACGTGTGCAATGTGCATACATGCTGGCCCTTATGTGTCACCTGTCGGCTGTCGCCTAGTTCTACTCACACCGATGTGACCCGTAGTTGTGCATATTCTTATACTGACGACAGGCCGGCCGCGCCGTTGATATGCTTGTGGAGAAGAGTGTTAATGTGAGAGGAGGAAAATGTCACTTGAACCGACCAGAGGAAGTGCAAGGATTTAATGTGCTGGTGGCTAGGGCAAGGTTTTGTTATGGACTGAAGTGGGATTATAAGTTGGAAAATGTTCATCGGCTTAAAAGCTGACAGGTTTGTGTGTTTAATGATGTTGATAGCAATTAGTGTGATGTTTTTTTTATTTTGTTTTTGGGTTTTAAAATAAATGTATGCATATTTTTTTTTCTTGAATCTTAAACTTTTGATGCTTTTGACTGAGAGTCGACAGCAGATTCTTCCAAACAGAGCTTAAGTATTTGAGAAGGGTCGTTATGCAATCATAACAAGAAACTAATGTGTTTCGATAGAAGGACGAAGGAACAAAAGTAGGAGGAAATGATGAGTGGTATTTGAACTTTGACCAGCTGCTTTCTTATGATCCATTGTTTTAAATGTGCTCTGTTTCTGTTTTTATTTATTTATCTGGCTTAGTTCAAGCAACATACATACAAACTAAAAAGAAAACTTAAATATTTACAAAAATTACTTTCTAAAGTACTAAATACTATTTACAATAAATATTATTAAATTAAAGTTACTATAATTGAGAAGCTAAGGCAAATTTAATTAGGAAGTTGAAAATGATTAGAGGATAATATAGCTTGCGTTAAAATCAAGAATATCCTGTGCACCATTGGCTAAGCGCAACATTCGAGTAATGGGGTTAAAATGGCCATAGTTAGTGCGGTGAGTGGGAAGGTTGTAAAAAGGGACTACGAGGATTGGTATTAAGGTAAAAAATTTCAAGGAGAGATTCAATTGCCCCAGTCATTATTTGGTGTACAAAAAGTATGTCAGCAATTGCACGACGTTTAGCGACGCTTTGTAACTGAATTAGTTGTAGACGATCTTCGTATGGAGGTAGGATGAGAGGGTTTGACCACGGTAGATGGCGTAAGGCAAAGCGAAGGAATCTACATTGGACGGCTTCAATTCTATGTGACTGAGTGATTTGATAGGGGGACCAAACCTGAGATGCGTACTCTAGGGAAGGTCTGACAAAAGTTATGAATAGTGATTTGGTTACATAAGGGTTGGAAAATTCTTTAGACCACCGTTTTATGAAACCAAGGGAAGCGTTCGCCTTAGCGATAATTTGTTCTATGTGGAAACGAAAGTTGAGCTCTTTATCACAAAAAACTAAAAGGTCTCGAATAGAAGAAACAACTGGAACGGGAGCCCCACAAAAGTCATAAGTCCGAGGGAGAGTAGGTATTCGTTTTCGTGAAAAAGTAATGAATTGACATTTACTCACATTAAGATCAAGTAGATTCTTATGACACCAATTAAGAAAAGAATCTAAGTCATGTTGAAGTAAAGAATTATCACGAGGTGTCGACATTGACTTCATGATTTTTATATCATCTGCATAGATTGAAAGATTTGAGTGCGAAATAATCATATTGACATCGTTTTTATTTAGTATTTAGTATTTATTTCAATCGAAAACGCTGTACAGTAAGAATAAATTCTTATAATAATACAGGTAGTGTTTTAAGTTACAATTAGTATTAAAAGTAATGTCTTATTAAAAATCATTATGCAAAATTAAAGGGATGGGAAGAAAAGAGAGAAAGAATCAAAGTCTTTCAAAATCATGAATTTTCTTATATCTATATATATAAAGTAGGATGTATGTATGTATGTATGTATGTATGTCCGGGGTATACTCCTAAACCACCCAACGGATTTTTATGAAATTTTCAGGGTAGACATAGTTTAGTCCAGAGATGGTTCCTGTCAAGGTTTGATCCCCATATTCCCACAGGAACGGGGTTGGGAATGGAAACTTAGAATCTACGGGACAGATTTCAAAAATTCTTTTAGCATTAGTTGTACTACATTATTCGCCTCAATAAGTAACTTAGACAATAATTCATCCCTATTATCCCACGGGAACAGAAACGGGAACGAGAACGGGAATATTAAAGTTACTTAACACATTTCAAAAATTCTTTCAACTCTAGGATGTTACATTATCCCTCAGTGACATAGACTTACATTTCATTCACATATTTCTATGAGAACGGAAGTCCCACAGAAACGGTGTTGGGAATGGAAACCAAGAAGCTACAGGACAGATTTCAAAAATTCTTTCAGCACTTAGAAGCTACTGGACAGATTTCAAAAATTCTTTCAGCACTGGGATACCACATAATCACTCAGTAACTTAGCGAAGACTTCATCCCTATAATCCCACTGGAACAGAAACAGGAACGAGAACGCGAACCTTAAAGTTAATTAACCGATTTTAAAAATTCTTTCAACACAGACTTATATTTAAGCTATCTAACAACAAAATTAAAGAGACTGCAAATTTAAAGAAAACCTATTCAGCAGAAAATACAATTGGTTAACATTTATGTTCCTCAGTAAAATAGTAATATTTAAAGAGATTTGAATTCCTAGCTAACATAGTTTTTGCTGTCTTGAGTGAAGAAATAAAAATTATTAATTGATTTTGAACAAATCATATTGTGCTCTGCTCTGATCTCTGAGACATTAAACGAAAAAGATAACAACATAATTAGAGAGGCTGCAAATTTACCAAAAATCTATTTAGCGGAAAATACAATTGGTAAATATTTGTATTCCACAATAAAATAGTAATATTTAAAGAGATTTGAATCCATAGCTAAAAGACGTTTGTTTCTGCGGTATACTACTAGGCCGAAAGGGTTTCTATAATACTTTATAGTTTAGTCCAGGGATGGTTCCTGTCAAAGTAGGATCTCAATATTCTCACGTGTTTGGTAAAGGAAACCTAGAAACTACTGGACACATTTCAAAAATTCTTTCAGCTTTAGGATGCCACATAATTCCACAGTAAAAAGATTAAATTTCATCCCTTATTCGCACGGAAGAGGAAAAACCAGAACGGGAACCTTAAAAGTACAGACCCGAGCAAAGCCGGGCGGCTCAGCTAGTTATATATATATATGCAAATTAAAATTAAGTTTAGTGAGAAGATTCCAGTGATAGATATGTAAATAGTAAGAATAAAACTGTTTGTGTCCAATCTTGTTCCTAAGTGACAAAGGGAGATGATTCCAAACTTCCACAGCATGAATGAAAAACTGGCGACGTGAGGTGACGCAACTATGTGTTTTGGGTCGTATCGTTTAGCTTCGAGCAGAAGCCGACAGGTTTAACTCAGCAAAAAGATAACCCGGCGATCTATTTTTCATTATTTTGACGAGTAGAGACAAACTTTTGAATCGAAAGAAGCAGCGAAGGTTACATCCCAGAATTTGACGCGCATAACTTGAAACGTGATCATATTTACGTAGATTATACACAAACCTAGTTATAGAGTTAAACGCCATATTGACTTTTCAGAGTGATTCAGAGTCCATGTCAGCAAAGATTTCACAACCAAAGGTAAGGATTGGTAAGATTAGAGACTTGGCCAATTTCATTTTAACTTCGATGGGTAAGAAGAATCTAGTACTCGATAAGCTACGAAGTGAGGCATATACTTTTGAAACTGTTTTATTGATATGGTCACTCCAAGTAAGAGTATTATTAAAAATGATTCCAAGGTTCCTTACTTTCGAGACCATTTCGACCACCTGACCATTCAGGACTATGTCTGGGAAATCATCAAAATCTAGTTGTTGGGTGCTTATCGGTATACACTTAGTTTTAGTCGGATTAAGTAATAGCCGGTTTTCAACTGACCATTGGTAAACTGAAGCAAGATCTTCATTAGTTCTTGCTATTGCGTCTTCGACAAGCCCCAGACGGAAACTGCAATAAATTTGAACATCATCCGCATAGATATGACAGGAGGAGTTATTCAGAACAGATGGCAGATCGTTTATAAATAATGAAAAAAGTAAGGGTCCCAGTATCGAACCTTGTGGCACACCTCTTTTTAAGTCAAGGAATGATGACAGTTTACCTTTGTTGAATACTGCTTGTGATCGATGATACAAGTAAGAGAAAATAAGTTCGGTTGTGAGATTTAGAGACTGCATCACATCTTTGAAATTTTTGCTTGAGTTACTAAGAAGATTAATGTTCAAATCACCGCAAAGTACAACATTATAAGTTCTAAGCGAAACCTCACTAATAACAGATTCAACAATTTCAGAGCAAGCCACGTTTGGTGGCATGTAAAGCGAACCAACTATGCAATTGTTTCCTGCGTTTAAAATTTCAATAAAAATAAATTGACTACTACAATCCTCATCAGAACTTAGTACCACACGAGATCTTAAATTTTTTCGCAGGTAGATAGCTGCACCACCACCTATTCTATCACAGCGATCAGCACGATATAGTTTGAAACCACGTAGAGAAACAAAGTCATCTTTGATATTAGGGTTGAACCACGTCTCTGACACACAAACAATGTCTACTTCACTCATAACAAAAGTCTTTCGAAATTCGTCAATTTTATTCATAAGACTGTGCATTTAGATGACAAATGCTTAGACCCGATTTTTGTCTGCATAAAACATTAACCAACGAACCCAGGTTTTCACGTCTGCTGTGGATGCTATTGTGATTAGACATAATCTAATTATTTTGAATAATAAAAGAGAAAAAATTGAACAATAACAGTAGTATAGTAATATTGAAGACAAAAAGAAAGGCTCACTGGAAATTTCTCTTACAATAAAGCAACAAGAAAAAAGAAAAAAAAAAAAAGAGAAATAAAAGTAAGAGAAGAAAACTAAAACAAGAAAGCAAAGAGGAAAAGTAAATAAAAATTAAAACGTTACAGTTGCTGTCGCTGATCTATTGTGTGTTGTTTTATCGCAATCATTTAAAGATGTGCCCATTGCATTTCTCAGCTCTTCCGTTGAATTTATTTGTATAGGAGATTGGTCAGGTGCTCTGCGTACGAAGAGGTTTCCATTAAAATTGTGTACAGACGTGATGAGCGCTCGTTGTTTGAAGTTTAGCGCCTGGCTATGTAGTTGGTAGGTCCGTTTAGTTAAACTCTCATTTAAGTGGAATCATTTAAGCTATCGTTGATAGCAAAGACAAAAAGGAGAGGACCGAGATGGCTACCTTGAGGCACACCGGAAAAGGGAGAAATGGGAATAGATAAGAAACTTCTAAACAATGCCTTAAGTAAGTAAGTAAGTAGTTTTATTGAGGCATATATAACTCAGTACATGTTTTTACTTATAAACTAGATTTAATAAATTGGTCGACTTAATGATATGTCTGACTTCATCAAAGTTTAAGAAAATGCAATTTAAATTAATTTCATTAAATTGATTGCATTGTAAATTAAGCTTACATTATTATTAAAGTGTACACTTGCTCCCGGTGTACAATCTCAGCTTTGCCTTTTTGGCCTAAACAATGCCTTATAGATGCAGTGTTCGAAATAGGATTTCATCCATTGGATAAAATGTGGGGGAAATTCAAAAGCACCTAACTTCAGATAAATTATATGGTGTGAGATTTTATCGAAAGCTTTCGAGAAGTCCGTAGTGATTACGTCAACCTCGTAGCCATGTTCCAGAGCACAGAGCGTCGTAGAAACAAATTGGGTTAAGTTAGTCGTGGTAGATCTTCCCTTTAGAAAACCATGCTGCAGTGGAAAAGCAATAGATTTACAATGAAAGTATAACGAGTCATAGACAATGCTTTCAAAAAGCTTAGGAATAGAGGAGAGTTTATCAGTAGGACGGAAGTTGGAGATATCACTTTTACTGCCTTTCTTATGAATTTGAAGTATGAATGAATCTTTCCATAATGTTGGAAAAACTGCTTGCGAGAATGAGAGTTGAAATAAGGTTGTTAGGGGTTGACAAAGTACGTTTATACATTTTTTAGGAATATGGCAGGAATACCGTCAGGACCGGGAGAAAAGTCATCTTTGAGTGCATTGATTTTATCATACACATTGTAGAGACTAACACCAATAGAAACAAGAGAGCTTTGAGGACAATTACCAAGATAACTGAAGTATTCAAGGTCAGGTAGAACTTTATTAAGGTTATATGATTGACTAAAGAAATTCGCTAATAGATTGGTGATTGTTTGAGGATCTGAAGAGGAAGTATTAAGATGGTTGAAAGAGGAAGGAAGCCCATCCGATTTTCTCTTAACGTTAATAAATGGATAGAAACGTTTAGGGTAGACAAGAAAAGCCTGCATTTTATCAAGGTAATTGTGGTAAAGAATTTCGGATAAGGATGAAAAGTTGAGGAAAGCTTGTAGATAATTTAAGTAATCAATATAAGAATTTGATTTTATGTAAGTTTTCCATAACTTATTTCTAAGTTATTAATTGGAACAATAACAAAAAATTTCTAAGGTTTCGAAGTGTACGTAATTCTTTAATATACCATGGGGGAGATGACATACAATTTTTTTGTGGTAAATGGGGAACAGTCTGGATGATACATTCGAAGATGGTAGTATAGAAGAAAGAAAGATGTCGATGGGAGTTCGAGTGTTTAAGAAAAGATTAAAATCGATCTGATTTAACAAGACATTAAATTGATTGAAATCAGCCTTACGGTAGTTAAAAAGAAAGGAGACTTCCGAATCTACTGTGGAAATAGCTTTATCGAAGGAGAAGACAAGAGAAAGAGGGGGATGGAAGTGGTCAAGGGTCGATAGAAGATGGATACTTTCAGAAACGTCAGAGTTGAAAGGATGAGAAGAAAAAACAAGGTCAAGTTGTCTTCCTAAGTTGTTTTTAATGCTACTTATTTGGAAAATCCCAGAGCCAGATAAGCGGTCACAAAAAATACATTCTTTCTCTGAGGTGGGATTACTGGGAACAAATTTTGATTGGTCTTTGGATAGATGTTACATGGCATTTCACAATTTACTACAGCGATGTTGTTATAAGCTTCACACACTTTGAAGTCATTGACTTAATTAGAAGAAAGATATAGTAGAAATACGAGCAAGAGTACGCAGTCATTTGATTGTGGTTTCTCAAAAAACTTAGAAGAATACAATCCTCGAAAACGAGGGAGCTTTAACAACGTCAGTATAGCCCTGGAGTAGACAGCTCACTGGTTGAACTAATTACCCCATGCTAAATAGCAGGATAATCAATTGAACCCTAGGAGGCTTCTCTACCAAGAGAACTGTCAGTAGAGGCACACACACACAGTGAAGTCCTCTGCCCACTTCTTTAGAACATAGTTGTAAACGAACTTCTTATGGAACTGGAAGCTGAGGGAGTCAAAGTAATTGCATACGCTGATGACGTAGCTATCGCAGTATCAGGAAAACATGCTCAAATGAGCTAATGCAAACCACCTGCAAGTCCCCACAAATCTGAACTTGTCCTATTCACAAGGAATAACAAATAAGAACCATAGAGGGGATTCCACTAACTTTTTTCAGACGCAGCGAAGTCTCTGTGGCTTTTCCTTAACAAAAAGCTAAGCTGGAAATCAAATATAAAAGAAAGATTTAGAAAAGCCACCGTGGCTCTTTTCTCCTGCAAAAGCCATTGAAAGCAACCTCATTTGCTCCATATCATATCCTCTTATCTCCACTGATCACCCACTGGTTATACTCAGCGTTCGGTAGACCGTTACTTACATTCCGGTTAGCCTTGAAAAAAACGACCTATCGTGACAATCTAGGCAGAGATAAGTCAGCATTTGTATAAGCGGAGCTCTTCGCTCAACACCCTCGGTTGCATTTGACATAACCTTACATCTCTTACCTCCCGACATTTACAGCAAACAATCGGTGGCGAATACGGCAATTCGTCTCAAAGCCACCTCCCAATGGACTATTAACTCAATTGGTAATTTTTCCGTTCTGAACCTATTCGGATCAATATCAAGTCACCTCGACTACACAACTCCCCAACTACTGCTTTTCGATAAGTTCTTCCAAGTCACAATCCCACAAAAAGCCTGTGGGACGATACGGATTTCTTACAGGATGATTTAATTCATTTTTACATAGACAGCTCAAAAACTGAGGATGGAGTTGGTGGTGGTATGTACTCAGAAGAACTAAACATTAGTCTATCTTTTAGACTCCCAGACCATTGTACCGTGTTGCAAGCGAAAATCCTGGCGATCAAAGAAATGTTGGCTAAGAGAAAATGTGATATCTTCGACAAATATCCGCCAGATAGCCAAAATATCTTCCCAGATAGCCAATCAGCACCTATATAACTCTTGGTAATGTTTCTACAAACTCTGTATCTTCCCACCCGCGACTTTCGGTCCCCTCTTATCGAGATGACAGAACAATTTAACATTCACATTTTTAGGTGCCGCTCACGCCGGGGCATAAGAACATTCCGTGAAACTGCAAAGTCGACGAATTCGCTAGGAAAAGAATTTCCATGCCAATCGCTACGTGCTAACTTATGCTAAAGCGTAAAGCGAAGCAGTTAAGTGGAAAAAATGTGACCCATTCGAGATCACGATGCTTCGAGGGTCGAAAACGAAGAAATATAAGTAAGATCGTACGTTATTTAAAAGGGGTTTGTTGCAATTATTGACACTCATTCACCAAACTCAAAAACAAATGATTTTTATTTCCCCGCATCTGCATGATGTCCTGATGATAATAGTCTTGATGGAAGACAAACGCCCGAAAACTGTTTTAAGGAGATACTTGTACTAATTCATTTAGGTTGAGCTGTTAATAATGGCCGACTCAAACAAGCCAACCGGAATTTCCTCTTTTAAGCGAGGCTTTTAAGTTGTCAAGAAAATTTTTCATCGCAGATTTTCAAAGGTAAACGACAATTTTGCTGAGATTTAACTATTTTAACTTTTAAGGGAGTGAGTTAGTTGAGTCGCCGCTGAGATATTAAGTGTATTCACTTACTTCACCACATTAACTCACTTACTAGCACTAGCTAAATTAATTTTCAATGGAAAGTGGCTCATTCACTTAGTTTTTGCTGCATCTCGGCTGTGAAGCAGCCATGGACGGAAAAAACTGTTTTGTCTGTGGTATTTTGTTTACATTAGCAGTGGTTTTCGGCATTCTTAGTGTTTCGCCTCCGGGCAGTCATCAAACATCACAATTATTTGGAACCTAAATAATATGCTTTGCTTACATGTGTTTGCAATATTATTGAAAATAGCCGTTTAAACAAAGCGCATCAAAGTTTAACACTTACAAATGACTCTCATAAATAAAATTGATGGTCGCATAAAGTTCGTAATAGCAATAATGTCGTGGATATGAAAACTTCTATACAATGCTCTAAACGAGGAGGGCCTGGATTCCGTAAATTTTTAGACGATTACGTTTCAATCGTCGTATCGTCGCGTCGATTATATCGTCGAAAGATTGCTTCTTGTGACTTCGCTTTAGCGATGGCGAGATAGCTATTTATAAATTTTAGCAACTCTAACGCTTTTTAAAAATCATTCAAAACGACTTTCAAGATGCTATAAAGACAGCGAATAGTAGATGTACAAACACCACCACCTGCATGGCTACCAAAAAATTAGTCCAAAGCTTTATCTAAAACGTATAAGAAGTTTGTTATCCTTAAGCAGATTACATAGTCTCTAGGTAAACATGCCGCAAACGTTTTCTGTGGAAGCTGCATGGACGAGAAAGAAGAGAAAACTATCTCACATATTCTTTGAACATACCCTGCTCGCTCTAAAAGACGTAAAAAACATTTGGCTCCCCTATTCCCTAGCTGGGACTAGAGAAGTGATTCTGTTTGGCTGGTTCGATACTGCCTTAAAAATTTACAAAAAGAAAGAGAACTTTTTTAATACAACATCTTTGGATACACAAAGTGCTTCTTCAGCGATGAAACCCGCTGTGCACGTCAATCCTCCATCCATGGAAATAGATGCTCATAAAACATCCTCAATTGAAAAGATGCACGTAAATAATAATCCTAGCACATCTCACTTGGATGTCCCTGAAGTTATCAAATTCTCCGACATGGAGACTGATGGCACCCTAACCGAGACTTCGTTCAGCGAGGATAAATTCTGAGAGCGAGCACAAATTCTGAGAGCGAGAATGAAGACGAGGACTTCAACCAAAATGTAGTGGGGGCTAGTTTACTTAGTTGTAATCAAGATCGTACAGCTAACTTAGATTAATCTCCAACACTGCAAGCAATCTTCGGCATCCCTTTTTTCCCCTAAACAGATGAAGGGAAGATTTTGTCCTTATCCAAGAGTTATGGATCACACAATCTATCTTTCAAGGACTAAGGGCAACTGGATATATTCTACTGTATGTATAAAGGACAATGGTGAATCCAGCTCCGTGTTATTTTAACACTTATTTATTTTTATTCCTTGATTACAGCAACCGTGTTGTATTGCAACCATAGAGAGATACCAAACCAGCGGCAACATTTACTGGTTGGTATCAGCATACCAAGGCCACGGCCACCCGATGCGTAAGTAGTACTGGCAATGAACCTATATTCAGTTGAAAAGCAAACGAGAATCATTTAACATTACCCTTGTCTCCGACTCAGCTCGTCATTATATTACAAATGAACAACCTGTCTCCCGAAACTATCGGAAAATAGACTGGGGAAAAGTTTATCAAACCTGAACTTATACAAAATCCTATCGATAAAGATCATCGACAATAAAGTCAACGATCTTACCACGGTCCTTAAACACTCACTGCGCAAATCCCGCCCTCTTATAAAAGTTTGTGGTAAACAGAAGCCCCTGTGGTGAAGGCCAGGGCTAGAACTGCTCAGCAAAGACTGTAGAAAACTTTCCAACCGAGCTAAACAATCCAAAATCACAATAGACTGGGATTCCTCGAAGGAATCCCTCAAAACATACAATTACCAACTGATTAAAAGTAAAAGAAGATCTTGAAGAAATTTCTGTGACAAAATAGAAGACTTTTTCAAAAGCATCTAGGTTGAGACAAATCCTCTTAAAGAGTCCATTTATGCCCAGCAGTTTGAAAACAACTGACAACTCCTGGAGAGAACCCTACGTAAGAAGTGCTCAGTTTGCTACTGGACAACCACTTTCGAGGCAGTTCCAAAGCTTATGCTATTCCAGGGTTGCAAAAGCTTGAGCTTATTTTTAGCTAGTTTGTGAATTGTGAATTAGATAATATTAGAATCACAAGCTGGCTTATCAGTGACGTGAATAAAGAGTTTTTGAAAAATATTCAATTTCGAGATCATGTCGGCGTTTGATTTCGAAGTTTTTACGATTCACAAACTCTGAGGAAAATGCTCATCTGTATCAATTCGATTTGAAATGAAACTGTAAGCTTCAAAATATACATTTAGATCACTTTTATTCCATGAAATGTAAAGCTATCATAATAGCGGAGTTCACGCTGTACAATTAGTTGGACAGACTTTGGCTTGGCCGACCAATGTTTGATAATGTGAACCCTCAGACGACCGCTTGTCCAACTTGTTGGAATGTTTTCAAATATTTTTGGAAGCTCTGAAATTGAACGGAGCGGAGGAATACATGATATAATGTTGGACGACAAATCTAATGAGTCTGAACGCAAACTACATCCGACCATCCAACATCCACCAAACGAGGTCTATCCAACTAATTGTACAGTGTGAACTCCGCTAGTATAAAAATCTTCAATAAATGTTGTCAAAAAATATTCACACAAAAACTATTTAATTGTTGCTAACCACCAATTAATATTTTTTGCGGGCATTAGATTTGCAAAGCACCCTCATCTCAAGCTGTTCATTTTCCACTCTATGGTTTTTTAGCAAATTCAATAGCTTCGAAATCGAAGATTTGAGTTTAGAAGACTTCTATTTTTCTCAATTGTTTTGCCTGCTTTTCCGGGTCAAGCAAACTTTAATACAAGCTATTTTGAATCTAGGGTGCGTCATCTGAGCTATTCCTGCACTGCACACTGACCTATATCCCTTAATTCAAGTTTGTAGGGAAACCCTCAATTTTTCCACAAGAAGTGCATTGATTTGCAGTTGGTTATGCCTCAGCAGAGACTCCCCCATCTGTTTTGTTTTGTCGAAAATGAACACAGCCAAAGCGACAATTAAACTCTTCTTGCAGAATATCGATAGCAATTCAGGATTCAGTTACTCGCTATGTACTCAAAGTTACTGTCGACAAACATTATGATATTATTTGAAATCCTCATCATTTGAAAGCGTTCCCTTCAGCTTTTTTTAATTCACATAACTCATAAGTGCACTCCCGCCTAAACAGAAGCGAATAGAACATAGTCCTCTCAAATAATTGTTTTTGTCTTGGCTCAACCTATCCGTCCTGAACTTTTGTCGCATCTTATGCAAAAAACCCTATTTGTCCATGTCAAACAAATATCGCACCTTCGGTAAGACAAGGGCCGAAGTGCTAATTTTCAAATTGTTCAGGACAGACATTTCAAGTTTTTTTTTTAGATTTTTATGTTGTTTTTCTGCCCATAAATGTAAGATAGTGTATTTTTTTTAGTAGAAATATACCTTATACTTTTTACTTTAAACGAGGGTTGCTTACGATCAGTATAACGAGATTTAAAAGGAGAAAAGAAGGGAAGAACACCGAATTCTCAAAAAGAAAAAGAAGCAGCATGAGAAGCGCTCGTTTGAGGAAATAGAGAGGTGCCATGACAGGAACGAGATTCGGAAGTTTTACCAAAAGGTAAAAAGATCCTGCCAGGGTGGCAAACCCCGAACTCAAGCCTGTAAAGACAAGCAGGGAAACATAGTTATAGAGTCACAGTCGCTACTGAAAATCTGGAAAGATCACTTCTGCAGACTGCTTAACGGCGATGAGGACAAAAATTCCGCTGTCAGGCAGATTGCCCCATTCAGCTTGGACGATGATCAATAATGCCGTCCTCCCGACCTAGAGGAAGTTAAGCTTGCCATATGCAAACTTAAATCAAATAAGACTGCAGATGCAGGTGGCCTTAATGCCGAACTCTTCAAGGCAGCTGGAGACCACTTGGAAAGGAGCATGCAGCAGCTGATCTGCATGATATGGTCGGAAGAAAGCATGCCCGATGAATGGAAACTCAGTATCGTATGCCCGATCCTAAAGAAGGGAGACCCTCACAACTGCGCCAATTACAGAGGGATAAGTCTCCTTAACGTCGCTTGTAAGATCTTGTCTGCTGTAATATGTGAACGTCTGAAACCCCACGTCAACAACTTGAAAGGTCCTTATCAATGTGGTTTTAGACCAGAGAAGTCCACAATAGACCAAATTTTCACATAACGGAAGATCTTGGAAAAAACCTGAGAACGTAATATCGATATTCACCATCTTTTTATCGATTTCAAGGCCGCGTATGGCAGCATTTACAGAGACGAGCTGTACAGAGCCATGTCTAGTTTCGGGATCCCTGCAAAACTCATACGACTATGCAGGATGACTTTGGAGAATTCACGCTGTTTCGTCAAGGTCGGCAAAGAACTCACCGATACCTTTGATGTCGAAAAAGGCTTTAGGCAAGGCGACAAGCTGTCATGCGATTTCTTCAACATCATACTTGAACAGATTGTAAGAAACTCCAACGTCAACACCAGAAGAACAATCTTTCAAAAGTCTGTACAATTGCTCGCCTACGCAGACGATATTGACGTAATGGGAAAAAATAAGCGTGATGTCATATAGGTGCTTTTGCGAGTATTGAAACAGAAGCGGCAAAAATTTGTTTGATGGTTAATGAGGGCAAAACGAAGTATATGCTGTCATCAAACAAGGACACAGAACATCGACGAATTGGACAATTCGTCACAATAGACAGACATAACTACGAGGTAGTACAGGGCTTCGTCTACCTAGGATCCGCTGTAGACACGGACAACAACATCAGTGCGGAGATCAAACGGAGAATAACTCTTGCCAACCGTTGCTTCTTTGGGTTAAGAAGGCAATTGAGAAACAAAACCCTCTCCAGAAAAACCAATGTAACCTTGTAGAAGACTGCACTGACTTTACTGCGCGGAAGCATGGACGTTATCGAAAGCGGATAAGGAAACCCTTGGTCTTTTCGGAAGAAAAATTCTCCGAATGATCTTTGGTCCCGTATGCGAAAACAATGTGTGGAGAAGAAGATACAACAACGAGCTGTATGAAATGTACCGCGACATAGGCATAGCCAGAAGAGTACGCATCGCGAGGCTACGATGGTTGGGCCATGTAGAGCGGATGAACCCAAACGCTCCGGCTCGACGGGTTTTCGAAAGCACATTGCAGGGAAATCGCGGAAGGGGAAGACCTCGTCTTAGGTGGCGCAATCAAGTTGATGAAGACCTCAACCGACTTGGAGTACGAAACTGGAGAGAGCTCACCCGAAATTGAAGTCGTTACAGAAGGATGTTGGTTGAGGCCCAGATTCACCCCGAACTGTAATGCCTACCTGAGCAAGTAAGTAAACATACAAGTATGCCCTTTTTGTACCAAAACTTTAATAGATTTGCAATTGTGACCAAAATAAGCTCTTGGTTTTGTCTAATATGTGATCCCAAATTAGGCACAAGTATACACAAATGTGACCAAGTGACCATGTCCTTCCAGAATGTAAAGCAAAAAAAGGCATATTAACCTTTATGACCTTGAGGCTCCAATATCATTAAAAAAACGAACGAATGGTATAAGGGCACTATTGCACGAATGTAGTGAGTGGCATATTTAACGTGTTTTCAGAATTTTTAGCACTTCGTCCCTTATCTTAACGAGGTTGAGATATATTGGAGCATGAAAGTTATTAATAGGTATCTGACACGCTTGAGTTCATCTATGTTATTGTTTTTTTTTTCTACAACTTCCAAAATCTTTAGCATAGCTTCCCCCACCAATCAAAGGGGAAATATTGTGTGTATTACCATTTATTCCATCTATCATCTAATTTACCCATATTCTAATAGGCTTCCGCGATACACGAGTAAATTCACATTCAGCATCATGAGCTCCCCTACTGCAAATGCAATTATGGTGCACTTAATTTAATTAATATCAACTGATTGTACACTTAATTTAATAACAAATTTACACCAAAGATAGTTTTCTGTTTAAATATTTTAACTACATTTTCAAATTCTGACATAATATAATATTAATTGAATTACTTTTCAAAAAAAAAAAAAAATCAAAATTCTTGTTAAATATGCTGAAATCCTGATTTATTTTATGATCATTGAATTGAAATTCCTTGTTAAAGTTGAATAAATTACCCTGAACAACGTTAATGTACCAAAACATTCACATGAATCAATTTTTTGCAACTCATTAGATTGCAAGAGACAAACTAATGAATGTATCATTTTGAAACTCAACCTGAGTGAAGTGTAAACCTACCTATGTCTACATATATTCCTCACAATTAATTTTACACATCGATTGACGTTGCGGTGAGTTTAATTACTTATGCGAAAACAAACACGATTTATTAATTTATATTGTCAAATTTGATTTATCCATTTGATGGTGGAATTTCTGTTGCTTTTAATAACAACAATAATAATTTCAAATGACAGTGATTAATTATCATTATAAGAGCAACAGTAGCCGATGAACACATTTTTAATTCAAAATGTTGTCAAACTACTCAGCTATAAATACTAAGGAAGGAACCCTTTTGTGGTCAGCCTTTTTGATCCCTCTCTCACCCTTTGCGAACAACCAAGTTGGACAAATGGTCGTCTTGTGAAAACATGTACATTAACTTAAACGTAATGAGACTGCCCGCTTCAATCTCCCTAGAAAACAACCCTTTCTTGAATATCAATCTCACATGCTTATGAAACCATTCCATTCCTGCGCCTGAATGAGCTGTCGAATTTCTGACATTGTTCTCTTCCTTTTGTGTTTTTTCTCATCAATAAGCTTTAAATTGGCTTAAGAATAAAGCAAATTAGAGCGAAGACCTCGTTTTTTACCATCCACTTTACAAGTGCGAACAGAAAAAAAAAATGGAAAACAGAAAACACATACGTTTTCGTTACATAACGCATCCGCATCCCATCATTCATTTCAGTGTTGGCCTTCAATAGGCAATCATCGTGGGTCAGCATCTTTTGGAATCACAATTCATTCTATTACATACATCTTCTTCCTAACATCCCGTTCTCAGTTGTGGTGTTTCGTTTTCTTTCAGTTTTTTTTATTCGATTTTAGTTGAATTGCGTTCAACAAGAGAGAAGATACATTTGTATCTTTTTATGGGTATTGTCCATATCTTTTTTGTGCAGACTAAATAGAAGAGTGATGGTTGCGAACAGCTTCAACACAGAAGATCTTCTATATAATTGAACATTGGGCTTTTGTGTTAGAGTTCAGTGTTTTTTGCTTATCTTAGGTCTTTGAATAGATTTATAAGGTACCAATCTGAAAATAGATTATTGTTTTTTTTTTTTTGTAGAGTGTGTCTTTGGTTTTGCTTTTATTTAGCATTTGCAAAATTGTTTTTCCAAACCATTATTTATAATTAATTGAATGTAATAATTTGGAATGTTCGGGAGTTTTATTTTATTTTCTTGAAAAGTCGAGAGGCTAATCGAGAAAGAGCTTTTCATGGCAATGAATTATGCTATCGGAGGGTTTGTCGAAGTAACTCGCGAAAAGTTATATTTGTAGAAAAATGGTTTTTGTTTTCTTTTTGGGACTGGAGCCTCCCACAGACGTGCTGCTCGCTGTTATAATTCACAATGTGTTTGTGTAAGTCATACTAAAAAAAGGTGTTGTCATTACTGAAGGGTGAACTTTATCATCCACCTCCTCCACCTCCTCCACCTCCTCCACCTCCTCCACCTCCTCCACCTCCTCCACCTCCTCCACCTCCACCACCTCCTCCACCTCCTCCACCTCCTCCACCTCCTAGACCTCCGCCACCTCCTCCACCTCCTCCACCTCCTCCACCTCCTCCACCTCCTCCACCTCCTCCACCTCCTCCACCTCCTCCACCTCCTCCACCTCCTCCACCTCCTCCACCTCCTCCACCTCCTCCACCTCCTCCACCTCCTCCACCTCCTCCACCTCCTCCACCTCCTCCACCTCCTCCACCTCCTCCACCTCCTCCACCTCCTCCACCTCCACCACCTCCTCCACCTCCTCCACCTCCTCCACCTCCTAGACCTCCGCCACCTCCTCCACCTCCTCCACCTCCTCCACCTCCTCCACCTCCTCCACCTCCTCCACCTCCTCCACCTCCTCCACCTCCTCCACCTCCTCCACCTCCTCCACCTCCTCATTTGAAGCGTTTTGTTGAAGCCCTTGGCTAAATGAAGTTTTGCTCCATTAAAGCAACCATAACTGCTCAAACTGCTTTTGGTTTGTAATTTTCATCTAAACATTATAAACATATAAACATTGAGTATAATAAGTAGTCAAATGAATTTCTGAACAAGTAAAACTTACCATGAATATATTTTGTTTCACTGTCGTCACAATAAAAAACATCGACCATTTTTAATGCTTAGTCGCGTCGATTTTTTTTACGGTGATTCGGAATGTGCGAGAGAACGTCGAACTGTAGTAGATTTTGACATTTCGTCGACTCGTCTGGTCGAAAAACGACTACGATGATTGCTATTAGCTATGAGTCGTGTTTTTTGAGACGATTTCGACTTCCATGATTGGGGTGATTGTCTTCACTTACGGGACCAAACATTATTGAGAGTATTGTCCGTCGAAACGATCAAGGGCTTCATCATCCGCTTAAGATAAGGTCCATGTTTCCATATCATGTCGAACAGTTGGGGAATTCTCCTTTTCAACTTATCTCCAACTGCTTTGAAAAGCTCGGTCAATAAATATCTGCACTTAACTTATTTTTGGTCGGGTGGACGGCATTCTTGGTCTACGTCTAAGTTGAATTCGGCATTTTTCCTTGAAGCGGAATGGTGTATCCCTTCTGGTCCTTACAGGCTTATCTTTTTACAGTGAGAATAAAGTACCTGATCTTTCAAACTTCTTTCTGACAATTGGGTTGAACAGTCATGAGCACTTTTCATTGCTCATTGTCATTGCTTTCGAGTCAGAGGCTGGAAATACAAACTACTCTTGTGTCCATATATTTTTTGGAAAGTCTAAGAAGTCGCCAGTTGTCAAATGACGAGTCATTACACGCCAATCTATGAAATAAAAAAGATGCAGAACAAATCAACATCTTTCATCACGCCCCAGACAGAAAACTGAGAAACTCCTATTTCTTTTCTCACTGCGTAATTGTTTCAATGTGTATTGGCAATTAAATTTATCCCACAACATCGTGACACCATTAATAATTTAGTTGAATCCTAAGCCTAGGGCCAACTTCATGTGGTATGCTATGCCGCAATCCTCAAAGCAGCAAGCTAAGTTGAGTTATTGCTGAACGATTAAGTGGCATCCGAAATTTTGACACCTGCCACTGACACTTTGAGAACTACGCTTTGACTAAGAAATTTTAGCTCCATCGCCGACAGGTACTCAGAATTACTACAGACAACTAACACTGTTTATACCACGAAACGCCATACTGACAAGCTAGATTACTCTGTCGACGCTAAATTATTCATTATATCTGATGAAATATGGTCATTGTATAACTTACAAAACAAGACTTTAAAACCATGCCAACTGTGGGGTAGTCCCCTTTGCTAGCAATCAATCAATTTTCGCAGAAAACAAACTTATAAAATCCCCCTCTTACTTAATCTAACCCAAATTCAGAGAGATTATACAACATCAAGAGTCAACACTCACCAATGTAACACAAAATAAATCAAAACATTAATGACTAGGACACATCTATGACATTTCTCTCCCAAAAACCCAAACATACCTACAGTGATCCAATTAATCTGCCTCAACCGGAACACAGTCTAAGCCTCCGTTTCCCAACAACTCCGAAGTGAATGCCCCAATACTCATAAAAAAGCAATGAACAAAGGAAAAATCGATTACCGGCTACCCAGAAAGTTAAATAATACTGCTCTCGGCCAAATCATTTAACAAAAGCAATCCGTGTACTAATTTATGCCATGCGACTCTGGCTATCCACATACACAAACATGTACCTTCTTGTATCTATACGCCTCTGTGCCTCCATCATACTCCATAGCATGGTGTCTTCTGCCTGAGGCTCATGGATACACTGGGTCTGGGTAGAGTTAGTACCTTCAGCGTTATAGAAGACAAAACCCAAAACACAAACTAGAGAAAGTGCGAATAATAAAAATAAAAAATTCCAACAAAAAACCCACCAAAAGACTCGTAAAATTGCCAGAAAGGCCAAAAAAAAAAGACGGCAACAAAAAAAAAATGGTAAAATGCCCATTTCCTACGTCGATTCGTTGTGAACGTTTATGGTCGATAATTATTATGACGACGATGAGCATCGACCACTGCTAGACTTTGTGCCGTCATCAACGTGGCTTACATTAAAGTGTGAGTGAGATGAGTGCTAATTCCAAATATTCACTCATAAATTCATAAAATAGGACGCGTCCAAACATTGATTACGAAACATCAAATATTTATGCGGAAATCTTATTGAGAATGTTTGCACAAGTTGCAGAGCTCACGTTTGTTGCAAGTGCAAGTGTTGATTCTGCAGTCATTGCTTATGCGTCCTACAGTTTGTCAATATTGTGCTGATAGCGCTGACAAGACAACATCTCAGCTATCGTAATACTGTTGACGTTTGTTTCTGAAAGTGATTAGAAGGATGGATTCATTTGAAGGTTAAATTCGAAATTGAAAGGCTCAATTGATGCTTTTGTGGTTACATTCTAGGAATCAGTCAGTTTAACGAAAAATTGTCTACAATTATTGATACAGTTGTACTTAAATTATCGAACTTCAACAATTCTACGAAATGGAGCTGGAGCGTGATGCATGCTTTTTCAATGGAGTTTATTCAAATGCTTTTGATGGAAATAGAAGCAAATTCCTGTAAGTAATTGAAATACTTGAACTCATTTGAATGGATAATTGGATGTTTTGTATTCATCGAAATCAATTGGATCTGGATTCTTAGAAGATAAATCACTGTCGTTGTAGATACAAATGGTTGCGTTGCAGCTGTTATTGGCAATTAATATATGTTCGTATCATTTTAATAAGCGGTGTAACAAAAGAGAGTTTAAACTCATAAAATTGTGTATGCAACATGCACGTGTCAAGTACAAATGAGGATTATTGTCAGTGCATATGCTACCACCGACTCTGACTGTGATGGGCTTTAAAAAAATCAATTTTGGCCAGATTTTCAGGACCAACTTAAGGTTTATGTTTATTTGCGGGAATTTAAATGAACATCTCGGGGAGACAAACGAGGACTATGAAAGCGGCCGTGGAGGTAAGGGATACGACAGCAGGAACTCTCATGGTGACAATATACTAAGTATGTTCAAGTCATCCTGCGAAATATGAAAAGTTTTCCAAACAAGACCGCCATCTTGTAACTCACAGCAGTGGTGGAAAAGAACCCCAAACTGATTACAATATGGTGAACAAATTTATGAAATCTTAGGTAAAAGACTGCACTATGAAACTGGGAAAGGCTGTCACCAACAACATCATCGTCTACTGACAGAAATATTTCATCATAACTCTCCCACTTATCTGCTTCACACCAATTGTCCACCCTTCCAGTAGCTGCGTTGGACCTCAGAAAACTTTGCCTCGCTGTTTCTTCGTTCCATTTTTCTATACCAGAATTGTTTTGGTCTGGCTTTCTTTTTGTGCCTTCGCGATTGTATCTTAACGTTGTAAAGGATCGCTACAAAAGTAGAGCGACAGAGACAACAAACGACGCCATATTTCTTGACATTTCTCTTCAGTAAGGTTTGCAATTTCATGATGGAAAGATATACGAGCCAACAACGAGTCGAAATTATTAAAATTTACTACCGAACTTCGGAGTCAGTTGCCTCAACGTCCAGTCGCTTAACCGCCTCGGTCGTGCGATTTGACGCCGTTAGACTATTTTCTGTGGGGCTACGTCAAGTCTATGGTCTATGCCAACAAGCCAGCGACAATTGATGAACTTCGTATGAATATCGAACGTGAAATTGCAGCAGTATCGGCCGATTCATGCTTGAAAACCGTCGAAAATTGGGTTCAGCGTCTGGACTTCTGCAAGCGTGCCCGTGTGGTGGCCATGCAACAGAAATCGAGTTCCATACATAATATCATCAAACGTACTTTCACAGGAATAAAGAATTTCAACCGCTTTTGTTTTATTTAAAAAAAACTTTTGTAGCGCTCTTATTGAAGAACCCCTAATGATATGCCTTTTTGATGGGGTTTCTTGGACTTCTCTTTTGAACATCACAGTACCAACTGAGCTTGTACTTGTGGTGTCTGTGGCGTGATGGTTAGCATGTCTGCCTGTAAACCCAGAGATTCGTGGTTCGAATCGAAACAGAAGCAAAAGTGTTTTTCCACGGGTATCAACTTTCCCGAGGAATTGACAAGTCCTCCGATAGTAAATTCATTGCCTTGGAAAAGCGCTTTCACGATTAGCCGTTCGGAACCGGCAGAAAATTGTAGGTGCCCTCCATTCCCTTACAAGGCATGGTTGTGACAAATGCGCCAGGCCCTGGGGTTCTTCGCTTTGCTGCGCCACCCTATTTCATATTTAGTACCAACTTAGCCAACCGTGCTCTTTTTTTTTACTAGGAAGTAGCTGCCATGGATCTTGGTACTCCTAATACGATCAAGCTTTCTTACTCCTGCCATACGAAGCATTTTCGTCTCAGTGTCAATCAATGTACTCTCATACATTGTCCAACATTGTGAACAGTTTATGAATGCTGGACGCACAACAGCTATGTAGAGCTATATGTTACTTAGAAGGCATTTTTGATTTTCTTATCACCAAAGTCGGTTAAGTTTTCTCACCGCTTCTTAAATCCTACGCTTACTCATGCCTTAATCCCAAGTTGCTTTACTATTGATGTCATATCAAAAATACTTGAACTTTTCGTACTTGAAAACATTTCTTTTCAAATATTTGGAATAAGTACATCCGGATCGGAAAACCAGCAACACAAGGACTCTCGGTCTTTTTGGGCTCATATGGCATCCCACACCTTCTGAAACTGTTATGCATGCGATTAGTGGTTGTTGCAGGGATGTAGGATCCTCATTTGTGATGGCTCCATCGTCAGCAAACTATAGTTGATGTGCTTTGGTGCTCTGTGCTTTGTCCTCCAGCAGGTAGTCAGGGACTGCAATAAATAGCAGATGACGCCGGAGTCGCCTGCTGAAACTGGAATGCTCCGGTGGCTCCAGCTGGATTCGTAATTTCGTGTTCGTCTGGATTTGAATAATGCTTTTTTGAATTGAGGTAATCTTGGCGTCTATCGAGCTCACCTAAGTAAGAGGCAGGAGATTCATACTTATATTGTGAACTTCTGAAGACATGTGGATCAGTGATGTGGGTGTAATTTTGGGATGAAAATGACCTTCACTTTTAGTCGGGACGTTATGTTCATTATTAACTATAATGTTGATACAGTAACTTTATATTGTAGCATGAGTGTTCCAACAAACCCTACAGAATGTGCGTGGAATTATCTCCTTAATCTTCCTATTTCATTTCCTTCATTTGAGAGTTTGTCTACGGTTATAGGTGAAAAGGTTTGGTATGAACACACCCTAAAAATAAGACAGATATAAATCAGCTGATACATCAGAGCTCGAGGATCCTCATGGCCTGACGCAATTCTCTCAACCATAGTTTGTGAGACGACCTTTAAATTTTCTCGAATCCAAAAGTAGAGTAAGAAAAGTTCAATAACTCTCGGTTCTCGGATAACTTTTCAGTACTACATCTTACGAACACCATCACTGTGAGGTGGGTTCCATAATTGACTCCACTGTTTCAGATCAGCTTGAATAATAGGAAGTTTCTGATCTTCTAGGAAAGCAAGGGGTTGTTCAAGCTTATGTCGTGACCTTCTGTCAATATCTGAACAGAGCCTACGATAGGCTTTTTTCAATGAGGAATCTTATTTTCTTATTGCACTTAACCAGCAAGATCTTACTCAGCTGGGTTATTGATGTGCTTAGCTCTGATGCAAAGCCTCATTGAATTTGCTGTCAAGAACATGAGAGGTCATTCCGTAACTTTAATAGACAATCATCGTTCGTTCGTCTATCGTCGATAATAACGCCCAAACGATACTTTCCGTAACTTTACTTTCTTGTCGCTCTATTGTCTAGTCTAGTCTATCCTTAAAAATGTGTCATCGAAGTTTTTTAACGAAAATTATTGTGGCATCGAAGATGACAACGAAGATGACATTTCTGTATTGAAATGGCAAATCTAGATCGGATTTATTTTAAAAATTTATAGAAAAGGTAATTTCTGGTAAAATAAACTTAAAATAACTAACATTACAGATCAGCAACACCAAAGCAGATAAAGCTACTGATGAATATAATGGGGAGCGTGCAGACATGGCGAGGAACTACATTCCTAAGACCCATCATCAGATCCATGATATGGTGTGAGGAACCAATGTTTAAGAGGATATACCCACTGTCTCCTACAATGCAAATTGTAAACATATAGGCATAGTACCCGAGAGCCAATGATCATGGCTACACGGTGTGAAATTATTTTCAAAAAAGGCCCTTTCTTTAGAATATTTCCACACAAAACTGTCGTGGGCTGAACCAGGATATCTGGATATCAGGATACTTTCCTTTTATAGTAGTTGTTTCCATTTTTTGGTTGCAAGCCTCAAATTCAAAACTGTTTATTCAACATTTGTATTTATTGAAAAAGCAGTTACCACTATTGCATTTAAGCTATACGTCTGCCTATGCATCCCACTACTGTTTTAAAAAATAATGAAAAATAATGGCAAAACTTGGTAAACTATAACAAGCTTGTCAAAGTTGAGCTTACGAGAAGTATATGCAACAGCGGAGCGCCAAGGCCAACTCCTTCTACTACAATTCAACCTAACACCCCTTGACATTGAATTTTGAATTCCCATTCCCGTTTTCTGTAAGAATATGGGGACGAAATATAGTCTATGGTAGTCAGCGACAAAGACGCACTATATCAGTGAATACATTTTTGGAATCAGTCCAGTATTTTTAAAGTTCCAGGTTATGTTTCCGTTCCCGAGGTAATATGGAAAAGAAATATGGCTAATGTCATTTCTCAGGTTCTAGAACACCTTTGTTCCAAACTTCATTCAAATCATCACAATAATATTAAAGCCTCTTCAATATAAGCACTTAACTTTTGTTTGCGTCCCCATGCCGTTGGAATATGAGAATGAATAGCATTCTTACGGTGAAAGAATTTTGAAATCGGTAAAGCAGTTTTTAAGTTCGTGGGAATGTGGGGATAAAATATACATTTAAACCCTCTTCTTAGATCACTTTATCAGTTAATAAATACCGCATCAAAATCCGTTGAGTGGTTTCAAAGATCTAAGCACACAGACAGACAGACAGAGGAGAGTGACTTTGTTTTATACTATGTAATGGTGAAAACGAGGTGACAGTATAGTTTAGTTCCAAAAAATTCTTGCCAAAGAAATGTGTGAGACGATAGCAAAATAACTATCGATCTATCGCCTCCGTCCTCTCCTATCGTCATAATTTAACAGTTAAACATGTTACGGAAAGCATTGGTTCATTCGTCTAACTTCCATCGTCTGAAACGATAGCGTTTTTTGCGTTACGGAGAGCAGTTTTATCGCCAAAACAATATCGTCTCACTATCGACAGCTTACGGAATGACCCCCCAAAGGCCAGGGACAGAACAACATTTAATTTTTGACCAGAGAAATTCGATGCCCTTGAAAAAGTAAAAATAAAAAAGACTTTGTTTTATTTGCAATCAAACATCAAAGGGCTTGTAACCCAGTTATGAAATAATTTACAATGTAAAAGTTTTTCTCTTTTAAGCAAGACACCAATCAACCACATTTGCACATAAATGCATGTGTACCTTCTACCTACCCACCATTCTGGTCTTCGTTTAAGGACAAATCGATTTTACAGCCCACACACATGAACATTTTGCTGCCGCCAGAACCTGTCAATCTTGGCCTATTAAGAGGTCTGCTCCTTGCAAAGGCCCACTTATTAATTTTCCAGTCAAGCTTCAGTTTTACAAAAACGAAGTTATTTTTGCCCTCGAGTAAATATTTAACTGGAGCTCAAGCAATCGGTCATGCGAAAAAGTGATGTAACCGAATTGTGTCTACAATAAATTGCCTCATACACGACACCATAAAAACTAAAGTAGCCCTCATGGTGACTACCCAGTCCAGTGTCCATACCCATGAGCAATATGAATATGAACCACGATAATGCGTTTCATAATTTCATCACAAAAAAGAAAATCATATTTATTCTTCAAATTGGCATCCTTATTTATCACTTTACAACAAATCGGGCGCGGTCTGCTTTAGCATTGCACTCAGTCATAGTCAGACAAAAAAAAAGTAAGCATTTCTTTCATGTTGCGTGTCGTGTGTGAGCAAGCAAATTAATTTCATGCACATGACTCAGTATAATTTTGACTTAAAAAAAAGCGCTCCACTGATGTGTTCAAAAATAAACTACCTATACTAAAATATATATAAAGATGTAAAAATAATTGCACAATGATGAGGTTGTAATAAAAAAATTAATAAAATTCGTTTTCATGCAGCCATCACGGAGGCCTATAGCCTACAGGCTCTCGAGGCGTTTTCATTAATATTTGCATCAGCGCCCGTGATCATGATTTGCTTAATAGTTTCATTTTGTCGGTTTTCAGGCTACTCCGGCATCATTGATGTATCTGAATATCTGGGAAGACTCTTTTTTTTATATAGGCACTATAGTCTTGATATGGAGTAAAGTAAGCCGACAAAAAATACGAAGCACGTACCATTTAGGTGGATGTACTGATAGCACATGTGGGCATGTACGTACACGGCGGCGTACGTGAACATGAATAAATTGTGCGGAGGTTATTGAGCGTATTTTGGAAATTTCATAACAATTTGGTTTTGCCTGGCTCTTTGAGTCATAAGCGGGTAGCATATTGTGATGCAAAGAAGAAAAGTGAAACGTTAATGCAAAGAAGATTTTTTTCGGTTTTGTTTTTTTTTTTTTTCTATAAAATAAGACGGGGGTGTGCTAGGAATTTGCAATTCGAACTTCACAGACTATCACCTAATAACGTTTTGTCACCTATTCACAGGCCTTACCTTGAGCGTACTTTTTCTTAAAATTGGAAAAAAGTTGTTTTGACTTGGGGGGAATAACAATCAAAGGTTACTTTTTTTTATTTCAGTAGGTATAAATGGTTTTCATTTGAAAAAGCAACCATGGGTTATATAATATTTTGCAGGCGTGCAAGACAAATGCCAGGCATCTTAGGCGACGCGGCGTATTTGTATGTCCTTGGATGAACGAAATAATGATATAAAAAATAATCCACCTTTTGTTCAAGGTCAAATGTCAACAAAAGCATGAAGAAGAATTAGAAAGAATTAGAAAAATTTTTATTCATTCTTTTTTCGTTTCAACTTAAGACTACATACATTTATGGTACAATGGTAAATGAAAAGAATAAATAATAGCTATCATTCTTTAACTTCAAAGTTAAAGTTGAATGATACATTTGTGAATTTAATTTACAATAGGTAATAAGAAACTGTTGTGGGGTGACAATCAGTGTTACGAAAATTACAATGATTTAATAAGTTAAGCAAATCAATAATTATTTCAGACATAAGTCAAAAGATACATTTTTATTTTTAAACTTGATACACATTTCAACAATAGTTTACAATTAAGTTTAAGTCAATTGTGAAAAGCCAATCTTTTACTTTCTTTAAGAAAGACTTTAAGTTTTGAGTTCTTCTGTTAGATACAGGTAATTTATTAAATGAGTTTGGTGCTGTTGCAGTATAAAAGTTTGAGAAATGAGTTTTGCGGACAGTAGTTCTAGGTTCATTGACAAGGTGCAAGTTGTTTATTCTTAGATTATATAACTCCGAGTTTCTACTAGGAAAATTACCGCTTTGCTTGAAAAATTCTTTTAGAACTTTAAAAATATAAAGATGTTTCATAGGTAGAATTCGCAATTCCTTGTATAAGGGCCAACTTTCAGTAAGACGATTTTTGTTGCAAATAATTCGAACAAGATGTTTTTGAGCAATAAGTAAAGGTCCAAAAGTATTTGCATAAGAACCACCCCAGCTAGATAACCCGTATTGAAGTTTAGAATGTGCAAGACCATAATAAATTGAAGGTAAATTTTTCTCGTTATGAGCAACAATTGATTTTTGATGATAACAGTGGTCTTTCCAGTTAAGGTTGGAGTCAATTGTAACACCCAAGTATTTGAAATTATTAAAGGAATCGATTTTGAAACAAGAATCGGAACAAGAATATTTATGTTGGAAATTAGGTTCACCACAATTGTGTATTGGAAAGCTGAATTGCCTGCAACTTGGAGAATGGAAAAACAAATCAATCACAATTTCGATGACCAGTTGTTTTAAAAGTCATGAACTTGGTCTTCTCACTTATTACTAACTTATGGCTAGAAAACCAAGTTCTTAGCACTTCAAGGTCCTCTTCAATCAGCAAAACACAATTCAGATCGGAATTCGACTGGTATGTAAATGATATATCATCAGCAAACGCGGTCGATAGGCCATTCAATCGGAGCTTAAAAATTGAGTTGATGTAGACAAGGAAAAACAAAGGGCCGAGCACAGATCCCTGTGGCACTCCACTTTTTAAAAATCGAGCTTCACTATGTGTGCCATTTACAACACCTTTTCGAACTCTTCCTTTAATGTATGATTTCAACCATTCAAAAATTACTCCTCTAAATCCCGCGTTATACAACTTATCTAATAGTAAATCATGGTCAACCATATCGAATGCTTTCGTCATATCGATGAAAAGAGCCATTGTAGATTTATAATTATTTAAACTGCTATAAAGTTGACTACATAGCCTGTAAGAATGGCGTCTTCAGTTGATTTACCTGAACGCAAACCAAATTGATTCAATTTTATAGAAATATATTTTGGTACAGAGAAGGAATCACTAAAGCGAGAAAAAACTGAACCGATCTAACTTTTTTTTTAAACTGACAGTGACAAGTTGTTATCTTAAGAGACGACGAGTTTTCAGAGATATTTCTAAAAAAAAAATATTTCTACGACAACTTAGCAGACTTCCGCTCCCTTCGCTGATTGACACTTTGACAGGTCCCAACTCACTGAGTACCCACAGCACATAGCAGATAGCACATACGATTTTTGAAGAGTATGCTACGACATCTCCAACCAGCAACTGAAATGCATACTAAAGTTCGTTCAAGGCTCCATATGGTTAAGTGAAAAGCGATGTTTCGCAACGACATTACCGTACTCGTAGCGTAATGGTTAGGATGATTGAATGTTACGCGTGTGGTTCGTGATTCGAGTCCCAACAGAAGCAAACAATTTTTTTCTAAGGATATCGCTTTTCGCGAGGAATTGGCAAGTCTTTCGTAACAAAATTTACTGCCATGAAAAGCGCTTTCTCTATTAGCCGTTCGGAATCGGCAAAAAATAGTTGGTCCTCTCCATTCCTTCACAAGACATTGTTGTGAAAAATGCGCTAGGCTCTAAGGCACCCCACTCTGTTGCGCCACTTATTTTTTTTTACAACGACATAAACATAGTCACAAACACAATCCCTCTCTACTTCTCATCTGCTAGTCCCCTCCTCTTCTTCTTCAGCGTCCATTATTTCCGGGGGCACAATGGATTCTTCAGATCAGAGAGAGGTGCTGCCAATGCACCTCCATTCCTCTTGACCTAACTTTCCTTACAGAGAATTCGGTGTTTTGTATACGATGCTACAAAAGCTCAGGACGGATAGGTTGGGCCAAGACAATAAAAAGATCGTAGGGAGGAGCAGTTTTATAAAAAAATTACTTAATTTTTCACAAAATTATTTAAAATCAACTAGGTGGGTTAAGTTGAATGTTGGGTGCAGCCGCAAGCTGCAATGACTCTCAAGGATCCATTGTATAGTTAAGGGGGGAGGGTGGGGGGGGGGGGGGGGGGGAGGCGTAGGAATGGTTTGGGTTGGTGACTGGCATATTAGATTTGGGAGACCCCACTGAACCATTTGGAGCCCTGAATGAATTTAAAGATGCTGTTCAGTGGGAGGTTAGAGATGTCGCCGAAGAAGTATTCTGCTAGGGTTTTTATCCTAGTGTAGATAACCTAGTCTGCTGTAATATGTCTGCTGTAACGTCTGAAACCCCACGTCAACAACTTGACATTTCCTTATCAATGTGGTTTTAGACCAGAGAAGTCCACAATAGACCAAATTTTCACATTGCGGCAGATCTTGGAAAAAACCCGAGAACATAACATCGATATTCACCATCTCTTTATCGATTTCAAGGCCGCGTATGACAGCATTTACAGAGACGAGCTGTGTGTACATAGCCATGTCTAGTTTCAGCATCCCTGCAAAACTCGTACGACTATGCAGGACGACTTTGGAGAATTCACGCTGCTCCGTCAAGGTCGGTAAAGAACTCACCGAGACCTTTGATGTCGAAAAGGCTTTAGGCAAGGCGACAAACTGTCATGCGATTACTTCAACATCATACTTGAAAGGATTGTAAGAAACTCAAACGTCAACACCAGAGGAACAATATTTCAAAAGTCTGTACAATTACTCGCCTATGCAGACGATATTGACGTAATGGGAAGAAAAAAGCGTGATGTCATAGGTGCTTTTGCGAGAATTGAAACAGAAGCCGCAAAAATGGGTTTGATGGTTAATGAGGGCAAAACGAAGTATATGTTGTCACCAAACAAGGACACTGAACATCGACGAATTGGACAGAACGTCACAACAGACAGACATAACTTCGAGGTAGTACAGGACTTCGTCTACCTAGGATCCGATATAGACACGGCAAACAATATGAATGCGGAGATCAAATAACTCTTGCCAACCGTTGCTTCTTTGGGTTAAGAAGGCAATTGAGAAACAAAACCCTCTCTAGAAAAACCAAGGTGACCTTGTATAAGACCTTAATCATCACAGTCCTGCTGTACGTCGCGGAAGCATGAACCTTATCGAAAACGGATGAGGAAACCCTTGGTCGTTTCGAAAGAAAAATTCTCCGAATGATCTTTGGTCCCGTATGCGAAAACAATGTGTGGAGAAGAAGATACAACAATGAGCTGTATGATCTGTACCGCGACATGGGCATAGCCAGAAGAGTACGCATCGCGAGTTTACGATGGTTGGGCCATGTAGATCGGATGGACCCAAACGCTCCGGCTCGTCGGGTGTTCGAAAGCACATTGCAGGGAAATCGCGGAAAGGGAAGACCTCGTCTTAGGTGGCGCAATCAAGTGGATGAAGACCTCAACCGACTTAGAGTGCGAAACTGGAGAGAGCTCGCCCGAAATCGAAATCGTTATAGAAGGATGTTGGTTGAGGCCCAGGTTCACCCCGAACTGTAATGCCCACCTAAGTAAGTAAGTAAGTAAGTAGACAAGCTAGGGCTCTCACAGAGGAAGTGGAATGATCCTTTTCTGCCTATTCGTCTTGACATTTTCTACAAAAGTCAGATGTGCTGATCTCCACTCTCATCATGTGGGTACCCATTACCCAATGCGTTTTGACCTGTGAGAATCCCAATCAAAAGCTAGAGTCGGGTGCTGCTGAACTGGAGCAGAAATTCTGTTTTTTTTTTTTTTTTTTGAAAATATCTGGCAATAGGTTTCTAAAGTAGAAAAGAATGATCATCTGTCATTGGCGGTCTTAAGAAAGTTTTTTTTCTTGCTTAAGTATTTTGAGAACTGAGGTGTTCGTTTCGCTGGATTCGATAAAAAAATTTTACTAAGAAACTTACAACCACAAAATGTAGTGTTTTTGAAAGCTAATATTTTGCTCTTTTGTAAACATTTTAGTTCAAATGAAGGACTTTTAAGTAATCAAGCTACAAATTCAAAATTTTGTAAAATCATAAAGTTTTCATTTAAACGTGTGGTGACCGAATATTCTCTTCCAAGGAATCAATCGGGTCGGGTTTATTTGCGTAGAAAGCCACCATAAGTAAAATAGTCCATCGGTGTTAAGTCTGAAGATCTGGACTTTTCAACACAGGCCCACGAAGCGAGATAATGCTCTCACCAAAAGTTTCCATCATAAATTGACGGCTTCGTTGGGTATATGGCATTTCACTCTGTCTTATTGGAACCAAAGGTTGTCAAACTCAACATGCTAAAATTCAAGAACGAAAAGGTCATTAAGCTCTAAAGCGTTCCTTACTTAAATTGACATTGTGGCCCTTTCTTCATTTTGGAAGACATATGGAACAATGATTCCTTTTATGCTCACATAGCACACCAAACCGTGACCTTTAAAGGATGTAGCGGCGCGGCGTTTCAATAATGGCTTGTGGATTATCATGACTCCAAATGCGACAATTTTGTTTATGAACGTTCCCAGTCAACAAAAAGTGAGCTTCATTGATTTTCTTGTGAAAATCGGGGTCGGTGTCCATTTTGTTTTGGGCAAATCCATTGAACATTCAACGCCCCTTATGGTCGTTTGGCTTAAATTCTTTGTTAGGTAGAAAACCTCGGTCTCCCATTAAGTGGATGGGCACAGCTCCAATCGTTGAACGCGATGGTGGATACTCATTCGGGTCTTCTACAATACTCTGCTTTACAGCAGCAATAGCATCTTCGGTTTTCGCATTATACAGCGTCTCTGAGGATGCAAATTATCTACTAAAGTAAACGTTGTGCGAAACTCACCCATGGTTGCCTGAATCACCGACTGCACTATAATGTTGACTAAATATTGGACGCAGCGCGAGATGCATGGCGCGAACCCCACTATTATTTTGGTGATAAATTTGCACCATTTGCGAACGTTATGCCGGAATCCGGAGTAAGCATATTTATTATGTAATTGCAAACCAATTTGTGCATAAATCAAGTGACATCTGTCAAAAAGACCAACTCCGAAAAAAGTACTGCCAGATGCAAAACAACATGTCTATGAAAAAACATCATCCAATTTGTCTAAACTCCATCATGAATCACATTTAAACAAATGCTGCTATCAACTTTACTAAAAGTTCTATTAAAGCACAAAATAATAACCAAACTCATAGTTTTTATTAACCATCCGATTTCATAAGAACTGATAGCTAAAAAGACAAATAAATAACAAATCGAAACTAGAAAGACATTGGTTGTCAGTATAGCTAGTAGCTACAATAGAAAAAGTCATGCAAAATAATCTGTTAGTCGTGAATACAGCTCTACTTTTCGTTCATTTAACAGCCTTACTTCATACAACCGAAAGATCGATAACTCTCATTTTAAAATCCCATAATTTTTCAATTATTTCAGTTTCATTAGGTTTTATCTAAATTGAATGTAAACATTTAGGTAAACACTACGGAACTATTAACAAACTTTAAAACTACTTAACATAGAATAGAGCCAACCGCCCTCTTCAGCGGTGAATCTAATAACCCAGCAAAAAAATAGTCTCTTTGAATCAACAAGTTTGGGGCTAAATTTCAATTAGCCAAAGTACTGTTACCACACCCGAATGCAATTTAAAACTAGCCACTAATTCCACTTGAATTTAAATGCAATTAATGCCTTTCCGCCAGATGTTTATAGGTGTGATTAGTATTCTCTAAATATAATGAAAAATTGGTGTGTGGTTTCTGTTAATGTAAATTTCATACGCATAATTGCTACCAGACAAAAAAAGAAGAAAAATTATAATTAATCGTTGATAAATTATTCTTAATGTTTTAGCAAATCTACATTGAGTAAAATAAGTGAAAGAGCAAGTACTAATAATATTAATTAGTGGTTACGGTTGTCTTTGTGTGTAGGCAGGTATTGAGTAACGTTCTTTTTTAAACAATTTCTTTTTCTTCACTTTAACATCGAAATTTCACCGCAACCTAAAAACGCATTCGCTAAGAATTTGAACTCTAAATATGAACGTTCAAAACTACATCAAGGCGTTCAAAGGTTAGGTATAAGGTTAAGTTAAAGTGGCTGTCAGCTCGGCTGACACACTTAGACGCGCTGGACCCATTGTGGTACCACGGTGGTTCTAATGTATCCTCATCCTAATGGGACCATTTTGAGCTTACAATGAAGCGGGAGAGACGCAACGCAGGGCGTCGATGTGAGTAAGATCACTAGGGTCATTAATGAAACACGAACCTAGGTGTATCTTTCGTTTGGGAGTCTCCTCCTCCTCATTTATACAGCTTCTGCAAAAATCTTTTGAGGCGACTCCTGGCTTTGAGACATGTCTTACAATAAGACAGTGTCCTGAAGTGACACCTATCGTGGCACTAATGTGTTTTCTGTTGAGAGAGATCAAACCGTTCGACCGCTTATGATCTAGCTTGGGCCAAATCTGTTTTGTTGCGTTACACTTTAAACTGCTTGACCATCTCAGATTAGTATAGTTTCGCATGCGTCCTGCTTGAGCAGGAGTTGGTATGTAGCGATTGGAATGCCAATACTCTCCGTTTTCGGTGAGAAGGGCAGAAGTGTTCATCTGCTTTGCAGTTTCCTGGAGTGTCTCTATGTTCAGGCACCGAGCACAGGTGAATGTTAAACTCCCTGAGAAATGATCGGCAGTAAAGGGCTAGAATAGAGTTGAAGGAATTTGGTGACAAGGATTTGATGGCCGCCTGACTATCTGAGAAGATGCATCTATCCTTTTTGGATATCATGTTTTCTTTGAACAAAGACAGAACTTTGCTGATTGCCATCACCTCCGCTTGGAACACGCTACAATGATCTGGAAGACGATGCGTTTCATTTCGTCTGAATAGACACCACAACCTACTCCTTCATTTGTTTTCGAACTGTCCGTAAAGAAATGGACGTATTCGTTTTCCAAGGATGATTGGTCCTACCATTCTGTTCTGGATGAAATGGTCGCCCGAAAATTTGTACCAAACTCGAGTTTAGGTGTGGTGTAGCCTGTTTTTAGCTAAGGGATTCCGAATTTGTTCAGAATGTAAGCATAACGCCAGACATTTTTGTAGAACTTTCAATTCCAAGGAAATCCTATCATCGACAAAGATTGTACCATAAAAGCCTCTTAGCTTTTATGAAAATAGTAAAAATTCAAATGTGTTTTGTATGGGAAGTCTTTGAATACCTTGGGGGAATTTCAAAAATTAATGGCTCAAATTTTTAGGGAACTCGTTTTCAGGTATTTCCCACCAAATTTCCATGTGGGAGAGAGGACCAAAAAATGGAGCAAAAAAAGCACCCAAGTTCTGAGCTACAGGAGAGTAGGTTGGATAGTAACATGTCACAGCTTATCAATGAGTGTAAATTCACTTGAAATGAAATTCGTACTAATTTCATCTTCGATTTTTTTTTTTTACTCCGACTTTGCATTCATGTTTTGTATATACTGTCAGACAAAATAAAGTGCAAATGCACTTGACTCATTTTAAAAATGCAGAGAATAAACAATGAGGAAGATTAATCACTCTATTTAATGTTACTACGTTATATTTTGTCATTGTTTATCAAACCTTTATAAATACTCCGTTATTTTTGCTCTCTTTTAAACATGAACTGCATTAATTTTCAAGCAAATGACATTGAGCTCGGACAAAATAAAGTGCAATTTTTTAATACATGTGCAAAGTATAGCTAATAATAGTCAAAAATAAAAATTTAAGCCTAAATGATCAGAAGGTGAGGTTATCTTATGCCCGTTTGCAAAAATTTTGTTTCAAGTTGAATTTTATTTTCATAAGCTTTGACATGGAACAACTCTCACCCGAATCGAAAGAAGTTTTAGTTTCGGACCGTTGACGTGGGTTGACCTTCCGTAAATTAAGTGAAAAATATAGTCTGTCAATTTCTGGAACCAAGAAGGTTTATTTGAGCTTCATTAAACGGTGATCTGCTGCCAGTTTTAGAAGTCAAAGTGGAAGAAAGAGGAAAACAACACCGCAGAATCACAATAGAGGCCAGAAAAAACCGTTATCCACAGCTAGAAACATTGAATAAGACCTACAATTAGACGTAAGACCAAGGACAGTCCAAAGGTGTCTTAATGAAAGTGGGCTACGAAACTATTTGGCAAAGAGAAAACTTTTGCTATGCCAAATAATTATAAAAAATGACTTGCTTTCGCAAAAAAGTATTTAACAAGACCACAATCGTTTTGGGAAGGCATAATTAGGCTTCATGAGTCTAAATTTGAGTTAACAAATTCCAAATCAAGGAAAAGAGTTTGGTGCAAGCCCAAGGAAAGACTAGACCAAAGATGCATTAAAAAAATCGTCAAACATGGTGGTGGGTCTATTATGGTTTGGAGATGTTTTCCCTTTGGTGGTGTTGGGAATATTGTCAAAATTGACACCAAAATGACGGGTTCTCATTACGTCAACATTATTAGAGAAAACTTAGCTTTTTCGGCATCAAAAATATCGCTGGACAACTACATTTTCCAGCAAGATAATGATCCGAAGCATACTTGCAAAGTGGCAAAGCAGGTTTTCTCAAAACAACGTGGAAGTATTGGAATGGCCACCTCAATCCCAAGATCTCAATCCGATAGAGCATCTTTGGTCCATATTAGATGACAGAATTCCGTTAGATGGTCGGCGAAACATACCATCTTTTTGGGAAATCCTCCAATTTGAATGTGAGAGGATTCCATCTGAAATTTTGAGAAATCTTGTTCGCAGCATACCAAAACGACTTGCTGCTGTTATTCAAAATAAAGGAGCAGTCACCAGTTACTGATTTCCTATGAAAATATATTATGTTTTTTGCTGATATTTTGAATTTGCACTTTATTTTGTCTTCTCTTTTTTCATGATTTGTTGCAACACATATTTTTTGTTATTTCAATTTTGGTTATATTTTGTTTATGAATACTGATATCTTTGTAAAAGAACTTAAATAAATTAAATAAAATGACTTTTTGAAGTACAGTTCATGAAAACAATACAAAATAAAGTGAGTTAGTATCTTAATTCCGGTTTGCACTTTATTTTGTCTGACAGTGTACATATAAATATCCAACGTCTTGTTTGTAAAAAGAATGGTTCAATGCCATACCCAAGAAAGCAAAGTAAAGACATTGGCTATAATAATTCCATTGACATAATGTTCATATTCGTGTGCACAGTCTACAATATATGAAGCTATGAAATAATACAAGCAAACAAAAAAACAGGCGCAAAGGAGATGGCTCATTTTTCTATGGAGCCTGGGCCCAGGGCGTACGCCTATGAGACTAGCACCAAATGAAAGCTTACGTTCAGCCCAATCTATCTTCCAAATATTTTTGAATTTAATCTTGGTGATTTTGAGATAATTGGACTTGAGATTGAGCGCCGGAAATCTGAAAAATCTGACATTTCTGCAAATAATTACGTATATCTCGAAAAGTATTGCATGTAGGACAATGATTTAGATAGGTATCATATGAAAGATAGAATGAAAGATAAAAATATCTTTCATTTCATATAAAATACATTTTTCAAAATGCCTTATATTTCGAAAAAACAGACCTAAAACTTGTTTGAAAAAAAACATTTTCGTTGACGTTTGCCAGCCAATATCTCTAAAAAATCAGTGATGACCTATATTTTTTTTTGCACCACTGTAATTCTTAATTGATAACCATTAATTTGTTATGCTATCATACACAAAGCATATCACGTACATTATACACAATTCCTAAAAAAATTAAACCAAAGATAAGATCCACAGCAAATACTTTTTTTTCATTTAATTGTTTGCAGTATCTACTCTTTTTTTTACAAAACATGAAAACAGAATACATGTTAATGCTACAAATGAAAAAAAAAACTAATCTTCGTTTAGATCTATCAAAATGTCATCCGAAAGTAAAGCTTGTGTTAGGTATATTTATTGCTTCCTGTTGTCTTGCGTAACCCAAATACCGTACAATGCTCATGACATGAGCGCAACAACCAACAGTCCTCATTCAAACGATACAGTTACAATAGTAAGTTTTTATTGCGTTCGAACTTTGTTGCTGCTGCATGTTCATGCCTGGATTTGATTCGCCCTCGCAATAAAAAGTTATTGTTGCCTATAAGACTATGATGAGCAGTAGAGGTAATTCGCATCCGATCTTCGCAGACTACGATTGTATAAGTTCCCTGGTCTTTTAAATGTTCACCACAGTAGGATCGAGCCTGGTTAATTTGATAATTCCTTAATGATATGATATGATACGAGTAGTGAGTGAGAAAGTGGGAAATTACTTAAATTCGGGATATTTCCATCGATGCGGTCGAACACGGTTCTGTTTCTGTTAAGATTATTTTCTCTTACAAAGGCACCTAAATAACTAGGAGTATTCAAACGATTTAAAGCCAGAACGTTCGCATCAGCACTGTCCTCAGTGGTTGGATGAAACTCTTTAAGAAGTGCAGCTGCAACTAACTTTGAAGTCGTCCATCAAATGACCAGCTTGTCGAAGTAGTTTAAAATCCTTTTTAAACCGTCCGTTCACGACTTCAACGACCCATCTGACCAAAGGTACACACCTGGATCTATTAGCCTGCTCTGTGATAAGTTGAAAGTTACCGTCAGCAAGAGATTCAGGCATGTAAGACTTACATCCTTGAAATTCAAGATGTGGGATTACGTCTCTGAATCCTCTGTCCACAATAAAAATATCATTTTACTTAAATATTGCATGAACGTTCCATAATCGTCTCTGAAAGATGCTTCATTATGTTAGCATCAGATACAGTTGCAGTTGCAGCATAAGGCCCTATAACATCAGTCAGGATATACCCATCACAGCATGTGATCACAAAAGGCTTGACCAGATTTTGATACTTATCTAGGCTGCATAATTGTTTCTGGAAGCCGTAGTTTGAACTTTTTTGAAGGTAGGTACACAATACACATCGCAAATGATTAAAGACGGACGACAATTTTCATTTAAATTGGTTTTTTTAAACAGTCCAGTAGGAATAAGTCTGTTCCTTCTGGATACTTCCTGAACAGTTATATGCTGAAAATTCAAGTTAAATGGTAAAATAATCCATCAAAGCTGTAAATTATTAGTTTTTGTGTCACTACATTATTTATTCACAAGTCAATAATCAGTTATCAATGAATTAGTCCTAACGGTCGCGGACTTGTAACATTATGGAGTATGTTAAAGCTTGGTACCTAGCAACAAGTTTTTTAAGATTTGTTTTTGAATGGCATTTTGATGGACCTAAACGAAGATTAAACAAGTTTTAGGTCTGTCTTTTCGAAATATAAGGCATTTCGAAAAATGTATTTTATATGAAATTAAAGATATTTTTATGATATTTCATATGATATATAAATCATTGTCCTACAATTAATTAATTAATTACAATTATTTAAATTAATTAAAAACAAAAAAATACTTTTCGAGATATACGTAATTATTTGCAGAAATGTCAGATTTTTCCCATTTCCGGCGCTCAATCTCCAGTCCAATTATCTCAAAATCACCAAGATTAAATTCAAAAATATTTGGAAGATAGATTGGGCTGAACGTAAGCTTTCATTTGGTGCTAGTCTCATAGGTGTACGCTCTGGGCCCAAATATGCACCACCTCCTTTGTATATTGCAAGGATTGCTTAGAAAATTCATTTTGGCAGATAACCCCAGACTTAATATTCAGATAGATTGACTTAATGCGTTTGTTGCAACTTATCTATGTCCTTTTTAGATTTCGAATGGCAGGGCAAGGGTATCATCATTACTTCTCATAAACGACTTGAAGCATTTTCTGACAGCAGCACAATAGAGCATTTAGGCAAAAGTGCTTGTGGTTTTTATTTTTTGGGTGGATCAACAATGGTAAGCTTTCTATTTCACTGAATTGAGAAATGTTTTGAGCGAAAAAAATTTTTTAATCGAAAAAATTATTTCGATTCAAAGTTTAAAAAGTGTATTCTTAAAAAAAAATGAAAACAAGAAAATACTTTTGTGTGTTGAGCTAAAATGAAAAATTCAAAATAAAAAAAATTTTAATTTTTTTTTAGCAGTTAGATTTTTTACTTGCGATTATAGGTAGATACTATAAGGCAAGTCTTGCAATCGTGCAGAAAAAATTTTTTGAGATAGAGTAATTTGGGGTAATGTGGTATAGGTGGGTAATGTGGTACAGGCAGTTTTTTCTTAAACTAAGTAGCATACTTCAACGTCTTCTACTTTGTTAGGTTCAGATATTAATGAAACTAATAATGCGTGTTTCAACGAGTAAAAAATCTACATATCTGTCAGAAAAATAGTCAACAACAGTAATTGAGGGAGTTTGAGTTTTTTTGGGGTGATACAAAAAGTGTTTGTGAGGTTATAAAAGTTCTTTTTCAACAGTGGAAATATATTTTTCAAAAAAATAAAAGAATCTTCTACGAAAAATACATGTAAGTTTTGCTAAAAATGTGTTTAGATTATTTTTAAAAATTATTTTTTAAGAGATTCAGGCATGTAAGACTTACATCCTTGAAATTCAAGATGTGGGATTACGTCTCTGAATCCTCTGTCCACAATAAAAATATCATTTTACTTAAATATTGCATGAACGTTCCATAATCGTCTCTGAAAGATGCTTCATTATGTTAGCATCAGATACAGTTGCAGTTGCAGCATAAGGCCCTATAACATCAGTCAGGATATACCCATCACAGCATGTGATCACAAAAGGCTTGACCAGATTTTGATACTTATCTAGGCTGCATAATTGTGGTATACTTGGCATGGGCTAATGTGGTATAGTATACCACATATAGTATAGTATACCACATTACCCACTATAAAATTGAGTTCCTTTCCAAAGTTGGCTGTTTTGTATTTTTTGTCATGATCTATTTGTTTAAATGCATATACTTTTCAATAAAAATTAATTTAATCATTTATCTAAATTTTTTAATTAAAAAAATTAAGGCTAGGTAGTATAGTATAGTATACCACATTAGACAGCATAGTATACCACATTACCCTTACAGTTTCAAAAGCGATGATTTCGAGGTCATATCAATATTTTGTGTACATCTTTGTTAAGTGATGTTAGAATTCAACACAAAAAAAAAAACTTTAAGGCTTATTAGTTTTTGGAGAAATGTGCAAAGATTAGGGTCATTTGCTTCACTACTTTTTCTGTTAAGTGTTAAAAACAAACATGTATACCACAATACCCCAACTTCCTCTAACAATTAAACATATGACTTTACGATGATAGAGAATACAAAAAAAGTGGGTTATGCAATTCTGTCTGTCTGTTTGTGTATGGATCTACAGCCTGAACCGCTTGACCCATTTTCTTCAAAATATGCAGTAAGGGTCTGTGGGGCAGCCTCAAGAGGGTTTTTGGAATTGGGTCTCTAGGTCTTGAAATAACAGTACCTGCCATACAATCGATATGATAATACTTCTTTTCTCGAAAACGGCTCCAACGATTTCTATAAAATTCTCTGTGATGAATTAATTTTAGATTGTCTTTCTTTTGATGTAAGAAAAAATATTTGAAAAAGTCTAAAAACGGTACCTCCCATAGTACCGTTTTTTTCAAAACCGACTTTCTCGTTAATGGCTGACACGATGTTGACGAAATTTTGTATTTTAGAAGTCGTAAGCAGTTTAAGAAAGACTGCATATCAATATTTAAAAAGATTAGTTTTGGAAGTTTTTATAAATTTAAAAAAAAAAATTTGATTTTGTTCAAGTTTTTTGTCAAAATAACTTCTGTTAAGATCTTAAATTTGGCATACTTGACTTTTTAAAAACATGTTTTTAAAGAAATTGAAAAATAAAAAACCGTTTTTTTTAAACTGGTCCAACGATTGAGTTAAACATTTGATTAAATTTTCAGCGTTTATATGACTGTAAAAGAATGGCGTTTTTAGCTTTTCGTTTGAAACCTTTTGAATATGTGATTTAATTTTTTTTCAATATTTTGCGTGATTTAATTCAATTTTCATATTTAATGGGGAGTTGGCAACCACGTATCACATAATATATTATGAAGAGCTAATATTAAAACCATTAACTCTGTTTTAAGACTTTGATATCGTATTTAGCACACAATCGCAAGTTCGTGCGACCCAGTCGTGCCTATTTTTTTTAAGATGCGCAAAAAACATTGTGAGAAAACCGTTATAATCGTGGCTACGACCTACGACTTACATTACATACAAACGAAAAAAAAAAATTAATAGAAATGGTCTTAAAAAGTATCTTTTTCTGACAATTCTATATACATGGGTCAGCTAGCCACTGTCAGTGGTGGCATGACGCAGCCTCAGCGTAGAAGGTAATTGCTTCATTGTTTTCGATTATATCGTCGTCCATTAGGGCCATCGCTTCGATGTATCCCAGGTCCAGGTGCCTGTTTTCTTCTGCTTTCACTTCTACTAAGGGGTTTGGATGGTTTGCAGGTATTCCCAGCAAGCAACGTACTCCTTTAAAGGGATGATCCAAGCTTCTTTATAGAGTTTCCTATTACCAAGTGCTGTGCAGAAGCGCAGAGCCTTCCTCTTGAATACAATAATTTTTTCGTTCCACTCTTGTATACTTTGAACCAGACGGGAAAGAATGCGTGATGACAGGTCGAATAAGTAGCTTGTTCAGAATTAATTTGTTTTTTTTTGTACCGCTATTTGCACCACCTTTACTCTACGCAGCTCCATATTTAAAGATGAGATGTTAGATGCACCACTTACGGTCTCCGAATCAGAAAATATTATAGCAAAACCGGAAAAGTCCCAATAGAGTTCTATAAATACTGTACAAAAGAGTTTCTGAGCGCAATAACGGCGGAATACAACCAAATCTGTGTAAACGCAGACGTCCCAGAAAATTTTAAAAATCTATAATATTTCCACTACAGAAAAAAGGTTCCTATGATGCACTAGAAAACTATAGAAGAATTTCGTTTGAATACTTCCGCCAAGCTTTTTAGTACCCTCATTTTCAACACGCTAACCCAGTGGACAAGAATATTCTAAACGAATTCCAAGCAGGACTTAGAAGAAACTATTCGACTATAGATCAAATATTCTACCTGATGAATATTGCGGAGAGCTTCAAAAGAAAAAAAAACAGAAATTTTACGCATTCTTTGTCGAATTCCTTTCTGCCTTCGACTCAATTGCCCGTGAAGCACTCTATTATAAGCTTTATAAGTTGAGAGTATCCGGTAGAATTATGTCCATACTCAGAGCGATGCATGAAAATAATGCGGCCTACGTATGGGAAGGTGAATTCATCTCTGAAGAATTTGCAACAGAAATGGGAGTAAAGCAAGAATGTGTCTTGAGTACGTTACTATTCATTTTATTTGTCAACAATATCGTGGAAGAAATTGGAGGTGGGATTCGGTTTGGGAATATGCAAATACGTTGGCTAATTTTTGCTGATGATATCGTATTCTTTTCTGAATCTGTGGATGGAATGCAGCGCATGATGAGTCCGGTTGATGAAATATTGCGAAAAATGGAATCTGTTTGTCAGTACAGAAATCTTAAGTTATGATATTTAGGGATGGAAGTGGCAGATATTCAAAGAACGAAAAATGGGCATATGATGGTGAAAATGTTGAAATAGTCCGAGGGTATAAATATTTCGGTGTACTTGTCACGTCGAATCTCAAGATGAGAAAACACTTTGAATTGAAACTAGCAGAGGCGAAAAAGCTGTTTCTTCAGTCTGGACTCGTTGTATCAATAATAAAAGCATCGAGCATATTACAAAGCTTAAAATATTTCGGGCTACCTCAGCTTAAGTAGTGCTTGGGATACTGCCAATTCGAAGAAGTTGAAAGGTTCCTTTGGTAAGTACTTCTTAAAACGTATTTTCCGGTTACTCAATAAAAAAAACTCTCAAGGAGAGGGAAGATATATTTCATTTTATCGCTAGAAAAAATTAAAACAATTTTAAAAAGTTTCGTGTGAGGTACTTCGGAGTAGCTTCTATGTAGTTTAGAGATGCGCTGGACGTAATGAATGGAAAAGTAGGTTGGGATCTTTTATATTACTATACCAAATCTGCACTCAGTTATAGGCAACGTAAACTTGAAGAAGACTTTTAAATCAAGTGAATTATTAATATTTTGAAGTTAATTTTATTGTCAATCTGGTAGACGGCCACTGGCCAAACCATATTAGACTTAAGGCAAACAAATTGAAAATTTTAAAAAAGCTGCCCTTTTATTTCGTTTTTTGCCTAAGTCCACTTCTTTTCCACTCAGCGGATGGAATCGGATTCGAAATCACGATGCTCGTAGTGCCGGAAAAAGAAGAAGAAAAAGAAGATCCAAGTTGATGACACGTGGGTATTACCTACCTGGGAATTGATAAAATTTGCATGCAACACATAATCCATTGAACAAATCGCATCCGTATCATTATTCTCTAAGTCCTACTAATAGAGTGTAAAAAAGAGATAATCAAAACCATTCATTATCTTATGCTAATTTAAGCAATAAAATAAAGCTTCTTTACACGACCTCCCTTCCAGGCAAATGACACACAAATAAAGGCGGCGAATAAAAAGCGCTCATAACACAGAGCCTGACCTTACATCGAAAAAAAGAAAAACTTGGAGATCTTCTGTTATCGTTGTCATTTAAGACCATTAATGACCATTAATCTTGAGCTTGGTTTTTAACTTTCCAAATTTATATATCAAAGCATCATAAGTTATAAACAGGCACGGCCTCTTACTTAACCATCATCCACCATAATCACACACACAAAAAAAAAAAAACAAAACAAAAAACAGTCCGAAATGAAAACAAAACTCTTTGTGTCAATCAACCCGGTATCGACTCTAACTACAACTTGATGTAGGTATCCATTATCCAAAATGAATCAATCTCTCTTAAGCCAGGTACCCAAGTACTTAGTCAAATGATTAATTATACAAACCATTTTACTCGAGTAAGTTTACCTTGTGACAAGTTTTCGGTAAGAATTGGCTTGTCTAACTTCCACAGTCCACACCAACAAAGAATCTCACAAAAATGAGTTTGAATCACAGTCTTAAAAAAGGCGCAATGAAATAAATTTAATCTCACTTTCGTTGAGAGCGTTGTCTTGTGTTGGGAAGTAAGTTCTCAAATAGGCAATTGGAAGGCCGACCAAACCCAAATACAATCGTTTTCACTTCTCAATTTCCTAATGAAGCATGGAAATAATTCCATCGAGTCAACCTGCCGCCAGAAGATGGGTTTAATAACCAAATCTTCCGGATACACGATGACAAAAATTTCTGTTGTAAATAAACATCATCGAGTAGGTACCTTACCTACATCACTTTCACTGTTAAGTCTTCAGCTCCTCCTATAGCCAATAACCAATGACTATACTCTTCTGCCCGACTACACTTCTTTGTGTTTGTTTTGACGACTGAACAAAAAATAGAAAATAAAAGTGATATGTAAAAAAGGCAGAACAGAAATGAAAAACAAAGAATTCATATGCAAATTCTATATCTCTGGGAACGGGCGTGCTTATGATAATATTCATAAAGCAAACAGTCATCCCATTCAAATATGATTACAGCATGATGCTTGCGAATTAGTTTTAATGAAAGTTCGAACCACATAATATGCAAATTGTGTGTGTTGTTGTTGTGGATAAATATTATTTACGTTGGCTGTGGGAACTTTGATCAAAATTTTGTATCTTTTATTTTTATTACATCTTTAAGCATGTAAATGAGATCGAATTGATGAGGATACTTACGCAACAGCCCGGGGACAAGGGGTCTATGTTTATTTGGTTGTCCATTTCATTTTATGATTTTATTGGTTAGTTGACTTTAATCTTTTAGCCATTTTGATGGGAGAAATTTATTTATGAGTGCTTTCATTGGATATGTTTTAATTTTGGGTAAAGCGAATGTGAACTTCGTGACCTTCGATGGTATATTTCCGTTCAATTAGAGTCGTCATTATGGATGGGGACAGTCTGTAAAGCTAGGAAAACAAAACTGTTTGCGCTATGACTAGAGTTGAAATTGATTTTCGTAGTTTTGATTGATTTGGGCTTGGTCTTTAAATGGCTATAGCCTTGCTTTTATTAGACAATAGATCAAAATAATAAGGTGTGTTGGATAGCACAATGAAATTTGCAACCATTTAAGATTGAGATCTGTTACTGGAATTGTTTACAAGACAATTAAGGAGGTTAAGGTTTCTCTTTTGATGCCTACACAATACCCTGAGCGGTGGGGAAGCATGGCATGATTTGGACATTGCAATCTTATAAAAGTTATATAATTGTAAGTGAAACAAATTTAAGAGATGTCTTTGATTCTTGCAGCTCCGATCGGAGATTCTATACATTAGCTTCTTCAAGAGGTGACACGTGACGCCGATGCGTTTTACAGGTATTTCAACTTTTTCAATGTCTAGATATTCGTTATGAATCGATAAAGGGTTTAAAGTGGTAAAACCTGCATATCTAAGCCCCGAACTTATTGGGAATATTGAAGGAAAGGGCGAATGGCAAACTGATAATCACAACACAAAACAACAACTCACACATTTTTCAATGATTAACTCATAAGCCAATGATTGGCATGGAAGCCAATGATTGGCATGGAAGCCAATGATTGGCATGGAAGCCAATGATTGGTATGGAAGCCAATGATTGGCATGGAAGCTAATGATTGGCATGGAAGCCAATGATTGGCATGGAAGCCAATGATTGGCATGGAAGCCTATGATTGGCATGGAAGCCAATGATTGGCATGGAAGCCAATGATTGGCATGGAAGCCAAAGATTGGCATGGAAGCCAATGATTGGCATGGAAGCCAATGATGGGCATAGAAGCTAATGATTGGCATGGTATTCAATGTTTTGCATGTAAGGAAATGTTGGGAATGGAAGTCAATGATAGGCATGGAAGCCAATGGTTGACACGGAAGCCAATGTTTTGAATGAAAGCCAAGGATATGCAAGGAAGCCAATATAGCATGGAAGCCAATGATTGGCAAGGTATTCAATGTTTTGCATGTAAGGAAATGTTGGGAATGGAAGTCAATGATAGGCATGGAAGCCAATGGTTGACACGGAAGCCAATGATTGGCATGGAAGCCAAGCATTGGCGTGGAAGCCAATGTTTTGAATAAAAGCCAAGGATATGCAAGGAAGCCAATATAGCATGGAAGCCAATGATTGGCAAGGTATTCAATGTTTTGCATGTAAGGAAATGTTGGGAATGGAAGTCAATGATAGGCATGGAAGCCAATGATTGGCAAACACGATTGGAAAGTTACTAAGTTGGTCAATAACAGGTACAGCAGAACCCCTCGAGCTCGCTTACGAGAATTGGCGACTTTCAGTATGTTTGTCTCTTTCCTAGTCCGAGCAAAGTCCCGAACTTAAACTTTGCACTTTCTGCCTTTCCAATCATACCACTCATTTTCAGAACTCTAGGGAGATCAATCAATCAACTGCCTGTTGCGGTGGCTAAGAACTGCCTCACTTATTTTCATTGAACTAATATGACAGTAATTCGTAGATGGTGACACAACCAATTCATTAGAGACTAGCTCTCAACGAGGGTCCCAATACAGATTCTGACACCATCGGGTTCAAATTGATTTGATTTTATCTGTCTAACAATTTTATTTTACCCAAACAATTCTCCCAAGCCATTGTAAAAGCCACATCAATTCTCTCTGTCCAGTTTTCAATTTCAAAATTTTACTTGAATTTTTGCTCCTGTTTCTTCATTTTCACAATTCATTGAGCCATTCCAAACAACAGCTTTCATTACGTTAAGATGATTGCAAATGGTTGCATGCAAACAATGTAATCATGGTTTTATGAAAGCACTCGTAATCAAAGTCCATCGGTAGGGTTTGAGAACGTAACATTTTTCCTTTCATCATTTCTAGATAAAGAAATTACAACTAACATTCCCCGATGTGTCTTCATTTGTGTGATTATATTAGGAAAAAAATTATTAAAATAATTACAAATGAAATTTTGTTATTCTTTCGTTTAAGACTTAGCTATGTACTTGCATGTAACTTTTGAAATTGCTGTTAAGAGCTTCACGGGCTAGCATGATGGGTAATTGGAAACAAAAGTTGGAAGTTTTTAATCTTCAAAAGTTGATACGATTGCTTCAGAGCGCAGTTTTATTGAGAGGAGAAATTGGATCTTCAAGCTGCGTTTTCAGCTTTGGCATGAGTTGCGAAACCATTTCCACTTAAATGTAAGTAGTTGCATGCCTAGATTCTTATTTTATTTAATGAGATTTTCTGTAGATGATAAAGACGTGTTATGCGCCTATTTAATCATTGTCTTGCTTGGGTCAAATAGGCATAATTTTTAGTACTCGGCGAATGTTCGGTTTAATTTTTAAATTTTTTTGTACTATGCACAATGAAGTAGATGGTAGTGGTGAGTTTTTGCCACGAATTGAGTTATTTTGAGCCTAAAACAAATTTCAAGGATTACATAAAAAGTTGTCGATTACAATGGCGCTAGCTATAAAAGGGGACGTGTTGACGTCTATGTCAAGAATATCCTTTGTTTGATTATTATATAGGTACAATGCCTTGTCCCAAAGAAATATGTATATGTATATTTATTTTACGTAGTTGTACCTTTTATTTGATAGCAATGGTCGTTGCGTTCCCAAATGGAACTTGTTATGAGTACTTCCTGGGCCTTAAAAATGTTGACACCCCTACACAGAACTGCCAACCATATTTTAACACTTTCCATATTTCTATTTATATTCTATTTTTACCTTGAATATTTCTACTAAGGCTCAGGTGAGTACATGAAAAGTGTGGTTAAGATTGAAAGCAGCCAAAAAGCCTGCTAGGAATAATAACTGATAACAAAGCTACTGATAGGCAAAAATAGGTTCTTTTGTTGAACCTTACCCAGGTTTGAATAACAACCCTATAAGATGTCAAAAAGAAGGTCCTTTAAGTTTTCGGGTTTCAGAACGCTTCGCTTAACCACGAAATCACCACACATCCCATTTTTAGAAAATACATGCCGTTTGATGCCCTGCTTGTCACCCGAGGCCGAATTAAAGCACACGTTATCGAGTATAGTTCGTGATGGAGTTATCTGAGTTTGGTATTACAACGTAGATACGTAATCAAGCAATCTAGTACCACAATTTGGCATTCTCTTATCAGTAATCGATTGGAATTTTATTTGACGAATGAAGTGCTCACTGATTTTTCTTGCAATCAAAATATAAAAAAACTTAAGTAAAATCTTATTACGAAGGAAGATTATTTTACTCGTATCTCAGCCAAACAAATTTGTTATTAAAAAGTGACCAAAATCATTACAAGGTAACCAACCGAAACCAAAAAGGAAGTTCCCGTCTACGTCTGTTCGAACCCATGTATAAAAACCTGCACCGGAAGACAATACAACCGTCTACATGTGTCAATGAACAAGATTTTTTCGACCTTCAATACCCAATTGGATTGGATTTCCCAAAAAACAAAAAGAATTAGGTAGACTTACTTTATTCTACCAAAATGTTAGACGGCTTCGAACAAAAACTACCAACCTCTACCTAAAATCCCATATTTTATCGCATGATATATTTGTTTTGACGGAAACCTGGCTTAGTTCAAGTCATATCGACCCTGAGCTTTTGAGACAACAGTTCTCAGTTTATCTCAAGACCGGAACTACAAAAAGCCAGAAGATGTGGGGGGTGGTGCTTTTATATATGAAATATTTTTATGTCTTCCCAAATAATTTGTACGTTTCACTTGACAATTGATGTGCTGTGTGCCAAATTGTCCGTACTATCAAATAGTATTCATGTTGTCAACCTCTAGAGGAATGTAAGGAGTTCTATTTCAGCTTATACTGAACTGTCTTTAGTTTTAGATGATAAAGTTGATTGTTTAGCTCGGAAAACTTTATATGTATTATTGTTGTGCGATTTAATTTACCAGAAGTAAATTGTATTCCTTCAAAAGACTGATCTTTATAAGCAGCTTCTCTGACTTCGTCTCAACAAGAGCTACAGATGGTAGATAATATTGTTTTTTCGGACTTCCAGCAAATAAGTCGTCAAGAACTATATGAATCGCATGCTTCATCAAATCTTTTCAGCTGACGCATTTTGTACTGTTGTTCTGAAATCTAAATATGGCATTACTAACGTAGAAGACTTTCACCCACCCTAAGTCATTTTTCTTGACCTGAGTAGTGATTTTAATATTCGTAGTATTGTAGGTATAAGAATGTTGTTCATAAGCCTTCGACTACCAGAGAGCGAACTTCTGTTTGTTTTCTGAAGAACCAAGCAGAGCTGTATTCATTATTATTCATCAGTCAAATGATCTTACTTAGTATTGGAAAAATATTTAAAAAATTCTTAAAAATCCTAGATTCGGTCAGCCTTGGTATGCCGAAGAGCTTAAGGTCCTGCGTAATAAGAGGAATAAGGTCTGGAAGGCTTTTATTAAATCGCGTTCTACAGCCGACGACGACAGTCGTTTGTACATTGGTCTTTTTAAAAGTCTCAATATGATCTCCAAAACTCTTTATTACCCTACTTATGTTGGTTCTTTTCTCAAAGATTATCCAAAACTGGGAACTTTGTCAATTCAAAGAAAACATCGGATGGCTATCCAGTACACTCCGTTCTAATACTACTTTAAGGGATACTGCCGATATTTGCTTAGCCTTTGCGATTCATTTTCGCAGCTCTTTTAGTAATAGTTTTTCCTTATGGTCCTGATAGTATTCCGCCAATTTTGTTAAAAAAAATGCTGTTCTGTAACTGCGTATCCATTTCAGTATCTCTTCCAGCTCTCATTCAAATCACACGTATTTCCAAGTCCTTGGAAAAGTCCCTCATCGCAGTAAATTGATAAGGTAGATATCAAAGACTATTTACTCGTATTCAAGCTCTCAATCATTCCTAAACTCTTTCAACAAGCTATTTGGGACTGCCTCTCGTTTTATACAAAAAATATTATTTACAAGCAAAAGCATGGCTTATACAAAGAAGATCGACGGCAACCAACCTGCTATCTTCTTATCAAGAAATTTCAACTCTCTTGAATAAGGAATTTGGGTTTTCCATGCAATTTACTATATGGATTTGTTCCTAACTGAAGAGTAGAACTTATCAAGATAATTTTGTAACAGCTTTTCGAAGCCCCTCATTACTCTGTCGGGTGTGCCAGAAGGCAGTCACCTTGGACCTCTCCTTTTTACTATCGCAATCAATGATGATGATTTTTTGGTTTTGGAATGGAAAAAATCCATTCTTCTCCTAAAAGATATCGACAGCTTTGTAAAATGCTGCAATAAGAATCACCTAAGTCTCAACCCCTCCTAATGCCAAACTTTGCCTATCTCGGAAAAACGGGATCATAGTAAAGCTGTGTATTCCATGTCTGGTCGTTTATTATGCAATGTTTCAAGTTCTCGAGACCTTGTTGTTTACTTCAATGTCAACCTAGAATTTAATGGCCACATAAACTCAACTGGTGCTTCCTACCTGCTCTCTTCCATACACTTTACCTACCGCGGAGGATCTCACCACTTGCGTAATTTAGAGTTAGCTCACTGCCCTCTTTGCAGAACCAATTGAGCCGATATCACGCATGAGTAAATCACTTAATTCCAATCATTTTGGTATTTATTGATTTTAACATTATAAATAAAAGGACTAAAAACGCAGGGCTAAAACACTTAATCTGGCATTCAGTGGTGCCGGCGCGGCGGTGTAATCTTTAGCGTGTCTACCTGTTACATGGGTGATTTGAGACTCGAGACCCAGAAACATCTGGGAAAAATTATGTAGTTCCACTATACCTTTTGAGACGAATAATTGACAGCGAAAAGCGCTTTCTCGATCTTACTTGAAGGTCATTGTTTTAACTCAGAAGGTAGGTAGGTATCTACCTATGCTTCTCGGTCTGTTGCATTTAATTGGCATTCAAGGAAAGTTGAAGTTTTTTAAAGAACTCTACAAGGCAAGCCCAGGGCTTCAACGAACAAACCTAAGTATTTTATGAAACACTTATTTGCCTATTTTATAGTAAACCACGTTTGTCTAGATAATAAACTTGCCATCAAAGCCAATTCGTCTGCTTAGAATTGCTTAGTGATGCTTAGGCTTTCAATTTCACTTGCCCTTTCAACCAATTCATTCATCGGCACGACACAAGCACACACTAAAAACCTCATCGGCTTGCCTTCAATGACTTGCAAGATTTAAATTCAATCACAAAGCGCCTAAGTCAATTGTTATTGAGGTAACCACCTGCAATTCCGTCCCTATACATACCTGCACCACCTAAACACACACAAACACAAACCAATCGCATAAGCTCTCAATTTGCATAAGCCACCTTACATTGAAGCTCATATGATGCCCAACGTCACTGTCGTCGTCGTCTTCATCGTTGTCGTTGTACGCATTTTTGTCATACAAATTTTCACTGAGAGACACCTCACTCCATTACCTCACTTGTCTTTTATATTACATGGGTTTGTTCATGTTGCCGTTTGCTCATTCTGATGTATATCCGCCACCACCTTTTGTTTTGCACGCCTTGAAGGTTTGACACTTTGATTGATCATCAATAGAAACTCCTCATAGGATTACGTTAGTGTTAGATGCCTGAGCTCACTCCAATATCCTAAATAACCAAACTGACACTTCATCATAGAGCACAGCAACAAAAAAGTGTTCTTCTTGTGCACGAGATGACCAATACCAAAAAAACAAAACAAAAAGCACAAAAATTATAAATTTCGGAGGAGAAAAGTGTAGTGACGAGAAGGAAATACGCATGGTGGTGGTAACAACGCGAAATCTTCGTAACTCAAACTACTCACGAGTGCGGAGCACCGGCACACGGGAGAAAGAAGAAAGAAGAGAGACTAACATTTATACACCTTTTTCGTGTTTGGGCGAAATTGATTCGTTAAACTTTCGAGGTATAAATAGTATCTTAAGATTTCAGATGACGGTCATTCGGTTAGATACATTCATCAGCATAAGTAGTTCCGCGACAATCCAACGAACTCTGCACTAGGTCGTGTCGCGAAGTCTTTAGTAAGGAATTAAATCATTAAAATAATATTGCCGTAGTCATGAAGTGGTGCGTGTTAGTCGCGTGTTGCGTCCAATTGGCACTTTCGCTGCCGCAAGGATATAACTATAAGGATTCCGGTCCAGTGAGTCACGGTTTTGGTGGCTTTCAGCCCAATGTTGGTGTAACACCCTGCAATCATGGTCATAATGCTGCTCTCGTGCAACAACAGTCGATTGGAAGGATTATACACCAAGGATCAGGACATGGAGGATCAGGACATGGCTTGGACTCACAAGCTGTCACAGTTAATAGTCATATAACTGTGGGGGACGGTGGTCACTCTCACTCGCAGGTTTTCAGAGAGGGCCAAGGTTACGGCGATGAGGGCAGACCAGCACCTATTGCTCTGCAGCAAGGACCACCTCTACCACTTCCTGGTCCAGCACCACCATTTTTGTCACAATCGTTCGGATCTAGTCACAACTCATTTGGTTCATCGGGTTCCTTCAACCACGCTGGACACGGTGGTGGATCAGTTGTTAACGGAGTTGGCAGAGTTCCAGCACCTTTAGGACCAGGCGCAGGCTTGAGCGGAGGCTATCAGCAACAACATGGTGGTAGTTTTGGAGGAAGTTCAAGTTTTGGTAGTTCAGGCTTCGGTGGGTCACGTCCCACCTTCTCGGGTGCGCAAGTGAATCCTAACTTTATTGTTGGCAGTGGAGGAGCTAGTCATCAAGGTTCTGGTTCTAGTTACCAAAATGTTGGTGGATTCAGCGGAGGCGGTGCCCATTCACATGGCGGTTCAGGATTTAGTCAACAGCAGTCGGGTGGAGGTGGATTCTCTCACGGAAGTGCCTCTCAATCATTTGGACAGTCGAGCGGTAACTTTGGTAGTGCCAGTGGAGTTTTAAATGGAGCTCTTGGTAATGTCATTCGTGAAACCTTTGCCAATGCTCCTCTTGATCCAACAGTAGAAAAACACATTTACGTCCATGTTCCACCAGAGGATCTGGAAGAGGAATCACATCATCATCAAGCTCGTCACCCTGAAGGTGCGGCCGCCAAGAAGCACTACAAGATCATCTTCATTAAGGCCCCAACTGTCAGCCAACCATCAAGCTACGCCCAACTAGCCAGTGCTGGAGGAATTTCCGAAGAAAAGACAATCGTCTATGTTTTGGTCAAGAAGCCCGAAGAGCCATCATTCAATGAAATCCAACAACTCCAACAGAGCATCAAGCCCAGCAAACCAGAGGTTTACTTTATCAAGTACAAGACCAGGAATGAACATCAAGGAGGAGGCGGTGGTGGTGGTGGTTTCATTGGAGGAAGCTACAATTCAAACATCGAACACAGTTCTGGTGGACATCACGTCGAATCGATTGGGACAGGAAGCCAATTTGCCGGGTCAGAAATCGATGGTGGTGTTGATGTTAGAGTGAATGGTTCTGGCAGTGGAATTGAGAGCACACACGACGGAGGAGCAATCCTATCCAGTGGCAGCAGTAGTTCAGGCAGTAGCAGCTCCTATTCGACCAGCAGTTCGAATGTAAACATTGCTGAGGCTGCTCAGCCGCATGAGGTCTACGGAGTCCCAAGTGTCCCCAGTGTCTAGACGACATCATTGTTATTAATTGTGTGCATGTGTGATGTTACCAATATTTGTATATTTTTTTTGATAGATTTTAGAATAAGTATGTTATTTTATATTTTATTTTCACGAAGCATTACGTCATCATTTTTTGTATGATACCTCATTCAACTATTTATTGCGAGAATAAACGAAATTTATCTGTTAATTTAATCAACGACAGTTTTTAATTCTTAAATTTTATAATGAATACTCGCAGAATACGTAAGTACAGGATAATTCGTAATTGAGATCGTTTTCCTCGTGTGTAGATACACTGATTGGTATCAGTATCAGTATCAGGAAGAAGGAACACTCTTTTATAATGGAGGCTTCATATTTATGTACTGCGACTATTATCAAGGCCCATAGCAAAGAAGTGTGTAATGTTCTCAAGTCAGACTAAAATTTTGCCATAGTTTAACAAATCTCGAGTGCCTAATGGGAAAGTGTTGTTGAAAGAATAAAGATTTTGTTGGCTATTAATAAAATTAATGGGAAAAAAAGTCATAAGCTGCTATGCATGTCGAACCTCCACAGTGCTCGAAAATGTGAGGTTTACTATTGCAAACAATTGACTTTCAATCACAGCAGACGAACGGAGAATCGAAAGGGGGTGGCTTCACTTCAGTTAACTTCACAGAAGCTACATGAACATTGAGATGGACTTAAATAACATAAATGAAGTAAATAGAGTGGGGCAACAGAGCGGGGTGCTCTGGGGGCTAGCGCGTATCTTACAACCATGTATTGTGAGGGAATGAAGTAGACCAACAATTTTCTGCCGATTCCGAATGGCTAATCGAGAAAGTGCTTTTCATGGCAATGAATTGAGTATCGGAGGGCTTGCCAATTCTTTATGAAATTGAGATAAACTTATCGGTTCCTAGCTTTCATTTCATTTTTCATTCAAGGCCGCATATCATCAGGGACTTAGTTTAGCATGTACCAAACATCATACTAAAACCTAAAGTCAGTCTGACTTCCCTGAACACTCTAAAAGCACGGAACTTTGAACAAATTTGAGAGCTGAGTGATGTCGCTTAGTTTTCAATTTCGCCTTATTGCTGTTCCTTGGCTTTTGTCTTAAGGTATTCACATAAAATCCAGAAGATTAAAGAAGGACTTGAGACTGCCAAACTAAAGAGAATTTGTAGTTGACAGTATTTCTGTTGCATCGACAACTACAACATTTGTAGCGGTGTCGTTCTTGTTGCGTTAATTTGACAAACAAAAATATATTTATAAATCACAAAATCACTTTCGTTTGGGAGAGTCTTTATGACGTCAGCATGTTAACCTATCTGCTATCCACCTTTGCGCTTAGACTATGAACAATATACGTTTAATGTACGTATTCGAACATATGTATATACATAGTAACATACACTAGTAAATGACGCTTCGATCTTAGCTTTGCGTCGACCAAGTTGTTTCCCAATAGCCTAAATGTAACGAAGATGGCTGTTAGGAGTTTCGTTAATGCCTTGAAAGAACCGCAAAGTATGCAACTTAAACTGCGTGGCTAAATTATTGATTGGAAACAGCAGTGTCTAAAGGTAAGTTCAGACCAAAAGAAACATTTTGGAAACATTTCAATAACTTTAGTTTTTTTTTTTTAATTGCTTATTTTATGGGCTATAGGTTATGTGTTTTTGTGTGACGTAGATTTCGCATGCTTCTTCACTCTTAAAATATAAATAAGTAAGTAAGATATTTATTTATTGATAAATAAGTACAAATAACAAATATTTGAATATAATAGCTATGGCCTTGCCGTCAGTCTGATTGACAAAATTATAACTTTTGTTCTTAATTCTAGAAAGGTAACCCTCGTCCAAATAGCACACATCAAACAGCTCTTTTTTGATCTCAAAAAAACATGTCCTATGAATAATGCGATTTTGGTTTTAAGAAATGAAGTAAATTTTTATTTATAATTAAGTTTCCTCTTATTTAAAAACTATTTTTTGTGTTTATAATTTACTGTCTGGAATAAAAATTATTATAAATTTTTTTTTTAAATGATTTCTGTAGTTTTAAATTGTTTTTAAGAAGCAGCCTAGAGTTTTCCGTTCGCATTCATTTAAAAGTCTTATTGATTTTGGCAGTGTTAAAGTGGGTGTTTCCATCATCTAATATCTTCACAAGGAAATCGCTACCTACCTACATATGTATGTACATGTACATATGTACTTGAGTAGATAGATTTTCACGATGGCCTGAAGCGCTTCCATTGCCGGATATCTCTGTTGAAACTGTTACTGAGACTCTAGTCAGGAATTCTCTTACGGATAACGACTGATCTCGGAAGACAATTTGAAAGTTCTCTTTGTGACGTTGTGGGGTACACTCATATCGGGAGCTTTCATTTCAAATTTGTTAAGTTATTGCATTAATTTTATAAATTGTTTTCGCCTACAACCTAACACCTCAAAAAATGTCGTGTGATTTTTGTAAAAAAAAGGTCGAACGAACTGAGCTGAAAATCAAGTCCACTGAATGCATTAAATATTTTCATGGAAAATGTGCAAAAATAACACCGAATGAGCTCGAATTTATGAAAAATTCCAAAGCAAGTTGGAGATGCCCCAGTTGTACGGCTGAGAGAAGAGGATCAATTTCGGTATCGGCTCTGGCTAAATACTCTTCAACTGCATCATCTTTAAAACGCACACCACCTACATCACCATCTATTGACTCTCTTGCATAAGGTCCAGCAAAGAAACCAGATGAAAACCCTGCTGCTGCCACCGCTACCAACGCAACTAATGCTACCGCTGTTGACACACACACCAAGTCATCTGACACTGATGCTTCTATTTCAACCACAACCATCGCCACTGCAGTTGCATTGTCTGCCCCCGTCGTCACCACCAAGAATTATACCTCCACTTCCAACACCACTGGTCAAAATAACAACATCTCACCGATACCTATAGTTTTTGTTTGCACCAAAATATCCGAAGTTCGAGAAAAAATTTTAATTTGTTCCTAGCTCACATTGAGTCTCTTAAAAAATTGCCGGTTGTAATCAGCGTTGCCGCTGTGCCACTTTAGTGTCAGATTGCTTTTTTTAGGCTGTGCCACCGAGCCACCACCTTTCAGTATGTGCAGTGGCGTACCTAGAAAATTTAGCGCCCGGGGCAAAAAATGATTTAACGCCCCCCCCCCCCCCCCTTTTCGTTTTATATGATCCTCATACATACAAACTCCGTAGATCACGTTCTCTCATAATTTTCCAGATAATTTTTTACAATTTTGATGATCTATTCATTATTCACGCAAATTTGCGTACACATTCTAAGGTTACTGACCAATCGCTAATACTTGGTCGGATATATTTGGTATAAAAACGATCAATACTATAGATAGTTTTTAATGATCCGATATTTTCTCGTGGCCACAACATTGTGATACATTACAGTGTAATGAAAATATGAAGAGTGTTTTGCCGGTGATTTGAATTCACATCACCACAATCACATTCGCAGAACTCAGCGACCGCAGCACTACAGTGGCGACGCTATGAGTTCCCATTTTTGTGCATTTGAGTCACTTGTCAGTTCACTCCACCTTGCTCCATGCTCTCAATCAATCATATCAATCATATCATATCAATCGATGTGATCCTGAAGATGACAAGAGTCCAAACGCAAGTGGTGTGAATGCTACTTTTACACAAGATGTGGGAACTTGGCCTGTTAAGATCGATTCATCTTTTCGCGATTTTATGGTTGGACAAGGCACGAGCAAACTTCAAAATATTAATGCGGAATTCCCAGAGGATGATACTGGACGATCTTTAACCAAAACTTGGTTTGAGAAAACTTTGAAAAATGGCGAACGGATCGCTCGCACCTGGATGTGCTTTTCCCTGATCAAAAATGCTTTGTTTTGTTTTTGTTGCATCTTATTCCCACTTTGGGGTTTTCATCGTGGCGTAAATTAAGAGGAAAAATATTGGAGGAATATACTCGATAGAATTATCGCAACTATTCAAACGCTTGCTTGCTTGAGAGGACATCGCGAGTCAGTCAATAATATAAATCCTGGGAATTTTTTGGGTCTGCTGAGATATTTGGCCAAATTTGATCCTGTCATGAAATCTCACTTCGAACACATTTCTTCACAACCAGGATGCTTATCGTATCTTTCTCCCAGAATTCAAAACGAACTCATCACTATGATGGGCAACAAAGTGCGTAAGTTTCTCATTTCTCAGTGCAAAGATGCGAAATATTACATTCTAATGTTCGATTCAACTCCGGATTGCGAACGTGAGGAACAGATGTCTCAAATTATCAGATTCGTCGAAGTTAAACCAAATTCAGTAAAAATCAGAGAAGTCTTCATTGATTTCATACCTCTGAAAGTCAAAACAGCAAAAGGAGTTACTGAAGCTATTACGAACAAACTGGACGAAGATGAATTAATCCTGAAAGATTGTAGAGATCAATCGTACGACAATGCACCAACAATGGCCGGTATTCATAAAGGAGTCCAGCAGACAATCATCGACCTGAATGAACAAGCTGTTTTCGTTCCTTGTGATAATCATTCTCTTTGAATGGTTTCAATGTTTCGAGAGTATGAAAATAAGATGGAAGTTAAATTTTTCATCAAAAATTCATATAAAATGTCAACGTCATCTTTTTCATATTCATTTTTCATTTTTTCATTTCATTTTCACTCAATTTGATTGTGATTACAAAATTTTTGTATGAGAACATTTTTTTGTGTATTACTTCTCAATTTTGAGGAACAGCGGAGCTCATTTTGCCGCCCCAAATCGTTTTGCGCCCGGGGCGACCGCCCCCCCTGCCGCCCCCTTTGGTACGCCACTGAGTCTGTGCCACTTTTTTAGCATTCCTCACAAGTAAAACTAAAGTTAGCAATTCACTATGCCATTTTACCATACCCTTTTATATCTTTCATGCGTACAAAAGTTACTCAAAGTACTCAAAGTTTTAAAGTTCAACATAACACACACATTGAACAAAGCTCATTTAAAAATATTTGGCACAAAGGCTGTGTAAGTCACTCCTTAGCTTAAGTCAACGAATCAGCGGCCGAGGTTTTGCCGCGAAATATAGAGGAATTTCGTCGAAGTGTTTCTGAAGGTTTTAGACAAGGTGACAAACTGTCATGCGATTTCTTCAACATCATACTTGAAAAGATTGTAAGAAACTCAAACGTCAGCACCAGAGGAACAATCTTTCAAAAGTCTGTACAATTACTCGCCTATGCAGACGATATTGACATAATGGGAAGAAATAAGCGTGATGTCATAAGTGCTTTTGCATTTTGAATATTGAAACAGAAGCGGCAAAAATGGGTTTGATGGTTAATGAGGGCAAAACGAAGTATATGTTGTCATCAAACAAGGACACTGAACATCGACGAATTGGACAGAACGTCACAACAGACAGACATAACTTCGAGGTAGTACAGGACTTCGTCTACCTAGGATCCGATATAGACACGGCAAACAATATGAATGCGGAGATCAAATAACTCTTGCCAACCGTTGCTTCTTTGAGTTAAGAAGGCAATTGAGAAACAAAACCCTCTCCAGAAAATCAAGGTAACCCTGTATGAGACCTTAATCATCCCAGTCCTGCTTTACTGCGCGGAAGCATGGACCTTATCAAAAGCGGGATAAAGTCCATGATTCCGCGACGTAAAGCCGTAAACCCTTGGTCGTTTCGAAAGAAAAATTCTGCGAATGATCTTTGGTCCCATATGCGAAGACAATGCGTGGAGAAGAAGATACAACAACAAGCTGTATGAGCTGTACCACGACATGGGCATAGCCAGAGCAGTACGCATCGCGAGGCTACGATGGTTGGGTCATGTAGAGTGAATGGACCCAAACGCTCCGGCTCGACGGGCTCTCGAAAGATTATTGCAGGGAAATCGCGGAAGGGGAAGACCTCGTATATATACTTTGGTTCTGAAGACGAAAATTGTGTTGTAGGTCAAAGATTAACGGAAAGTGAACTTGTTGAAATTAAGGAAAATATTCTAAGCTACTATAAAATACTTTGGGATGAAATATTTAATCGATTTGACATCAAAAATGAAAAACTTTCTATTTGGAGGCATTAAGACCCCAAAGTAATCAAATCGAGATAAGAGTTCACTTATTTTAAACTAGTTTCCGTTCTTAGTAATTCTACCATAAGACAAGAAAAGGTAATCGAACCATATAAATTTTGGACGTGTCTAAATGCACCCACAGTGTAGTTCGTTTAGGTGGTGTTACACCGCACTTTTGAATAACCAATACACCGCATTTTAAATAATGAGTGGAAATAAATGGAGTAGGTTCGTGTTACACCGCATTTTTTTAGAAATCTCTCAAATCTCTCAATCATTTTTGAGAATGCTTTTTAGTAGCTTTTCAAGTATCAAAACAGTATGAGTAAAAAAATATGCGGTGTTACACCGCATTTTTTAAAAATCTCTCAAGTCATTTAACAGAAAAAAACCTTTTTTTGTAGCTTTAGCTGTAGGCCATCTAGCGCTGTATAGAAAAACAATGAAGGAGCTTTTCGCTATCATTTGGTTACAGAACCAAATTCGCTATGGCCATCTAGAGTTGTATAGAAACATGAAAGAAATAAGAAAATAGCTTTTCACTATAACCAATCAGAAAGATTAAAGTGATGCCAGATAGTAGCTATTTTCTGCTACTTTGTTATTTTTTGAAGAATTTTTTAAAACTCGAAGGAAGTTACTTATACTCGTATCTTCGTAACCTTCTTCTGTGTTTTAAGTAAAAACGAATTTTAAGCCACTCCTTCCTTTAAACAACTCTCCTTCGCTATGCTCTTGATAAATATTTTGCCGATTCAACTTTTTTGCGGAGCTCGGCATAGGCTGACGCTTACACCTTGGTATAACTTTCGTAACTTTGATGTCTTGGGTTTTAATTTTGCTGTAAAGGTAAAAAGTCTATGATTTGCAGTTCCTGCATAAAAGAATATCTAACTTTGAATATGTTTCTTTCTCTCTGTTTTAAAAGCGTTATTGCTGTTTGTCCTATTCTGTGGACAGCCCCGGATCTTAAATTTTTTTTAGACGGGGCAAATACTGAAAAATGCCGCCCCTACCAACCTATGTGTATTTTTACTTTTATCATCTTTAAAATTTCATCAGATGTCGAGTAAACTCGCAAAGTAATATAATTATTTGAAAGGTGCGACAGTTCTTCACATTTTGTCCAATCAAAACAATATTTATTGACCACTTTGTTACCTTTAACTCTTACAAAAATATATCGTTGCTAGTCTAACATATATACACTTGCGAGTGAGATAAGCTGCGATATAAGGTTGATCAGTGGAAGAAAAGATTGAAAAAAGTTTAAAAACGGTGCCTTCCATAGTACCGTCGACAGTCGGCTGCACGCGTCGCTGCACGCGTCGCTGCACGCATCGCTGCACGCATCTCTGCACGCATCTCTAAACGCATCTCTGCATGCATCTCTGCACGCATCTCTGCACGCATATCTGCACGCATCTCTAAACGCATATCTGCACGCATATCTGCATGCGCATATCTGCATGCGCATATCTGCACGCGCATATCTGCATGCATCTCTGCATGCGCATATCTGCATGCGCATATCTGCACGCATATCTGCATGCGCATATCTGCACGCGCATATCTGCACGCGCATATCTACATGCATCTCTGCATGCGCATATCTGCATGCGCATATCTGCATGCGCATATCTGCACGCATATCTGCATGCGCATATCTGTTTTAATTTTGCTGAAAAGGTAAAAAGTCTATGATTTGCAGTTCCTGCATAAAAGAATATCTAACTTTGAAAATGTTTCTTTCTCTCTGTTTTAAAAGCGTTATTGCTGTTTGTCCTATTCTGTGGACAGCCCCGGATCTTAAATTTTTTTTAGACGGGGCAAATACTGAAAAATGCCGCCCCTACCAACCTATGTGTATTTTTACTTTTATCATCTTTAAAATTTCATCAGATGTCGAGTAAACTCGCAAAGTAATATAATTATTTGAAAGGTGCGACAGTTCTTCACATTTTGTCCAATCAAAACAATATTTATTGACCACTTTGTTACCTTTAACTCTTACAAAAATATATCGTTGCTAGTCTAACATATATACACTTGCGAGTGAGATAAGCTGCGATATAAGGTTGATCAGTGGAAGAAAAGATTGAAAAAAGTTTAAAAACGGTGCCTTCCATAGTACCGTCGACAGTGGGCTGCACGCGTCGGCTGCAAGCGTCTCTGCACGCATCTCTGCACGCATCTCTGCACGCGTCTCTGCACGCGTCGCTGCACGCGTCGCTGCACGCATCTCTGCACGCATCTCTGCATGCATATCTGCACGCATCTCTGCACGCATATCTGCACGCATCTCTGCACGCATCTCTGCACGCATATCTGCATGCGCATATCTGTACGCATATCTGCATGCGCATATCTGCATGCGCATATCTGCATGCATCTCTGCACGCATATCTACATGCGCATATCTGCACGCATATCTGCACGCATCTCTGCACGCATATCTGCACGCATATCTGCATGCGCATATCTGCACGCCTATCTGCATGCGCATATCTGCACGCGCATATCTGCATGCATCTCTGCACGCATATCTGCACGCATATCTGCACGCATCTCTGCACGCATATCTGCATGCGCATATCTGCATGCGCCTCTGCACGCATATCTGCATGCGCATATCTGCACGCATATCTGCATGCGCATCTCTGCACTCATCTCTGCACGCATCTCTGCACGCATCTCTGCACGCATATCTGCATGCGCATCTCTGCACGCATATCTGCATGCGCATATCTGCATGCGCATATCTGCACGCATCTCTGCACGCATCTCTGCACGCATATCTGCACGCATCTCTGCACGCATATCTGCATGCGCATATCTGCACGCATCTCTGCACGCATATCTGCATGCGCATATCTGCATGCGCATATCTGCATGCGCATATCTGCACGCATATCTGCATGCGCATATCTGCATGCGCATATCTGCACGCATATCTGCATGCGCATATCTGCACGCGCATATGCGCATGCAGATATGCGTGCAGATATGCGCATGCAGATATGCGTGCAGATATGCGCATGCAGATATGCGTGCAGATATGCGCATGCAGATATGCGCATGCAGATATGCGCATGCAGAGATGCATGCAGATATGCGCGTGCAGATATGCGCATGCAGATATGCGTGCAGATATGCGCATGCAGATATGCGCATGCAGATATGCGCATGCAGAGATGCATGCAGATATGCGCGTGCAGATATGCGCATGCAGATATGCGTGCAGATATGCGTGCAGATATGCGTGCAGATATGCGTGCAGATATGCGTGCAGATATGCGCATGCAGATATGCGCATGCAGAGATGCATGCAGATATGCGCATGCAGATATGCGTGCAGATATGCGCATGCAGATATGCGCATGCAGATATGCGTGCAGATATGCGCGTGCAGATATGCGCATGCAGATATGCGCATGCAGATATGCGCATGCAGATATGCATGCAGATATGCGCGTGCAGATATGCGCATGCAGATATGCGCATGCAGATATGCGTACAGATATGCGCATGCAGATATGCACATGCAGATATGCACATGCAGAGATGCACATGCAGAGATGCATGCAGATATGCGCGTGCAGATATGCGCATGCAGATATGCGTGCAGATATGCGCATGCAGATATGCGTGCAGATATGCGCATGCAGATATGCGCATGCAGATATGCGCATGCAGATATGCGCATGCAGATATGCGCATGCAGAGATGCATGCAGATATGCGCATGCAGATATGCGCATGCAGATATGCGTGCAGATATGCGCATGCAGATATGCGCATGCAGATATGCGCATGCAGATATGCGCATGCAGAGATGCATGCAGATATGCGCGTGCAGATATGCGCATGCAGATATGCGCATGCAGATATGCGTGCAGATATGCGCATGCAGATATGCGCATGCAGAGATGCGTGCAGATATGCGCGTGCAGATATGCGCATGCAGATATGCGTGCAGATATGCGCATGCAGATATGCGCATGCAGATATGCGCATGCAGATATGCGCATGCAGATATGCGCATGCAGATATGCGCATGCAGATATGCGCATGCAGAGATGCATGCAGATATGCGCGTGCAGATATGCGCATGCAGATATGCGTTTAGATATGCGCATGCAGATATGCGCATGCAGATATGCACATGCAGATATGCACATGCAGATATGCGTGCAGATATGCGCATGCAGATATGCGTGCAGATATGCGCATGCGTGCAGATATGCGCATACAGATATGCGTGCAGATATGCGCATGCAGATATGCGCATGCAGAGATGCATGCAGATATGCGCATGCAGATATGCTTGCAGATATGCGCATGCAGATATGCGCATGCAGATATGCACATGCAGAGATGCATGCAGATATGCACGTGCAGATATGCGCAAGCAGATATGCGTGCAGATATGCGCATGCAGATATGCGCATGCAGATATGCGCATGCAGATATGCGCATGCAGAGATGCATGCAGATATGCGCGTGCAGATATGCGCATGCAGATATGCGTGCAGATATTCGCATGCAGATATGCGCATGCAGAGATGCATGCAGATATGCGCGTGCAGATATGCGCATGCAGATATGCGCATGCAGATATGCGTGCAGATATGCGCATGCAGATATGCGCATGCAGATATGCGTGCAGATATGCGCATGCAGATCAGCGTGCAGATATGCGCATGCAGATATGCGTGCAGATATGCGCATGCAGATATGCGCATGCAGATATGCGCATGCAGAGATGCATGCAGATATGCGCGTGCAGATATGCGCATGCAGATATGCATGCAGATATGCGCATGCAGATATGCGCATGCAGATATGCGCATGCAGAGATGCATGCAGATATGCGCGTGCAGATATGCGCATGCAGATATGCGTGCAGATATGCGTTTAGAGATGCGTGCAGATATGCGTGCAGAGATGCGTGCAGAGATGCATGCAGAGATGCGTTTAGAGATGCGTTCAGAGATGCGTGCAGAGATGCGTGCAGCGATGCGTGCAGCCGACTGTCGACGGTACTATGGAAGGCACCGTTTTTAAACTTTTTTCAATCTTTTCTTCCACTGATCAACCTTATATCGCAGCTTATCTCACTCGCAAGTGTATATATGTTAGACTAGCAACGATATATTTTTGTAAAAGTTAAAGGTAACAAAGTGGTCAATAAATATTGTTTTGATTGGACAAAATGTGAAGAACTGTCGCACCTTTCAAATAATTATATTACTTTGCGAGTTTACTCGACATCTGATGAAATTTTAAAGATGATAAAAGTAAAAATACACATAGGTTGGTAGGGGCGGCATTTTTCAGTATTTGCCCCGTCTAAAAAAAATTTAAGATCCGGGGCTGTCCACAGAATAGGACAAACAGCAATAACGCTTTTAAAACAGAGAGAAAGAAACATTTTCAAAGTTAGATATTCTTTTATGCAGGAACTGCAAATCATAGACTTTTTACCTTTTCAGCAAAATTAAAACAGATATGCGCATGCAGATATGCGTGCAGATATGCGCATGCAGATATGCGCATGCAGATATGCGCATGCAGAGATGCATGTAGATATGCGCGTGCAGATATGCGCGTGCAGATATGCGCATGCAGATATGCGTGCAGATATGCGCATGCAGATATGCGCATGCAGATATGCGTGCAGATATGCGTTTAGAGATGCGTGCAGATATGCGTTCAGAGATGCGTGCAGAGATGCATGCAGAGATGCGTTTAGAGATGCGTGCAGAGATGCGTGCAGCGATGCGTGCAGCGACGCGTGCAGCGACGCGTGCAGCCGACTGTCGACGGTACTATGGAAGGCACCGTTTTTAAACTTTTTTCAATCTTTTCTTCCACTGATCAACCTTATATCGCAGCTTATCTCACTCGCAAGTGTATATATGTTAGACTAGCAACGATATATTTTTGTAAGAGTTAAAGGTAACAAAGTGGTCAATAAATATTGTTTTGATTGGACAAAATGTGAAGAACTGTCGCACCTTTCAAATAATTATATTACTTTGCGAGTTTACTCGACATCTGATGAAATTTTAAAGATGATAAAAGTAAAAATACACATAGGTTGGTAGGGGCGGCATTTTTCAGTATTTGCCCCGTCTAAAAAAAATTTAAGATCCGGGGCTGTCCACAGAATAGGACAAACAGCAATAACGCTTTTAAAACAGAGAGAAAGAAACATATTCAAAGTTAGATATTCTTTTATGCAGGAACTGCAAATCATAGACTTTTTACCTTTTCAGCAAAATTAAAACCCAAGACATCAAAGTTACACGAAAGTTATACCAAGGTGTAAGCGTCAGCCTATGCCGAGCTCCGCAAAAAAGTTGAATCGGCAAAATATTTATCAAGAGCATAGCGAAGGAGAGTGGTTTAAAGGAAGGAGTGGCTTAAAATTCGTTTTTACTTAAAACACAGAAGAAGGTTACGAAGATACGAGTATATATGCGTGCAGATATGCGCATGCAGATATGCGCATGCAGATATGCGCATGCAGAGATGCATGCAGATATGCGCGTGCAGATATGCGCATGCAGATATGCGTGCAGATATGCGCATGCAGAGAGATGCATGCAGATATGCGCGTGCAGATATGCGCATGCAGAGATGCATGCAGATATACGCGTGCAGATATGCGCATGAAGATGCGCATGCAGTTATGCGTGCAGATATGCGCATGCAGATATGCGCATGCAGATATGCGCATGCAGATATGCGCATGCAGATATGCGCATGCAGAGATGCATGCAGATATGCGCGTGCAGATATGCGCATGCAGATATGCGTGCAGATATGCGCATGCAGATATGCGCATGCAGATATGCGCATGCAGATATGCGCATGCAGAGATGCATGCAGATATGCGCGTGCAGATATGCGCATGCAGATATGCGTGCAGATATGCGCATGCAGATATGCGCATGCAGAGATGCATGCAGATATGCGCGTGCAGATATGCGCATGCAGATATGCGCATGCAGATATGCGTGCAGATATGCGTTTAGAGATGCGTGCAGATATGCGTTCAGAGATGCGTGCAGAGATGCATGCAGAGATGCGTTTAGAGATGCGTGCAGAGATGCGTGCAGCGATGCGTGCAGCGACGCGTGCAGCGACGCGTGCAGCGACGCGTGCAGCGACGCGTGCAGCCGACTGTCGACGGTACTATGGAAGGCACCGTTTTTAAACTTTTTTCAATCTTTTCTTCCACTGATCAACCTTATATCGCAGCTTATCTCACTCGCAAGTGTATATATGTTAGACTAGCAACGATATATTTTTGTAAGAGTTAAAGGTAACAAAGTGGTCAATAAATATTGTTTTGATTGGACAAAATGTGAAGAACTGTCGCACCTTTCAAATAATTATATTACTTTGCGAGTTTACTCGACATCTGATGAAATTTTAAAGATGATAAAAGTAAAAATACACATAGGTTGGTAGGGGCGGCATTTTTCAGTATTTGCCCCGTCTAAAAAAAATTTAAGATCCGGGGCTGTCCACAGAATAGGACAAACAGCAATAACGCTTTTAAAACAGAGAGAAAGAAACATATTCAAAGTTAGATATTCTTTTATGCAGGAACTGCAAATCATAGACTTTTTACCTTTTCAGCAAAATTAAAACCCAAGACATCAAAGTTACGAAAGTTATACCAAGGTGTAAGCGTCAGCCTATGCCGAGCTCCGCAAAAAAGTTGAATCGGCAAAATATTTATCAAGAGCATAGCGAAGGAGAGTGGTTTAAAGGAAGGAGTGGCTTAAAATTCGTTTTTACTTAAAACACAGAAGAAGGTTACGAAGATACGAGTATAAGTAACTTCCTTCGAGTTTTAAAAAATTCTTCAAAAAATAACAAAGTAGCAGAAAATAGCTACTATCTGGCATCACTTTAATCTTTCTGATTGGTTATAGTGAAAAGCTATTTTCTTATTTCTTTCATGTTTCTATACAACTCTAGATGGCCATAGCGAATTTGGTTCTGTAACCAAATGATAGCGAAAAGCTCCTTCATTGTTTTTCTATACAGCGCTAGATGGCCTACAGCTAAAGCTACAAAAAAGGATTTTTTTCTGTTAAATGACTTGAGAAATTTTTTAAAAATGCGGTGTAACACCGCATATTTTTTGACTCATAATGTTTTTATACTTGAAAAGTTACTAAAAAGCATTCGTTTCTGTCAAATGATTTGAGATATTTCTAAAAAAATGCGGTGTAACACGAACCTACTCCATTTATTTCCACTCATCATTTAAAATGCGGTGTAGTGGTTATTCAAAAGTGCGGTGTAACACCACCTAAACGAACTACACCGTGGGTGCATTTAGACACGTCCATAAATTTTTTGGTTTGAAATGGGATACATTAAAAATAGTTTGAATGAATACCTATTTTCTGACTTATATGAATTTGTTGCAAAAATATGAACCTTGCCTCATAGCAGTGCCTGCGCTGAGAAGGTTTTTTCCAAGATAACTTTGATGAAAAGTAAACTCACCAACAGATTAAAAACTGAAACTTGCGAAAATATGTTGGACTCCATAAATTTAGTAAGCAAATGTGATACAGCTGAATGGAGACCTGATGAGCTTCTTATAAAAAAATATAGAGAAACAACCATCACAAGAAAGTAAAGTGTAATACGAATTCTTTTTAATAAATTATTATTTATCTCTTTTTTTTATTAGTTATTAGAGTTATCAATAATAAATGAGCTGTTAAATTTTTAGTTTTTAAGGTTATGTGTTTTCTTCTACTCCTATGAATTCGTTGGGATGTGTGAAATCTTTTCATACATTATTATGGTGTTGTTTTCTATTTAATTTCAAGTCTCACCTTTTTTTCTCGAGTGCCACTTTTTTGCTTCTTTTCCAAAATATCCAAAGGTAACGCTGGTTGTAATTGTTTTATCAGAGATTTGGGTTTTTGAGAGTGAAATGAGTTCTTATAATATACCGGGCTATGCGCAATTCAGTTGTTGTAATGAATCGTATTCGGCAGGTGGTGTTGTTGTCTACATTGAAGATAGTCTTGTTCACCAATTTACCAAAATTGATACATGTAGTGCGGATGTTGTAAAGATATCTTTTCGTTATCAAATTGAAAACTATACAATGTTGTGTTTATATAGGTTGCACGCGTTTCGCAAAAGTCTGTTCGTTGAAGAACTCTCTAATATTCTTTGTATAAACAGAAACTGTAATTTAATTCTAATTGGTGATATTAATATTGATATATTAGACGTATCTGACAAAGACACTGAAAATTATTTGTTCTTAATGGCTTCGAATGGCCTTAAGAGCAATGTCAATGAGCCGACCCGCGTAACAAGTTCTTCTAGTACTTGCATAGACCACATATTCACCCGCTTTAAAGTATGTAATAAATCAAATTTTTATGGCAGTGATGTTGACACGAAAATTACTGATCACAAAATGATTGTTCTAGTGAAAGAACCACATATTGCTTTGAACTCAAATTCAACAACACAAACAAATGAGCATTTTAACACCGACTACGTCTTATTGCAGAATATTTTGAAGTATGAATTTTGGGATCAAGTTTATTCGGAAGAAGGTCCTTCTGCATCATTTGGTATTTTTATCGCAATTTTGCAAAACCACATCCAGTCTTGTACTTCTGTGTCCGTAAGAAATTCCAAATTAAAAAAACATCTAAAGCCATGGATGAATGACCGTCTCCTTAAGCAGATTCAAAATAAAAACAAAGTCAGTTTAAAGTTAAAAAAACATCCACACAATAAAAAACTAGAGAAGTTACCTTTCACTATGTAAGGCAGTTAACTCAAAAATTGAATTAGGTAACTCGCGAAAAGTACTATTTTAACTTGGTAGAAAAAGCGAGAGGTAATGTTAAGGAAGAATGGAGAGCAGTTGACTGCATAATAGGGAAAACAAAAAAGGCTAACATGATTGAAACTATCGTAGTAAATGATGTTCCCCTAACCGATTTAAGTTCTATATCGAACAAGTTCAATGAATATTTTACTAAAATTTCGGAAACATTGAAACCATCTACGAATCCCGTTGTTGATTGTAACTGCTTTAATGAAAATTTACAGTACGCGGAAACTATACAATCTAACAGCTTTGTCTTTAATCCCATCACCTCGTTCGAAACTTATAAAGTAATATTATCGCTCAAAAGTAAAAACTCGTGCACCTCAGATGGAATATCTAGTAACTTCCTTAAAAAAATTGCATTTTATGTATCTGATATTCTGAGTTATATATTTAACTTAAGTGTCGAAAAAGGGTGTTTTCCTGAGCAATTTAAATGTGCCGAAGTAATCCCAATTTTCAAAAAGGGACATAAAAAAAACATGACTAATTACAGGCCGATTTTTATTCTACCCACTTTTTCAAAGGTTTTTGAAAAAATCATGATCAAATGAATTAACTCCTTCCTTACGAAAACCAAATCTTTGTCTGTTTGAATGTCTATATCTGTATGGTTAAATGCAGATGGCCTTACGAGACAACTCTTTTGTGGTCCCTATAGGGAAATCCAATAGGTCGCAAAATAAAATTTCTAGTCAGGAAGCAGAAGCCGAATTACAGTTAAGCGGTAAAGTTAACTAGTTCTTGATTTACATATGCGATAGAAAGAACGTGGATTATCTGAAGTCTTAAACTCTAAGAGATTCAAATTCAATCTTTTTTCTGGCTAATTGGAATTTCTTTTCAACTTTTGCAACATTTGGGCGTGTAATAGAATTCCTTCAAATGCGTTGGTATTTTTTTTTTTTTGACAAATTGTTTGATTTTGTTTGTATTAAGTGTACACTAATTTCACTTAAAATGGAAACAGCGACTCCGAAATTATCTTTTGAAAAAAGAAGATAAGAATTGTTTTGCTGCTGAAAATTCAACTTATCTTTTATTTAAAATAATAATTTCTATGAATTCGTTTATTCGTCTTTGCTTTCCGTAAATCCTCGCAAAATAATTCAACTGATTTTTGTTTCACCGGCCAAAATACAAAAAAGGAAAATAATAATAAATAAATAAATGAACGACCTTTTTTCATCACCTCGTGTTTTCACTTCCTTTATGAATTTGTATTTTTTTTTCGTTCGTCTGTATTGGGAATCAAATCGAAAAGGACGTTCATCAATCTTCATGATAATTCTTGTTTTTGTTATTTTCCTTGCAGACGTTCAATTTATTTTGAAAAAGGTACAACAGTGAAAAATAACGATGAAGCAGACAACACGGAGTTCATCTGCCTCCTGATTGCAGAGTTGAAAATTCTTTGAATTCAGCTGTAGTGAATTTATTTTTTACTTATTTCATATAGGTAAGTGGCTATGGCTATTTATGATTATTTTAAAAACACTTGTCCATTAACTCCACGAACGTTTTATTTCAATTAACATATTTACATATTTTTTTTTTGTTTTGTTAAAGCAAAATCCTTTAATTGAAAGCCATTAAATAGAACTAATTAGCTTTACATTGCGCCACCCTCAATTCAAATTGCCTTTGAATTCAAAGCATACCTACCACACCGCGCCCTATGGGCGCAATAAATTCCCGTACAAACCATTCGCGAGAAAAAGTTATTAGTGCTTTGCAGACTTCAACAAAAAGAATAGGAAAAAATCGTTTCTATTGAAAATTCCATTTTTTCTATAAGCGATGCAGGGATAAAATATTAGAGGATTTAAATTTGTTGTTGAAAATTTGTAGGGCAGTTTATGTATTCTATAGAAAAAAAAGAACAAAACAAGGTCTACGACTTTCGGGGGAAAATAATTACGGTTCATGTTGTGCAATCAATATCGTCAAGAGAATGGTTCCGTTGTGATGTGAATGTAGTCACAGCGCCAGGGGGTCCAAACCATGAACAAGGTCAGTAAGAACTGGTTTTAGAGATTAAGTTCGTAGGTTGTGGGTGTACCCCCCACTCCTTATATGTTAAGAGTTTTAATGAAAATTCCATTTTTCATTATGATGGGAATTTAATATCTTGTCTATTGCAGCACCATAATGGTTTTAAGCAAAAGCTTATCAAACACATAACGCTCTCAAAACACATGTTTTTGGCGCATCATTTTAAGACATTATAAAATATTTGGTCCTCACAGACGAGTAGAAATTTCGTTGCTTATTTTTTGTAAATAAGTAAGTTGTGATGAGCAAGAAGTGACTTATTCTGTTAGTCTGGTTAAAATAGCGGTAGGTGGTAGCTATGTATTCTCTAAAAAATTAAACTTTTTGTTGGGGTGAACTGAGCTCATATGTTATTGAAACAAGCAAAAAGAAAAGGTGATTATGTGAGGTTTACATTAATTGCAAGGCCCTTGCTACTTCCGGCCGGTTCGTGGTTCGAGGCCCAACAAAAGCAAAAATGTTTTTTCATGGATATCACCTTTCGCGAGGCATTGGCAAGTACTCCGATAGTAAATTCATTGCTGTGAAAAGCGCTTTCTCGATTAGACGTTTGGAATCGGCAGAAAATTGTAGGTCCCTCTATTCTCTTACCGAGGCAATGGCACCTCGCTCTGTTGCGCCACCCTATTTATTTATTAATTTAGCTCGCACTAACGGTTTAGTTTTTTAGAGTCACAGTTTTGAATTTGATCTGATAATGAAAATCGGCGTTGTTCTTACTGTTGGAGCAGCCTCACAGATCTTACCTGTAAGACTTCTTTTATATAGAGAATAGCAAGTCTTCTTATAACGTGGGAGAAGGGGGTTCAAATCAAAGAAACATCCAAAATTGTGTCATTTATTTCGTGGTTTTAAGTTGGTAGTACTGTCATTTGACACCTGACTTAATCGGCTGTCATACGAAGAGTTATAATCTCATGATATTAGTTGCATGTTTGCATTTTCCGATAACAGATCGCTTAACAGTCGAACAAAGTTTAAACATTATTAAAAGTTACTGCAGGTTACAGAATCAAAAGCATAGCGACTTTTTCCGCAGCACACATTGACATATTGAAATTTAAGATTTCGGAATAGCCGCGTCAATATTAACTAATCCGAAATCTTAAATTTCGGCCAAAGCCATAAAAGTTATGCAGCACACATTGATTACGGTCGTCATAATCCACCGAAAACGCTATCAATCTTAGCTCAACAAACACCGTAACTTTAATTCGGGTCCCAGGACATCGTGACATAATCGGTAATGAAATGGCGGATAAGCTGGCTAAAATCGATTCAGCATTCGAATCCAGCGAAACGAACTCCTCAGTTCTAAAGCCACTAGAACAAGAAAAAAATAGAATCAAACACAATTTTCTAAAAACCACCAATGACAGGTGGTCATATTTAGAAACATGCCGAGTCTCCAGAAACCTTTGGCCAGATATTTCCAAGAAAAAAAGAACAGAATTTCTTCTCCAGTTTAGCAGACCTCGGCTCCCTCTGGTGACTGGCATTCTCACGGTCCACAACTTCGTTGGGTACCCATTTAATGAGAATGGGCATTAGCACATCCGACTTATGCAGAGGATGCCAAGACGAGGAGGCAGAAGAAGGATCATTCCACTTCCTCTGTGAGTTTCCTAGCTTGGCCCACACTAAGAAAAAAAGCCCTCGGAGAATACTTCTTCGACGAACTGGGTGACATCTCTAACCTCACATTGAACAGCATTCAAAAATTTACTCAGAGCTCCAAATGGTTCAGCGGGGTTCCTTACCCCAATAACCCAGCCACCAGCCTAACCCTCTACCTTTCAAATTCTCCCACTTCCTCATCCTCTGTTTCCCCGAGGAGTACAATAGATCCTTGAGATCCGAGTGAGGTGTTGACACTTGTGGCTGCAGAGCGAGTAGCCCCAGCTAGCGCAATTCTCGCAACCATGCCTCGTGAAAAAATGGAGGGGTACAACAATTTTCTGCCGTTTCCGAACGGCTGATCAAGAAAGCGCTTTTCATGGCAATGAATTTGCTAACTGAGGACTTGCCAATTCCTCGCGAAAAGGGATACCCGTGGAAAAAACTTTTGCCTCTGTTGAGATTCGAAACACGAACCTCTGGGTTAACAGCAGCCATGGTAAGCATCACGCCACGGGTACCACTAAAGCGGGCGCAATCTATGACAGTGAATTTGGACTAATACACAGTTATATATTCTAAATTTATTATTTACTAAGTGTGCCAGCGACTTCGTCCGCAAGAATTGGCATAACTTTTTTATTTATCCACCGATTGACATGAAATAAAAACTTAATGTTAAGTGAAGCTTACTACAATATAGTACTGAAAATCCCATCTTGATAGGATAAGCTGTTTCTGAGATTAGCGTGCACAAACAAACAAACTGTTACGTTTTTATTATATGTATAGCATAAATAAAACGACGCCATATTTCTTGCCGCTCTTTTTACATTTCTCTTCAATAAGGTTTGCAATTTCATGATGGAAAGATATACGAGCCAACAACTAGTCGAAATTATTTAAATTTACTACCGAAATTCGAAGTCAGTTTTTTTTTTTTTTTTTTTTATAATTAACGCGCACATCAAGGGGTTATGACTACCCTTATAATGTTATTAAACACAGTGCGAGTATTTAGGAAAATAGGAGAGGATTTGAAAGGAGACATCGATGCACGTTGCTTTTGAACCTTTGTGAATCGTAATGCAGGGGAAAAACAGGGCCAGGTAGAGCATTCCACATTCGGGTGGTGCGACTAAAATATGAATCTCTATACTTGACTGTACGCCCGAAGTTGGGCTCAAGGTAAAACTGATGAGCATTCCTAGCGAGGCTGGTGTTGCGGCTAAATTGTTTCAGGGGAGGAATGCAACTGGCTATTTCACTAGAGCACTGTTTATAGAAGAAGCGAAAAAAGAGAGTGAGACAGGTAACGTTTCGTCGATGTTCAAGAGAATCAATCGATTCTACGATTGAACTATCACCTATCAATTTTAACGCTCTATTTTGTACCCTATCAAGCAGATGCAAAGATGTTTGAGCGGCACCTGACCAGATATGGGAGTTATACTCCAGTTTAGGGCGGATGAAGGCCTTATAAATTGTAGCCAGATCAGAAGGGGTGAAGAATTTCCTGCATCGTCTCAAGAAACCTAAGCATTTAGCAGCGTTTTTGGCGACTTCAAATATGTGGTCGTTCCAACGAAGATCATCGTTTACACACATACCAAGTACTGACAGCTTTTCGGTTTCTTCGATGCAGGTACCATTCATGGATAATGGCAATGGGGGAATGTTAAGCTTCAACGACAAGAGACAGCATTGAGTTTTCGAAGCATTGAATTCTACTCGGTTCATAAGACCCCATGCAACAATGCTGTCAAGGTCAGAGCGCTACGTCTAATTTATGGTCGTCATGCGATGAGGCTCATTTCTGGCTGAATGGCTTCGTCAATAAACTAAATATCCCCAATTGGATGACATGGGCTTGGAGGACACGTGGTTCCAACAGAACGGCGCCACAAGCCACACAGTGAATGTCACAATCTATCGAAATGGTCAGTCACTTGGCCGCTCATGTCGTGCGATTTGACGCCGTGAGACTATTTCTTGTGGGGCTTCGTCAAGTCTATGGTCTATACTAACAAGCCAGCGACGATTCACAAACTTCTAACGAATATCGAACGTGAAATTGCAGCAGTATCGGCCGATTTATGCTTGAAAACCGTCGAAAATTGGGTTCAGCTTCTGGACTTCTGCAATCGTGCCCGTTGTGGCCATGCAAAAGAAATCGAGTTTTATACATAATGGCATCAAACGTACATTCACAGGAATAAAGAATTTTATTGATATCCAAAACTGTTTTTGTTTTATTTAAAAAAAAAAAAAATATAGCGCTCTTATTGAAGAACCCCTTACAACAGCAAGAATTCGGAGCATATAACCGTGCGACATGGTTTCAACAAGATGCCATACATCTGATGCCTCGAAAGCAGTCAAAAACTAGAGGTTTCGAGGAAAACTTGTCTCTCGCCAAGGTGATATTTCCGTGACCGCCTAGAAGTGCGTATTTGACAACACCAAACTTTTTATGTGGGGATAAATGAGGAAATGGCTACTATTTCAAAAGCAATGTGTCAGTGAGTTTTCGATAAACTAAAGAACCAAATTGGAGGAGCGGTTGCAGCGTGATAGTACACATTATGAAGAAGCCATTTTCAATAAATAACTTTCCCGTATCCTACCTATTTTTATCATAGCAAAGATTTGTTTGCATAATAGCTGTTCCTTTTACTGAATAATTTTCTTAAATCCTCCAAATTTCCTGGCCACCCTGAAGATCTGATAAAAAACTTCTAAGTACAGGCCTCACGCAATGAAAGCAGACAAAATAGCCTCCATCAACGAAGAACATTCACCAAGACACTCCCAGTCATGACTAAATTGGGCTAGAAAACATCCTGCAACACGCACCGCTATCTAACCGCAATCATTAAAAGTAACATTGAAGCACGACCAAAAAACTCCTTTAGAAAATCATTTTTCGTCCCACTCTCATCCCACAATTTGGGACACTCACGTGAATATAAATATGACCAAATAAGCCGAATAACCCTACCGCCAGAGCAAAACTACCTACTTATATAAACCTACTCTCCTCACATCACGCTGTGCACAGCTCTGTGAGACCGACAAATTTCATAACGAAAATGAATACAAAATACTCACAACGATAAAAGCCCAAGCTCCAAATCTACGCATAATTCCAATTTGCATTCGTCAAAAGAATAAAAATCCATTGTCAAATTATAATAAAGCCTCAGCCTATGGCTCAACAGATGGAGAAACAGAAAATGAATTTGAATAAACGTCAGGCTAAGTAGGGGCACCAGGAGGTTAGGTTTGGGTCTTTCTTTTAAGAAATGGTCCACAGCTTAATGTGAAAGATAAAATAATAACATAGAAAAAAAAAAAATCGATAAATTTCACTTTCAAAATCAACAACATCTCGGTTAGATAACAATCTCCAAAAACAAAATTTATATTTTTTATCAATGAAATGATTGCGCAACCAACCCAAGCCCGACCATCGACCAAAAGGCAAAGTGCAAAAAATAATAGCATACAATTAATACCAGTCGAGTAAAAGTAAAATGATTTCCCATTAATTTATGCTAATTTCATACCTGTAAAAAAAATCAGAGCACTCGGCATTTCTCTCGAAATTTATTTTACAAAAATAAACAAAAGCCAGACTTAAAGCAAATTTATTCGTCTTCTCAAAGCAACAAAAAGATACAAAAATATCTCACTTAACGACTAGGTACTAGTTGGTAGGTATAAAAAAAAAACAAATTGAATGAGAAGTTCAATCACTCACACACACACACACACATGCACTCATTTTTCCCGGGGGCCAGCTCTGGTTATCCTTATTCTTTGCACGGAGAGACAAAAAAAGAAATGGCGCGAAACGAACTTGACTAGAACCACACCAATGGAAGTTTTATATCTGCAACGCGATTTGGGAATAGATCCTATTGCTGGTTCTCAACTTTATTGGCCGGCTCATCCTGTTCGAAATTCTTGGCCTCACGCTTTCTGGTCGCGTCGTATGAGTAACCACCACCACCACCACTATGACTGCTGCCCCCATCTCCTAAGTTATTGCTCAGTTGCTGCTGCTCGATGGAATTTCCTAGCGCCTGAGGATGACTGCTGCCCGCTGAACCACTCGCTTCGTTTGCCTTGTACTTAATGAAATAAACTTCCGGTTTGTTTAGTTTAAAGGATTGCTGCTGCTGTTGTTGCAACTCGGCGACGCTCGGTGAGTCCGGTTTCTTGACCAAAACATACACCAAAGTTTGCTCCTCGATTTCGGGTAAAATTGGTGCTGGTGGGGGAGTGGCTGGCGATGGGCTGCGAACTAAAATGATTTTATAATGCTTCCTTAGAGGATAACTATATTGGGGTTGTTGTTGTTGAGGATATTGCTGCTGGGGCGGTAGCTGCACGTAAATCTTTTTCTCCTGGACACCATCGTTGGGAATGGGAATTTGTAGTTGAATGGGTGCTTGAGTGAGAAACTGCTGTTCATTAGTGGGTGCTGCCGCAAATGGGATTTGTTGCTGTTGTTGATGACCCTGTGCTGGAGGAGCGTAGAACGTTGGCTGGTTATTGCTGCTCTGTGCCTGTCCAGATAACGGGGGCAAATACGATTGCTGTTGTGGCTTGCCAAAGGCTCCATTGAGGATCACGATAAGCGCGAACACTGTCAACGTACGATCAGTCATCGATGACATTTTTTCAAGCGGAAAGAGCACAAACACGAAATGTATCTTTAATCAATCTGTTTCTGTGTACCTTTAACGATACGTTTCCGATTTGAATGCAGGCACTAATGAAATTCAATAGCCGACTGACTGCACGTGTGGGGAGTTTTCCGTATTTATACTGCGGATGCCACGCGATTAGAAAATATTTACTTTTCTTTGGAAGACGATGCGGCAGCGGTGGCTAGCGTGTGCCTCTGGAACGAACTTCTGTCTGAATCGGAGTTTAAAACTAAAGTAACTGTGAGTCTTCTCGTATTATGGCCATGATGTTCGGCTGCCTGGCATGATGATTGAAAAGCCGTGGTGCGAGTTAGTGGGTTTCAACATCATGCAATATACACAAACAGCCTCTCATACTGGTTATGATGGTTTTTATTTGCCTCTCGTCTCTAGCGGATTCCAAATGAAATGTTGACGATAAAAAACTCATTCGTGGATTAAAAGTGCAACATTACATGATGAAGAGACGTGTTATGTCGGATGGCGTACAGCTGTGGCTTATTTGAATATGAATCCACTTGTTATTGAGGCTCGAACTCATATGATCCCTTCTGGTGTTTTGTTGGTTAAAGAGCACTTATACCTTCATAAACCAACGTTGCTGTGTAGAACATATTTCCGTATCTAGATATTACATCGCAGTTAGGAATTATTTTGGTCTGATCTATTTGCATTAATTAAGCAACTAATTAGCACTGCAAATAATTTATGCTCCCGTTGTCGACACACAAACACACATACACAAGTACTGTGTAGGCCTATAGGCACAGTCGAGCAGAGAACGCACCATGTCGGCTTGCTGTAGTCAGTCTGTCATAGAAGAAGAGGAGATGGTTAGATGGTTAGATGGTGGGAACAATGGAAGAGCGGATGGATTAATTAGTATGTTTTGGATTATTTTTTTCTTTTGAACGCATTTTTGATATCAAGGTCATTGCTGTTGATGATTGGATCGCAATCGAAATTGTAGACCAGATTAGTAGGTCAGGAGATTGTTGAATGACGACTTGAGTGGTAAGGTGCTTGTGTTAGATCGTCCACGGTTCAGGTTCGATTGATTTATGTTTTTGAATAATTTCAATTCCAATCTGACCATCACTTGTCAGTTGGAGAATTGCCTTGGAGGATTTTCCGTATTGCGCAAGTGGTGCTGTGCAATTAGACAATTGATATGCCGCAAAGTTAACAAAATGTTAAAAATTGGTAAAAAATAAACCATGTTCTTGCTTTCCAATAACCGAAAAGCTCCAACAAGTCCATCTGTCTAAGAAATAAATTCAGCTAATTTGAATTTTTCGTTTCGCTGTCAATCTTTGCAACTTACTGATTAAGATAATTCTTTAAGGTGACAAAGCGAACAGTTTCAACTGGCCAGCTATCATCGTGAAAAGCCCGTAGCCGTAGGTACCCATCTTGTAAAACAGCAAAATAGTTTTTACAAAAGAAAACTAACGGCACTTTACTGACAAACTCTGAAGAACTCTATTGTATAAAAGCGGATTTACAACAACATTTCCATTCATCCCATAGACTCAGTTACTATACGATTCATGGGCGTAGCCAGGTAGGGGCAGGTAGGGGCAAATGCCCCAACCTAAGCCAAATATCCTCGAAAGATTCTGCGTTTTTAAGAAAAAGTTAATCTTTGTTCTCGAGGACATTTGGAGAAAATGCTGAAACAACGAGGACTTTTCAAAGAGTATTCTCGTAAAAAACGAGCACATTTTGGGAAAAAAACGGGAAAAAGGAGTATCAATGAAAATATTTATAAAAAATGAGGACAATTCGCAAAATTGCCGAAAAACGAGGACTTTTCAATGAGATTTCTCTAACATCTAGAAATATTGCACGAGCATATTTGGGCATTTATATTTATAATTCTTCGAATCAAAAAATTCTCCAGAAATTCTGAATCATCTGATTGCGGCATTTTGAATGCGTCAACAGAAATTAGTTGCGATTGATCGTTCTAACGGTTCGGCCAAAGCCAAGCAATAATACGAGAAGAATTCATGGGAACTAAATGCGATGGACGCTCCAACAATTGCAGATGAAATTGATCGCGCAGTCGTGAGCTGTGAAATTGAACCGAATAAATACGTTGGGCAAGGGTACGATGGCTGCAGTGCTATGGCCGGAAAAGAAGGAGGCGTTCAAGCACATATCCGAAAAAAATACAAAAAAGCATTGTTTTCCAATGCGCAAGCCACATATTGAACCTTGTTGTTAATGATTTGAACACGGTCCCGGAAGTACGAAACACATTTGGCACCATCAAAGACATAATAAGATTTTTCCGAGAATCAGTGCTACTGCGAAAGTTTGCTCCGAACATACCTGCCCTTTGTGAAACTCGTTGGCCTCAAAAACACAAGAGCATTGCTGTTTTTAAAGCCAATTTCGATTTCGAGATCGTGAACGCATTACTGACTTTATCCACCGAAGGCAATGAAAAAACGCGATCAGCTGCATTTCAGCTACAATCTGCAGCAACGAAACCTGTATTTATCATATGCACTTCAATAATTGCCAAATATTCAGATGTTCTTGAACCTATCGTGAATGGTCTTCAATCTAAAAGTCTTGACATGCTCAAATGCAAAGACCATCTTGATAGATTATCAACTGTTATCTCTAGCCATCGAAATGCTGTAGATACTGTGATTGATGAAATTCTAGACGAGGCAAAAGAAATAGCGAACTGGATTGATATTGAATTGGATACGCCCAGACTAACCCAACGAAAGCAGCATCGTTCAAATCAACCTGCATCGAATCCAAATGATTATTGGAAAATATCGTTGCTAATTCCGTATTTGGATTCATTGATATCATCGCTTGCAAATCGATACGCGCCATTCAATTTGCCTGCATTTTCACTACTCACATTGCATCCATACATTATGTTGAAAAAAGTATTGGCGATTTGAAAGAAGACATCAAGCTACTTTCAGAATTTAATCAATTGGATCTAAGTGCAGAAATTGAATTATGGTATGACACTTGGAAAGACAAACAGCTTAGTGAAGAAGCGAAAAATTGGGAAGTGTGCGACGTAATCACGGAAGCGGAAGCTTTTTTCCTGCTGTATCACATGCATTGGAAATATTATTGGCACTACCTTGCACGACTTTCACCGTAGAAAATTCGTTCGAAACTTTGCGACGTGTTAAAACCTGGCTAAGATCAACCATGGGTGAAAATCGACTAAATAGGAAGTAAGGAAATAAGGAAAGAAAATCCGAAATAGAAGATGAAGTCCTCAGGAAATTTGCTGAAAATCCCAGAAAATTGGTTTTATAAAACGCGAAATCAATGGTATAAATTTATAAAATCAATTTGATTCATTTCATATACTAACGATGTTTCTCTATTTTGAGAACCAAAAAAAATGATACTTTTATGGTATCTTGTCAATAAATATGTCCTACTTTTTTTTAAAAAAAACGTCCTCGTTTTTCAACTGATTTTTGAGAAATTTTCCTCGATAAAAGACCTAAGAAAATTCCTAACTACGCCCATGATACGATTGAAAACGCAAGTATGTATTGTATATACATATGTATGATACAAGTACTTCATATTTTAGTCCACAATATTTATAACTGAGCGCACGCGTTATGAGCATTTTCTCTGATAGAAGAATTGGTTTTCAAAAACACTGCGATGCAAATTTTTTAAAAGTCACCACGGTAGCTTTGTTTTCTTGCATAAAGCTTTTAGAGACAATTATAGGTTCTATCTCCACATATCCAAAACTAGATCAAAAACGCCCTAGGCATGTGTTATTCCTAAAGAGATTGCACATTTACTCCGTTTTAAATATCATAATCGGATACTGTCTCATAGGTAGACGCTAGACAGAGACACTCCACAAGACATGGGGACTATAGATCGAACTTTGCAGTAGCTCTCCGGACGAGAGGGAAGGGACACAACCCCACTCCTCCTCTGTTCATGTAATGCTCTTTTCCTTAAGCTTTAATGTAAATTGTGACTTCCTTTTTGCTTTCCAGCCGAGGTTTTGCTCGTCGGATTAGCCAGGGTTTTTCTGAAGAAAAGCACGAAACTTCAGGATAAGGTCTTCACCTTAAATGTACCAACTCTTTATTACCAACACAACTAATTACTCTTAATTTAACCCTACTTAAACCCTACCCATCCCGGGAGAAACACTATTGCTACCCTGGGGTCTTAGGGGCCCCAAAAAGTTTTTGCGCCAATTTAATAAAAAAAAAAACAATTTAATCAAAAATTCTATTTACTAACATAAAAGATAGAAATGTTTAATTATGAAAAATGTTTTAAAAGTTTACATCGAGGCAATTATGACACACTGAGCGGCTATGTTCGCCACAAAGTGGATTTCGGCATCTGGTGCATCGTATTTTGGTCTTGCGGTCTTTGTCTCGTGGACACACGGTACATCTATTTTTTGTAGTGACTGAAGATGTTGACTCAGCCACAGGTCGCTTCTTTTTAAAATATCTCCAATGAGGACCTGGAGATTGGATGGCAAAGTTGGCCAAGTAAACCTCTCCTCCATTTGGGGTTTAATGAGTTGCAAGGCTAAGTTTTTTAAGAAATTTCGACTTATTTGAATTTTATCGGACGCTATTTTGAGGAGGACATACGAATTCACACCAACAATATTTAAAATCCCATAAAACAAGTTAACATAGTTATCGTTTCGCTCGTCTTGAAACACTGTCAAACTGTTCAAAAACGTTAACTATCACTACCCTGGGGTCTATGGGACCCTGAAGCTCAAATATTTTCAACTGCACCACTCGAAAATTTATAAATGACTGATTTTTAGACGTCTGCTGCGATAATATGAGAATTCCATGGGTGGCACTGGTGTGAGTTGCTTAGTTTTTAAAAAATTCAAGAAAATGTATGTTTGCAATGGCGCTGGACCCCAGAGTAGGGTTTAACGGTTAACACAGTATAAATTATACACTTAAAACTAACTACGGTGCCGTACAGTCCGTACGGATGGTCCTCAGTTGTAAGGACTTACGGTTAGATGCCTATTGGTAGGTAACGCCTTGACCTAAAACAAATAGAGAAAATCAGGTATATTTACGGCCCCTTGGTGGCACGGAAAACAGCAGGCAATAGCTCTGGTGGATCGCCAGGTTATGTACGGTCCCTGGTGGCACGTTAAACAGCAGGCAATAGCTCTGGTGGATCGGCAGGTCTATGTACGGCCCCTAGTGGCACGGAAAACAGCAGGCAATAGCTCAGGTGGATCGGCAGGCTTATGTACGGCCCCTGGTGGCACGGAGGACGTTAAGTAGCTGCGAACTGAGGGTTTCCTTACGGAAATCCAATAGTACGCAATGGTCGGACGGTTTTCAGTCGGCAATAATAAATTGTAATTAAAAATAATTTCTTACCTAGTCTTATGGCTGCTTACTATGAATTGACGGCGGCGGGTTCATGTAATTTTTCCACGAAATTTAGGTTGCCTATATAAATATTACGGAAGGAACCATGTGTGCGAGTAAACACCTCTACTGTCTCATGTATTCATATTGTTGTTGTGTGGGTGGTATGGCGATGATACGTTGTACATTCGAGATTCAGTGCTGTCGACTCCAGTTGTACTATGGTATCAAAAGTACTAGATAGTAGAAAGGCATCAAAAGTAAGAGGTAGCATGAACGCTTCGTTACAACATCCAATGAACATTCCATGAAAAGGAGTTGTTTCTGAGTCAGTGTCAGAGTTAGAACACAAATTGGTTGAAATTTTTTTTACGGTTCTCGTCTTATCTAGAAATTTCGATAATGTGGTATGCTTTTCTATATGAAGAGGCCGCTGGCGAAAGCAGAGCCAGTTTTTATCGTAAAGTACTGGAGTAAGGATTGAATAAAGCACAGTGTAGTTATTAGTTGAATTGTATAACGAATAGAAATGTGGTGCGGTTATGAAGTTGAAAGATTTTTTATGTATCGATCCTGGTGAAAGTTACAATAAATACACACATAGTGTGGCGCAACGGAACGGGGTGCCCCAGGGCCTGGCTCATTTCTCTCAACCATACCTTTTGTTAGGGAATGGAAGGGACCTATAATTTTTTTTGACGATTCCGAAAGAGAAAGTGCATGACATGAAATTACTATCGGAGAAATACTTTACTTGATGTTTCAAGGGTTCGAGCCTCGATTATTTCATGTAACAGGCAGACACGCTAATCATCCCGCCACAGGCACCACATTTTACAAACGTAAGCTACATCTAGGAAAATTCTTCTGATGAACGCAGAAATCAATGCCTGCACCAGTTCATCAAAAAGGTTTAGCTAAAAGGGTGGTTAGGCGTGTACTATTCGGGGAAGGTTCTGATTGGTGTCAAATTGGCGGACCCCACAGATGTTGCAACTTATAGCACCTACACGTCAATTGTGCTTACTATATCTCCACGCTGTAACCACTGGGAAATGGGAAGATCCACCAGTAGATGACCTGCTAAACTATAGTAAGTGCAAGTGTTGACAAAGGGCCGAATAAGAAATAGCTTACCACTGACCTAGTTATGACTGACTGCTCGAACGTAAGTGGTCTGCCAGAGCTTTTTAGGAATGTCTCAGCGGATGAATTCGACTTACAGAATCAACATTAGACTTCAGCAGTCAAAAAAGCAAAGTCCCTTGAATGAGCTACTCCGAAATATTAACTAGGACAGGGTATTGAAGAAGAGATAGTAGCGGATTACCTTCTGGCGAGCGAACAGCAGCGCTCATACCTCTGCAGCAAATGTACTGCTTCCGAATTATCTGGCGCTTTATGTCCAAAAGGATCCCGAAAGGATCTGGCCATCCAGGTTGGGGGTTGTGCATGGAGCTAACTACCCAACCACGTAAAAACTACATGGTTCTGAAGCAACCAGCAGCCTCGAATAACAATTATGATTTCAACGATGACGACCCAAGCAAACGAAAAAATGGGCACGACTGGGTCGCACGAACTTGCGATCGTTTGCTAAGTAAACTACCAAAATCTTAAGACTGAGCAAAAGGTTTCAGTATTCAATCTTAATATATTTGGTTTTACAGGGTTGCCAACTACACATTAATTGTGAAAATTGAATTAAATCACGAAAAGTATTGAAAAAAATTAAATTAAATATTCCAAAAGTTTCAAGCGAAAATCTAAAAACGCCATTTTTTTGCAATTGCTTATACATATAAACCCTTAAAATTTAATCAAAATCGTTAGAGCCATTTTTTAAAAAACTGGTTTTTTATTTTTAATTTTTTTAAAAAATTAGGTTTTCAAAGTTCAAGTACACAAGTTTTAAGATCTTGCTAAAAGATGTATTGACAAAAAATTTGAAATAAATCAAATATATCGTTTGGAAAATATTCGGAAAAACAAATTTTTTTTAAAAAAATTAATGAAAATTCGAAAAAACTAAATTTTTCAAACAAAGATATGCAATCTTTCTCAAACAACTTAGGACTTCTTAAATATAAAATTTCGTCAAAATCGTGTTAGCCATTACCGAGAAAGTCGGTTTTGAAAAAAACGGTACTATGGGGGGTACCGTCTTTAGGCTTTCTCCAAAAAAATTTTTTACATCATTAGAACAGTTATTAAAAAATAATAGCTCACGTAAAATTTTATCAAAATCGTTAGAGCCGTTTTCGAGAAAAATAGGTATTGTCATATCGGTTGTATGGCAGGTACCGTTATTTCAAGACCTAGAGACCCAATTCCAAAAACCCCTCTGTAGGCTATTCCAGAGACCATAACTGCAAATTTTGAGAAGTTCGGACCCCCCCAATCGGGAAAATAAAAGATGTTTCTTGTAACATTTATCGGCTCCTAATGTTCAAATTTCGTTACGGAACGGAAAAATATAGCATGAGCAAGACAATAATATTATTATTTTAAAAATGCAAGAACTTTATTGATTATTATCACAATTCATAAAAAACTGGAGAGCAGGCTACCTTAAACACTGGTAAGTTTTGGAGGTTTTTTGAAAAATTCCACTAGAATTTCGTCCTCTGTAAGTTCAATATGGGTATGAATATTTAAAGAAGCAAGACCATTTAGTGAGTCGTTCCTTTCCCATCGTATTTCTCAGGTAAGTTTTGATCCTCCTCAACGTCGAAAATGATCGTTCTGGAGTTGCTGTAGTTACAGGTAGTACTGGCAAGACTCGCAAAATATAATCGACATTCTTGAACTTGTTTTGACTTGCTATTGATTGATGTTTGCATGTGTGACTCGATCCGATAAAAGGGGCTTACTAGGCAAAAAATCGGTTAGTGGGTCATGATTGATTATACATAAGTTCTTTTACTGAATATTCATGAAGCGCCATCAGAAATTGTAACATCGCTATTATTTCACAAAATATAAATTCGGAGAAACGATTTTTTAGATGGGTTTGAATGGTGCACCAGCGCAGCGCCTTTCAGAGCGTGCTGTGTAAGCTTTCACTTTTGCCTAAAAGGTGCCTTTTCTCGGATCGCGTCACATATAAACTTTTTTACATATAAATTTTTGATCGAAAGATATTAACCAGTAAAGCATCAAGCGCATTTTGGATGTTCTGGCCGTGGATTCGTTGTCTCCACATTTTGACTTCTGACAGAAAATTTTCTTTCGATCAATCCGATATATCTTCGTAAAATGTGTAGAGGTCAGCGCATTTCTTTTCGTTAAATTCTTGAAACAGTTGCCCGAAACTTTGGAAAATGGATTTGTGTTCCGAGAACTGACTTTTGAGTTGAGAAATGAACGTATCAAGAAACGGAATGTAGAAAGAAATTCTGTAGTAGTCTTCAATACTTTGTGCTTGAGCGTTGCAACGATTTTTTTGTTGATTGCAACGGCGGTAGCGGCCGGCGCGCGTGGCAATTTCATTGTGATTTCGTACTCAGAACAAATTCTAGCAACATGCTCATATAAAGGGTGATTTTTTTGAGGTTAGGATTTTCATGCATTAGTATTTGACAGATCACGCGGGATTTCAGACATGGTGTCAAAGAGAAAGATGCTCAGTATGCTTTGACATTTCATCCAAACATGCCAAACGATCTGCCACAACGTCGAATTTTCAGTGAATGGGCCCTAGAAAAGTTGGCAGAAAATCCGCTTTTTTATCGACAAATTTTGTTCAGCGATGAGGCTCATTTCTGGTTGAATGGCTACGTAAATAAGCAAAATTGCCGCATTTGGAGTGAAGAGCAACCAGAAGCCGTTCAAGAACTGCCCATGCATCCCGAAAAATGCACTGTTTGGTGTGGTTTCTACGCTGGTGGAATCATTGGACCGTATTTTTTCAAAGATGCTGTTGGACGCAACGTTACGGTTAATGGCGATCGCTATCGTTCGATGCTAACAAACTTTTTGTTGCCAAAAATGGAAGAACTGAACTTGGTTGACATGTGGTTTCAACAAGATGGCGCTACATGCCACACAGCTCGCGGTTCTATGGCCATTTTGAGGGAAAACTTCGGAGAACAATTCATCTCAAGAAATGGACCGGTAAGTTGGCCACCAAGATCATGCGATTTGACGCCTTTAGACTATTTTTTGTGGGGCTACGTCAAGTCTGAAGTCTACAGAGATAAGCCAGCAACTATTCCAGCTTTGGAAGACAACATTTCCGAAGAAATTCGGGCTATTCCGGCCGAAATGCTCGAAAAAGTTGCCCAAAATTGGACTTTACGAATGGACCACCTAAGACGCAGCTGCGGTCAACATTTAAATGAAATTATCTTCAAAAAGTAAATGTCATGGACCAATCTAACGTTTCAAATAAAGAACCGATCAGATTTTGCAAATTTTATGCGTTTTTTTTTTAAAAAAAGTTCTCAAGCTCTTAAAAAATCACCCTTTATAACGTGGAAAGTTGAATCTGCGTTTTCGCGTTTGTACGTAAATTCATTCAAAGCGTCATCTGCCAGCTTAGTAGCCTCACCTAAATCTTGGTTTTTAGATTGCAATTCCCGACTCAAAAGCAAAACAATCGAATTAACTGATTCCATAATGTGACAGGCGATTTGGAAATCAAACGTCGAAATCGCTGTCAAAAGATGCAATGCATTTTGTATCTCGATCTTTCCACGTTTTGATTTGACCGAGACCATTGAAGTCGAAAAAGGATTAAGGCAAGGCGACAAATTGTCATGCCATTTTCATACTTGAAAAAAAAAAATTTTGCAAAACTCAAACGCCAACACCAGAGGAATAATTTCTCAAAAGTCTACAATTTTTCGCTTACGCAGACGATATTGAAGTAATGGGAAGAAGCAAGCGTGATGTCCTTAAACTTTTTTGATAACATTGAATCAGAAGCGGCAAAAATGGGTTTAATGGTTAATGAGGGCAAACGAAGTATATGTTGTCATTAAACAAGGACAGAGAACATCGATATTTTGGACCAAACGTCACAATAGACAGAAAAAAATTTCGAAACAGTACTACCTAAGATCCGCTATAGACAAGGAAAACAACATCAGTGCGATGCGGAGATCAAACGGAGAATTACTCTTGCAAACCGTTGCATCTTTGGGTTACGAAGGCAATTTAGAAACAAAACTCTATCTAGTAAAACCAAGGTAACGCTTCCTAAGACCTTAATCATGCCAGTCCTTTGCCTTTAGGCGCAAAAGCGTGGACCTTATCGAAAGCGGATAAGGAAACCTTTGACTGTTTCGAAAGAAAAATACCCCGAATGATCTTTGGTCCCATATTCGAAGACAATGTGTGGAGAAGAACATGCAACAACGAGCTGTATGAGATGTACCGCGACATGGGCATAGCCAGAAGAGTACACATCGCGAAGCTACGATGGTTGGGCCATGTAGAGCGGATGGACCCAATCGCTCCAGCTCGTCGGGCTTTCGAAAGCACATTGCAGAGAAATCGCGCCACCCGAAGACAATGTGTGGAGAAGAAGATGCAACAACGAGCTGTATGAGCTGTACCGCGACATGGGCATAGCCAGAAGAGTACACATCGCGAGGCTACGATGGTTGGGCCATGTAGAGCGGATGGACCCAATCGCTTCAGCTCGTCGGGCTTTCGAAAGCACATTGCAGAGAAATCGCGCCACCCGAAGACAATGTGTGGAGAAGAAGATGCAACAACGAGCTGTATGAGCTGTACCGCGACATGGGCATAGCCAGAAAAGTACACATCGCAAGGCTACGATGGTTGGGCCATGTAGAGCGGATGGACCCAAAAGCTCCGGCTCGTCGGGCTTTCGAAAGCACATTGCAGAGAAATCGCGCCACCCGAATGTGGAATGCCTTACCTGGCTCTGTATTTCCCTTGCATTACGATTAAGGTTCAAGAGCAACGTGCATCGGTGTCTCCTATTAAATCCTCTCCTATTTTCCTTAATGCTCGCACTGTGTTCTATAACATTATTAGGGTATTCATAACCCCTTGATGTGCGCGCTAATTATAAAAAAAAAAAAAAAATGCGGAAGGGGAAGACCTTGTCTTAGGTGGCGTAATTAAGTGGAAGAAGACCTCAACCGACATAGAGTGCATAACTGGAGAGAGCTCGCTCAAAATCGAAGTCGCTATCGAAGGGTTGGTTGAGGCCTAGGTTCACCCCGAAATGTAATGCCCAGCTAAGTAAGTCAGAAGGTCTATCTTTAGTTTCTCGACTGTACTTCTCGTATAAGTCTCCATTTTTTTGGTCTAAAAAAAAAAAAATACTGATCGATGACTGTAATCCACTGCTTCACCTCTATCCAATGCGAATTCATTGGCTTCTTGAACGAAGGCCGCGTTGATAATTTGATTACAAAAAAAAATTACAATTCCTTTGAAAAAATATCCTTTACCACACACCTAGCACTTAAACCAAAAAAACAGCAGCAAGCTTTTCTTTAATATTCAAATGTCTTCCTATTCATTCTTCAATGACGTGGAAGTAAGTAGTAAGTTCAAAAACATTTTTAACTCAAAAAGGGCCAGTTTTTTACTCGTTTTCAATTGAAACCACCCACAACGCCATATGCTTTGCTATTAAATTGCATTTTATGTAATATTTATGACATGCAATGCCAGAAATGGATGCAAGCCAACTTGATGTAGTTGCAATTAACATTGCCAAGTCATGCATCATACAACCAATACCCACAATGGTCATGATGGCTTCATTACTTTCCTTCGATTTGTCTAAAAAAAAGGAACGAATAGTTTTTGTTTCTTTAAACTTATTACACTGAATTTTGATTTCATGAAGTAGAAATCAATTTTTTCCTCAGTTTTTTTTTGTGAATCATTGTGGAATATCTACTGACGGTTTTGTTACTCATGGTGGTCTGAATTCCCTTAATTGGTGAACCCGCTCCCACTTTTTATATTCACGCGAATGATAAACTTTCATGGAAACAATTATTGGAAAGCTGCCTAAATGTTTTTAGAAAATGAGTACCTACTTGCAGGAAAAAATTTTTTTCTTGCCCAATTAGTATCGGCGTCCGTAGAGCAACTGAGTGCGTGCGACCCAGTTGTGCATTTTTCATTTTTAAAATGATGCTACCATAATTAACATCTTAATAAGTTGATTGGTAAATATCGATTTTGTAACACTCATCAGCCCTCAGCTCCATTTGCCGGTTTTTATGTTGATACCAAGACCTCATTAGTCATTCGAGATTACATAACCTGAGAAAGCCTAGACTCTAAAGAAAAATATCCGTCGAAAACAGAAGACGAAGACGAAGTATCACAAAACCATATAACCTATCGTATGGGTTATTACAAATTAATACGCCCAGGTAGCAGCTACCTTGTGGCGGCAGCACAACTCTGACCGCAGATTGATAGTTCATATTTCTAAATGAAATTGAAATTTCTCTGAAAACAAAGTGTAAATAGATAATGTGTGATAGACCGTCCCATATACATACATGAATTGGTGTTTGGTGCCTGCAGATGGAATAGTTTATTTGTTAATTCAGTTGTGGTTTGTGCTGTGCTAATATTTACTGGAGTCTTGAGAAGATGAAAGCATGTCTGTTAATAGTAGATATGAAATATTGAAATTTTCTCCGAGGTGTAAGTGTTTTTTTGACCGTGGTCGATCATCTTTTGGGTTGTGAGGCAATAATTTATTATAAAGAAGTTCGCCTCGGAGAAATATTAAGAAACTGGAATAAGAGTTCATCAAGCATTGGATAACAATTTATTGGGGTCTTCGTTTTATGACATGGGAATTAAAATAACCACTAATTATTTTTTTTAATGTAACCTACGCAATGTTATGAAATTTTGTTCAAGATGAGTAATCTATTTCCATTCTTTTAAAGTCTTTCATCCTCTCGAGACTAAAGCAAAACTGTTTTGGTTGCGACACAGACGGAAGAACTAAATCGCCGTTGTGGAAACTTTATGGTAAGTGCGTTTTTGTCTCAACTCAGCAATTCTAAATCAGCTCAGCACTGGATTTTACAACTGAGAAAAAAAAAAAAAAACAAATCAATGCCAGCCGAGAGGTCCAATTACTGAATACTTTTTGGAGCAAAATTCTCTGCCAAGGCGTTTATAGACTTGGGCTTATCTGCGTAGACAAGTGACTTCACATAACTTTACAAAATATAGTCCAGCGGTGTTAAATTGGCCGGTCTTGGAGGTAACGTACGCAGTGCTAAGTGTTCGTGCCGTTTCAATTCTTTCACAATGAAATGGCTAGTTATTGAGCATAAATCTCTTCTCTCCTATATTTCCCACATTTTCAATACCATCTTAACTACCTCCTATTACCCTAATCTTTGGAAAGCTTCTAAAGTCATTCCAGTTCCTAAAAAGTCCAATTCTAAACAAAAAATAATGTCGCCCTATATTCTATTCTCAGATTTCATCTTTCCTTAACTCTTGTCGATTACTCTCACCCTATCAATCCGGTTTACGACAGGGTCATAGCTGTAACACCACTCTTTTGAAAATTGTTGACGACATACGACAAAACATTGATGAAAACCTTGTAACGACAATGGTTCTCCTTGATTTCTGCAAAGCATTTGACTCCGTTCCGCACTCACTGTTATTAAAAAAGTTAAAATACCATTTCTGTTTTGATAGCTTTGTGGGGTCTCTTATTCGGGAATACCTTACTGGCCGAAAGCAGGCTGTTTTAGTCAATAGTAACCTCTCTGATTGTCTTCCAACGCATGCTGGTGTGCCACAAGGGTCATTCCTGGGTCCACTCCTCTTCACGCTCTTTATTAATGATCTTCATTTGAACCTCAGATTCTGTAAAATCCATATGTATGCAGATGATGTTCAAATGTATCAAAGATAGAGGATGCTACTGCTCGGATTAATGAAGATCTACTGCGTGTTGTTAAGTGGTCAAATCAGAACTTATTGAAACTAAACTCGAAAAAATGTCAAGCTATTGTAATCAGTAATAGGGTACTTGATACTTCATACTTTCCTAACATCGAACTAAGTGGTTGTGAGCTTAATTATGTTGAAATGGTTAAAATTCTGGGAGTTGTATTTAATCACTGGAACATCATATCTCGTGCGCACTGGGAAAAACCTATGCAACTTTACGAGTACATACTACATACTACTGGTAGCTGCCTGCCTATAAGTACTAGGCTTTAGGCTTACCTTAGCTAAAACTCTTGTGATGCTTCCTGTACTGCTCTTCGGTAGCTGTCCTGACAGCAGAAGCAAACGTAAGCTTCAAGTTGCTTTCAACAACATTTCACGATTTGTGTATGGACTAAATCGGTTTGACCATGTTTCTGGGTATGCGATTCGTATCTTTGATATGTCTCTGAACAAATTCCTTGATTTCCAAGCTCTGATCTTTCTTTTCAAATTAATTCAATCGAAAACCCCTGAGTACATATATGGTAAACTCAGTTTTCCAACATCACAAAGAAGTAATATTTTGATTGTACCTAGTTTCAACTTTTGTAACTCACGGTGGGTCTCTGGAGTTCGATGCCTGTTGCCTGCTATCCTAAGAAGAATGAACAGCTGCAGATCCTTTGAAAGTTCCCTAAAAAACCATTATAGAAGCTAAAATCGTTTATAGTAATAATTCTTAAGCTCTTTTTCTATTTTTAGCATAACTATTCCAACCAGTTTTAACAACTTTTTTCCATAACTTAAAATTATAATTTTTTCTTTTTATTTTAATAAATTATATTTTCATATAAATTCAATATTACCAACAATGTACAAAGTATAGCAAAAATACATAATGTTATAATATACTTCTGTTATAAATCCAATAAAATTCAAATAAAAATAAATCAAGTGACAGCTGTCAGAAAGACCAATTTCTATAAATGTTTTGCCAGATTGAAACCCACATTTTTCATTAAAAAGGCATAAAGGGTGTGGCAATTTAGTCATTTATTCAATGAAGGACTTTATTAGCATGAGGGGAGTCACTTCATTTTTAAAATTACAAACACGAGACAATTGATTTATGCTTTGCCTGATTAAGGCTCGCGTCAATTCTTATACGTGTTTTTTTCGAAAGTCGCCTTGTTTTTGGTGGAGTGAACGTTTTTTAAAAATTTACCTGACACATTATACGTTTTATTGCCAGGAAACATGTCACAACAGATAGACCCAAGTTTTTATTTTTGAAATTCAAGTCAACAACTTTTAACAGCTTTAATCAGCAGGAAAAAAAGTACAAAAAATTTTTATTTTCCAAAATTCTGTTAATTTAGGAATTTTTAGAATTTTTGAAAAATTTCTTGTCTTTCCATAGCCAAGGAGATAATAAAAATAAATTTTAAGAGTCGCCCTGAATGTCAAACTGAGTGTTTTTTGAACCCTAGGGTTGACCTAGGTTTTCCCTCAACTCGCCCTGGGTTTTTGCTGCGGCGATTGGAGGGTTGTCAACTGGTATGTGTTTTTATTTAAATGAGAGGGAAGTGTGGGGATTTTGTGTCTAAGCGTTTTTTAAGGACTGGAAACCCAGGTTTTTCGACAACTCATAGGGTTGTCAAGAAAACTTCGGTCAACCCTGGGTAAAGTTCAACGAACAAACCATATGATTGAATTATCGCCTATCAGTTTTAAAGCTCTGTTTTGTACTCTATCAAGTAGGCGGAAAGATGTTTAAGAACAACTACCCAGATATGGGAATGACTACTATTCTTTGCTTTTCGAAATTGAAGCGAGATTGGATAGGGTGAAAAATTTCCAGCATCTCAAGAAATCTAAGCAACTTGGGCACACCAGCATCTACACTAGTGGAAAAAATTAAAGGATCAAAAAAAAATCCAAGTTTTTCGGGGTTTTTCAAGTGGTTGCAATTCTCTTAAAAATGGTCGTACAGGAACTTCAAAAAAAGCATTTTGAAGCTCAAAGCTTCTAGTTTTGAGATCTAATGACAAAAATTTTTTTCAAGCTACGTAGTTCGCTCAGTCCTAGTAAATACTGAGAACAAATTTTTTTCGAATTTTTTTTTTCAACTTAACCACTATATGGACTGGATAGCTTGTTTGTTTAGCTTGAATTTACTTTTTTAGAAAGTTTGATTCGACCTTTTCTCATTGAGATATCGATTTTTGAATGAAAAAAGGTCTGTTTGTCTTTAGCCATCAATATCTCAGCAACCGGTGATTGCACAAGAAAAAAAAGGAGAGTTTTGAAATCTTGAATAAATTTTGAAAATTTAAGTCATATTGAAATAAAAGTCATATTGATTTTTTCGAAAAAAAAAATTTCTTTCTAATCTGTACATTAATTTAAAAAATTAAGAAAAATGGGCTTTTGGTGTGTTTTAGGACAATCAAGCACCAAGTTGGATCTGTTAAGAAAACCAGTTATGTTGAGCGTGCCTTTTACAGTTTAATATGCCCACAAAATCCTCACAAGGTTTCGATTCAATCCATCAAGCCGTTTTTTTGTTTTATTCGATCAAATTTTGGAAAAAGAATTAAAGGATCATGATCTCATCTTTAAATTATCGTAATCTTAAAAAATGCAAAAAAGTGATTTTGCACTTCTTTTATGGATTTTTACTGATAAAAATGCTTGAGTTTACGGGAAAAAAATTAAATTTTTTGAGAAATTGAAAAAAAATTGTAAAAAACAATATTTACCAATTTCGTGATTCTGATATAGTATTTCATCATTTTCTTTTCGCTTTGGGTAATGCTAATGCTGGCGTTAGTTATTGGAATCATAAAAAATTTTTTTCAATTTCTCAAAAAAAGTGAGTATCAGACTGAAAACTCTATAACACAGATTGTATTGAACAGTCGGAAAAGTAGTTTTGTAGTTCAACGAAGAAGAGACTAATCGATACCAAAAGCATGTTTTTAGACTACGCCAAACACCTTGAAAATTACAAAACCAATAAGCTTACTTTCTTGAAAACAGTGTAAGGATTAGTTTTCTTTCGGAGAGATATGCCATCAAATCACCAATTGAACGTTTTTCAACGCTTCCATGACCTTAGAAAGAAGGGACGTGTGCATTGGTCGCTTAGGATAAAATGATTCACCTTTTTTATAGAGACAGGCTGGACAAATGCTCAGAACATTCTAGATGTAATATTAGCTAATGAGTCTACTTTACCGTCGAGAAAGCATAGTGATTTCACTTCATTTTTAAACTGTGATCCCTTCAATATTCTGAAGGTCCGATTTCCCTAGAGGAGATAGAAGAAAGTTGGGAGCGTATCGAAATCACACTTTTCAAAATCCTGTTTTTCAAAAATCCCGAAAAAAAGTCTTAAAATCCCGTCTACTAAAATACTGCTTTTTTACAATCCCGACTTCTAAAATCCCGCTCGATCAAAATCCTTATTTATTCAAATCCTGCTTTTTAAAATCCCGCCAATCCCGTTTTTATCCATTTTAATATTTTACAAACTACGAAAAAATAGACAAAAAATTAGTAAAACTGTTTTTTTACGTCGCATTGCTCATAGCATACAATTACAATTACACACTTGATGATTACACTGGTCAACAAAATTTGCGGTTTTTCTGTAACAGAAGAGGAGACCATGTTTTTAAGGTTTTTGCCTTGCTAAATCCAAATCTATCCTCAGAATTGATTGGTTACGTGTCATTTTCGAGATATTGAGCCTTCAAAATCAGGAAAAATAAAAATGTTTTAACATGAAAAAAATTTCAACCCAAAAACAAACCAATACTTTTCCTATGGTTTTTCGTGTGCTGAATCCAAATCTGTTCTTAAAATGGGTGTATGGGTGTATTACATCAAATTAACTTAAAAAGTTGTAATGCATGGTCAATCTCTATTTTGAAGCCTTGGTAGAGTCTTAAAAATATATTTGAGTCAAATAGAACATTTTTGAAGGTTCTTGGTGTGCTTGATTCAAATCCAGTGGTTGGAGCACAAAAACTAGACCCAATAGAAACAATAACGGTAATTTTTTTGATTTGAAGGCACTGGCTGTAACTCGAAAACTAGACCTGATGAAATCAAAATGAATATGGCAATAAAATGAGGTTTTATACATAGGTAACTCAAAATTAGCAAGTACCTTTCTTGTTACAAAATTTTGTGGATCAGTGTTATAAGTTCCTTTCCTATGTTATTTTTTTTAGTGTACCATTTAATATGCTTATAATCTATTTTGATAATTTGAATTGTTGTTATTTGCTTAGCGCTACAATAAATGTATTCCAAACTAATCACTTGTCACTTCCCTTATTTTTATATCCTTATCCCGCTTTTGCAATCAAAACTAGTTGTTTTATTTAAAAAAATCGCGCGATTTTTTTAAATAAAACAACTAGTTTTGATTGCAAAAGCGGGATTTTAACAAACGGGATTTTAAAAAACGGGATTATAAGAGGCGGGATTTTAAAAGGCGGTATTTTAAAAAAGCGGGATTTTTAAAAACGGGATTTCAGAAAGCGGGATTTCAAAACCGGGATTTTAATAAGCGGTAATATAAAAACTGGGATTTCGAACCCAACCCAAGAAAGTTATTGATCATGTGTCGACCAAAACATATCAAAATAGGAATATAATACTCTGCTAGTAACGACTGATGGGCTAATTTTTAGAAGTCTACCAAACCAAAGCCTTATGGAATTTCACCTCTGCCCATTTAAGAATCGCTATGATTTTTTTTATTGCAGTCTTCGCTTAGAAATGAGAGTATTTAAGAAACGAAGACTTACGAAGCCATATATTCGAAGAGTCTGATAAAAGCAATGGCTTTCGGAATGCGACGGAATGGTTCGTTAAAAAAAGGTGTTGAAAACTGTAATGTTTGACATGGCCGCTAAAACAGGCAGCAGAAACATTGGCCATTTTGAAGCGGGCTTGTCGTTAAAAGTAGGCTATAAGACAAAGTTATCATACACTAGCCGGTAGGGTAGGGGAGTGCATTATGCTACAGAGCCTGCGTAAAACTATGAAGTTATAACACGATAGCAAATTGTTATTGCCGAACCTCAGTTGATCGAAAAAGCGGTCAAAAATTAGACTTCCCAATTACGCTCCATTCGAGCTCCTCTTAAGGCCCATATGAGCAAAATCGTTTTGAAGCCGTAATGGCCTACAATCTACAAATATCTATTATTTAAAACCAAAGCCATGATAATGAAGCTTATTTTTACGTGTTTTTATTTCATTTTGAATTTGTTTACCCCCAAAATAACACCTTTGATGTTTACTGCGCACAAGTAACTAAAAATTCATTGCTCAAGCAATGAAAAGCTCCGAATTCAAATTGAAATCATTCCATTGACAAGATTTTGAGTTGAATACCAATGCTTAAGGGAGGGGTAAGCCCTGGGCATTTTCAAAAGCTCGATTTTTTTTATTGCATTTTCTAATTATGCTACATTTCAAAAATGTTGTGTGAAATTTCAAGTTATTCCGAGTTGAATTCGAAAAGTTACAGTAATTTTAGAGCAGGTATGCGGGGCGAGCGAATAGAGGGCATCTTTTCGGCATCTTTGGAGGCCGCGTAGCATCTTTGCTCCTTTTATGATTGGTTCCAGGTAGCTCGAGGTCTTCTTTTGTGTTCAGGGAAAGGGAGCTCACTCTAATGACGTTTCTAATGGAATATTTTTGATTCAGTGTGCTGTTTTTCGCGTTTATCTTTAAAAGAGTTTATCTCGAAACTAGCAGGTATCTTTAAAGGCGGTGTGCAAAATATCTCGGCGACTGTTGCACCGATCCTTCTGTAATCTTGCACTCTTCTTTAAAATATATTTTTAGAGGTAATAACACGAGGATTTTAAAAAAAATTTCAGCTATTCAAAGGCGGCATTTTTATGCAAAAAAACGAGCCTTCACTTCAAATTGTCGCCAAAATCTCAAAACTGCAAAACAAAACCTTGTGTTATTACCTGGAGAAACTTGTCTTTTAACGAAATCTTTTTAAAATTTTGATTTTAGATGATCCTGTCAAAAGTTATCTCGCACATCGCAAAAGACCGAAAAGTGGAGGTGTCTCGGAAAATGCACTATCGTCGGTTTATTTTTCAATATTTTTGTATGAAAAAATTACAAAAGATACTTGAGATTATCTTATCTTACTAATATTATAAAGAGGAAAGGTTTGATTGTTTGATTGTTTGTCTCGAATAGGCTCCGAAACTAATGCACCGATTTGAAAAATTCTTTCATCGTTGGAAAGCTACACTATCCCTGAGTGACATAGGATATATTTAGTTTTCAAAAAAAAAATAGAGTTTCTTACCAAAACACCAATAACTAATAATCTTACTTGGTTGTGTACATTGTTATAGTAGGCAGTTGTGAGTAGCTCAAGGATATGACAGGTAATTATTTAGTTCAATTCTATACCACGAAGTCACGCAATACTATATCTACATGGGCCAATAATAAGTTCACAAGAAGGAAGCGTGGTGAGAACGTAGATGACTATTATGGGAAAATACTCTCAGAGAAGCTTTGCTTTCTCAACAACTGAGAGAATTGTTTGTAGTCATACTTTTATTTTGTCTGCCATTAAAATTATGGGACATTTTCAAAGACGATTTATGTGAAGATATTAGACACAGAATCAGACAGCAAAATCTAAACTTCACCTTACCATACATTGCGAAAATTTACAACCAAGGTTTGATACAAATACAAAAACCTAAGTGACTTTGGATTACCATGTTCAGTTCGTACAGAAAAAAATGGAGCAGAGACAATGACTAATCGCTATGATAGAAATAGTTTGACCGCTTTTGTTAATGAAAACCTGCCAAAATTAGTCCCAGATCAAAGGGATGCTTTTGAAACTGTAGTCAAAATGACAAAATGACAAAAGAAAAGTTTTCGTTTTGGATACACCCGGTGGAACAGGAAAGACATTTTTTGCTAATTTGATACTTGATAAGATAAGAGAATCGGCGAAAATAGCAATAGCAGTTGCTTCCTCAGGAATTTCTGCAACTCCCTTGACGGATGGAAAAACTGCTCATTCTACTTTCGCAACAATCTACATGTTCTATCGGCTAAAATGGGCTTCTTGGTAAATTACTACAAGACGCCTCATTGATTATGTGGGACGAATGCACGTATAGAGGCCGTTAACAGAACCTTACAGGTTCTAAGGAACTCCTCTGCAGTCATGGGCGGGACTACTTTTGTTTTTGCGGGAGATTTCCGACAAACTCTCCCCACTATTAACAGAGGTACGCGAGAAGATATCATCAAGGCGTACTTGAAATCGTCACCCTTATGGGCTTCGATTGAAACATTGAAATTACGAATGAATATGAGAGCTCATGTTCATAGAATCACTGATTCCCACAACAACTGCTAAAACTTAAAATTTAAGCGGTCATTGTGACATTCTTCTGGATGAGTCTCTAGGTCAAATACTCTGTTTAAGAATAGACAGGTTTAATTGCACTTGCATATATGTATATTTTTTATTCTTAACAAATTACATTAACAATGTTTTGCTACGACCGGCTGGTTTGGTGGTTGCTAATCGAATGCCATGAGAACGGAGAAATATTACTTAATCGCGAAAATTGATGCTAACGGTCGAAGCATAGGGTGTCTTACACCTACATATGTTTGGCAAGAACAAACAAAAAATGAATGAATGAACATTTTAATAGAAAATAAATGAAAATTTAGAAATAGTTAACAAAAACAAAATAAGCGTTTTTCAACATTCCGCCCGCCCTGAAGGAATTTCAGGACATGGCATAAGTGCAATTTTAGTGATGGGTCGCATACACGTTTCGTACGTAGCGTGACCACTCGTACATGTCCGTCTTCTCCTGGATGGACTGCGGAAATTCTTCCCAGGGACCACTGTGACGGCGGCAAATTGGGTTCTTTCAGGATGACCATGTCACCGACTTCAAAATCTTTGGATGCTTCTCTCCATTTGGGACGCTGCTGCAACGACGTAAGATAATCGTTTTGCCACCTTCGCCAGAAACCTTGCATCATGTTCTGTAGGAGCTCCAATCTTCCCAATCGATTGATCGGCGTTTCCAAATAGCTTGGCTCAGGGATTGCTGTGTAGGGTCTGCCTATAAGAAAATGAGAAGGTGTTAATGGGTCAAGTTCTAAGTCAGACGGAGCACAAAGAGGTCTAGAGTTTAGGAGGGCTTCGATTTGGGCTAACAATGTACACATTTCTTCGAAGGTTAGGACAGTTTCACCAACGACGCGACGGAGATGTTGTTTAACCAATTTAACACCCGCTTCCCAAAGCCCGCCAAAATGAGGGCTGTGCGGAGGGATGAACTGCCAATCAATATTTTCTGCTGCTAGCATTTCAGCAACCTTTTGGTTATGAGGTTGCGATCGCACCAACTTCCACATATCCGAAAGAACACGGGCAGCTCCTTGAAAATTAGTTCCGTTATCGGAGTATATCACGCTGCATTTACCACGTCGGGCGACAAATCTCCTGAGTGCAGCTAAAAAGGCCTCAGTAGTCAAGTCAGAGACCAATTCTAGGTGAATTGCCTTAGTAGCCATGCAGATGAACAATGAAATATATCCTTTTATCAGTGTGGGTTTCCTTCCTCTCGATGAACGAAGTGTAATAGGACCAGCGTAATCACATCCTGTATGGGCGAAAGCAAAAGATGGGTTCACCCGAGACGACGGTAAATTTCCCATTAACTGGGTAGACGTAGCCTTCCGAAGTCGGAAACACGTAACGCAATCATTAACCAACTTTCGAATAAGATTTCTGCTACCGAAAATCCAATATTCCTGCCGAATCAATGTGAAAAGCCCAGAAACACCAATATGCAGGAAGTTTCTGTGTGCATCCAAAAGTATCAGCTGTGTTATGCGATTCTTAGGCAGAATTATAGGGTGTTTTATACCGAACGGAACATCCCTTTCCTTCGAAATTCTTCCACCGACACGTAAGATACCGACGTCATCAATAAAAGGCGAAAGTGAGAACAGACTGGAGCTCTTGGGAACATAGCTATTAGCTTTTAACGCCTTCAATTCACCACTGAAACTATTTTGAGACCATTGTAGACAGACATTTTTGGCTTGGCGAAGCTCTGAAAGCGAAAGATGACCATGTCTTCTATTCTCTGTAGGCAAACGACAAAAATGTATAAAACGACGAACATAGCCAACTATTCTTAACAATTTCCTCCAATTCGATATTTTAAGTGAAAGGTTTTCAAGCAAGTGTTCAATCGTAACGGAAACGTTAACGGTTACACCTTTTTTCTTCTCTTCAGGAATTTCTGTCATTTCAATTATCTGATCATTTGGCCAGTTACTAACCTCCTGCCCCAACCATGCGGGGTAATTCCACCAAAGATTATGTCCCATTAACTCCTGAGGTGCTAGTCCGCGAGACGCACAGTCCGCCGGGTTTTCCGATGAACAAACATGATTACAAGACGAACGAGGCAAAGAAGACAATATTTCTGACGTACGATTGGCGACGAAAGTACTCCATGTTCGTGGAGTGGAAGAGAGCCAGGACAGGACAATTTTAGAGTCGCAAAACGCAGATACGCGAGTGGGTCTTACATCCAACGATGACCGAATGAGCTCTATTAGTCGGCTCAAGAGAAGAGCCCCACAGAGTTCGAGACGAGGAATCGACAGCTGTTTTACGGGTGCGACACGAGTTTTTGCCGCAACCAACTTCACCTCAACACCATCTTTCGAAACACTACGACAGTAGACTACCGCAGAATATGCCTTTTCTGAAGCATCCGAGAATCCTATTAACTCCAAGTTTTTAGAATTTTGGGTAAACCTTCGAGAATTCTAAACTTTTCAAAATAGGCCATTTCCTGTCGGTAAAACTTCCATTTTTCCAACATTTCGACAGGCAAATGGTCGTCCCAATCTAATTTTGCGATCCACAGCTCCTGGAACAATATTTTTAACAAAATAGTCTAAGGAGCCAAAAATCCTAATGGGTCAAAAACACTTGCTGATTCAGAAAGTAAACTTCGTTTTGTAGGAACGAATCTTTCCGGCAGTCTTATTTTATAAGTGAATGTGTCATGAAATGGGTTCCAAACCAAACCCAGAACTTTGGTGCACTGCGATGAACTATCCAAATCCAAGGAAACAGCTTCTCCACAAACGTTCTCCTGTAAAATCTCCCAACAATTAGAGCTCCATTTGCTGAGCTCTAAACCTCCACACGCCAGCATTTCTATCACTTGCTTCTTTAGCTCTAAAGTCTCCGACAACGAATCAGCCCCTGTCATTAGATCATCAACATACATATCATGCAGCACCGCATGCGAAGCTAGAGGGTACTGATGATTATAATCCAATGCTATTTGACGGACAACTTTCATAGACAAATATGGAGCAGGAGATGTACCATATGTAACGGTAGACAGTCGAAAATGGGAAATAGGGCTATCAGGAGAGTCCCTCCAAATAACCCTCTGAAAATCACGGTGCTTCGGATGCACCCAAATTTGGCGAAACATTTTAATAACATCGGCACTGAAAACGAAGCGATGTACCCGAAAGCGAATGCAAACATTGACTAAATTGCGTTGTAGAGGAGCTCCCACATGAAGCATTTCATTGAGACTGCAATTATTAGTGTCCTTATGTGAGCCATCGAACACCACACGCATTTTGTTGGTGATAACGGCATGGTGAGGCAAATAGAAAACACTTCCCGTTGTAGGTTCCACTTCATTATCCGGAATACGCTCCATATGTCCAAGCTCTAAATATGTTTGCATGAATTTGCAATACTCAAGTTTGAGGTTCTTGTCTCGCGAAAACCGACGTTCCATTGCAAAAAATCTAGACAAGGCTCCAGAGAGAGTATTACAAAACTTAACGTTTTCCTTTCGAAACGGGAGTTCAACCATGTATTTAGAGTCTGATGTTCGAGTTAAGGTTTGAGAAAAGTGCTTATCCACCTCATCTTCATCTACATTCAATGAAGAACTATGGGATACCTCTTCTATTTCCCAAAAAGATTTGAGAACAACATCAAGATCTACACCTGCACACAACGCAACTACCGAATTTGCTGGCAAACAACCCGTCACTACCCATCCGAAGAGAGTCTCGTGTGCAACCACCATTCCTGCTGGGTCCGAGCGATGACCACCTAGTAGAATGCTCCACGTCTTGTCAGCCCCTAGCAGAATATCAATGGGACCAGGGTCTTTAAATCCTGCATCAGCCAACAGAAGACCGTCGAGAAAATTGAAGCTGCTACCTTCGAACGAGAGCGATGGAGTTCGAGAGGTGATTTCCTTAAGGATATAGGCCTCAACTTGCATAGAATGCGTAGTAATGCGACCTTTCAAGGTTATTTGTACCGACCCTTGCGTAACACCCGCTGGGACTGACGAAATCCCAGATATTGGCAGACGTGCATGGGAACGACGAAGGCCAAGTCTTTTTATCAAATTATCGGTCACAAACGAAACCTGGGAACCGCTATCGAGTAACACGCGCACGAGATGAGTCTTTCCTAAGTTATCAAATACTTTTACCACAGCTGTAGGTAGTATAACCGAGGAACGCGAATCGTGCTTCGTATGATTGCTCACGAGAGATGCAGCAACATTGAGAGAACTGGTTGAACTAGAAGGTTGACTAGTGGTATCTAAATGTACTAAGCTATGATGCCGAGATTTACAATACGTGCAACGTGCCTTGACTCGACATCGCATCGAAGAATGCTTTGTACCGAGGCAATTATAACACAGCCTTTGATCTCGCGCGAAACTGCGCCGCGAATCAACCGAAATTGAAACAAATTCTGGGCACTGGGGCAAATAATGTTTACCTTAGCACTTTGGGCATGAAGAGTTCACTACGGTAAAAGTTTTGATCTTTATAGAGTCCGACGTACGACGCGAATTGTTTTCAGTACGAGAGATCTTGGGGTCACTAGCTTCTAAGGCACAAGAACGTGTTTCTAAGAACTTAAGAAGATCTTCGACGGTAGATTCTTCAGACATTTTACTTTCTAACGCCCAAGCTTTTCGAGTTTCACAGTCGGTTTTATTTATCAGCAAATAAACAAGCCACGGGTCCCTACCGACTGTTTTAACCGCTTCTAGCCCAAGTAAAACTTCATCCGCTTTATCTACAAGCTTACGCAAGCGGGCACCTTCTCCCGAACCGACATTTGGCAATTTTAAAAATTGTTCAATTAACTCATTTATAATGTACACCGGTTTATCATATCGACGTTCCAACTTCTCCCAAGCGAGCTCATAATTAGCGTCTGAAACACTTATGCCGTTTAAAAGTTTGGAGGCATCTTCGCGCAGAACCGATTTTAAATACCAAAGCTTTTGCGAGCTGGAAAGATTCGAACGGCAATCTACCGTTTGAAGAAATATATCACGAAACCCTGGCCATGCACGATAATCACCAGAAAAAGGTGTTATGTGCATAGGTTGCAGCTTAACATTTTGATCACCTTTCTTATTAGTGTTAGAAGCACATGATTGTCCTAACCTATCTAACAGCTCGGTTTGCGACGCAACTAAATCTTTAAGTGAAGTGTCTTGAGCTTCACTACACACAGGAGTTAGTTCCCTCAAGCGTTTCAGAAGCGCGCATTTCGCGGTCCATGTATTTTGCTTCAACGACCTCGAATTCAACTTCAGGATCTACGTATCCCTCCGCGGCATGATAATCAAAAAGAGCCGTTTGGCTTTCACAAATGTCTTTCCATGCTTTCTCCAACCTTTCTAACCGCACTTCTAACTCAAGCACCTGGACCCCATCGGGAATATTGTTCGCAAATGCAAAAACTCTAGTGATTGCACCTTTGTAATGACCACGTGTCTGCTTTAACACCTCCATTATATATGTAGCTACCGTTCGACAATTACCGCTCACGAGTCACGAGGTTTTCCTCTTAATTTATTTTCAGCCAATTTTACCAGACTGCAGCCTAACTGACAACCCCAACGGGATTCCCTTCACCAATCAGCACAAGATTTTACAACAACCGCAGCAACAAATCGAGCCCAAAAAACACATCCATATATATATAGTATCAATAGGTAATGAGCGACAAACAATTCAGATTTGTTGATACTTATCTGGTCGGGAATCTCCAAGTTCAGCAAACCACCAAACAGAACACCAAAAAAAAAAAAAAAAAAAACCGTTCAAAATATCCAAGGCGAAGAAGGACCAGCTTTGTTTAAGAATAGACAGGTTTAATTGCACTTGCATATATGTATATTTTTTATTCTTAACAAATTACATTAACAATGTTTTGCTACGACCGGCTGGTTTGGTGGTTGCTAATCGAATGCCATGAGAACGGAGAAATATTACTTAATCGCGAAAATTGATGCTAACGGTCGAAGCATAGGGTGTCTTACACCTACATATGTTTGGCAAGAACAAACAAAAAATGAATGAATGAACATTTTAATAGAAAATAAATGAAAATTTAGAAATAGTTAACAAAAACAAAATAAGCGTTTCTCAACATACTCCATAATTTGGAAAACGTAATAGATGCTATATACCATGATATCGAGAATTTGCACGAAAATTATTTTCATTGGCTATGTTCTAGGGCTATAGTATCACCTAAGAATGATACTGTTAATGAAATAAACAATCTAAAAGTCCCCGGCCAAATAAAAACATACAAATCGATCGACACTGTGACCAATATTGAAGACGCAGTCCATTATACACAGGAATTTTCAAATTCGTTGAAACCATCTGGACTGCCACCACATGAGTTGTCGTTAAAAATCGGAGTCCCCAATAATGGTTTTAAGAAATTTAAGCCCTCCGAACATGTGTAATGGGACGAGGCTGCTTATAAGAGTTAAAGGACAATTTAAGTGTAGCAACTATTATCACTGCTCACTGGCCCAGCAGCTGGCCAACTGGCTCATATACCGAGGATACCAATGATCCCGACTGAATGGGATTGGCTATCCCATTTAAACGGCTTCAGTTTCCGGTAAAAACATCTTTTGCATTAACAATTAACAAGTCCCAAGGCCAAACCTTCAAACTGGTAGGGATCGACCTGCGAAAGAAATGATTTACTCATGGTCAACTGTATGTTGGACTGTCGCGGGTCGGAGCCCATGAAAATCAATTTATTTTGTTCCCACAAAATGAAACAACATCAAATAAAAGGCTTAATTCTTTTGGGGTTATGACCTCTTTGCAATGAAATATTTTAAATAATATCTAAGAATTAAATTTGCTATTTTTTTTTTAATTCGATGCGAAAAATTGTGAATATGTGTGTAAATGTCATGTTTAGTGCTCGTGCCTCGTGCGAGGCCGGGACGGGCCGCTAGTACTTGATAATGTAGCAAATTAATAAATTTTAATTACTTTATCAGATTTTTCATAGAAAATTCGTAAAAAAAGCCTTTTTTTAGCCTCCTAGGGTTTACCCCTCCCTTCAGGTTGCATTGGTAAATTTCTTTAGACTTTATACTGAATATAATATGAATGAATAATCAAACTTTGGAAATCTCTTCCCTTACAAATCAAAGGGGTTTTGAGCCCAGCAGGCAGCATACTTCAGAAAAGCTATCTTACAACATTTCTCCAATATAAATTGATTTCCTTTCTTTTCTTTCACTTAATCCTTTCTTTTTCTCTTTTCTTATTTTTCTCCCAATCCCACTCTGATTATATTAATTTTATATTTATTATGCTGCATTTATATTATAGTTGTCTAAAGTATTTACTAAGTGCTATAAACGACTAAGTCTTATTGTACAAAATGTTATGTTAATAAATGAAAAATGAACATTAAAAAAATGAAAATATATGAAGGTTTTTTTTCTAGACGTGTGGTTTTCAATCTGGTAATACTTTTTGGGACTTGTTGGTCTTTTTGACAGCTGTCACTTGATTTATACTCAGTTTGGTTATATCGAAAAAGGATTGAAGCCGCACGATCACTGCGAACTGCATTTGTTCGGTAAACTGTCTTGAAACCAAATCGCTTTACGCAGAGAAGTCCAAAACGATTGACGCCTTGCAAAAGAATATTGCTAACATACGGACACATAAGATATATTATACAGATTAAAGCTATAGCTCATCCCTTTGATAATAATAGAAGATTCTCTTCTGTTTTTGAAGCCTAACGATATGCCTCACAAGAATCTTGAGCGAACTCTTCCTTTACAAGGGACCACCAATGTTTAATCCAAGTTACCCCATCATCGCTTCTATGGGACTACATGCAGCCAAAGACCCTTTGCCTTTAATTTGACCTCCTGTCTTACTCCTTTTTGCATCAGTTGTCTTTGAAAGCATCCCCCAAACAAGACCTCCTAAAAAATAACTTAAAAAAAATCTTGTTTGTTGCTGAATTCAAAGACAAAAAATAATTCCCTCTGTGCTTCACCTCTGGCAAAGCAATTCTTAACAATTTTCAGCCCTAATAACATGAAATCAAAAAAAAAAAAAAAATTCGCTTTAACTGCAATAAACTACAATTCTGCGCCACTGCACCCGTTCTGCATTGTGTAACATCTGAATCCGTAAATCTTAACAAATAGACGTTCCCTTAGTGCAGTTACTGTAGAACTGTTGGTACCATCTATGGCAAGCATGCAGCACACATAAAACAGTAATTCTTCACTCCCATTATTTTCAGCTTTCTCATGGAACAATTTTAACGTACCACATGCACATTGCGCACACTAGACTAAACTATATCCTCATCTGGTATTCAATCCAAGAACTAGTATATCATTTCGCCGAAAATCCTCATCAGGTACAAGACATATAAATCGTCCTACCCTTCGTACACCATCCGCCCACCACCCAACGACGCGACGGTGAATATGCATTCGCCCAGAACGGGCTCTTTTAAATATGAAATATCCGTTTTCTTATCCTTTTCCGGTGCGCCCTGCAGCCGGTGGAGGGTTTATTCTTTCAGCATTTTCCACCCCAGAAATACAATTATAGTTTCAGCACACTTTGTTAAGTGAGAAATAATATTCTTCCTTTGCTAAATGCACCATCTCCACCGCACTGCTATAGGATTTGGATACGACGGCAACCGAAACGAATAGTGTGCATGATGGATACCACCCTATATCTGCTCCCCATACCTTAACTTTTCTTTAGTGACGGGAAAGAACAAGATAAATAATAATGCCTTGCAAATGCATAACCATTAATAATTTGAATCTTCCGCCGTGCGCTACTGCACCAGCTAACATTTGGATTTATAAAATCATCCAGCAGCAATGTCGAGGATGCATTGTGTGGCGTATCTGTTAAAATGCTATGTTTATACCGAAACGACTGAAACGAATCTTAAAAGATGCATGCAAATTGTGTGTGTGGGGCATGATGTGATGTAGATGTAGAGCATGTCTCAGAAACTAGGAATACCTGCAAGCCAAATGGAAGTTTTTCGATTTGCCTCTGAGGTCTAGAGGGGGAGTTTTGACATATCGCTTGATATGAAATGCCGTAATCTATTGTTCGAAAAGTTGCCACATCATATGGGTGAATAATAATCCTTCTGCATCACGAGTAGAAAGATATACATGGACAAGGTGTGACGGTATGAATTTATCCTACAGAGAAATTGCAATTCATATCCCACAAAGTGCAAAACCTTGTAAGGGAATACCTCTTGCTTGACTCGGTTTTGTTCAGGTTTTATTAAATAAATATTCATCTACTATGGTGAGTTTCAAGAATTTGGAATCGACTTCATTTGTTTCGCCGAGGGACTTTAAATTTTTTGATGAATTCTGATTGCAGCCATGATTCTTGTCATTGCTTATGTAAGTTTTTGAGCAATGTTTTCATAATTTTTTATAATTTACTTTTGTTCAGAGTCCATATGCAAGGAGTTTTTATGGAAAGCAACCTTCGCAATGCGGAGGGATCATCTGTACTTTGTAGAGGGAGTGGTGGAAAAATGGACAATTCTGGAACATCCGAGCCGCAGGGTCTTATAGAATAGTAAATGGTGTTTTTCAAGAAGAAATAAAACGCATATAACTTTAATGTTGTGGTCAAGAGTTTGTGATGGTCTCCTTTTATTTTCCTCCTAAAAAAGGGAGACCCTCACAAATGGGCCAATTATTGATATTATAGTCTCCCTAACGTAGCATACAAGTTCCTGTCCGCTGTGATATGTGAATGCCTGAAACCACACGCTTACAATTTGATAGGTCCTTATGGTTTCAGACCAAATTTTCACATTACAGCAGGTCTTTGTAAAAACCCAAGAATATAATGTCGATATACACCATCTTTTCATCGATTTCCACCTATATGACAGTATTTACAGAGACGAGCTGCACAGAGCCATGTCTAGTTTTAGCATCCCTGCAAAACTCGTACGACTAAGCAGGTTGTCTTTGGAGAATTCATGCTGTTAGGGTTGGTAAAGAACTCACCTAGACCTTTGAAGTCGAGAAAGGATTAAGGCAAGGCGACAAACTGTCATGCAAAATCAAAGCTCAAATATCAAAACCAGAGTAATAATCTTTCTGTACAATTACTCCCTTACGTAGACCGTAGACGACATTGACGTAATGGGAAGAAGGAAGCGCTATGTCATAGTACTTCTGAGAGCATTGAAAGTTAACTGAAAAAATGGGTTAGTTTTCGAATAACTCGTGACGAAATTATATGAGTTTCGTATTACCGCTCACTTTATTGAATAATCTAGTACCACAACGGAATTTCATTCGACGCATGAAGTGCTCACTGATTATCAGTTTTATCCCAAATTTGTTTGTAAGAAAGTGACCAGATCAATACACAAGCAACCAACCGAATCCAAAAAAGAATTTCCTTTCGCTATCGTTATCCATGTACACTTTGTACACATACACCGGAAGACAATACAATTATCCAGGTACCTAACAATAAACAAGATTTATTGCACAACATCACTCTTACGCATTAAATGTTTTAGGTTCCTTGTCTTTTTTCGCAAAAGAATGGATTTCGCTTACAAAATGAATAAAAATAAAAAATATTTATTTATTTATTTATTTACAAAAAAATAACTTACAAAGTAGATTTAATAAGCTATTTATAAATTAAAGACATCGGGGCAACTTGACCATAGATGTCGTGAGAGTGGAAAAATGAAAATTAAAAGTGATTGAGTTTAGAAAAATTTTAAAAGATGAATTAACAAGAAAGTTTTAGTTTGATATTATATCTCATTCCATTTGTTGTGCTGATCTAGAGCTTTCTTAATTCGCTGCACGGTGAGAGCATCAGAATTTTAGAATTAAGAATGCATTTATTTGGCCTTCAACACTAAAGGTTTTTAAGGCCCTGTTTCAGTACAATTGAACACTTACAGCTAATTTATAATTCATTTCGATATTTTTTTCTTAAATCTATATATGTGAAAATCTTAACAAATGGAATAATACTGATACATGTTCTATCCTTATCATGTGAATACGTACATAAAGATTTTTTATGAAATTAAATTTTTATTCTTGGAGTAAAACGAACTAATAAGAAAGATTATAGTTGTGTGAAAGAGATTAGTTTTATATTTTATCATACAATTGATTTGCTTTCAAGAATCCTAGAACATTATTGATATCCTTAATGTTTTCAGAGCCGATAATATCAAAGGTATTTATTTTAAACTGATTTCTTGAGCGAATATAATACGAGCATTCTGTAAAAATATGTTGAATCGAAAGTATATTATTACATAAGCAATTTATTGGATCAGTTCGATTTATTAAAAAGCTGTGGGTAAGGTTGGTGTGCCCTATTCTTAATCTTGTTAATACTACTGAGTCTCTTCTTTTTACATTGTCATTATTAAACCATTCTTCAGTTGTAGCCTTTAAAGATCGAAGTTTGTTTGTAATAGGTACGTCTTCCCATTTATGTTTCCATTTATCATTTATTGTAAATTTAATTTTTCCCTTCAAATCCTTACAGAAAAACAAAAATGTTTCATCGTACGGTTCAAATATTGAGCTTTTGGCAAGCTCGTCAACTCTTTCGTTGAAGCCAATGTTCATATGACTGGGAACCCAGAAGAGTACAAACATTTTCGGCGTTTGGTATATAAGTTCTTTAATTTTGTAGGCAACTGGGTGACTACAGTAGATTTTTTCCAGAATTTGGATAGAACTCAATGAATCGGTACAGATTAAAAAATTTGAATAGCTAGTTGACATCGCATACTCTACCGCCTTTTGGATTGCGTATAGCTCAGCTGTGAAAATGCTTGAAGACTTTTCTAAATGAAATTTTCTTTCGATAGAGTTGTGCTTGAATGCACAGCCCGCTTCAGAGTTTCTAACAGATCCATCAGTGAAAATTTGTTCGTAGCTATGGTATTTCAAAGAACGTGTTTCATGAAAATATGCCAAAAATTGTTGAGGAAGAGTTTCCTGCTTTTTAAACTTGGTAAGAGTTTTGTCTATTTTGAGGGAAGTAGATAGCCAAGGAGGAGAAATTTGTGTTTTTTGTTTATTAAAAGTAATATCACGGTTGATATTTTGCTGGTAGCTACATTTAATTCGGATATAAGCAGGCTGATAATTAAGTGGTCGTGTTTTGAGATTCATAAACATTTGTTCATTCCGAAGTTTATCAGCTAATGGATGGGAATCAAAGGAGCGTACTTTTGCATAGGTAAATAGTTCTTGTTCGAGTCTTCTATATTCTAGTGACCTTTGTCCAGCATCAACCATTAAACTCTCAATTGGACTAGTGCGAAAAGCTCCTATACTGATCCTAACTCCGGCGTTATGTATAGAATCAAGCGATTTTAGTAAGGATTTTCGGGCAGAAAGATATACAATGCTTCCGTAGTCTATTATTGGTAAAACTATCATATTATGAATTCTTAGTAAGAGTTTCCGATCAGATCCATAGCTTGTGTTCGCAAGAAGTTTTAACAGGTTTAACTTCTTAGAGGCCTTTGACTTAACTTCCGCTATGTGTTCGGACCACCTTAATTTCGTGTCAAAAGTCATTCCTAGAAATTTATGTGATTTGACAAATGTTAACTTGGTTCCGTTCAGAAGAAGTTCTGGTGGTGTTATATTTTTCCGCTTTCTTGTAAACAGCATGGCAACTGTTTTTTCTTTGGAAAATTCGAAACCTTTTGTGTCGCACCAATGTTTTAAGTTATTAAGACATGTTTGCAATTGATCTTGTAGATGATTTATATTATGACAGGAGCTGAAAACTACTAGATCATCAGCGTACATTGCAAATTTTGTTGGGTATTGAGCATAAGAAAAAATACTATTTATAGCTATCAAGAACAGAGTAACACTTATAACTGATCCTTGGGGTATTCCGTTCTCCAGTGCCATTTCTGTTGAGAAGGAGTCCCCTATTACAACTTGAAATGTTCTTCCTGTTAAAAAATTATTTACAAATTTTACAATGTTTCCTCTGAGTCCGGTTTGAATTAATTCCTCAACAATATTTCTCCTCCACACAGTTTCATAAGCCTTTTTCATATCAAAGAATATAGCTATAAGAGATTTTCTAGCAGAGAAAGCCTCCATAACTTCGGATTCTAAAAACAAGAGGTTGTCGACAGTACATCTATCTTTCCGGAATCCAGATTGAAAGTTGTTAATCAAATAATTTCTTTCAAGGAACCATTGAAGCCTTTTGTTTACGATCCTTTCCAAAATTTTGCAAAGGCAATTAGTCAAGGAGATGGGTCTGTAGTTATTTGTGTTCAGAGGGTCTTTTCCAGACTTAAGTATAGGTATTAACAAAGATTTTTTCCACATTTTCGGAAAAGTGCCGGAAGAATAAATTTTGTTGTAAAACCCAAGTAAATAGGAAAGATCAGAAGTGCTCATGTTTTTTATCATGTCATAATGAATCATATCAGGTCCTGGAGATGATCCCTTACATTCTGCAATAGCATTTTGAAGTTCTTGGAAAGAAAAGGGAAGGTTGCAGATATCTGTTTGGTTTGGAGCAATATTAAGATTAGCTGATTCTACAAGTATTTTACGAGATTGAAAATCTGGGGAATAATTTTGTGAGCTGGAATTAATAGAAAAAATTTCAGAGAACTCGTCTGTAATATCTTTAGCTTTTGTTAATAGTACACCAGTGTTCGATACAATTGATTTTATATTTAAGGTTCTGCAATTTCCGTCCAAATTTCGTATTTTCCTAAATATTTCTGAGGACGGTGTCCGACTAGTAATTTTACAGATATACTCCTCCCAACATTTTTTTTTGAAAATCCTGATCATTTTTCTTGCTTTGTATTTTGCGGATATAAAATGTTTGTAATCAGTTAAGCTCAAAGTTCTATTATACGTTCTGAGTAATTTTCTCCTGTTTCGTAAAAGAGTTTTTATTTCATCGTTCCACCAAGGTACATTTTTATTTCTAGCGACATTCGACTGTGTAAGTGGTATAGACTTATTTGCTGCTTCGAGAATCTTATTACGAATGAAGTTTTCTTGTTGATCTATATCTTCGAATTCGATATTTTCTGAATCTAATGACAAACCTGACTTAAAAAGATCCCAGTTCGCTTTTTTGACTAAAAAGAGATTTCGTCGAGGATCTTCGTTGTTACTGTCAATAATAGGGATAATAATGGGGAAATGGTCACTACTGTGCAGATCGTCACAAACAAACCAGTCAAAATAACTTTCTAACACAGGTGATACAATTGTAAGATCAATGCAGCTATAAGTTTTATAAGCAAAACTAAAATGTGTAGGATCGCCATTATTTAACAGATTTAGTTGATAATTCGTTAATACCTCTTCTATCATTTTTCCTCGTCTATCAATTTTGACAGAACCCCATAAACTGTTATGCGCATTAAAATCCCCTAATAAAAGAAAAGGGCAATCAAATTGATCAATTATATTTTCAATGTCACTTTGAGAAATGTTTTCAGACCCAGGAATGTAGATGCTACATATAATATATTTGATTGGAAAAAACATTCGTATTGCTACAGCCTGAAGATTGGTTCGCAAATTTAGTTCTTCACAACAAAAAGGATTCCTTACCAATAAGGCAACACCACCTTGGGAAATAGTATTTGAATTAAAGTTTTTATAATAAATTTTATAGTTTTTAAGTTTCGGCTCATGATCAAATTTAAATTTGGTTTCTTGAATACTACACACGAGAGGCTTATATTTACTCGTAAGGAGTTGAAATTCATTGTGATGACTATAGAAGCCATCACAATTCCATTGAATTATATTTAGTTTATTCATAGTAGATCTGATTCGGATAGTAAGTCACTAGATAAACTACAGTTATCATTTACGTTTGGTTTCTTGCTTTTATTTTTAATGTTACGTTTTGCTCTGTTTGATAATTTTGCTGGAAATATTTTGATTGTGCCTTGATCAGTTGTTACTACTTTCTTTACGGGGAAATCCAAAGACTCATCTGATAGCTTCATCGGTCGCTTTGTTGTGGTTGGAGAGATAAGAATATCCATGGGTGACGATGTTTGACATAAATTGCTGTTTGTTTCTTCTGACGTCATTGGTTGTACTGTGCCCCAGTTTTGACTTTCGTAGCTTGGTTGTTGTTCTCCTGAATTACAGTTTGGTGAAGTAAGTGGTCGAGTGAGAGTGAACGAATTTTTCTCACGATACCGTTTCTGGGCTTCTCTTACACCAACTCCTTCCAATACTCTTATTCGCTGAACTTCTTTCTCTTTTAAATAGATAGGGCATAAATTCCACAATGTGTGATGACTGCCCAGACAATTAACACATTTGCTTGGGTTTGTACATTTCTCTTCGCTGTCCTTGAGGTGAAATTGTTCTGAACAGTTAGAACAAGCTTTGGTAGATCTGCAGACAACCGCAACGTGTCCAAAGCGTAAACAATTCATGCACCTGAGCGGGAAAGGGATATATGGTTTTACTTTCGCCTTGATGTAACCTATATCGATTGCATCGGGTAGATTAGAGGTTGAAAAAATTATGGTGTATAAATTACTGTCTTCCAAAACACCTGAAGACTTATTTTTCATTTTCATTCTTTTTACATCGATGACGTTTTGGTCTTTTAAATTCTCGAGAATATAATCTTTCTCAAGAAAATTAAAATCAGGACAATAAATAACACCTTTTACATTATTTAGGGTGGGATGTTCCGATATTTTAATGACAATATTTGTGTTCAAATTATTTAGATTTATTAGTTTATTTGCTTGTTCTTTATCTTTGGTGATTATGAGAACAGTTCCATTTTTTAATTTCGCGCACTTTAGAATGTCACCACAAACATGAGAAATTACTTTTTTGAGAAGAAAAGGCGACACTTTTTCCATGCTCATGTTAAGACCCAACCTTTCCATTATTAAAAACTTTGGACCTGGTGAATCATTGGTCAAACTTTTATTTCCACTAAAAATAAGGTTATTGAGTAACACTCGCGACTGTTCCATTTTGAAAAATTAAGTCTAACCACTCAATGAAGCGACAACCTTTCTCTTTGAGAGCAACAGCCAGACTGGAGAGCATCAGAAGGGTTGAGGATAATCGAAAGTCTGTTTTGTATTTCTTCAATTGAGGTCATGTCCGGTCAGTGGCGGATCCAGGATTTGGGCATGGGGGGGGGGGTCCATTACTCAAAATTTTATATATACGAGGTTTAGCAGATTCAATCAGAAATTATTTACATGATGTTGGCGTCGATTGCTTATATGTGTATATATATGTATGGCCAAGGATTCGATGGAGCTCCGGCAATGAGTGTCCAATTCATTGGTGCACAGGCTCATCTGAGATCATATTTCCCCCTGGCAATTTATGTACATTGCATTGCACATAGCTTTAGTTTGGCAGTCAATGCAGCATGCGAAGTGTCAGGAATCAAAAATGCGTTTGGAACTATCGGAGCGATTGAAGCATTTTTTTCACTGGCCTAAAAGACAAAACGTTCTACACCAAGAAATTTCAAAAATGACAAACAAAAGTGAGAAAAAAAAACAAAAGTTGAAGTCTGTTTGTCCTACCAAGTGGGCTCAGTCTCATGAAGTAGTTGGAACGTACGTTGAATTGCAATTGGCTGTTATTGAATCTTTGGAAGAAATCAAATCGTGGAAATATCGAGATACTTCGCAAAATGCATTGCATCTTTTGACAGCGATTTCGACTGTTGAATTCCAAATCGCCTGTCACATTATGGAATCAGTTAATGAAATTGTTACGCCGCCGCCGTTGCAATCAACAAAAAAATCGTTGCAACGTTCAAGCACAAAGTATTGAAGACAACTACAGAATTTCTTCCTACATTCCGTTTCTTGATACGTTCATTTCTCAACTTAAAAGTCGGTTCTCGGAACACAAATTCATTTTCCAAAGTTTCGGGCAACTGTTTTTTAAACAAGAATTTAACGGAAAGAAATGCGCTGACTTCTACACATTTTACGAAAATATATCGGATTGATCGAAAGAAAATTTTCTGTCAGAAAAGATGTGGAGGCAACGAATCCAGATCCAACGGCCAGAACATCCAAAATGCGCTTAATGCTTTACTGGTTAGCATCTTTCGATCAAAAATTTACATGTAAAAAAGTTTATATGTGACGCGATCCGAGAAAAGGCACCTTTTAGGCAAAAGTGAAAGCTTACACGGCACGCTCTGAAAGGCGTTGATGTACCATTCAAACCAATCGTTTCTCTGAATTTATATTTTGTGAAAAAATAGCGATGTTACAATTTCTGATTGCGCTTCATGAATACTCAGTAAAAGAACTTGTGTAAGCAATCATGATCCAACAACCGATTTTTTGCCAAGGAAGTCACTTTTATCGGATCGAGACACATATGCCAACATCAATCTGACGATATTTTTCAGCAGTCATTCAAGAATGTCGATATATTTTGCGAGTCTTGGCAGTTGGCAGTACTACCTGTAACTACAGCAACTCCAGACCATTTTCGACGTTGAGGAGAATCAAAACTTACCTGAGAAATACGATGGGACAGGAACGACTAAATGGTCTTGCTTCTTTAAATATCCATACCCATATTGAATTTGCCGTGGACAAAATTCTAGTGAAATTTTTCAAAAAACCTCGAAAATTTACTAGTGTTTGAGGTAGCATGTTCTTCAGTTTTTTATGAAATGTAATAATGGTCAATAAAGTTCTTGAATTTTTTATAATATTACTTCTCCTTTACTTTTTTGTCTTGCTCATGCTATATTTTTCCGTCCCGTAACTAAATTTGAACATTAGGAGCCGATAAATATTACAAATAACATCTTTTATTTGCCCGATTGGGGGGGGGGGGGGGGGGGGGTCCGGACCCGAAACCCCCCCCCCCCCCCCCCCCCCGTGGATCCGCCTATGTGTCCGGTATTTGCCGGGAGATATGACATTCCGTAAAAATGTGCCAGATAGTTAATGGTTCCTGACAATTTCCGCATTCCTGGGGTGGTTCCTTTTTGAAATAGGTGCAACTTGAGAACAAGGTTTTTCCAACTCTTACTCGAAACAGCGTTACGCACTCTTGACGGCTTAGTTTGATGTTGTATGGCGGTCGATGTTGTGAAAACTGGTGTCTTCGTAGAAAGGTTACTTCGTTTTTCCAGGCCTTATCTAAGCCATCGTTTTCATATGCTTCCAGAGTTCATTTTATGAGATTTGGCAGGTTCGGAAGTTCTGTTGTTAAAGGATAGCGCGTAACTTCTTTAGCTACGCTGTCTGCAGTTTCGTTCCCTTTAATACCCACATGTCCTGGAATATATGCAACCGCTTGTTGTTGTAGAGGATACTTCGCATACATTCAAAGGTGAAGCAGTGGTAACTATTGTTTTTTAATCCAATCAAGGCGTTAAGGCTTTCGGTCAGCATAAGTGTATTTACATGTTTTGATTGTGCTATACTAAGGGCTTTAAGTAAAGCTGTAGTTTCAGCCAAGAAATAAATAAATAAATAAGTAAATAAAAAATATTAATAGGGTGGCGTAACAAAGCGAGGAGCGAGGAATGGAGGGGACCTACATTTTTCCGCCGGTTCCCAACGGCTAATCGAAAAAACGTTTTCATGGCAATGAGTTTACTAACTGAGGACTTCCAATTCCTCGCGAAAGACAATACAAGTGGAAAAACATTTTCCCCTCTGTTGGGATTCGAGCCGCGAACCTCTGGGTTAGCAGGTAAGCAATTTAACCATCACGCCACGAGTACCACTCACTCGATAACGTGAGATGTAATTTGTTCCCTGATTTCGGGCAATCGGGCGCTGCGGCTGGATCAAGTAAGTTCCAGCCGAGAGGTCCAATTTTCGACCACTTTTTGTAAGATTTGGGGCCGTATAAAAGCAATAACCATTTGAATCGCTTTACGCTCCTCTTTCAGATGACAAATCGTCTGCGTTTACAACCCACTTCACATAACTCCACAGAAAATAGTCTAGCGATGTTCGATGTTTTATTGACGAGTTTAGGGATCTATTTGAAGGTTCAAGATATGATGCTATTTGTGTAAGTGAAACGTGGTTTAACAATAAAACTCCTTACATCATAGTTCAACTCAAAGGTTATAAATTGATAAGAAACGATAGATCAGGTCGTATTGGTGGAGGAGTAGCTATCTATTTAAGAGGTACTATTAAATACCAAATTAAATATGTGTCTCCAGCCGAGTGTTCTATAGAATATCTTTGTGTTGACATTATGAATGATAACGAACATCTTATTTCAGGGGTAGTTTATAGGCCTAATAGGTACATTGATTGGTCACAACTAATGAACATTCTTGAAGAAAATTCCTTTTGTTTTTCTAATGTTGTACTTTGTGGAGATTTCAACAGTGATCTTCTCACAGACCATAGTCTTACTCAAAGTGTGGGTACGTTCAACTTGCATGCGGTGAATACTACTTATCCCACTCATTTTTCACACAACTCCACTACTCTTCTCGATATCTTTTTTGTATTCCGGTTTTTCGAAACATGACTTGATTCATCTTTCGTTTGATTTTAGTCTCAGAAGGCCTACAAGAACCTTTCAGTATAGGGATTTTAAGAATATCGACAGCCATACGCTGGAGCTTGAATTAAGAAGAATTGATTGGGAGCGAGTATACATGCTTAATCAACCAGATGAGCAAGTTGAGTTTCTTCAAAGCAACCTACGTTATTTGTTTGACCGCAACGTTCCGTTAAAAACTGTATCTGTCAAGCATGGTGAATGTCCTTGGTTCAGACAACGGCCTTGTCAACCGAAAAGAGTCGGTTCCCATTAGAACACCGTAATTAAATCGGAATGAGCGCTGTTAGTGACAAGATGGGGGACCGTCCGTTACTACTGCGTGCTGTTGTCATGCGTTATTTGTTCTATGTAGTATTTGTGTAGTTAGTCTTGTGGTGTATCAGCCAAATGGTCTTTGTCGCCCGGCTGCAACCCCCCTACTCCGCAGATTTATGTGTGGAGTAGGTTTCATGTAAATGTAAATGTAAATGTCCTTGGTTCAATCAAGAAATTAGACGGAACCTTAACCAAAGAAATTTAGCTTTTAAGAAATGGAAGCGTTTTAGAATATCGGATGATTTCCAAGAGTACCGTCGTGCTCGTAATACTACTGTTCGCCTCATAAGTTCTGCAAAAGCCGTTTGGTATCAACATTTGAACTTATCTCTAAGCGGACGTAAATTGTGGGAAAACCTCAGATAAATTGTCAGCAAACGAGATAGCATTGACAGCATGGATGTCAATTGCAACGAAATTAACTCCAATTTCATTTCATCGATTCCATCAACACATAACATATATGCCAAAATCCTTCGGGTGAGTATCCTAGTGTCCTTCTTGCTTCTCTTAGACTATTCTAAGGCATTTGACACCATCGATCACAATGTTATTTGTAACAAGCTCTCGAAAATGTGCAACTTTTCTCCAGAGTCAGTGAAGCTGATTTGTTCCTATCTCACTGGTAGACGCCAAGCTGTCGTAGTGGGCGATCAGGTTTCTGACTTTTTATCCCTTTCATGTGGAGTGCCGCAAGGATCGATACTGATTCCAACTCTTTTCTTCATTTATGTTAACGAAGCTCCTAAATGAATACGTCCCAGCGATGAGCACTTATTTGCAGACGACCTCCAATTGATGAAAAGCTGCCCTATTGATATGATTGAAGATTGTGTGAGAAAGATTAATGAGGACCTGTCATCAATACTAGATTGGTCTGTTAGATGTGGCCTAAGACCATAAAAAACGAAGTGCATTGTAATTTCGCGAAGAGCAATAGATCTATCGAATTTCCCAGCTATAGAACTAAGTATCAGTCGAGTGAGCTTCGTAGATACTGCTAAGAATTTAAGAATTTGATTTAATCGGACTCCAAACTGGAACAACTATATCACACAGGCAGTCGGGAAATCGTATGGTGCCCTTCGACTTCTTTGGCCTACCAAGAATTTTACCACTTTGGAAACCAGAAAAATGTTAATCAAAACCCTTGTAGTACCGATAATATTGTATGGCTGTGAAATATTTTGTAAACTCGATTGCGTAAGCCAGAGGAAACTCAACGTAGCGTTTAATAGTGTGGCGCGTTACATTTATACATTTATGATCCGAATCGCTTTGACCACGTATCACGTTACTCAAAAAAATATATGGTATCTCGTTAGAAAATCTAATAAAGCTTAGTACTCTTGTACTGCTTTTTAACATTATTAAATCGCATCAACCCACGTACCTTTATAATAGAGTTCAATTCTCGTTGTCCATAAGAACAAACCAAATCATAATTCCACTTTTTCATGTTTAACTTCACAGCGGCAGTTCTTTGTCAGCGCTTCTCGGTTATAGAATTCTTTGCCGCGCCGGTTGCGTGACACAGATGACAAAATTAGGAAGGTCTTTGACTACTTTTCCACTTTATAGCCCATTATACCCCTGTTTCCTGTTGGGTTTGCTGTAAGCTACATATCGATGTAAATTATACATATCTTTGCATGTTTTTCTACGTTTGCCTTACCTCTTTTTATTTTAAATACTTTTTCTATCTTTCTTATAATTTATTTATTATTTCCAATATTTTTTTTATAAATTTATAAATTTATATACAGTGAAACCCGCTTAAGAGAAAAGGCGAATTGTCACAGTTTTTCTTTCACTTAAGTGGGTTTTTCACTTAACCGAACCCCGGTTAAGTGAAAAAAATTTCACTTAAGTAATAATAAGTAAAAAATATTTCACTTAAGCGGATTTAAAAAAAAAGTTTACATAAATCAATCAAATCAGTTTTTGTAGGTTCATTCGTAAGCACATTGGGCAAAACAAAAAGATTCCACTCCCAAGTTTGTCTTCAGGTTTCAATGTATATATTCATATTTTTGAATACGGTTCGTTTTATGAAGACAAAAATAATCTTACTTTTTTTCAAAAAGTCATTAATTTTCGTTTGTGACAAAATATGAAAATGGCAATTCATCATTTTACATTCAGTTTCATCTAAGATTAGATCTATTTCATTATCCCCATAAGAAAACTGCTTAAGAACATTGAGATTTAAAAGCTTCTTTGATTGTTGGTTTCTGAATTCCCATAACTTCCACATCTGAATCTTTGTCAGATACAGATCTGTTAGCATCAAGCTCTTCGAATAGTAGTGCTATGCTTCATTAATAATGTCTTCGTCCGTGATATCACCAAAACCAGGAAGATCTTGATCTATATTTACTAATCGATTTCTTCTCTTATTGCTGTTGGAAAATTAGTTTCTTCTTCTTCGTCGTCTGGTTCAACTTCTTCTAAGTTTTTGTCTGTATTAAAAGTCAAACCAGCTTTCCGGAAACAGTTCTTTATGGTCAACGGGCTAACCACCCACCAGGCCCTTTTTATCATTTTTAACGCAGTAAACTATTTTTTTTTTTTTAAGTCCATAAGGACTCTCCATTATCCAAATGAAGAAGTTGCTTCTTTGTAATACATCTTCTGTAATGGGCCTTAAAGCAGTGTATAATTCCCTGATCCAAAGGTTGCATGACAGAGGTGGCATTCGGGGGTAAAAATTCAATTTTTATATTTTCCAAATTAATTGCATCACGATCAAATTTGTGGCAAGATGCATTGTCCACAATCAGCAAAACCTTTTTTTCCTTTTCTTTAAATATTTTGTCCTAATCTTGAATGATCATCGTCCAAATTTTACTTTTCATCCAAGCTTTGGTGTTGGCATAGGTAATATTTAACGGGAATTTTGCTGTTTTTAAAGCATCTTGGATTATGAGATTTACCTATGTTTGTACATATTTAGAAGAAAAGTTATTAGCAAAACAAAAACAAAATGTGTTTAATCTTAGTCTACACACCAATACAAAAAATAATTTTGTCTGTTCCTATCGAATTGAAAATGAAAAGGACAGTGATACGGTCCTTTGGTAGCTTCTTTCCTGAAGGTTTTCACATCTATTTACCAATGAAGCCGTCGCGTCGGTAGAGCCTTAAACATTGTCCCGGATTCATCAGCATTATGCACGTCATCTGGGTTGTAACTTTGACGAATGTTTGGCAAAAAATTTTCCAGCCAATGGTTAGCAGCAACTGTGTCAGCAGAATTATTTTCACCACAAATCTTCTTAAAATGATTATTTTCACGTTTTTTCCACTGATCTAACCTTCCATTTGCTGGCTCAAATTGTTTTGTTCGATAAATTTTTTTTTTCACTTAGAGTTTTTTTCAATGCAAAATATAAAATTTAACTGAAAATATGTTTCAGGTATCCGGGTTTTTCACTTAAGCGAGTTTTACTTAAGCGTAGTGTTTAATGGGTAATTGGTCTACAAATACTCGGGGATGAAAAAATTCTTTCAGATAAGCGGGTTTTTCTCTTAAGCGGGTTTCTCTTAAGCGGGTTTTACTGTATTATCAAGTTAGAATGTTACCACTAATAAGTCCATTAAGAAGCTTAATTGTAAACAAGATGTTAATCTTAAGATCAAGCTATATAATCAAAGAAATTGAAATTGAACGTATTTAAAGAACCTACAATTTATGCCGAACGGCAAAGTCAGAAAAACTTTTTATGGTAGCGTAATTACTCACAGTTTTATATTTCTGGGATTCAAATTTCACGTCACGGGCAGACGTCCTAAACATTACCCCACAGGTGAACCCATAGAAAATATTAAAATAACTACTGATTTCACTTCAAAATCCAACAAACAGTAAAACTAAAGTCATATTAATTCACCTTCTCGACGATCGTTTACATTTTCGTTGTTGGTACTAAACTAATGACTGATTTAGAGGATCCGTCTATGTTCCACAATTGCATTGAAGGGAACAACAGCGAAAATAAGAGATCTCACTTCCCTTCTCCACCAAACAATTATTTTTTATGTTCTTGCCCTTTTTGTGAGTGTTGAGGATTATTCTAAGGAAATATTCCTTCCGAATGTTTTTGATTCGAATATTTGCTTGACTGTAAAATATTATTTGTTTACTGCTTTGGAATTTCATTTAGTGCAAAGGTAAGTCTACAAAATAAAAAACTTTGACAAATTGAGAGAGCTGACAGAAACTCCAACAGTTTATTCTATTTTTTTGATTTTGTTTCTGTTTTTATTTTTTGTTTATACTCAAAAAGGTTTTTGACGGAATCTATTGGGCCGGTAATCCTACAAATCAAGAGTCAAATAACTTTTCATCAAACGAGATGACTTCCCTTTACAGAAAATCCAATATTGAAACAGACAGTTTCTGGGTCAGCTATAGTAGAGTCCATTGAAAGCTGATTTCAGAGCTTTATTTGAATAACAAAGTCAGACAATTTAAATAAAAGAAAAAAAAAAAATGTAGGCAAAGCCACTTTGCACAACAAACAGGCAAACCTGATCAAAGGGAATACATTTTGGGTTTGTAAAATGTTCGCCAAACACAAGCTGCTTCTTTCGGCCCCAAAAATAAGAGGGGAATTCCTGTTTTGTGTATCATTCTGTCAATCCAGTGTGGCTCACTTAGTCTATCGTACAATCCCGCATTTCTGACTCTGAATATTCGTTCGTACATACAGCTCTAGGTATGTAGCAGTTTATTTTGGGAAAGTCAGACTTTCTGCAAACATAATGTGGTAATTGTGTGTGTGTCAACCACCGAGAGAGAAACCCTCTTAATGTGTCCTTTTAGACCGGAACTCCAAAGCTGTGTGCAACCACTTCAAAATGCTTGGCATTTGTATATACGAAAATCGAAAATGAGTGCGGTTTTGTAGTGGACGCATTCAGTGATTTGAAAGTGACAACGTTTGAATTTTGTTAATGAACAAATACCTTTCAGTGGAGTTTTTGTGCGGTCCCTATTGGGTAATCCTGAAACGTGGAACATTGGAGTCAAATTTGAGAATCCGAGATTTGTCCTGGGGTGTTAAGTATATTAGCACCTTTGTGGTGCGTGCTTTGGTGTGCTGTGCGGTGTTAAGACAGTGTGGTTTTGAGAATGTGCATTTGGATTCGGTACCCGTTGGAATTGCAGTGTTCTTACCAAAACAAAGTTGGAGCACTTATACCTAAAGCTTTCCAAACAAATGGATGGAGGGGAACTTCTAACTGTCAATTGGGTTTGAAAATTAAAGAAAACTTTATGGGAACAGAATGCATTGCTTGGATTGGAAATTTCAATTGCATGTTTGTTTATATTGGACTCCTCAAAAAAGAATTAACTTGTGCAAATGGAACGCCTGATCATTTGTTTGGTTATTTGAGAGGAAAAACATTCAATTGGAGAGTTTTCTAGGAATAATTCTTATACCTAAGGATATTAATCAGGCAGCTTGTTTTAAGTAAGAGATGGCTCTGCAAAAAATGTGTCTATCGGGACAAATAGCCTTCGATTCACTTTATATTTTTGTTATTTTCAAAAATTAAAATCAAACATACTAGTTAGAAAACTGAGTCGCGTTATTCTGTTCAATTATTTTGACATGATCTTTTGCTTCCATGACTGTTTTAGAGTACAAATATCTTGAATTCGAAAAATTTTATTTTTAGATCGAGATTCAAAAAAGGGGTATGGCTCGGGCTCCTGCTGTATTCCGTCGTCAATAAGGCAACAGAATCAATGGCATTGCCGAAAGCATTTGCTAGGGCTGAGCAAAATGAGTTCGGGATCTTACCGTGTGATTTTTGACAGCTTAGTTCGCTTCAGACTACGAATAGGTCGGCGGGTCACAAACACAATGCTTTTTATTTAGTTACAGACAAGATAAATAACGATGAACTTTAAAGCTTTTTTTTCTGAATATTACTGATTTTAGCTTTGCTTACAGTTGTGAAAAGTATCAAAAAGATGTAAAGGTAGCATGAAAGCTTTATTATGCTATCTTTATTTTTCTTCATTTTTTTCTTTATTTTTCCCGCCGCTGAGCAATGTCATGTCGAAAGGATCATAGCTCGATCCCACTTATTTGTTTCTCACTAGTGGATCTTTGTGAAACCCTTTGTGAGTGACTCATTCTAATGAATATCTGATTCAAACGAATGACTCATTTGATTTGATGACTCATTTGGATGGATGACTCTATCGATTGAATAACTCAGTCGATTGAATGACTTTTTCGATCAAATAGCTCATTTCATTGATGAATTGACTTATTCAATCAAATGGTCTTGTAACCACGAAGTCTTCAATACAAATAGTTTATAAGTCCCTGTCCACACGTGTTATTCCAATAACGTTATATCGGTCGTTTCTGGGCAAAAGGGGTGAGGAAGAAAGAGGTTGGATGCGCAAAACGAAATCAGATTTATCTGCCTAAGCAGTACACTTGGCGTGTCCAGACGGGTTATACTCATAACGTTATGCTTTTTTTAATACACTTTCCAACACAAAATGGAGAACTTGTGCGAGGAATTATAACAACGTGTAGACACCTAGCGTTAACAGCATAACGTTATTGAAATAACCCGTCTGGACAGGCACTAAGTTTATTTGTAAATTATTTAGAATAATAAATAAATAAATAATAAATTGGTTGTAGGACTCTTTAGATTCAATGACTCACTCTACTCCGGTTGAGAAAATCTTCCGAAAGGATAACTAAATTAGTTTTGGAATGAGTCAATAAGTGAGTTCTTTTGCCATGCACCCTTTGCTTAAGTGCAATGCTATGGCGATGGCGCAGCGCGGCACACAATTATATAATTCACATAATTTCTCTCACAGAAATAAAATTGTTTGTTATTTTATTGCCTCAAGGCGGACGCTCTAGCAGAGAGCTAACTGTAACTAAACCAAAGTTACAAATAACAAATATAAATAAAGAAATAACTGTAACTAAACCACCAAATAGAAGTAAAAGCGAGCCATTGAAAACAATTTCTTGCGCCTAAGGTTTCACTTCGATAAAATCACATTTGTAAGCTGTCACATCAACACATCAATCGGATCTATCTCATACCACAACCATCTGAGTTTCATTTAAGATTTCACCTCAACATTTGAACTTGAAAATCAAGCTCCACAAATAAAACTGAAGATGGAATTCAAATAAAAACTAACAGCAAATTGTAAAATCAGTAAACGAATAGAGGCTGTTTGTGAAGTTTGTTAAACGCTTAGGTCCACCTAAAATTCTGGTAAAAAGAAACCGCTAAGCTAAAAAGTAAGATCCTTTTAACCCTGATTTCCTATTCCACAAAATATCGCATGGCAATAAATAAGGAAGTATATAGGTATTCTGAAGAAAGTCGTTTTAAGTCCGTTTATAACTAGGCTCTTTGAATGTGCATCATTTGCAATTTCATAGTACAACTGTACAACCGTTTTGAATAAGCTATTAAAGTTACAAAACCTGAATGAATTCAGCCTTGTACTTGAATTCTTTGCTGTTAAGATCAGTGCTATTCTATGGCCCTAAGTAGGTATTGGTGGACCACGGCGTGGGAAAATTTTGGATGGGATGGTGCCCTTGAATTCGTTTGAGGTCACCGCGGTGTTATTTAATGGGATGTTAATGGGGTGTTTAATGGGTGTTTAATGGGTTTATGTTTTGTTTGAGGTGGCCGCCTTGACGCCGGCACGGCGCCGCCGCCGCAGCGCTATGGGTGATTGTGGAATTTAATTTAAATTGAAATAAAAATGCACACTGCCGAGGCTGAGATTTGAACCGGGGCCTATGGCGTGTCGCGCATGTGACAGATGCACTAGGCTATCGGGGTAGTTGTAGGTTGATGTGTAAAAAGTCTACTTATGCGTACAAAAAGTTATTTATAGAATCTTTTGGTATGTTGAGGCTTATAAAAAGTGTGACGGTTGGTGGTGGTTTGAATTTGTTTTTTTTTTTGTTTAGCTTTAAGATAGAGAATTTGTCACGATCGATTTTTGGTTGTGCATTGATTGTGGATGAACAGCATGTCATTTTACAGCTTATCATGAGGTTTCTTTCTTTCAGGCATAGACACTGTTAGTTGTTCTATTTTTAGATTTAGATTTCAGAACTGAAAATTTGAATTTGAAAAATAATCTGTCTGCTGTTAGTTGTTCTATTTTTAGATCTTGTTGAAGGGGATTGTGACAAAAACATGCTGCTAAGATGTTAAATGACATGCTCATGCACAATGTTGAATGTTATAAAAAGTGTGTGTGACGGATGGTAATGGATTGAATTTTGAATGGTTGACTATGTTTGAATAATCACAAAAGTCGGTTAGTGGTGGCTGCTTACTCTTTTAAATTTTGAATTGTAGATTTTATGAAAGAGGATCTGGTCATGTTGATGCATTTGATCGTTGAATGTGGATCTGGCATTTCAATGGAGCTGATGGGGGGTTGATAAATATAAGGAAGTATTTATGTGTCTTAGCATGCACAAGTGGAAAAAAAATATTATTTAAGGAAGTATTTATGTGTCTTAGCATGCACAAGTGGAATCGAATTATCGATGACTGTAGCGGAGACAAAAACGTATAAGGCCAAAGCGGAAAAAAGACGTTTTCTTAGCAATTACAGTTCATTGCCATATGGATTTTAAAGAGGAAGTTGTAGGTTGATGTGTAAAAAGTCTACTTATGCGTACAAAAAAGTTATTTATAGAATCTTTTGGTATGTTGAGGCTTATAAAAAGTGTGACGGTTGGTGTTGGTTTGAATTTGTTTTTTTTTTTTATTTTTTTTTATTAGCTTTAAGATAGAGAATTTGTCACGATCGATTTTTGGTTGTGCATTGGTTGTGGATGAACAGCATGTCATTTTACAGCTTATCATGAGGTTTCTTTCTTTCAGGCATAGACACTGTTAGTTGTTCTATTTTTAGATTTAGACTTCAGAACTGAAAATTTGAATTTGAAAAATATCATCCCCATAGAAATATATATTTTTTTACAAAAATTTTAAAAAATATAAAAAATAAAAATTTTTTTTAAAAACTATAAGAAATCATGTTTTTTTCTTCTTATCAGAGAGAGAATTCTTTGAAAAGTGTTTAGGCTTAGGTGCCTACAGTGTGCTTTTTTCCCTCGACTTTTTATTACAGTATTGGGCAGTTACCGTGTGTATCTAACACATCTCATACATCTTCATACATCTCCAGAGCTGTGAGCTGGGTTTTTGTAAAAATGATGAATAATGATTGATTTTATATTTTTTCATGAGATTTTGAAAAGAGGCGTTGAAAAATTCTTTCCCATCATCAGTTTGTAAGTTTTTGGGGGTACGTGTATCTTTACTGAAAAGTCGCAATTTGATAATATCTGATCCAAGGTCTAAAACTGGATTCATTAGTCGTGATTCACAGCAGATTTTCCTTGATCTGATCTCGGAATTCTTTCCGTGCAATATCATCTATTTCATAGGATCCTACTGGAATTTCGATTTCGTGTTCTCCAATATGGAACAAATTGTTTCGTTCATCCACATTTGGAATTGAGTTATATGTTTGAAAATCTACGAGGCCACAAACGTAATCCCTATTCAAGTTTAATGGTGGGAAATATTCAGCTGATAGATAGGAAGTTTCCCCGCTTAGTGTAAGTGTCAATGCCATGACGATGAGATAAACAATGAACATTTTTTTCAAAAAAAATAATCTTTATATTTATTAGAAGTAACAATCATATAAGAATTTCAAACATAAATGACCACAATTAAACGTATTGAAATCTTGGTACTTAGTATAATTGTATTTGATATTTAAACCTAAATAATGAATTATTTCCATAGGAGGTTGAAGATTCCCAAAACTATCAAAATATTCAATTAGTTTGCCTTTTTTACAATATGCTACCCAATGTGTTCCTGGTCCTTTCAAAGAATCTAGATTAACGATTCCACATTCATTTTTCCATGGCTTGTACTTTTGATCGCTGAATGTGATTACCATGGACATTAAAATCATGTACACATATTATGAGTACTCTTGAATGTGTCACAGTGACCAAGAATCGATCTGTCTGGATTCAACTAGATCAGATTGCCATAAATCATCTAACCCCTTAATAATAACTCGCCTTTTTTTAAAATTCCTCCGAGCAGGTTTATGTAATTCATTGACAACATCTCTTTTACTCATCTTTCTTTAAACTGATTGAAAAGAAAAAAACATTTCATTCTTATATTTGTTTATTTTGTAATCTTTTATATAATAGTGTCAATTTTTTCATTCTTAATAATTTATTCTCAAGTATATAGCAAGCACATGTGTCTGGGCCTTCCTTACATTGATTCGAAGACCATGGGCAATTTATAAAATGACATCCATTGACAGACTCTGACGATGATACACCTTCAAACTGGTTCAAAAAACTCATAGTGTTCAGAAATTCCACATAATGTTCCTCTAATAAGATATTCTGATTATACTTAAGCAAGTTTAAAATATCTTCAATAATCAAAGTATATTTAATGTTAGACATGACGAGTGAATTGTGACTTGACACTATGGTATCTATAAATAAACTGATTTTACTTTCCAGTTGCTGAATCTTTCACCACAATATATGCATTTTTTAAAAACTGTTGTCGTAAATGTTGGATTTCGTTTTGAAAGCTTCGTTGCATGTGCTCAATTGTTTCATCGACATAGGTTTTGGAAGTAGCGTCTCTCTTATCATGTGGTTCCTGAATATTTTGTAATCTTTTCAATTTTAAATTGTAATCTCCAGCTTCTGTTTTGAAAAATCCTTCGCCAGGTGGTCCTGGTATACCTTGTGGACCCCGCTCTCCCTGCAATCCTCGCGGCCCAATCTTTACTCTAGCTCTATTGGAAAAACGACCAAATTTGTCTTTACTCATAATATGTCTTTATACAATTATGTTTTTCTCTTTTAATTCTTCAACAATTGAGGCAATTTCATTAGAGTGATTATTATTCCCTGCTTGTTGTGACCCGATTAAAAGCTTCAATCGATCTACAAGTTCATTCGGATCATCCCAATATATAAAGTCTTTCTTCATGCTTGATAATGTCATTAATCCACTTCCGAATGAAGGTGTGGTATTCGCAAATAAATGTTTTATTATGTTGTATTTAGCACCACGATTACCTCGTACTTGTTTCTCTGAATCATGGGAATCTCTATGCGAATTGGTATCCGTTAATATAGTTTTATAGTTGTTTAAGTCGTCACTATTATATATTTTTTCGTTTGGTCTTTTCATGAATAGGAGCTCGTATAATCCATGTGTCCCTTTAAAGTTCTTAGTTTTTACATGTATATCATTTCCTTGTACCCTGAACTCACCATCTCCAATATATAGCTTTCCATTTTTCAAGTATATACCATATATATTATCAATTGAATTGGAATTGTTAATAAATAGATCCAGATATTTTTTAGGAATGTCGGAAAATTCTTCATGAGATAACTGCTCTGCAAAATTCCGATGCTTAATGCGTTGACTTTTTCTAGTCTTCGAATGTTCTAAATGGGTTCTTGGGGTACTATTATTGTTATCTGTAATGGCGTAACTAAAGGAAGGTGACGGTGTAATAAATTCTTCTTCCTTTTTAGTGGGTTCAATTTTCTTTGTAGAACTTTGAAAAATATTTTTCTCATGATCTTCCTCTTGCTTAGAGTTTGATTTTTCAACTAATTTATTAAGTGGAGTAGTAATTGGTCTTAAAGCATTCTCTACTTGAGTTTCGTAAGCTTCTTTACCCCGCTTAAGAGCTTTGTATTTTTTTCGTAGTGCTTCTGTGGTTTTAATAAGTTCTTGTTTGAGTTTCACATCTATATGCATCATTTTTATTTGTTTGCTTTTTTATAAAAACAATCCGTAAATAAGGTTCGTATACATCGAAATAATCGTAATGGATTTAAGTTATGAAAGATATTACAGGTACTTGTCTTAATTGATGAACTTTGATCATTGAACTGTGTGAATCGATTTTTAACTGTAGTATTGTGTTCAGTAAACTGTAACGAAGTGTTCTCATAGAACATTTCTGCACATATGACGCAAAATGATAATGTGATTTGTTTTATAGGGAAGGGGTAAGACCGCTTTAAACAGAACTTTGGAAAAGGCTCGTAACAGCTCCAAACAGCTTTTCAAACAGCCCCAAAACAGCTTCAAACCGCTTTCAAACCGCTCCGAACAGCTCGTAACAGCTCCAAAACGCTTTTCAAACAGCTCCAAACCGCTTTTCAAACAGCCCCAAACCGCTTTTCAAACCGCTCCGAACAGCTCGTAACAGCTCCAAACAGCTTTTCAAACAGCCCCAAAACAGCTTCAAACCGCTTTCAAACCGCTCCGAACAGCTCGTAACAGCTCCAAAACGCTTTTCAAACAGCTCCAAACCGCTTTTCAAACCGCTCCGAACAGCTCGTAACAGCTCCAGACAGCTTTTCAAACAGCCCCAAAACAGCTTCAAACCGCTTTCAAACCGCTCCGAACAGCTCGTAACAGCTCCAAAACGCTTTTCAAACAGCTCCAAACCGCTTTTCAAACCGCTCCGAACAGCTCGTAACAGCTCCAAACAGCTTTTCAAACAGCCCCAAACCGCTTTTCAAACCGCTCCGAACAGCTCGTAACAGCTCCAAACCGCTTTTCAAACAGCTCCAAACCGCTTTTCAAACCGCTCCGAACAGCTCGTAACAGCTCCAAACCGCTTTTCAAACAGCCCCAAACAGCTTCAAACCGCTTTCAAACCGCTCGTAACAGCTGCAAACCGGTTTTCGAACTTTTGAACTGTATATTTACACTGTATTTAGTTTCAGAAAACTATCAAAGCCTTTCCTATAACGACCTTTATTCAAAGACACATCTTTATCAATAACTAAAAAACCATGTTTAATGTTCCAACATTCTACACATAATTTTTGAAATGTTGAAAATGACATATCTGAATTTACATGATCATTGTAGATATGTTTTAAGTTCATATCATCCTGTTTAAAGACGATTAGAAAATTAGCATTGTCTCTAATTAAATGTTTGGGTATTCTGGTATATGTCTGACACAAATAAAAACTATCAATATTATGATGTCGCCCCATGCTAAAGTATGTTCGAATAGTGTCTTGTTTTTCACACGCAATATCATCAAATATAAATATAGAGTTTGGTTAAGCTTCTTCAGGTGGTATAACTTCACTGTTATTGGAAAAAGTAAAGAACCCCATATGCTTTATTGGTTGGACGGCTCTTCGTAGAAATTCATATTTTGGCTGTTGTAAGGATTTCGAATAAATATATATATTTTCAAATTTCAAGCCATTTGGATGTTGTAGCAAAGTCATCATTACATTAGTTTTTCCGCAATTTGATGGACCTGTTATCAAACCTCTTATGCTATTGGGCAATAATATACTATGCTTTTTTGTTTCAATTCTTTTAACCTAATCCATGTTTTCTATTGGTAGCTGATGTTGTTGTTTTATGAATCGCATGATGATAAAAACTAAATGATTTCCCCATATATATCAAGGTTTTATTGGAAAAATGTCATAACATTATTAGTGACCTCTGCAAATCGTTGTATACCTAATAAAATGATAGATTTTTCTAATCAACCTAATAGTCAACGAAAAATTGTGAAAGGAGAAGGTTTATTGAATTCTGTAATTAATAAACTACCATTTGAACTTCACTTACCTGGTTACCAGTACTGTGGACCTGGAACAAAATTGGAAGAACGTTTAGCTAAAGGCGATCCTGGGATAAACTTACTTGATCGAGCTTGTAAACAGCATGATATTTCATATTCCAAATTAAAGAATACTCCTGAACGACATATAGCAGATAAAATTTTAGCTGAAAAAGCTTGGCAAAGAGTTAAATCAAAAGACGCAGGTATAAGAGAACGAGCAAACGCATTATTAGTCACCAACTTGATGAAAGCAAAAGTAAAGTTTGGAATGGGTGTAACTGATAAAAAAACTAAAAAGAGCAAGTGTAAGCTCACATTTAACAAATCAATTAAAGATGTGGGAAAAATTGTTATTACTAAAAAACCCCACAATTTAAACAATGCTATTAAAATAGCTTTGTCAGCGGCTAAGAGAATAATTAAGAGAAACAAAAATATTAAGACACCAAGAGTTATATCTGTACCTAAATCAGGTGGAGTAGTACCATTCCTTGTTCCTCTTTTTGCAGGACTTTCAGCACTAGGTGCATTATCTGGAGGTGCTGCAGGTATAGCTAAAGCTGTGGATGAGGCTTTTAATGCTAAAAAAGATCTAGAAGAAAAGAAACGTCATAATACAAAGATGGAATCTATTGCAATGGGTAATGGACTACATCTAAAACCTTACAAGAAGGGTCTTGGGCTATTTTTACATGTGCAGCCAAAAAACTTTTAGATTCGCTACCCAAACGTGCATTAAATGAATTGGATATAATTCATTTTGCAAAAATGAATATTCCTCATTTTCGTGGTGTTTTTATGCGAGATAATTTACTCCGGTACAAGCCATGGAAAAATGAATGTGGAATCGTTAATCTAGATTCTTTGAAAGGACCAGGAACACATTGGGTAGCATATTGTAAAAAAGGCAAACTAATTGAATATTTTGATAGTTTTGGGAATCTTCAACCTCCTATGGAAATAATTCATTATTTAGGTTTAAATATCAAATACAATTATACTAAGTACCAAGATTTCAATACGTTTAATTGTGGTCATTTATGTTTGAAATTCTTATATGATTGTTACTTCTAATAAATATAAAGATTATTTTTTTTGAAAAAATGTTCATTGTTTATCTCATCGTCATGGCATTGACACTTACACTAAGCGGGGAAACTTCCTATCTATCAGCTGAATATTTCCCACCATTAAACTTGAATAGGGATTACGTTTGTGGCCTCGTAGATTTTCAAACATATAACTCAATTCCAAATGTGGATGAACGAAACAATTTGTTCCATATTGGAGAACACGAAATCGAAATTCCAGTAGGATCCTATGAAATAGATGATATTGCACGGAAAGAATTCCGAGATCAGATCAAGGAAAATCTGCTGTGAATCACGACTAATGAATCCAGTTTTAGACCTTGGATCAGATATTATCAAATTGCGACTTTTCAGTAAAGATACACGTACCCCCAAAAACTTACAAACTGATGATGGGAAAGAATTTTTCAACGCCTCTTTTCAAAATCTCATGAAAAAATATAAAATCAATCATTATTCATCATTTTTACAAAAACCCAGCTCACAGCTCTGGAGATGTATGAAGATGTATGAGATGTGTTAGATACACACGGTAACTGCCCAATACTGTAATAAAAAGTCGAGGGAAAAAAGCACACTGTAGGCACCTAAGCCTAAACACTTTTCAAAGAATTCTCTCTCTGATAAGAAGAAAAAAACATGATTTCTTATAGTTTTTAAAAAAATTTTTATTTTTTATATTTTTTAAAATTTTTGTAAAAAAATATATATTTCTATGGGGATGATAGGTACATCATCCCCAAAACCCAGCTCACAGCTCCTAATATTTAAAATCTTGATGAGGTGTGCCACACTCTGTAGCCTCCCCAAGGTTGGCACCTCTCTAGCCAAACGTAGTTCTTCCTCTAAGGCATCTTTCAGATGTTTTAATTCCCAACAGCCTTGGGAGAACTCCTCCAGATATTTTTCGAAAATCTGGAAGATGTCCAGAATTCCTTCCTTGTCTGTGGAACTGTGAAGGTTGTTCAGTTTATTTGAAAACCCAGACATTTTTTAATAGATTTTAGAATTTATTGAAAATCGAAAATGAAAGAACTACACTTTTGAGGTATTCTTGAAGAATAATTTTTATTTGGAAAATGCTCTACTTTTTATACTAAGTTTCCTTTCCAAAATTTCAATGACATCCCCACTCTAATCTTGGAAAACCAATATAATTTGTTCATGGCTTGTGATAATACAGCCTAGTCCAAGACTTCATACATATAATCCAGACAGATCGATTCTTGGTCACTGTGACACATTCAAGAGTACTCATAATATGTGTACATGATTTTAATGTCCATGGTAATCACATTCAGCGATCAAAAGTAATCACATTCTCAGTTCCATTTCGATGACTATACATCTCATCCATGGTATACCCGAGAAGTTGATATGCACAGCACATGCACAAGTGTATACGCTCAATCTCCTTACAAACAAATCCTGTTACATATCTACTAGAAGACTATGAAAGTACCCCAATTAAGGATTTAAGAAAAACTAAACTATGTAATCTCAATACCTACACAAGGAAATAAATTATTACTTTTACTGATAACAAACAAATTGAGTTTTAGATTAATTGTAGGCATAAAAATAATATTTTTTTCCACTTGTGCATGCTAAGACACATAAATACTTCCTTATATTTATCAACCCCCCATCAGCTCCATTGAAATGCCAGATCCACATTCAACGATCAAATGCATCAACATGACCAGATCCTCTTTCATAAAATCTACAATTCAAAATTTAAAAGAGTAAGCAGCCACCACTAACCGACTTTTGTGATTATTCAAACATAGTCAACCATTCAAAATTCAATCCATTACCATCCGTCACACACACTTTTTATAACATTCAACATTGTGCATGAGCATGTCATTTAACATCTTAGCAGCATGTTTTTGTCACAATCCCCTTCAACAAGATCTAAAAATAGAACAACTAACAGCAGACAGATTATTTTTCAAATTCAAATTTTCAGTTCTGAAATCTAAATCTAAAAATAGAACAACTAACAGTGTCTATGCCTGAAAGAAAGAAACCTCATGATAAGCTGTAAAATGACATGCTGTTCATCCACAATCAATGCACAACCAAAAATCGATCGTGACAAATTCTCTATCTTAAAGCTAATAAAAAAAAATAAAAAAAAAAAACAAATTCAAACCAACACCAACCGTCACACTTTTTATAAGCCTCAACATACCAAAAGATTCTATAAATAACTTTTTTGTACGCATAAGTAGACTTTTTACACATCAACCTACAACTTCCTCTTTAAAATCCATATGGCAATGAACTGTAATTGCTAAGAAAACGTCTTTTTTCCGCTTTGGCCTTATACGTTTTTGTCTCCGCTACAGTCATCGATAATTCGATTCCACTTGTGCATGCTAAGACACATAAATACTTCCTTAAATAATATTTTTTTTCCACTTGTGCATGCTAAGACACATAAATACTTCCTTATATTTATCAACCCCCCATCAGCTCCATTGAAATGCCAGATCCACATTCAACGATCAAATGCATCAACATGACCAGATCCTCTTTCATAAAATCTACAATTCAAAATTTAAAAGAGTAAGCAGCCACCACTAACCGACTTTTGTGATTATTCAAACATAGTCAACCATTCAAAATTCAATCCATTACCATCCGTCACACACACTTTTTATAACATTCAACATTGTGCATGAGCATGTCATTTAACATCTTAGCAGCATGTTTTTGTCACAATCCCCTTCAACAAGATCTAAAAATAGAACAACTAACAGCAGACAGATTATTTTTCAAATTCAAATTTTCAGTTCTGAAATCTAAATCTAAAAATAGAACAACTAACAGTGTCTATGCCTGAAAGAAAGAAACCTCATGATAAGCTGTAAAATGACATGCTGTTCATCCACAATCAATGCACAACCAAAAATCGATCGTGACAAATTCTCTATCTTAAAGCTAAACAAAAAAAAAAACAAATTCAAACCACCACCAACCGTCACACTTTTTATAAGCCTCAACATACCAGAAGATTCTATAAATAACTTTTTGTACGCATAAGTAGACTTTTTACACATCAACCTACAACTACCCCGATAGCCTAGTGCATCTGTCACATGCGCGACACGCCATAGGCCCCGGTTCAAATCTCAGCCTCGGCAGTGTGCATTTTTATTTCAATTTAAATTAAATTCCACAATCACCCATAGCGCTGCGGCGGCGGCGCCGTGCCGGCGTCAAGGCGGCCACCTCAAACAAAACATAAACCCATTAAACACCCATTAAACACCCCATTAACATCCCATTAAATAACACCGCGGTGACCTCAAACGAATTCAAGGGCACCATCCCATCCAAAATTTTCCCACGCCGTGGTCCACCAATACCTACTGCCCTAGTCCGAATAATAGTAGTATTCATAAAAATGAATATAAAATGTGTATTGGGCCTATAAAATAGTTTCTTAAAATGAAAAAGAAATTTTTTCTTGGCTGAGTTTTTGTACAAAAGAAAGAGTTATCAGCATTTGTTGAGAACAAAATATATTACATCTGTGTGGACAAATTCATATTTAAAAAATCCAACAATGTAATTACCAGGTAAAAATGGATGGAGTCTTAAAGACAATGAATATGATTTCCATTGGTTTGATGGAAACCAGCTTCCAAAAACCGTATGTGATGTGATTGAAGAGGCTTCATTCAACCCAAATACTACATTTTAAAATTCAAATTATTTCAAAGCAAAATAATGCATCAATATGTTGTTTTCAGACGACGATCAAGAAGCTTCTTCGTTGGACTCCAATCTCCGATTCTGATAATTCTGATTCAAACTGCGAAATTGAATAAGAATTATTACAAAGATACCTATTTTCTTAAAAATGTTATTTAAATATTTATGTACTTCAAAATATTAATTTAAAAATAAAAATATACCCGATATATATTTCGTTCTAAAACTGATGTAATTGTTTCTATCTTAATTTAATTTTCAGCGTCTTACGGAGGGTTATTGACCGAATAAACGTCTTACACTTGAAATGTGTGTTTGTTTTTATGTCATCTTAGTTGTGTATAAATACCAGCCTTGCTAAAATGAAGTGAATGGGGTCATTCATCATTTTTCATATCAACACGAGCGTCTTACAGCATGTCATGGCGAGCTAAAACGTCTTACATTGTTATTTTCGTGTATACAGGGTGATTTGCATAAAATGTGACAAAAAGATAGGGTGTGTAGGTTGAACCTAGACAAGCTAAAAATCGTATGGGAGGGGGGGGGGGGTCCATTTTCTCCCGTTTAGGCGGGAGGGGCAATTTAAGAAAAAAATCACTAAAAATGGAAAAAAAATATTTAAAAATAACGGTAATACCTACAGAGTTGTGCTATAGCATTTTTAAAAGCCAAAAACCAATACATTAATTTAAATTTAAAAATAAGTTGTTCAAATGAATAGTTTTTGAAATATTAATTTTCAAAGTCAAAATTTTGAAAAAAAACATAATTTTTTTTTAGACCATTTTTTTCAAAATTTTACGTAATTAAGTAGTATTTTTATGGCTTATTTTCAATTTTCTTATTTATTTTTGATCAAACACAAAAAACCGGATGCCAAAATAACCTGTAGTTTTTGAGAAAACCAAAAACTACAAAAACCACTTTTCAAAATTTTTTTTTTTTAAGTTTGTTTTTCGTTATTGGATTCTTAAGTGATTTTTAAGTGAAAAAAAGTAAAGAGAAAATTCATCCTTTATTTCGTAAATACACCTAAGAATCCAATAACGAAAAAAAACTTAAAAAAAAAAAAATTTAAAAAAGTCGTTTTTGTAATTTTTGGTTTTCTCAAAAACTACAGGTTATTTTGGCATCCTGTTTTTTGTGTTTGATCAAAAATAAATAAGAGCATTGAAAATAAGTCAGAAAAATTCAACTCAATTACGTAAAATTTTGAAAAAAAAATGGTCTAAAAAAAATTATGTTTTTTTTCAAAATTTTGACTTAATGTATAGGTTTTTGGCTTTTAAAAATGCTATAGCACAACACTGTAGGTATTACCGTTATTTTTAAATAATTTTTTTTCCCGCCTAAACGGGGGAAAATGAACCCCCCCCCCCTCCCATACGATTTTTTCCTTGTCGAAGTCCAACCTACACACCCTATCTTTTTGTCACACCTTATGCAAATCACCCTGTATATTGAATCAATGAAGGTTATATTAAAAGATGAGCCTTGCTAAAATGAGGTGAATGGGCACTTATTTCTAACAACTTCAAGCCCTAATCTTAAGGCCTCATGGAGGGTACCGGAGTGTAAGACGGACACTTTTTTAACTTACGAGCCTAAATCTTTCTATGAGCAAAGTTTGAGCCTTGCTAAAATGAGGTGAGTAAATCGGTCGTTAGCTCTTGGTCTATAAGTTTTCTGTTTTAAGTTATGTAGGAAGTTGGCACAATATAGGTTTTATTCAGATACCGCAGTCCCTAGAGCTGCACTTGTCCGTTTTGGGCTCACGCAACACTCCAGATCTGACTTCCGATATCAGAAGATACTGATGCCTCTCTATTCCAAATTCCATTCATCACTCATCCATATCACCGACCTCATTTTGGATACGTGGTAGGGCGTTCTCCTAAACATGCTCAAACTCATACACGGAACTTATGATATCTGTACTCTTACTTAACTTTGAAGGAAAGGTTTTTCTATGTCTTCAACATCAATAACTTCTCTAACTGAGACTACATTAATTATGGATGATTCACCTGAGCTAGTCAACATTGGGGACCTGCGAATCAATAAAAGTGAAATCGAAGAAGAATTGAAAAATTTGAAGGAAGACACACACATGCAGGGTTTGATGGCCTTGCTCCAATAGTATTAAAAAAATGTGCTTGTTTTTTTTTTTGCAGTTCCACTTGAAGTGATTTTTAATCGCTCTCTCTAAGAAGGTGTTTTTCTGACCGTATGGAAAAATTCATTTGTAACCCCTATTTTTAAGTCGGGGTCAAAAAACCAGGTTACAAACTACCGTCCTATTTGCAAGATATCTGCGATTCCAAAATTTTTTGAAAAAATTGTGTATGACAATGACAAACTAGTTTTTCTTTTGAAAGAGGTTAGTTCCCCATTGCAACATGGTTTCATTAGTGGAAGATCAACGACAACTAACTTAACTATATATTTAGCAATTACGTGCTATGTTCTCTTGAGCATGGTTTCCAATGTGATGCTATCTATACCGATTTCTCAAAGGCATTTGACAGAGTTGATCATAAAATTTTAGTTTCGAAGTTGAGTAAGTTAGGTTTTCACTCTTATTTGTTAAAATGGCTTAAATCGTACCTTACTGACAGAGTTCAGTACGTTCGAATAAATAACGTTCTCTCGAATCCCATAAATGTGACCTCCGGCGTCCCCCAAGGTAGTCACTTAGGACCTCTTCTCGTTTTAATTTTTGTAAATGACATTCCAAGATTTTTAAAGAATTGTCGTTGTTTGATGTACGCCGACGATCTAAAATTGTTTTTAAGCATAAAATCTATCCATGATTGCATTAATCTACAGAAAGATTTATCGAATTTATCTGTTTGGTGTAGTAACAACGATCTTCACCTAAATGTTTCAAAGTGTAACAGTATTACTTTTTCAAGAAGTGCTTCACCAATTGCTTTTGAGTATAATTTGAGTGGAACTTCCCTTTAAATGTAATAAAAGATCTTGGTGTTATATTTGATGTTAAGTTCAGTTTTTCTAGTCATGTCGACTATATTGTGTGTGTCTAAGGCGAGCTCAATGCTGGGGTTTTTTTTTACAGAAATGCCAAGAACTTTTCAGATCCGTTTACACTTAGATCACTTTACTTCTCATATGTCAGAACTGTATTAGAATATTGTTGTACTATTTGGAACCCAATATATGCGGTTTATTCAGTGAGAATCGAAAGAATACAAAGACGTTTTACGAGAATGGCTATCAGAATCTTACGTTGGAATATCGATATGCCCTCTTATAATTCAAGGTGTTTATTACTAGGCATCCAAACTTTGGAAACTCGACGTAAATATTTCGAGGTAATGTTCGTGAGAGATGTTATAAATTATAAAATCAATTGCCCCTATTTGCCCTCCATGTTGAGTTGATTTGTTCCCAACCGTGAACTACGACAAAGTAGAATGTTTCAAGTGTCCTTTCATAGAGTAAACTATGGCTATAATGAGCCTATAACTCGCTGTTTAAGACAGGCAAATTCAGTATATGGAGTTCTTGATTTTACCATGTACTTAAGTAGAAACTGTTTTAAGAAAAATTATTGTTTTTATTGAACAATGGTGGCTAGGTATTAATTATAATCACTATCCAATTATTGTTATTAAGTAAAGAGTCTATGTGCTCTACTTGATGAATAAATAAATAAATAAATAAAGTTGTCTTAAGAAAAAAGAGCTTCACATTAAAAACATTGCATTTCGCCTAATAGCAAGGTAATAATACATTGTCAGAGGTGGTGTCAGCAAGTTGACAAGCTCAACGTGGCTATACTCGCTTTACGGCTTGTCACCAGCGCCGTGTGGAGTACGCTTTCGTTCGCCTTTAACCCCGCCATATTGCCTTTCCGATTCTATACAGAACCTAAAATTTATATATCTACGAGTATTACTCATCTTCATTTTTAATTCATTTTTGTTAATTTTGCTTAAATCTAATTAAAATAAGAGCAGCCACAGTACCTTTATTCATTTTAATTTTTTTGATTTTTTTGTATGTTTTTTGGCTTTTTTCTGTGCCACTGTGCCCACCCCCTATACCCTAAGTTCTACACGATAAAATTGTGTAAGGCAGCCGTTGGCAAATCGCTATCAATACCAACTTGTTGCTCGGACAATCATAACAATTCTGACAACAACACGTCGTTCGCGATGTGAGACCGATAACCGAAGGAGCTCTTCAACAACTTCGTCTACTGCGGTGACGTCTCGCGTATAAAGTAGCCGTCACATCGCTCCACGAACCTACGGCAGAGGGCAGACGTAAAACTTCCATATCGAAATAAAGAAAAACTCCGGTGTTACATGTATTAAGTCGTGGAATAATAAACCCCTTTGGTACCCCTGGCGATTCGCTAAGCATATCTGCCTGTTACGTTACGTTACGGTCAAATCCCAGCAGAAACAAAAATGTGTTTCCACGTGTATCGCTTTTCATGACGAATTTGCAAGTACTTCGATAGTAAATTTATTATTTATTATTTATTTATTATTATTTATTATTGCCTTGTAAGGCGATTACTTTATAAGCTCATCGGAATCAGCAGAATATTGTAAGTCCCTGAATTCTTTCACAAGCCATCGTTGTGAGAAATGCGACGGGCCTCGGGCTCCCCGATCTGTTACGCCACTTTATTTATCTCTACTTTTTTTAGCCCGAAATGTGAGGCCATTGGTCGTGGTGAGACGCTGTAACGATGAACCACACAGGGCACCCAAAGACAATCATTGGCCTTATAGAGCCATGTAGCAAATCACTCTCACTCTGCTATCAAACAGAGTATATAATAATATAAATATTGATATATTGAATGATAGTAATGATTCTGACAAATATTTGTTTTTGATGGCATCTTATGGTTTAAAGTCACTTATCAATGAGCCAACACGTATAACCGAAAACACAGAAACCTGTATTGATCATATTTTTGTTAGATTTCAAAAAAAGCATAAGATCTTAAGGGAAGTTCTTGATCTAAGAATTACAGACCATTGCATGACAACCCTGACAATTATTTCGCCACCATTGCAACTGATTTGCAACCTAAGCCTTCTCAATCAAATTGCAGTTGCAACACATATCCAGATATAATCGATGATGGTTTTCAAACTAATAGCTTTGTCTTTCAACCTTTTTCACCACTGGAACTTTACAAACAAATAATGCATTTGAACAACAAAAGGTTATGTACTTTCGATGGTATAACTAACAGTCTTTTAAAAAGAATCGCTTTTTTTATTGTTGATGTCTCATGTCACTTATTCAATATGAGTGTTACCTGTGGTACCTTTCCATCGGGTCTTAAATTAGCTGAGGTAATTCCTCTGTACAAAAAAGGTTGTAGAAGATCAATAAATCAATATAGACCCATTTCATTACTCCCAACTTTCTCAAAACTTTTTGAAAAAATTATGAAGAAGCGAATTGTGTCGTTTCTAAATAAAAATAATTTCTTCAGCATTCAACAGTTCGGTTTTCGAGAGGGTAAATCGACAGAAGATGCTATTCTAAAAATTTGTAGTGAGATATATGATGGCTTCAACAATAAAACTAGTCCTGTAGGACTATTTATAGATATGACTAAAGCCTTTGACATGGTTAACCATAAAATTCTGCTAGATAAACTCTACAAAGCAGGTTTTAGGGGTTCCATTAATGAGTGGTTTGAATCTTATTTATCTAAAAGATTACAAAGAGTAAAACTAAAAACAGTTTTCAGTGAAGTAGTAGAACTAGAAATTGGGGTACCTCAAGGCTCCGTTTTAGGTCCAATTCTTTTTTTGATTTACATCAATTCAATTTTTAAACAAAATTTCAATGGGGTTATTACAGCTTTTGCGGATGACATTGCTTTTACTTATGCCAACACCTCCACTTTTGAATCGGTGACAAAAATAGAAAACGACATACAACGATTGAGACAATGGTTTGCAAAACACGAACTCATTGTGAGTCAAAAAACTAAACTTATGTTTTTTAACCTCAAATCTGCAAGTCTTCTTGAAAGTAACATATTTTTTCATACCGCTTCATGTACTAGGCTTTCGATGTTTTCACATAGCTGTGGTGAGGTCAATTTTCGAAGTAATGAACCCTGTTCTTCAGATTGCTTCAAAATAGAGTCTGTTGAAAGTTTTAAGTACCTGGGAGTAACAATGGATAGGAGTTTGAACTGGAAAATGCACGCGGCGGACTTAAAAGCATATATGAGATGCGCAACGCGTAAGCTGTTTTTACTGCAACCTCACTGTTCTAAGAGAGTTTTAACGGTAATTTACTATGGTATTGTAAAACTACAATACGGCTTGACCAGTTGGGGTGGAGCGTACAATTGAACCATTACAAATAGCACAGAAGCACATTGTCAGAATTATTCTAAAAAAAAGTAGATTAACAAGTAGTTGGCCATTGTTTCGTCAATTAAAAATATTACCTTTAAAACACTTATATGCCTATAAAGTTCTTAAAGTTTTTTTCATGCGCAGTGGATACAGTACAATGTTAAGAAGTTCAAATACATACGGGCTTAGAGTAAACTCTCAGCAACTTGTTAGAATACCGATGTCAAATAGAACTAATTTTTCTAATTTTTTTACTGCTTCGGCACCTGCATTATTTAACCGCTTACCATTCGAGATAAGAACACTAAGTGTTCTTAGTAGATTCTTAAAGAAAGTGAAAACTTGGTTATTTACAATTGATATTTCTCAAGTCAAAAATTTGTTATCAAGCACAGTTTAATATGTTTCATCTGATTTCTCATTTCTGTTTCAATTTATAAAAATTATATTATTATCTTTTGCGTGTTTTTAGATCAATTTTTATTAATTTATTCTAATTTGGTTTGATTGTTCTCTGTTTAATCTCAAATGTTACAAAAATAAATTATATTATGTATATTATTATTATATTATTTTTTTTTTATATAACCCCACACAAATTGTAAGTGTATCGTAAACTATGGGTCATTCGCCACTAGTCTTTATAAGTCTACAGAATGACACCTTTCTTTCTTTCCTTTGATCCTCAAATTTGTATATCAATTGTAAAGCATCATCCTTGAAAGAAAGAAAAATTGAAATAAAAAATTGAATTGAAATTGAGTCTTGTCGACAGTCGCCTTGTCAGAGCAAAGGTCCCTCTAGCTATGGCGTATGGCCAGAACCGCATCTATAATATGTTTATTAAAATATACATAGGTAGATACTGATCTAAAAAGAGGCCCAAGGACCGAGGTTCTTGACTACTACTTTGTTTCGCAGTGGGTTACAATTACAACCCAACGATTATCAGCTTTCGGCAGTTCTTTCTCGTGTCTCATGAGGCCCGAGCCAAACGGGTTCTAAACACAATTGTTTCTGATTTCTGAAAGTTGATTTGATCAACTTCCAATCGTCGCAGTATTGCTGAATCTTATCGAAGTCTTGCTGAAAAAAAGTTCTGATGACTTCGATCATTGGATCTGTTCTGTACGCAATATCTAAGGTTGTCGACGTACGCTATAGTGAAGAGAACTATAATTAGATCGTAAGTGCTAAAAAATAGGCCAATTCAGCGCTCCCCGTTGCAGACCGTTTTGAATCCTACAAGTTCTGTTAGAAGTTACATTGCACCTTTTACAACAAAGGCTCTACCATGAAGCATGTCATTAAGAATATACAGGGTGTCCCGTAATTCGTTTTACATACTTTGGGATATGATTCTTGGTCATATTCTAAGAAAAAAATTGTTTTACAGTAAAGTCCGTTTCTCAAGTTTGACATCACTTTTTGACAATTAAAAAAAAGGCTAACTTTGGTGTACCCTGACCTGTGTTAAATTCGATATCTCTGTCAATACTGATGATAGAGACCTAATCTTAAATTCAATTTTTTGTAGAAATACCAACCTTTAAGACTGTATTTAAATTAGGCTTCCATAGGTTTAGGGTTGCCAGATTTTCAATTTTAAGTGGTGTTCAAATTTTCTTCCCGAAACAAAGTTTTGACTTTGAGGTCATTTTTTTGGAGAAAAGGCCTTATTAACATAGAGTTTCTTTATTTTTTACAGATGAACAAAACAATAATAAAGAAAAAACTCAGCATTAAGTTAGCTCAAAAACCCATACATTTTATGATACTAAGAAAAATACGAAATGGAAAAAATTTAAAAAAAAATAAAAAAAAGTTCTTGCTTTGAGGTTTGTTTGAATAAAACAATAATATGATCACTTTTAGTAGTTTTTTTTATGTATTTAATACAAATACAATTATAACAAGTGCTCAAAGCCCCATCCTTCGTTTTGAATCCATGCCAGAGCCCGTTTTTGGATTTCATTTCATGGGTGTTTGCTGTCGATAACTCTTGTCTTACTTGTAGTCTTGTAGTCTTTGAAACTGTATTTAAATTTGACTCCTATAGGCTAAGTGTTGCCAGATTTTCAGTTAGTATAAAGTTCCTGGTATCCTTTGTTGTGCTTTTCTTCAATTTCCATTTAAAAACTCATATAAGAAAAAAAATGTCTGCGTATTCTTCTCTCGTAAATGAAAGCATTTCAAAAAACTCTCTGATCAAACTGCAATCGTGACTTAATTTGACAAACTAATGAACAAATTTGTTTTCTTATTCTTTTATACGACTTATTTACCTATTGAACATTCATACCCCAAATTTAAAGCAAACATCCACAATGAAATCCAAAAACGGGCTTTGGCATGGATTCAAAACGAAGGAGGGCGCTTTGAGCACTTGTTATAATTGTATTTGTATTAAATACATAAAAAAACTACTAAAGGTGATCATATTATTGTTTTATTCAAACAAACCTCAAAGCAAAAACTTTTTTTTTATTTTTTTTAAAATTTTTCCCATTTTGTATTTTTCCAAGTATCATAAAATGTATGAGTTTTTGAGCTAACTTAATACTGAGTTTTTTCTTTATTATTGTTTTGTTCATCTGTAAAAAATAAAGAAACTCTATGTTTATCAGGCCTTTTCTCCAAAAAAATGTCCTCAAAGTCAAAACTTTGTTTTGGGAAGAAAATTTGAACACCACCTAAAATTGAAAATCTGGCAACCCTAAACCTATGGAAGCCTAATTTAAATACAGTCTTAAAGGTTGTTATTTCTACAAAAAATTGAGTTTAAGATTAGGTTCCTATCATCAGTTTCGACAGAGATATCGAATTTAACAAAGGTCAGGGTACACCTAAGTTAGCCTTTTTTTAAATTGTCAAAAAGTGATGTCAAACTTGAGAAACGGACTTTACTGTACAACAATTTTTTCTTAGAATATGACCAAGAATCATATCCCAAAGTATGTAAAACGAATTACGGGACACCCTGTATATAGCAGTGGTTTGCTCATGCCATATCTGATCAACTTAGAGAAAAGGCCTTCTAACCAAACGAATGCCTTTTGCATGTCAATCAGACATGTACCTACATTGTGATTGTACACTGCCTTTTAGCTTTGTTACATTTAATATCTGATACTATCCTTAGACGCGGCATGTAGGGTATCATGTACGAGTATTAAATTTGTTATCATTGTCCTTATTTCGTTTGCATGAATAGTCATTACTAATTTAGTCTCCACTACGAGGAATAAGCACTGTTTTCATAGTGAGCAACTTCTTAAAATCAAACACAGAAGATTTATTTATGTATTTGTGAAAGTTATTATCAATTCAAATGTAACTTGGTATTACTTACGTCTCGGGTAAAAAAGATGGCCATGAAATTAGGACATTACCTTAATTACATATAATTAAAGTGATTATTACCCTGTAGGTATCTCTTTAAGTAACATGATGACGATTGTACTCATATGTTGATACCTAGTATCAATTTATCGTAGGCCTCCAAAATGCCCACGTTTATCTGTTTCGACAGTCCTCATTCAGGTATCACAATCACATAAAAAACATTTTAAAGTAGGATCACTTGAAAGACATTACTCAATTTATATTCCCCTAGCAATTTTAAATTCAATTTAAACATATTTCTTCATCCACATGTCAATTTAAACTCCATCTGCCACTGTGCTACCTTACCTACCTACCATTCAAACAGTTCTTCACGTTCACATCATTTTGCCAGTAATTCAAAAAGTTAACCTGAAGAACTCAACTTTTCATGTATGGTGATGTTGATGCTTTATTCCCCGCTGCCACGCTGCTGTCGAGACATTGCTCTGTGGGTTCCCAAAACAGTTTGCCTATATTAAAACAACAACAAAAAGTCACAATACAAGAGAGGCTTCATTGTTTTTATAATTCCAGTACCCAGTACAAGGCTAAAAAAAATATAAAATAAAAAATAAGAAAAAAAAACAAGAAAAACTTTTTCTTTTTATCGGTTGCGTTGCGTCCCCATAGCAAAGCGGTGCGGTAGAAGTAGTGAGATATGCGCGAACAAAATTCACGACCGATACCATATTGTTAAGTGAGTTGAGCTGCTCCATTGTTGTTTTTGGTTTTGTTGTCGCGGTTGGCCTCAGTGATGCATTATGAGAAATTGCATTTTTTTTCTCTCAGTTGTTTAGATAGCTCGACGGAAAAGCGTGCTTCCTCCGGCGGAAGTTCATGCATATACATAAGCGTGTTTATCTATGTGTGATGCACAGTAAGCGTGCGCGCAAGACAAACCTCATCATCATGTTGCATATATCTTGACCACTCTCCGGGCTTCGGGCTACGACTTCGACTCAAAGTTCACTTAAACTAGTTTTGCAAAGCCAGTGGTGGATTTGATTATTATCTCCGTCGGGCTCTTATTCAGAAAAGCAAAAGTAAACTTAATGGAGTTAAGTAAATGACAAGAAAAATCAATGTGTTGGAATTTTTTTTTTTGCTATCGAATACAATTTCGGGTATGTTTTGAGTGAGAAAACATTCTACACTTAATAAAGAGTTCTTTTTATTTTATTTTTGACTATTACATCGGCTGGGTATTTGTTATAAGTACAATTTCGTACAGAAATCGTTGCTCGCGCGTGGTGCCCTGACATAAGGCCATACGACATAAGGCCATATTCGAACATATTATCTAATGACGTTTTGTCAAAGCGTCGTAAAGCCATATTTTTTTGCGACTTTAGGCCATATAGTGAAATGCCCTAATGACGCTTCTCTAAAGTGTCATGAGGCCATATTTTTTTGTTAATAGTTGACCTTGAAACATTATACAGTTTTATGAAAGAAACACAATGTGCAATCTTACAAAAAAAAGCAACAGTTATGAGTTTGAAAAAAAATTTCCGCTGATCAGTGAAAACTTGCATTCATTCATTCATTCATACCTTCATCAAATCATTAGATACTTCTTAATCAGGTGCACGAGCGGTCGTTACAATTTAGAAAAAAATGGAATTAAAAGAGCTTATATATAATTTTAATTTTTGCGAAGGCTTTCGATAAGGCAGCAAATGGCTTTACCTATTCCGGATTTTAAATAAGTTTATAAATGTAAATATGAATCCAAGTATTCAAAATACCAAATTTTAACAAAATTATTTTCTTTATCGCGTGAATTTTGCATTTATATAAAAAAATAAATTTGTTCGTTTCTGGATAACCGTACGATAGCAAATTTCAAGAGACTTTTGTCAAGAGAAGTATTGTAAATTTTCGTACGATACTAAGAAAATCTCAACAAAATTTGTGCGCACAGTTTTTATGTTCACCAACAACAAGCCCGTTGTTATCCGGAGGCAAATTGTGTTCGTTTGGCTTTTTCGAGCGAATTTTTATTTTTACACCACACATCCATACTCCTCTGGGAAAATTTTTTCCGCTTCGCTCTTATCTTCATTATTATATCGTGAGTAAAGCCAAACAAAAAAGCAAACAGCACACATCCATACTCCTCTTTGAAACTTTTTTCATCTATAAACCTGTTTGAAATCCGGAATATAAAGAAATTTGCTGCCTTTTCGAAACCCTTCGCAAAAATTATAATTATATATAACACTTTTAATTCCCTTTTTTTCTAAATTGAAACGACCGCTTGTACAACTTATTAAGAAGTAAGGATTTGATGGGGGTATGAATGAATGAATGAATGCAAGTTTTCTCCGATCAATGGAAACTTTTCTCATAACAACTGTTGCACTTTAAATTGTGTTTAGAATGTCTTGCTCGGACTACAGAAAATTACAATAAAAACAAAAATCCAACCCTCTGTTCTTTTTGCAGAAGAATAGTGGAAAATAATTTAACAATATATTCTTAAAATACTTTCTTGAAATTTAAATTGTTAATTTGATTATCAAGGATTTATATTTGCAAATAGGTTTTTTTATTTGGAATAAAAGAAAAATACAGTTTCGTTGTTATTATTTTTGGTGTTTATTTTTTTAGCTGGGAAACGGAAGAATGGGTCATAAGATCATATGTTCGAATATGGCCTTAAGTCACAATTCAAAGCGTCTTAACGCCATATTTTCGAATATGGCCTTATGTCGTATGGTCTTATGTCAGGGCACCCTCGCGCGTAACCTCCGTAAATATGTAAATGTGTAGCATTTATTATGATATGGCAGATGAGTTGATAGAAATTTCACGAATTCTGTTTTCTAAAGGTCCTGACTTAAAGAATCCTTTCGTTGCCGGATTCAACTGACAGCTCGATCCTCGATTAAATACACTCTTATGAGAGTTGACCCATAGATAAGCATTGGATGCAACGGACGTAATGGAAAAAGTAGCCCAACTTTTAACTTTTACCGTCCGGCACAACCGATGACATTAGCTGTCAAAACCAATTTGAAGTTTTCTATTCCGCTAGTGATGAAATGAGTAAAACCGATACCTCAGAGATGTCACTTAATTTTACGTAAATAAAATTGGAATAAAAATTGAGGTAATATTTTCGATCGAACTTTAAAATGAAACTTGTTTCAATAGCCGATAAGTTGAATGTATTGTCCCTCTTTATTTTTCGAGTTCGAGATGTGGGAAATAAATTCACCATAGTGACGTAGATCACATTGGCCAATTGATATTAGCATGAAGTCTCAATAAATCCACCAATTTGTCGATACTTTCCTATTGGGATTCATCCACATCCACAGCTACAAGTGGCTATTCGAAGAAGCTAATAGTGAACTATCAAAATTTATAAAATAAATATAAATAGGGTGGCGCAACAGAGCGAGAAGCCCCTGGGCCTAGCGCATTTCTCACAACCATGCCTTGTGAGGGAATGGAGGGGACCTACAATTTTCTGCCGGTTCCGAACGGCTAATCGAGAAAGCGCTTTTCATGGCAATGAATACTAACGGAGGACTTGCCATTTCCTCGCGAAAGCGATACCCGTGGAAAAAACATTTTTGCCTCTGTTGGGATTCGAATTAAACAAAACATATGCATTTTGAATTTTGTTTGATGAAAAATATTCCAACTTAAATTTCTGTTTCTCTTCTCGAAGCTGTGTTAAAAAATGAGGCAATTAATCAATTGGTTCTTTCTTGCAAAAAAGTGAAGAACTAAATGAAAGTGGACATTAAACTATGTACATAGATAATTTTTGAAATACTTGTTTCAATCAACATTGTACATTGCTAACATAAAATTCAGTTTTCACTTTTATTTTGTGTTAAGAAAAATTTAAAACTGAATCTGCTGACAATTTGCTAGTAATTATGCTACTGTATACGAACAAGCGTAGACATATTTATATCACATATATGTACATAAGGGTGCTTAAGAAAAGCCCTCTATATTGCGTACTGACAAACATTTTTAAAATATCAAATCCATAATAATATAATACTGACTTTTAAATTCAGTAATTTTAAGAAATTATGCAAAATGGCTGTAACTAGTCATCATCATATGAAAACATACTTTATTGTAAGTTTTTTTTTATAAGTTCGAATACTCAACTTTAAGAATATAAAATAGTTTTTAGTTAAGAAATAGCGTGGACTATAATATGTAAGTTCAATTTTAGTAAAAAAGGAAATTTTGCCATGTTAATCAAATGGAAAACTAAAATAAAAATAGCGACCCTTAAGAGTTGAGCTACAGGGCTCATTTTTGTAAAAAAAATTTTTCGTATCAATTAGAAACATTTGAGGTAAGCACCTATTTTAAGCACTCTACTGTGTATGTACATTTTAAATACGTATTTGTTTTAATTTTATTTTGTTTTTACGAACAAAAATAACATTTCTCAAAGACACGGTATGATCTAAACGAGAGACACTCCGAAATATACTCTTCATAATGAAAGTCCTCACTTTTATACTTTTTACTCATAATTCCTTTTTCCGCTGTAATTCGGGAATTATTTTTACGAAAACCATGCAGAGTGATACATACATAGATACATCACCTCTTCAACTGTGAATAATTTGTTGAAGAGCTCACTCATCTCAAGTTCCAGTTGACTCACCTCTCATTTCTCTTATTCATTTTGAGTAATTAATAGGTGTCGAAACGCCGCAACGGGTTCTATAGGTCACCTCAATCCGCTGTGTTGGGCAAATTACAGCTGTCAGTTGAATCCGACAACGAACGGAAGCAGCGGATTCTTGAAGCCTAGACTGATGATGAAAATCGGGCTGACTGGTACCTAATACCTACGCAAATAATTTTTTTTGCTTTTAGTAGACTGCCTGCATCACTTAAATGTTAAATTTTCATTTTTAATAAAGATTTATTTTCTATTTATTATTTTAATTTTGCTATCGGCTATATTGGATCTTAATTTTAGTTTATCTAGAGAACTGTTTTCTGCTTTTCCAACCCTTTCATTAAATACCAATACCGAAGAAGTACTAAAAAATAATAATAATTAGTAGTAGTAGTAGTAGAATATGATTTTATTTGATATTTACAATAGGTTACATTATATTTACAAATTCACAAGTATAGCATTTGCTTTTGCCGTCAGCCAGAAAAAAAGAGTATTTTTGAAACATTATGTATAATCAAGATTAATGTAAAATTGAAAAGATTAGACTTTAACTTTAAGATGATCGCAACAAATACTAATATAAATATTTAGTTTTTCTTATTAAAAAGCTTCATTTAAAATTTGATTTCTGTAGTTAAGGGCTGTTTTAACGTAGCTTGATAACATTATCCAATCTTGACCATTCAAGACATTTGCAGCTTCATCAACAGTTAAATAGTTTTTGCCCAAGTGCTGTCTCCATATTGCTTGCAGGATTGGACATGTTCCTATAAAATGGAGAACATTTTCCGTCGCACGAAGATTGCATAAGCTGCATTCCGTACTTACATCCGGTCCGTATGGTATGTAGTTCAGTCGTAGTAATTCTCCTCTGGTTTTGAAAATTAAAGAGATTGTTTCTATTGCATATCGGTCGTTGAAGTAATTGTTAGGTCCAAGGTAGTATCTCAGGAGCTTATACATGTTTCGGGTACAACTCTGTTGGGCTGGCTCCGTAAATATAACAAAAAAGAAAAAGAAGAATCAAAAGAATGAAAAAGAATCTTCAATCCTTCCCAATAATTCTGAAAAGATGTCTTTCCAGGTACTAGTATTTCTTTCCACCAACTGGATGTCGTGCTGAACTCCAAGTCGTGACCATTCTTCGAAGAACTGTGATTTTCGTGATAGCAGATATTTAGGCAGACGATGATTTGGAAGAGCCATAACCTTTGCAATGTGGAACAAGTGCAATTTGAGCGAAAAGACGTAGAGCGGAGACACCCCGGTCTCCAAATGTATATGTAGGGGTGTTTTCGGGGAGCCAAAAAATCTTTTTGAAAAAATACCTCAGTAATTTTTCTACTTCCTCATATTGAAGAAACCCCCATACTTGACCAGCATAGCACATCACTGACCTCATAACTGCTTCGAAAAGTTTATATTTAGCACTCGGGCTTATGTGTTTTTTCCCAAGGACCCTCTTCCAGTTGCAGTTAATGGCTTTTTTTTTTTGCTTCTATAAGCTTTTCCTGCAAATGCTTTTTGAACGACATCTGAGGCGTAATGATGACTCCAAGATATTTATATTCCCTCACCAGCTCAAGCTCCACATTTTCCCACATCCATTTCTCCTCCCTTGCATATCGCTTTGTGCCATTCCGAAATATCATTACCTTGGATTTGTTTGTATTAACTGTAAGACCCCAATTGCGGCAGTACAATTGCAATTTATTAATCATTATTTGCATCATATTTGGAGTTTCCGCAAAAATGACAATATCGTCCGCATACATTAAGGTTTTTATAACTGTACCAGCAAAACTAATACCTCCAGGCAAAAACGATGTAAGGTCATCCAAGAATAGCGAAAACAGAAGTGGGCTCAAAAGACAACCCTGTTTGACCCCGGAAGTAGTATGAAACCAGGAAGATCCTTCATTTCCCCGCGAAGCGGGCCATGCGGAAAGCTGTTGCATACGGAAATTATTTGCTATTTTCATATTTAGCATGAGCAGCCTAACCCTGCTTTCCGCATGGCCCGCTTCGCGGGGCTCATTATTTGAACCCTGTTTCCGCAGAATTAGGCTGCTCATGCTAAATATGAAAATAGCAAATAATTTCCGTATGCAACAGCTTTCCGCATGGCCCGCTTCGCGGGGCTCATTATTTGAACCCTGTTTCCGCAGGGTTAGGCTGCTCATGCTAAATATGGAAATAGCAATTGTTTTCTGTAAGCAAAATGTCTTCCCCCACTTCAAAACATCTATTTTTATACTATAAAATAATCCAGAATTGTTAGAAAATTTTTTTGGACCGATTTGGGCTGGAGCCCCACTTCTAAATATTTACCAAAGTTTTTTATGAAAATGGAGTTTTGACATCATTTTACTCATATTTTGAGCAAGATGTAAAATTTTTTTCTTGTCCTTTTGATAAGTGAGTTACACCTATTTAACGACAGGGCGTTATTGACGTGCAGTCCTCAGGTACCGATTTTTTTCTTAAAGCAAATATAATTTTTTTTTCACATTTCTAAATATTTTATTTATGTTTTTAAAATTCTAGTACAACTACATTCAGTGAATAGAGAATTAAATTACGAAATTTCTTCAAATTGGTCAAGAACTCGCTGTACGCCAATTTAAAAAAAAACACGTTTTGAGAAAAATGTGTTTAAAAGAAAAAAAATTGAAATTTTAAATATCGAAGTCTCAACGCATACAATACTCACTCGAAACTGACAAAGAGCACCTGTGCCTCTGCCTACCATAATTCCTTGGAGCCTCTTGAAATTAAAAAGATGAGTAACTCGTCTACTATTTCCGACAGCACAGTCAAACAGTAAACAAGAGACCAAGACCTCGAACTCGGAGCATATGAAAGACTTTCAATATTTAAATTTCAGTACCGCCATCATATTCTACGGGAAATTTTTATAAAACCCACAACAATATGAAATCTTATCCACCTTGTCTAGTATTTTATGAATATTAAGAAAATATTTGGTCTGATATTCATTCGGCAAAACTTAAACGCCTCTAGTTCACGGCCTTTTTCATCAACTCATTCAATTCAGCCCTGTATTTTTTTCCAGCCAATGGACAATGCACATAATGATTTGGAGTTTGGAAATGGGGAGCATGCTTTCTGCTCTCATCAAAATTGTTGCACTGACACTGAGCAAAAATTCCATGCAGTCTGGCAGCACTTCAAGTCAAACTGCTCCCTCTCACATCCAAAACAATCCATTCATTCCATTGGCACCAGGCGCAGGCAGCCACCTAGTAATTCCATCCATTTGCCCTCCAGTCGATCTTGTGACGCGATCGTGTGTGGAGTATTTTGTGTCTTATGCGGGGACTCGCGTTCCGATATTCGAGTTGTGTTTTGTGTTCTTCTTTTGGAATTCAGCCGGTTTTTCAGTGTTTACAAAAAAAAAAAAAAGCAACACAAACAAAATAATTGTGGATCGTATCTAGTTTTGTACCCTAGCAGAGATAATACTCTGATGGTAGTTTGTGAATACGCTACGCAAGACGCAACATAAGCGCCTATATATGTTGGTTGCAATTGCAGCGCAACAAAGTTTTTTTTACCTTCCACAAAGAAGGAGTGTGCTTTGATTTGTTTGATTTACGAGTATTTCGCAATTTTTGGTATCGGCACGGTTTTCGTTCTGCGATGAGTGTTTTTGTTTAGTGAAGCAATTGATCTACCCCAGCCGATTAATTGTCTTGTTTATATTTTCGCCTGGAATGGCGATTTCCTTTTGCCCGAGGAGCGAATAAAAACCCCGCCGCCGCGCCACTCCGCCTGGGTGTGCTTCTTCAAAAAAAAAAGTTTCTTCGTAGATACTTTTGTTGTGCTTTTGTATCTTTTTAAACCATCAAGATAATAGATAAGTGATCTTCCTGTGTGAGGCTCATTGTGGATGATGTTAGTGTTGTGAAGAGGTGTCGAACAATTTATTGTTCGCGTGTTGAAGAAAAAGCTTATCTCAAAAAAAAAGATACTTTTGTATCTAATTAGTTTCCTACAAATTGCAGGCCTTGATTTAAATGTAATTTGTTGAGTGTTGGATTGCTTGTGTTAGATTTTGTGAATACAGACAACGATAACCAATCTCGGAATACCACCTACAGGCAGCGCGGTTAATAACCCTTACGAGCTATTTGGATACGCTTTCAGCCATTATTCCAGTCAGTTGGTGAGTATTTACAACAAAAAAAAATTGAAAATTGAAACAAAAACACATTCACTTGTAACATGAAATAAACGTTGCGAAAGAGGAAACGTTATTGCCTGTGGTTTCGGCCAGGTTTGTGTGTATGTAATTATTTTTGAATATGTATCTTTTTTTTACACTAGTTGTCTGGGGTATGCCTGGTGTGCTGTAAGGCAGGTACTGTGGCCATGTTAAAGGAGAGATTAATGTTTCTTTTTTTTATATTTTTTTTATGAAAAAGCAAATGAACCGAGCAGAAAAACCGGCCTTACTGTGTACAACGCATATTTTCTCCTCAACAGTTTTTCAATTTTTTGTTTCATGTTTTGCAGAGCAATTAAGGTTCATTGTGTTTTGAACGCTCTGTTTGAAAGGCCTCTAGGTGATACTTAAAAAAAATATCAGTTTAAAGTGGGAAACATCACAGGGATCTAACCGCTATTTACTATTTACGCATCGACTAGAACTTTAATGGGCATGAGTTGCATCGATAATAATAATCGAGAATGTTTATTTAGCTGGTGCTCAGGTGTTCAATGTAACCATTGACAAAGTAAACAAAGTAAAAGGGGGGAAAGCCCAGGGTAATGTGCATTCCTGCCAATTACATAGTTGGTAGGTAGGTAGGTATACCTACACTTAACGAATGTGGAAATAAGCTTATTTGTATCGTTTCATAACTCTGGTTTGTTTGTATCCATTATTTTTATAATTTGGTCTAGTTAGGCATGTGAGACCCGAATTTAATGGATTAGTTTGGTTTTCTGGATGGAGACAACTGGAGCGTATAACTGAAACAACTTTTTTCTGCCCGTAGGCCAGCTAAAAAGAATGTAGGTAAAGAGTGTTTTGTTTTTTAAACGAGGGGTTTGTCTAGAAAGAATGAAACGCATACAGTCCCCTCTTTACCACTGGGCCCAGGCCCAGGGCCCCGCAATCACTAGGGGCCCCAAAATTCCTCAAACATCACTAAACCTCTATTGGTCTGTTTTAAAGAAAAAAAATATTTCGATACAATCTTAAATGCATAAAGAATGATCAGAATTCGTACTTTCTTTGTTGAACAACAACCTTTGCTGAACATTTTGAATAACATTCCCTGTGAAATTATATTCTTATTAAAACTGAAATATGAAGCACATATGAGCAATGCTCCGCTGTGAGTCCATCGCCAACGATTTAGGACAGGCACGAGAGGCCAGAGATGAAACACTTAGTCATTACCATACTTACAGAACCTTGGAACTCTGTATTGCAAAGAATTAATAAACCAAGTAGATACATTACTTCAAAAGCAAAATATTACCCTGGATGTTGCAATAAATTTGCTGAGTGCAATCGATGAATTTATAACTGCGCTCAGAGACAATTTTGATGCGTTTGAATCATCAGCCAGACAAAATAACCCGGATTCCGAATATAAGGACCTATCTGAAAGTAAGAGGTGTGTACAAGTTCATGCCAGACTATTTTTGACGGGAACCCTGAGTAATTCTGACTGGGAAAGAAAGATTCAAAATTGAAACCTTCCTTCCCATTGGCGACACCCGACACTCTAAGCGTTCATTTGAAACAGCGACTAGGTTCATATATATGAAGACTACGTTTTGACTTTTTTCTATTAAAAAATCTGAATTCATGCTGAATGTCTGTATTCAAAAGAATACTATAAAAATAGTCGATACTTTAATGAAAAAACTGGCCATATTCTAGAACTTTACACTTTTTTTTAAAACAAATAAAATTGAAAAAGAGTTTCCAAATGCTAAAATTGCACTTTGTGGTACCCGTGGTGTGCGGCCGTGGTGCAGTGGTAGAGTGTCTAGTAGATAGGCCGGACGCGTGGGTTCGAATCCCGCTCTGGGCATCTACTTTTCTTTCAGCATCCCAGTTTCATATGGACGCCGCCCTTGAGGTTATATATGTGAAATTTCTAACAACTTATTTCCAACTACTGCAACACAAAAAAAGGGAAGGCTGCTACTCTGGTAGTACAATGGACCGGATATTAGGTCTGAGTTCTCCAGATTAGCATATAAGCCTCCTCTTTTATATAAAAAAAAAAAAAAAAAAAAAAAAAAAAAAAAAAAAAAAAAAAAAAAAAAAAAAAAAAAAAAAAAAACCCGTTGTGTGATGGATAGCATGTCCGCCTGTTAATCAATAGAGGCAAAAATGTTTTTTCCACGGGTATCGCCTTTCGCGAGGAATTGGCAGGTCCTCCGTGAGTAATCATTGCCATGAAATGCGCTTTCTCGATTAGCCGTTCGGAACCGGCAGAAAATTGTAGTTCCCCTCCATTTCCTCACAAGGCATATGGTTGTGAGAAATGCGCTAGGCTCAAGGGCTCCTCGCTCTGTTGCGCCACCCTATTTATTTTTATTTTATTATTTATTTGATGATGACCAGTGAATCGCAGTGAGGAACGTTCCTTCTCTAAGTAAAAGAGAATAAAAAACGAATTCAGAAATACAATGATTCAAGAAAATATAGTCTGTGTCCTTTTTGCACATCAATATGTTGTTCTTTAAATTCCATTCTGGATAACTTTTTATTTTTACATTGCTTATGTTTATGTTTTAAATGCTGCAAGAACTGTTTATCTTTTTAATAAGTTAAAAAAAAATATTTATTTTAAAATTAAAAGAATAAATATTAATTCAATGTTATGTGATTTTTTCTGTATACCTTTTTTACAGGGGCCCATTATTAAGGGTCCCATTTTCGAAAAGTGACCAGGGCTATAATTTAATGTTATGGCCGAGAGTTCAGCTTTATTCTAAGGATATCTACAGGTTTGCCATTATGTTCTAAAAATGATTCTAGGCAAGTGGCCGCGGCGCCGGCGGGCGGCTCGAATAAATTCCAGCCGAGAGGCCCAATTTTCGACAGCTTTTTGCAGTATTTGGAGGCCGTATGTCATTAATGTCGCCGAAAATCATCTTCCAAGCTTATCTGCGTAGAAAATTTACTTCACATACTTACTTACTTAAGGTGGCGCTACAGTCCGGGTCGGACTAGGGCCTCAACCAACATGCTTCTCCAGCCAGCTCGGTCCCTAGCTAGCTGCCTCCAGTTTTGCACGCTAAGTTGGTTGAGGTCCTCTCTTACGTGCGTGCGCCACCTGAGTCGCGGTCTTCCTCTACTGCGCCGTCCCTCGGGATTGGATTCGAAGACTTTCCGGGCCGGAGCGTTGGTGTCCATTCGATCTACATGACCCAGGCATCTAAGCCGCTGGACCTTGACTCGTTTGACAAGGTCAGTGTCGCTGTTCAGCCCGTACAATTCGTCGTTAAATCTTCTTCTTCACTCTCCATCTTTGCAGACGGGACCAAAAATCACCCGAAGAATTTTTCTCTCGAAGAATCCTAAAGCGTTATCGTCTGCCTTTACAAGGTCCATGCCTCTGCGCCAAATATAAGAACCAGGATGATAAGTGTATACAGGGACACTTTAGTTGCTCGAGAGATGACTTTACTACTCAATTGCCTTCTTAGTCCGAAGAAACAGCGATTGGCAAGAGTTATTCTTCGTTTGATTTCAGCGCTGGTGTCGTTGTCTGAATTAATAGCGGCGCCCAGGTAGACAAAGTCCTTAACTACCTCAAAGTTATAGCTGTCTATCGTGACGTTCTGTTCAAGACGTCGGTGTTGGGTGTCCTTTCTTGATGACAGCATAAACTTGGTCTTGCCCTCATTTACCACTAAACCCATCTTCTTCGCTTCCGTCTCAATGCTCATAAACGCGCCATTGACATCACGCTGCGTTCTTCCAATTATGCCAATATCGTCTGCATATCCAAGCAATTTGACAGATCTTTGAAAGATTGTGCCTCTTGTGTTGACGTGGGAGTCTTGCACTATTCTTTCAAGAACGATGTTGAAAAAGTCGCATGACAGTGCATCGCCTTGCTTAAAACCTTTTTTGACATCGAATGTATCGGTGAGATCTTTTTCGACCCTGATGGAGCAGCGTGCGTTCTCCATCGTCATCCTACACAATCGGACAAGTTTGGTAGGGATGCCAAAACTAGACATGGCTCTATATTACTCCTCACTATAGATGCTGTCATATGCGGCCTTAAAATCGATAAAAAGGTGTAGGTATCGATTTGAAGCTCCTGGGTTTTTTCAAGATCTGCCGTAGTGTGAAGATTTGATCTATGGTGGACTTTCCTGGTCTAAAGCCGCACTGATAAGGACCTATCAGGTTGTTGACGAATGGCTTCAGACGCTCACACAATACTGCAGAGAGGATCTTATATGCGATGTTAAGAAGACTGATACCTCTGTAGTTGGCGCAGTTCAGAGGGTCTCCTTTCTTGAGGACCGGGGAAACAATGCTAAGGTTCCATTCATCGGGCATGCTTTCTTCCTACCATATTTTGCAAATGAGCTGGTGCATACTCCTGACCAGGTCATTGCCTGCCGCTTTAAACAATTCGGCAGTGAGGCCATCAGCTCCAGCAGCTTTGTTCGACTTAAGCTTGGATACTTCTGTCTTCACTTCGTTCAGGTCGGGTTGGCGGAATTGTTGGTCTACGTCGCCTAAATCGAATGGTTCTATCTCTCTAACAGCGGAATTGGGTTCATTATCGCCGTTATAGAGCTTGGGGAAGTGGTCTTTCCATATCCTCAGCATTGACTGTGCGGTTCCACCACGATGTTCCCTTGCCCTTGGTCGTCTTTGCAGGCTTCGGCTCGGGGCTTATAGCCCGAGGGTGTTGTTTTTACCTTTTGGTAAAACTTCCGAACCTCATTCCTGCTGTGGCACCCTTCTATCTCCTCGATCGCGCGCTTCTCATGCTCTCTCTTTTTCCGTCTGAGAAGCCGGTGTTCGTCTCTCCTCTTCTGCTTGTAGAGCTCGTAAGCAGTTCTAGTCTGTTAGTGCAGCGCCGCTTTGTATGCTTACTGTTTAGCTGCATGTGCTTGCCGGCATTCGTCGTCAAACCAGGGTTTTCGTTCTGGTGGCCGTGTGAAACTTAGCAGTTCAGAGGCGGCATCTCTGATGGCTGATTGGCAGTGCTGCCACTGGTTCTTTATACTTGATGCTGGTGGTATAGGACTCCTTAAGAGGTTGTAAGAGACTCGATCGGAAAAGGACTTGGCGATCTCTTGCGATTGAAGTCGTCCAACGTCGAATTTTCTCACAGTATTTCCTTGTGTTGGCTTGGATCGGGATATCCGCAGTCGTACCTTGGCTACAACAAAGTAGTGGTCTGAGTCAATGTTGGCCCCTCGGAATGTTCGGACATCCTCTATACTGGAGAAGTGTCGTGCGTCGATCGCAATATGGTCAATCTGGTTGACGGTTGATTGATCAGGAGATTTCCATGTCCCTTTGTGGATATTGAGGTGCTGGAACCGCGTTACTTCACATAACCCCACAAAAAATAGTCCAGCTGTGTTAAATCACACGATCTTGAAGGCAAATGACAAGTTAAGAATAAATAAATAAAAAGAGTGGCGCAACAGAGCGGGGAGCCGCGGTACCTTGCGATATTCTTTCAACCATGCCTTGTGAGGGAATGGAGGGAACCTTAAATTTTCTGCTGATTCCCAATGGCTAATCGAGAAAGCGCTTTTAATGGAAATTAATTTTACTCTCCGAGGACTTACCAATTCCTAGCGAAAGACGATACCCGTGGTCTCTGTTGGGATTCGAAGAACTTTCAACGTAACAAGAAGACATTCTAACCATTGTATGCAACGGGAACCACTCACTCAAGTTTAGAACTCGAAGTTATGTTAAAGTTGGCGATCTCTTTTTATTACAATTTACCTACCCCTTGTTAAAACTTCATTGCTTAATTTTTTTTTTATGAGAACTGGCTGAGTGAAGCCAGGAACCACAGAGTAGTACTTTTTTGTCCACAAGCAAAATTAGACCGGGAACTTTCCGTCGGGGACCCTCGGGCCTCGGTCGGCTTTTTATTGTCGTTTTTTAGATTTGAATAAAGATTATTTGCCATCAAAGTGCAAAGTAGAAATAATGAAATTTGTTTGCCAGTCGAGAATTGACAAGAGCAACAAAATTGAATGTGTTTCAGGCAAAGGAGGTACGAGATATCTCTCTGTTTTACCTACTAAGTTCCCAGAACCTCAGATACTGCGGTTCTAATATTATAGTTCTCACTAGTCTTCGATTCATGATGCTGGTAGCATTGGATTAAGGTCGGCAGGAAAAGCACTTGATTGGCGCTGCCTATTTTTTGCTATATTTTCATCGATTCAAAAACCAAATGTGGTTTGCCGGGCAGCGTGTATTCTGACGGACTAAGATTTAGTTTCGTGTTTTATTTACACAGCCGGAGAAGAAGAAGAGATCATTCTACACTTTCCCTATTCATACTCTCTCTCTCTCTCTCTCTATCCCTCTCCCGAAGACGTAAATTACATTTAGGAGAATACTCTGGCTCTAAGTTCTTTTTAAGTCTAGTAAGGTACTTTGTAGTACTGACAATTTGAATTGGATAAATATAATTGGAAAATGCCAACCCGAGTAAGCTAAATTTCTGTGGTCTGTTATTGCCACCATCTTTTGCTTGGGGCATTCCGTATCAGTCCTTCCGATTGTCTCCGGTATTCCTCAATTGCTAACCTAACGTCTCGTCTACAAATTTGAAGAACTTTGTCCTCTTTTAGTTTTCTTGGGTTATCATCAACTTGGGTTATCAGTATAAAAAGCACGTCACAATTTGGCGCCCTAGCAGGGACTCGTACGATGGTTACCATGTCTACTTGCTAACCGGGAGGTTCGTGGTTCGAATTCCAACAGATGCAAAAATGTTTTTTACGGGTATCGCCTTAGCAAATTCAATGCCATGAAAAGCTCTTTATCGATAAGCCGTTTGCAATCGGCACAATATTTATTTATCAATAACGAAATCCGGAGCCGGTGGTGCTTTATACTTTAAGGTAGGCAGTTAGCTGTATACATAAATCCAAACCTTGACTTACACTTGCTTCTTTTGAAGACACTTGGGAATGAAGGGCTGGGTAATCCGGTGTCAGTACCATACTGAAAGGGTTTTGCGAAATACCTTTGGGTCTTCTAGATCTTGCCTGCCAGCTGCCACCGCGTTTATTCTGACGACCTGTCTGTCTTTGAAAGAGAATTTATCTTAAACCCGAGTGTGTATACCTATAGCTCTGAAATGCTGTCCAGTCTGTAAGCATAATTGCCATTGTTATAATACTACCGTCTTACGGTCGCTCAAGCCTGGCGATAACCACATTTTTATAGAGTTATCTTCCTTCTTGCTTCTTTTTTATATCACATTTCTAACTTACAACCGTCTCGCCAGTCAACAAGAAAATTATAAAAACTGAATCTCAAAAGCTGTATTGTAAAATCAAAAAGTACTTCCAATTTTTAACCGGTAACAATTGGTAATGTCTGAAAAGTGGGCAGGTACTTTACTTTCTTACACGTTTCTTCACAGCACGCTTTTTTATTGGGAAAGGTAATCTTTCTTCACGATTGCGTGCTCGGTGGAAATATAGCGTCAAACGCAATTCTGTTCAGGGGCTTGCAACACAAAACCACAAGTACTTGTAATGCAAGTGAGTTTAAGAAATTTCTGCAACACACAGCTACGTGTTTGATTGATCTTCTACAAGTGAAACGGGCATAATCCTACAAGTGGCCATTGACTTTTAGACAGCCCGCTGACATATACCTACCATCAGAGAAAAGATTGAGACTTTTCGCATAGTTACGTTTACCAGTCATGTGCGATATAAATATAATCTCGTTCTGATAACTTACATCACACTTACAGGTTAATGGAACAAGCGATCGATGTGGTCGGCTGTGATGAAAGGCAAACATTTCTGAAAGTTTTCACAGTATCTGAACCAGCGCTTGGTCTACCGAGATTTTCAAAGAAGGCTTCAATCAACGATTGAAATTGTCAAGAGCACAATCGCTTATGGTGAGCCTACGTTAGATGCAGATAGACTAAGCGGTTGCTCCCCAACTTTAATCAGAAAGAGAGCAACAATATTGATATCACGTATAGCTGAAAGGACTGTAAAAAATTTGTTGACGCTACCAAAAGGCACTTCTTTTTCGCCAAGTATTTTAACGTGGAAATCCTTTAGAGAGGATGACGACTACTCGGAGAACTTCCTCTGTGAGTGTTCTGCATTTCTCAAATCGGGAGAAAACATGGTAATCACCCCTATCACAGGGCCCGTCGTAGCAATTTCGGACTACGAATGTGAAATATAAATGACTACAAACATCTTCGTAATGAACGCTTGGCAACAGATATTTATAATTTGTTAACAACTTTATTAATAATAACAAATTTTTTGGCAAAACATTCACTACAAGGGCGTCTGTGATCCTTCCATTTAGTCCGAAATCGCTACGACGGGCCTTGTGATAGGGGCCAATAGCTGGTATACTGGTATACCCAAGCTCCTTGTCATGATAGAGTCTTCTGGCTTTTGTACGAACATTTGGAAAGCTAGAACAAAGGAAAGGCGCTATCTGGTACTACAATGGCCGGTATTTAGGTTTCAGTGCTCCAGTTAGTATCCATACACATTTAAAATCCTCCAACAGAAAAAATGTGTTTTAGGGATTTAAAACCAATTCGTTTTCATAATTATGATCACATTATCACCATAGAGGTGGCAACGAGTTGGAATCTTTACCGTGAGTGTAAACTCAGCCAAAACAGACACATCAATTGTCTATGAAAAACTTATAGGATTTTAAGGGTAGGGAAGCAATCTTATATAGGAGTACCCGTGTCATGATGGTTAGCATGTCTGTCTGTTACTCGGGAAGTTCGTGGTTCGAATCCTAACAGAAACTGAATGTATTTTCACGTGTATCGCCTTTCGCGAGGAATTGACAAATCCTCCGATAGTAAATTCATTGCCATGAAAAACACTTTCTCGATTAGCCATTCGGATTCGGCAGAAAATTGTAGGTCCAATACATTCTTTGTGAGAAATGCGCTAGACCCCAGCCTATTTCTTTTATTTTTATTTAACCAAGCCTAGTCTTTGATGGCTGTATACAAAATGAGTGTTAAAAAGAGGATCTGCAACAGTCAGGAGTCGCTTTGATTTACGATTAGAGAAGATGCAGAAGCTTATCAGTTTAGCGTGAAACTCTGATGTATGTAGGAACTTTTACTCTTACTTACTTACTTAAGGTGACGCTACAACCTGGGTCGGACCAGGGCCTCAACCAACATGCTTCTCCAGCCAGCTCGGTCCCTAGCTAGCTGCCTCCAGTTTTGCACGCTAAGTTGGTTGAGGTCCTCTCTTACGTGCGTGCGCCACCTGAGTCGCGCTCTTCCTCTACTGCGCCGTCCCTCGGGATTGGATTCGAAGACTTTCCGGCCCGGAGCGTTGGTGTCTATTCGCTCTACATGACCCAGGCATCTAAGCCGCTGGACCTTGACTCGTTTGACAAGGTCAGTGTCGCTGTACAGCCCGTACAATTCGTCGTTAAATCTTCTTCTCCACTCTCCATCTATGCAGACGGGTCCAAAAATCACCCGAAGAATTTTTCTCTCGAAGCATAATAAAGCGTTCTCGTCTGCCTTTGACAAAGTCCATGCCTCTGCGTCATATATAAGAACCGGGATGATAAATGTCTTATACAGGGAATTTTTAGTTGCTCGAGAGATGACTTTACTACTCAATTGCCTTCTTAGTCCGAAGAAACAGCGATTGGCAAGAGTTATTCTTCGTTTGATTTCAGCGCTGGTGTCGTTGTCTGAATTAATAGCGGCGCCCAGGTAGACAAAGTCCTTAACTACCTCAAAGTTATAGCTGGCTATCGTGACGTTCTGTTCAAGACGTCGGTATTGGGAGGACAGCATACACTTGGTCTTGCCCTCATTTACCACTAAAACCATCTTCTTCGCTTCCGTCTCAATGCTCATAAACGCGCCATTGACATCACGCTGCGTTCTTCCAATTATGTCAATATCGTCGGCATATCCGAGCAATTGAACGGATCTTTGAAAGATTGTGCCTCTTGTGTTGACGTGGGAGTTTTGCACTATTCTTTCAAGAACGATGTTGAAAAAGTCGCAAGACAGTGCATCGCCTTGCCTAAAACCTTTTTTGACATCGAATGTATCGGTGAGATCTTTTCCGACCCTGATGGAGCAGCGTGCGTTCTCCATCGTCATCCTACACAATCGGACAAGTTTGGTAGGAATGCCAAAACTAGACATGGCTCTATATAACTCCTCTCTATAGATGCTATCATATGCTGCCTTAAAATCGATAAAAATGTGGTAGGTATCGATTTGTAGCTCCTGGGTTTTTTCCAAGATCTGCCGTTGTGTGAAGATTTGGTCTATGGTGGACTTTCCTGGTCTAAAGCCGCACTGGACCTATCAGGTTGTTGACGAACACCTGAACAAGACGCTCAACACTATTATCGGTAAATTGTAGTACCAGGGCAGCAACCTTTTCCTTTTTGTTGCTCATAAGTGGAAATAGAAAATCTATACTTTTCAATTTCCATCTGTCGCCGCTTGCAGAATTCAACCCATACCTTCCGCCTATCGACTAAACACTCTACCACTGCACCACCTGCCACCCACTTAACTATACGTACTCGCATACCTATATGACATTTTCCTTACCTCAATGTTTATGTGACTCCATCCCTTATCAACAGAAACCCCAAAATGAGGGTAAAGGTATAGCTACTTTATTGACCTTGTGACCTTATCCCAACATACTACAATCCCCCCGACTTTCTGACTTTTTTGCAGCAAACTCCTTCCATTATTTACATAGATATGAATGCTGAAATGAGATCAGTAAGAAAAAATTCATAAACTTGAAGGTATCAATTCTACAACAGCTGAGGGTAATTTGCATTATTTTTTATGAATTTTTATTACGGTCCAGGAAGGAAAGCCACGTAAGCCCCCAAAATATTTTCTCATAATGGAAATGATACAAAAATCAGAAAGATACCTACCTGTCGTAAAATTAAATTCACCATGTCGAACGTAGAGTCATATCGTAAACATTTGTTTGTTCCACTGAAAACCTATTCCATGTGACAACTTTTTTATTCAAAATTTCTTCCCATGCTCTAAAAACTAGAAAACGAATCTTCGTGTGGGCCGAATGCAACCAAATGATCAGAAACAAGTGTGTTATGCTGGTCCCCCCCAACATAGAGAAACAATCTCAATATGCCGCCAAAAAAAAAAAGACAAAATACCGAACGTATGTATGGAAGAAGGCCCCATCGAAATTATAATTACAAACCAATCCTGTAAATCAGCATTTGGTGACAGTCCCAAACGCCTCGTAAAAGGAAAAAACGAAACTACGCTCACATTTCAACGCACCGAAGATACAATATCTTGTTCTTAATAGATACTTTGGAGTACATCATCTTATCGAATAAGGCGAAACGACTTGGATTTCAATTTTATGACCTTTTCATATTGTGTCACGCACTAAGCAAACAGAAAACAGATACCAACTGTCACTATGAGCATATACAACATTACAACCATCAGTGGCGTATCTTTTGGATTATTATTTCTTTATTTTTCAAGCGTGATACACGGCAGAAGCTAGGCAGTACACATTACACACACGCAAGTGATCTCACGAAAATAGACCTAAACGGACACCAACCAAGGTGGTAGAGTAGGTATAGGTATAGAGATGTACTTCCACGAACTTCTTTTACTTCTTTGACACAAAAATGTGTCGCACACGATGTAGTGTAGTAGGCAGTGCATTACTTCACTATATGAGATACTTCCGGGTGTGTTAGCACTCTGCTCTGTCTTAAGATTTTCTTTTTCATTTTTGTTTGATTGACGACTTTAGTGAAGGTTCAGTGAAAGTATGTTTAAAGCTATCAACTGAGTTGCAGAGTGGTGAAAAGAATGTAACGGCTGTGTTTAGAAATCTTTGAAAGCGTAACTGTTACGGTTAAGTGCACCATAGATGATTTGTATCTTATAAAATTAGCTCTGTAATTAAATAGAGTTTTTTTTATGTGTGTTATCAAGACAGGATAACACAGATTATCGGGGCATATAGAGCACGAACGAGTGTTATTACAGAGTGAAAGAAGGGTAGAGAGGGACGAAGAAAGATAAGAAAACTGGAAGCATAGGTGAATGGCCGGGTCCGGGCCGTGGTAATGGTATACATGTTCGACTTGGAGGATATTATTAAATTGATTGGCTTAATTATGTTTTCTCTTTGATCAGGTGGAGTTTCCATCGTAGATACGTGCTTGTTGGTTATTTAGTGACGTTCGATAGAGAAAAGATAGAAACTAATTGAGTTTCTAAGTTTGAAGACTGGTTTTACTGATACTTGGCTATGTTTGAATCTGAGTTCAAGAAACTTTGGAGGTGACACAAGTTAAAGGTTTTCTTAATTCTTGGCGAGTGAAGATAGAATGTTGAAACTATTATTGATGTCGCATAAGTTTTAAAAACATTTGAGAAATTTTCGCTGTAGTGCCTGCAGCTGCAGCCCAAGAAATGCTTTTATTTTATAACCCGACACAGAGGTGTATCGAAACTATCTTTCTCGCTTTTGCTCGTCAGTTTCTAGAAGTTCCCAAAGACATAATCGTAGAGGAATATTGATAAGACCTTATTTAAAGTGGAAAGCCATTACCATTCAACAATAATTCACTCTAAGTAGCTCTAATTTACCATTCCGATAATCGAATGCCTTATAAGATTTCAATTTCCAGCCATTTATATGTTATTCTTATCATCATCTCGAACAGTACAAGAAGTAGCACCGTTTTAAGACGTTTGGTTTTTCGATATTTAGTCATGTAATCCTGTTTCCTGTATTATTTCTCTGTATTGATGCGGTACGTTCGGCAACCGAGAACCTGTACGCATCCTGTATGGGCTGGGTTGGTGTAATAAAGGGTGCTATTTTTAATAGAGGTGTGGTTTTCAAAAAGAAATAAAACGCATTTAATCTAATTTTATAGCCAAGAATTCGACTTTATATATTAAAAAGATAAGAGTTTGTCATTATATTTTAAAAATGATTTCGAGCCAATGGCTGCAGTGGCTGGCTCGAAAAAATTCCAGTGGATAGGCATAATCCGGCCACTTTTTGCAACATTGGGGACGCATGGCAGCAATGAAGCCCAGTTTAATTCTCTACGTATACAACCTATGTATACTTCACACTACCTTATAAAAAATAGTCCAGCGGTGTTTAATAGCCCAATCTTGGAGGTTTGGCGTCAACAACGATTCCGTTTCGAGACAATTTACCAAACGAACGCATTGCTCAGATTAGAAACCGCATATCAAATAAAAACTGTGTCAAAATTGTTTGGAAGAATTTGAACTTCCTATTGGAAGTTATTAGTCTCGGTCGGACTTCTGAAATTCAAACTTACTATTTTTAACTGGCGGGCAAATCGTTTGAAGTTGATTGGTTGGGTAATTTCGAAGATATTCATAACGAAAGCAAATATTTTGTGGATTTTTTTAGAATGAAATTTAGCGATATAACATCAAATTTTTCGGAAGAATTTGTCAATACATAAATTAATTAAAAACTATTATTATTTGATGAGTAGAATAGTTTTGAAGTTATTTTAAGAATTATCTACTACATAGCGGTTGCCATGAGCATTGTGATTTCAAGAAATCAGAACCCACCCTCACTCCAAACTAGTACACAAATTCCAACGGGAAAAGGACGGGAACGGGTACCGGGATATTTAAAAAAACTCTACCGATTTAAAAATTCTCTTCTCGTAAGAGTGTTTAATTATCCCCGAGTGGCATGGAGTATATTTCATTCTCAAGTTCCCACGGAACTGCTTTAAACGGATTTCCAACATTGTTTCAAAACTAAAATGCCTCAATATTCCTCAGTAACATCGATTTTATTTCACCTAAATAATGCAGAATCGATGCTATACACTAGATCACCGTAGAACTCGAGCTACACCGGGCGGGTCAACTAGTCATAGATAAATTTGCGGATAGATCTTGAATAAATTTTGGTGCAAGTATGTTAGGCTCGAATTACAACACGGTGTTGTAATTTATGTTTATAGTCGGGACACGGGAAGACATAGAGCTATGATCCTTTCGAAATTACGATGCTCCTGGTTACATAAGAAAAGAAGAAGAAGACTCCAGAAAGCAGATACTCAATATGCATGGAGTTTTGATTCTACAGCATATACTTTTCTGCCACTATGCGATTGCTGCTTCAGCAAAATTAAAAGGCTATTCAAACCTTTAAAAAGAGATTTATGAAGTTTTCAACAACCAGACTAAGTAGGATAGAAATGGATGTTCTAATTTAACTTGCCATCACAGATTGATTTGGAACAGCAGAACCTTGTCATTTTGGCAAGTCCTTTGAGAGTAATAACACTGCAGTTAAAAGCGCTTTCTTCTTACAAAGTCGTTAGGATTGGCAAACAATTGTTGGTCCTTGAAACGCGTTAGGACTCGAGGTTTTATTTTCCTTATCTAAGTCTTCATTCAACCAAAGAGTGAAGGTTTTTTTAAAGCTGTATTAAAACAGCTTGACAGGTGTGCATAAGCACGCTATTCCTAGTATTCTGATAAGCCTTTAGCTATGGTTTTCATAGTTCTTCCAATCCAGTCTTTCTGTTAGGGTTTCTTAAGAAACTTTTCTTCCTTAGTGAAAGTCTTTAATTGAAGTTTGAGATGTATAGATACAACGATTTTCATAATACAAATAATTAAATAAACCCCATATTTCATATAGTGCGTTGGCATCGCGTCGTCGCACTCGTGTAACGGGTCGGCCTTCCTATGCTGCTGTCAGTTGTCGATTGGTGGAGTTTTTCAGGCGTTAACAGACGGTCGTTTCTCATGTTAATCCGATGCTATAAAAAAAGTCATTAGTATTATATTCTAAACAAATGATTGTTAAAGATTCGAATTGTGTGATTGTTAATTGTATGAACACAATTAACTTTTTGAATGCTTTTTTTTAGTTCTTGGCATGCTTTGTTTTTCATTTATGTAGATTTTCTTGTAAACCTTCCTTTTGGATCCATCGATTCATTCATCATGAACTAAAACAGTGTCTATGTCTTTCTTTATGAGAAAAACGCTCCGCTATCTCACTTATTGTTGGAGGGTATCATATCTTTGGAGACTTTCGGCATACTTAACTCAGAAAATCTTTCTTGCAATTACTTCGACGTCGTTGTTCCACTAGAGGTGCGATATAGAGAGTTTCAGACTAGTCTGATGCACGACCTTTAACATTTATTTTTAGCTGGTTGAACTGGTATAATATGTGGGGCCCGAGATGTCGTCTTCAGACTACTTGTTTCTTTTTGTTGCTATTTCTTGGCTTTCGCAATGAAGCAATGGCTGAACCTGAGTGTCACTCAGGTTCACGATGCACAAATTAGCTTAGTTTAAGTTCTCTCTACCGATCATTAAAATTTCATATCTCGAGTGATTAATTTTTTGTTCAAGTCGATCGAGTATTTCAATAGTTTTAGTTGAATTCATTTGATTATGCCCAAAACAAGACCAAAGGAGAATTTTGATGCCTGATGAAAGTTTGTAGGCACATATTTACATAAATAAATGGGGAGCGGAGAGGCCTGGGTCCAAACGCATTTCTTACAACTATACCATGTGAGGAATGGAGTGGACCAACAATTTTTTTGTCGATTCCGAAACGTTTATCGAGAAAGCGCTTTTCGTGGCAATGAAATTAGTAGTATTTTAGTATTTATTTTATTTCGATAAGGCCATACACAGATAAAATATCTTATAAACTAGTGTTAACCTATTAAATTATAGCAATGAGAGCAATTGGATGAGAAAAATAAAGAAGATAGAAATGAAGTGATATTGAAAAGTAAAAAAAGTAAGAAGAAAAGAAAAATAAAAAAAAGGAAGAGAAAAAAAAATTTATATAATATGATGAAAAGTGGAAATGGAAAGAAATTTTCAAGATACTGATAGAAACTTTCGCAATTTTGTTTTAAAGCATTTATTGCTACTTGTTCCCCTGATTGTAAGAGGTAACGAATTCCACTGACGTGTAGCATTGATGACAAATTGACGTTCAGATATCAAGGAGGCGTATCGTGGGTGGATTAGCTGGTGAGACCTCGCAGAAGAGGCCCTTGTAATTCTTTCAAACAGATAGGGTGGTTGATGTGTGAACAGAATGTCTGAGAGCAGGGATAAAGTGCGAAACTTAAAGTAGCTCTCGAGTGGCATATTGAGTAGAACATTTGCGAGATGCGATATTCTATGATATCTTCGCAGGCCAAAGATGTATCTAATAGTGTTGTTAAAAACAACATCAAGTTTTCTCTTGCACGCATAGTTACAACTCGAAAAGATTTCGCAACCATAGGTTAAAATGGGAAGAACTAAACTTTTTACAAGCAATGTACGCGTTTTAATGGGCGTGTATGTCTGAGACACCCAGAGTTTCCGTAACACTCCATATACCTTGCCAATTGTGCTGTTAATATGCTTGTCCCAAGTCAGATTGCGCGTGAAGATTATTCCAAGATTCTGAGCAGAATCCACATAGTCAACAATGGAGTTATTCAAGATTATTCTACGGAAGTGTGACAAGTCAAGAATCTTTTTAGATACCACCAAACACTTGGATTTTGTAGGATTTAAGTTCAGTCCATTGATCTGAGCCCAGTGCGAAAGTTTTTCAAGGTCCTGGTTCACTCGGTAAGCACCGTCTTCAATGAGACCAAGAGCGCAGCTGTGGTACAGCTGAACATCGTGGGCATACATTTGTAATGAGCTGTTATAAATGACAGAGGGAATATCGTTTACATAAATTGAAAAAAGCAACGGACCTAGGATTGATCCCTGTGGCACTCCGCTAGCTACAGGAAGAAAGTCAGATAAACTATTACGGGTACAGTATGGGAAGACTTGTCAATCTATGGCGAAAAGTGATACCCGTTCTAAAACATTTTGTTTTCTGTTGTGAATTGAACCTCGAACCTCCCACGTAACAGGCAGACATGGTTATCATAACGCCACGAGCACACTACTTGTAAAGCAGATGAATGCCTCTAAATAATTGCATAGTGTGGACAACCACCATTGAACAGACAAAAATTTGTAAACTGGCTTCATACAGAAAACTTGAGCGACTGCGGATGTTTCTTTAAGGTTTTGTATGATATAAGGCTTTATAAACCTTGAAAAGTAACCATATTTTTTAGTAAGTTAAAAGTAACTATTCGTCGAATCGACAAAGCTATATTCAACTGCGATTTTAGAGAAAAGTTGTTAGCTTATTTATGTTTTTAGTTTGTTTTTATTTAAAATAAACCCTTCCAACGCTCAGAAATGACTAGGGTTACACGGAAAAAGGATGCAATCGGAAAAAAACAGTCAAATGAAAAATTAAAAAATAAAATTAATGTTCGTCGAATCGACGACGGTTGGTTACCTTTCTAGGGATATAATCAAGTTAAATTTATTTGCCATTTTGTCATATTAATAAGACGACAATGCTTCAAAATTGTTGAAGTCGTCTTTGACGAAACTGATCAAATAGGATTTACATCATGATATTGATGAACAAAGGAGTTACTAAGTTTGAGTTCAATAGAACGAAACTAAGGTTTTTCTTTTGTTTATCCTTCCGTCGGAAACCAAAACTTGACAGGAAACAAAATTTCAATTTCGATTTAGTACCTAGGTATAAGCTACCATCAGCTGCCTGTTTATTTGCAGAGCCAACTTTCCAAGTTCATAACAATTTTTTCCGGCAAAAACCTTTGCTTTCCATTCAAACCCACTTATGGTCAATTAACCAGCGCTTAATTCGTTTTTTCAAGCAAAACTACTTGTTTTTTCCTCACTAAAAAGTAACACCATTTAAACTAAATCAAAACATGTGTAATGACACTTTTTTTGTAACAAAAACCAAGTCAAGCAAGCGTAAAAACACAAATAAAAAACTAAAATCGTCTTCCAAACAAAAAAAAAAAAAAAAAGAAACGAAATTGTTCCTTGTCACTGTACAATTTCAACTTTGATAAATAGCTTTAGTTGGGACGAGTGTGCATTGAATGTCCCCCTTGTTGACCCATTCAACCAGAAAAATTCAACACTCCTCCGACTCCGAACCAAACTCCAGATCCACTTCCACACACGTGGACGTGATATCACCACACACATTATCATCGTCTTCGTTGTATTTTCTTTTTTGAGGTTTTTCAAGAAGAAAAGAGTAAACATTTGTCGAGAAAAAGGATTGCGAACATTACTCATATTGCTAACGGCTGTTTCTACATAGCAACTTTTTCTTTTTCTTTTTCTTTTCCTTTTCATATACAAAAGCCGAAGAGAGAGAAAAAAAGCAAAAACAAATTCTGTTTTGTGTTTTCTTTTCTTGGCAACGAACAAAGAAAGCCACTTTGGAAAAACTGCTTGAAAAAGTCGTATATTCATTCGTATGATGTTTGATGTTTGTGGAAAGAGGAGCATAATTTTTTAAGCACACTCATTGAGAACGTTCTTGCAAAACCGAAACATAAAAACAAACAGTTGGACTTATATTTCGAGGAACGAAATAATCATTAACCCCTTGATCTCTTTATAGGATTCCAAGGCAAATGGTGACTCGTGTTTGGTGAAAAATTAAAATTAATTATTCGGATGACTAATACTGAATTGAAATTTTCAGAATAGGAAACACCGCACTAATTGCTCTTGTGTGCGCGTCTAAATTTAATTAGTTGTTGTGTTTCAAATTCGGGGAATTATTTGAGTTTATAGTCAAGTGATTCGAGGGAAATTCTCAGGTTAAAATTCAACAAAGTTGGTAAGAACATAAGAAGTGATATAAACTAGTGAAGGGGTTGACCTTCTGAATGCTTTAAAGGTGGGTGTTTGTTTGAGAGCAAAATTAGGTAGAGGGTGTTTTTTTCGACGTGTGATTTGTTATGAAGATAAGGGTTTAAAATTAAATAAAAATATAAAATAAATATTATACAGAAGCCAGCTGGATTTTTATATGAAGGAGAATGCAATGGAGCAACTTGATGACATAGAAGGGTGCTTAAAGAAAGCGTCTCCGCGATCATACAATTTTATAGGAGATGGAGTTTTTAAAGAACCATGGTTTGATAAAAAATGCATGACGGCAAGAAATCTATGTTTCACTTGGCTAAAGCAGTTCACACGAACCAATGAAAGTTCATCAAAAAGGTTATATAAATGAACATATCCGAAAGCATTAAACCATGTGTAAGGAAAAGAAGGAATTGTTTTATGAGCGTAAAGCCAAAAGCCTGGTCAACTGCATGAACACGAGAGATTTTTGGAATCAAGTACGAAAACCTACATTAAGAATCGAAATCTGGACTCCAATACCTTGATGACACATTTTTCGCAGCTTTTGAATCAAGACGGGCAGTAAGTCTATCCAATATGCTCAACCCAGCTTTCAAGATGACACATTAGACAAGGCAATTTCTGTAGAAGAAGTTTTGGTAGCAGTGAATGGATGAAAAAGCAGCTGGATCAAATAGGATACCATCGGAATTCTATTAATATGGCACTGAAGATCTCATGAAAAACTTTTCTAAAATCTTTAAAGATATATTTGAATATGGAAACATACCACAACAATTTAAGGAAGTACTCATTTTCCCAGTATTTAAAAAAGGAGACACTATGGATCCTGCAAACTACAGAGGAATCTCATTCTTACGCCTCATATAAAATATTCACTGCAATCCTCCAAAATAGGCTCAGGTCGTGGTTAGATGAAAAGAAATTAGTAAGCGAGTTTCAAGCGGGCTTCAGACCAGGTTATTCAACTATAGTCTATAGACCATATATTTCTCCTTAAGAGTATAGCGAACTCGTTCTTGCACAAAAACAAGAAACTTTATGTCTTTTTTGTGGACTTTATAGCTGCATTCGATACAATTGACAGAAATGCCCGAATGTTAAAAATGTTTGTGTTAGGAATGACAATAAAGTTCGGCCGTGTTTTACAGAACCTGTACATAGATACTCCAGCAGAAGTATGGGATGGTGAAAGTATATACGATTGGTTCCAAACTCGAGCAGGCATTAGGCAAGGATGTACTCTCAGCCCCAACTTATTCGCTCTCTTTATCGAGGACATCATCGGTATTTTGCCTGGAGGTATTGAGTATGCAGGAACCCTGATCAAAGCCCTACTTTTTGCAAGTCAGTTGGAGAAAGAGTAATTAAATAGGTCTTCCAAGCCTTGTTTCTTTTATTCCTCAGAGCCTTTAGTTCCTTGGTAAACCACGGTTGGCAAAAACTATCATTTCTGAGCTTCTTTTTGGGAATGGTTTTTTCCATGCAATTTTCTAAAACGGAGTAAAAGCAAGCGACTGCTTCGTCAATATTTGTAAGGGTTGATATATTTTCAATACCAGCCCTGCTTAATTCATTCGAGAGCAAATCGAAATTCGCTTTTCGAAAGTCAAAAGTATATAAACAGTCATTTGAATTATTAATAACGTGAGATACGTTGCTTAGTTCAACAAAAATATCTAAAGGGGGATGAAGATCATCAATTCTAGTAATGCCTGAATTAGATTGAAGAACAACCGTGTTAATAGCTTCGGAAGAGAAAACAAGGTCTAACATACGATTTTGGAAATTTCTAATACAGCTTACTTGCTGTAAGTCAGTAGATATAACATTATCTAAACAAGAAAGCTCACGCTGCGGTGAAGTTAGAGAGGGTTTTTGGAATGATCCATCGTCAGAGGGTAACCATTGGACATATGGTAAATTAAAGTCACCTAGTAACAGAATTTGGCTTTCTAGGTCCGACAATTCAAAAATATGATCCAAAATTAGCGACAGTTCAGCATAAGCAGAGGCTGAACTTTTTGGAACAATGTAAACGTTAACGATAAAAATATTTTTAGACAGTGTACAGACTTTCACACAAACAACATCAATAGACAGTTCAAACGGAAAGAGTATACGAGACGACATATATGTGTTCCTGACCGAAATCAAAACACCACCACCGACCTCATCTGGTCTGTCTATGTGCCGATCTTTACGGTAGACCGAGAACTCAGGGCTCAAGATTTCGGAATTCAAGAAACTTGGACTTAGCCAAGTTTCAGTCAAAGCAAACACGTCATGTTTGAAAACGTGGGAGTTAACATATAAATCAGCAGTTTTACTGCGAAGACCTCTTACGTTTTGATAAAAGAGGGAAAATCTAATTAGTTTTTTGGAGCAGTATTGGTAACCAATTTGTTCTTAACTCTCCTGTTGATGGAAAATTCTTTAACAAGAGCACCACCAGGCCAAGAGTTATTGTCACAAATAGATTCGAAAGACGAGGGCGGGACAAGCAATTTGAACGAAGACACAAAGCTATCAGTTTTGCTTATCTTACTGCATTTAATAAAATTTTCATCAGGAATCAATTTCTTAGAAACGAGATAATGCAAAACATCGTTTGCATTAAGATCTGGCCTAAGTCGAGACACAAAAATTAATTTCGGTTTTGGAACCGTCTCTATTGGTGTGAAAGATGCACCAGACTCTGGTTCAGAACTGGGATTAGTTGATAATGATCTATTTCCGAGATCAACTACTTCAACCACTAGTTCTATCGGGACAGACGGACTTTTAACTTTGACGGAGTTGCTTCTCAATGTCTTTCGCTTTGAAGGAGAGCTCAAGTTTTTGCTAGCTACTGTTCCTTCACGGTTTCTTTTAGTGCCCGTATTTGGAAGCGTGACAGAGCTTTTAGTTCCCGATGACGAAGGCTGAGCATTAAGATCCTTCAAGTCAAGAGTTTTTTTGGAAATTGGAATTTCTAAGTCCTCCGTAGATGTAGACATGTCAACAGAGCTACAGGGAGAGGAAAATGATGCTAAGTTCACAACGGAGTTATTAAAAACTTTGAAAAGTTGGTCAAAACCTTTCGACAGCTTTTCAATATCTAGTTTGAACGTAGACATTTTAATTGCTAAGTGGGAGAGAGATATTTTTTTACACTCTTCACAATACCAACAAGCACTTTTAAAAGCACTTATTTTATCTAAAAGGGCATTGTTCGCCCCAATACATTTTGCATGAAATGCTTTGCCACATACACCATAGCATGCGAAAACAGGTGAGTTGGAACTATCCAAACACTTAACTGCTGCACAATCCATGGTTAGCAAATAAAAAAGTATTTGAGAGCAGAACAGGAAAAAAAAAACAAAAATTTAAAAATATTGGGCAAAAAAAAAAAAAAATTTTTTTGGGATGGACTGGGAGTTGAACCTAGAATGGCTTACTAAGTGTGTATTCCAAAAATAAATCTACGCTTTTACCAACTGCACCAAGCAGACGATAATAAAGAGCTTACAAAGTTATATATTTCAAAAGTGGTTATGGAAGGAAATTATAGTTTGAGGAGAAAGGATAGATTGGGAATTCAAATAAGTTAAAGGGAGAGACAGATATAAAAAAGAAAACAACTCAAATTGCACATATTCTCCAGAATCACTCCAGCTCATGATCAACAAATTGAGTAGTTATTGCTCGTTATGGAAGCTGGTAGTCGAAGGTCATGATATTTAAGAATGGTGGTGGTAGATCCAGCTCAAGGGAGCGATGGACTTTTAACAATGAAGATATCGAAGTTGTTAAGAAATATACGTATCTTGGAGTTCACTTTGCAAAAAACCTGAGAATGGAGAGACATCTTTCTGAAAAATTGGCAAAAGCGCAAAACGGCAATTAACATGGCATGGAAGGATATTATTCAGCAACAGACATATCGCACACAGTGTTAAATAAAAGGTTTTTGAATCGGTTGCACAGTCTACACAAAAAATACGAATCGGTAGAAAAACTACTCACCTTCTATTTAAAGCGCATTTTTCGACTCAAAACTCGCCAAATTATATGATAATGCTGGAGACAGGCATCTCTCCAACGTTTGTTAAAACATTAAAACTACACGCGGATTACATAATGAAAGTGCTGAGTATGACTGATGTACGTCTCCCAAAAAAAGCTGCTCTTTATGCAATACGTACGAGAACTGGATGGTTTAAGGATTTGCTCTAATGTGGAAATAAATCCTACTGACCTCAATTCATGGAAACAATCACTTAACCAACTCATTTCCGAAGTGGATGATCGAAATAGAATGAATTATGCGGAAGAGGCTGCAAATCCAATGTGCAGGATGATCTACAGTAAACTGAATCACAATTTAAACGAAAATAATTATTTTAGAGATTCCTCCATTGAGGAAGCATCTACCATGTTTAGGGTGAGAGGTGAACTTTTGTATTTAAATTATATACCGCATCGTGAGGATCTATACCAATCGCTTGTGAAATGTGCAATATGGCTGAGAGAGAAGATACTTTTCATTTTCTTGGAAGATGTACATACATGTACAGTACTAAGAGAAAACCGAAGATATGTATTTGGTGTAGATTTTTTATCCGAAGAGGTGATCTTAAGATATTTGAATGGAGTTAATATACCCAAACTGTTAAAGTTTTGTAAAGTTGCACTAGAATTATAGAAATAGAATTTTGAATGAAAATTTTTAAACCTAAACTAGTACTTACTCAGTTTATAAATATATATGTAGTTAAAAGTTATAACTGTCAATTTGGCAGACGGCAAATGCCATGCTAAATCCTAACTTATATTATAAATGTGAAAGTCACTCTGTCTGTCCGGCTTTCTATGTTACCATCTCCCGCCCAAACTACTGAACCGATTTAAATAAAATTTGATACAGAGATAGTCTAAGACTTGACGAAGGACATAGGCTATATATTTTATCCCTAAATTCCCACGGGAACAGGAACGTATACGGGAATTTAGAAACTAAAACACAGATTTCAAAAATGTTTCCACCGATAGATTGCTTCACTATCCCATAGTAACATATACTTTAATTCATCCAAATATTCCTACGGGAATGGGGGTCCTTACTAATATAATAAGTGTGAAAGAAGCTCTGTCTGTCCGTCATTCTATGTTACCATCTCCCGCCCAAACTAATAAACCGATTAAAATGAAATTTTGTACAAAGATTGTTCAGAACCTGAGGAAGGATATAAGCTATATATTTTTTCCCTATATTCCCACGGGGGCAAGAACGTATACGGGAACTTCGACACTACAGCACAGATTTCAAAAATTCTTCCACCGTTGGAATGCTCCATAATCCCGGAGTAACATTAACTTCAACTCATCCACATATTCCCACGAAAACGGTCACCATATTCCTACGGGAACGGGAGTCCTTACTGATATAATAAGTGCGAAAGTAGCTCTGTCTGTTCGCCTTTCTATGTTACCATCTCCCGCCCAAGCTAATGAATAGATTAAAATTAAATTTTGTGCAAAGATAGTCTAGACAGAGCCTGAGGAAGGACATTGCTATATATTTTATCCCTATATTCCCACGGGAATGGGAACGCATACGGGAACTTAGAAGCTATACAGCACCGAATAAGTCTGAAATTAAATCTATCTGTCTATTTATATTTGTTATCAAAAACCGCCCAAACTATTAAACCTATTTATATGAATTTTGGTAGGTACAGAGATATTGTCTTGAGCCTGAAGATGGACATAGGCTATATATGTTATCCCTGTATTCCCACAAGAATGCAAACGTAAACGGGAACCTAGAAACTGCTGAACTGATTTGAAGAAGTATTTCCCCGTTAGAATGCTACACTATCTCAAAGTAACATTAACTTTAATTTATCCCCATATTCCCATGGGAACGGAAGCACTTACTAACATTATAGATCAGAAATCAACTCCGTCTGTCTGTTTTGCTTTGTTACCATCTACCACCCAAACTATTGAACCTATTTGTATGAATTTTGATGCAGAGATAGTCTGTATTTGTTTTCCCAATATTCCTACGGGAACGGCAACGTAAACGGGAACCTTAAAGCTACTGGACAGATTTCAAAAGTTCTTTCATCGTGAGGTGATTTCTGTCAAATTGTCGATTACACAGTTGACCTGAGAAGAAATGTCTATCTTGATCTTCAAATAAATATTGGCAATCAGTAATGCCTGTGTGAAAAGTCGATTTCGGCGCCGACTAATGAGATAGTTAACCATAATAAACTAATAAATTATGTTTGACGTATTGGGGGATGTTGTCGAATGTCTATCAGTAGACTAGACAATATTACGGACACTGAGTAAGTCACATCAGACACTGAGTAAGTCACACCCTATTGAGTTTCTCAATTCCTTAGAATTATCAGCAGTGGCTGCAAGTTGGTGCGTTCCAGTGCCAATAATGAGTAATCTAGAATTGTAATCAGCAAAAAAATAACACATCTGGGATGCGGCATTATAAAAGTTTTAATAATGACTGGAACTGGAACGGCGAAATAAGAAAACTATTGATTCCCCGTATTTCTTTAGTTCCCATTGATTAGACATTTTAGTTTAAAAGAGTGTATCAAACTCGCAAAACCTTTTTATTTGACAAAAAATGGAAAAAGTAAGAACGTCGTGTGCAAAAATGTACTTAAAGAAAATATAACAATAGTTTACTAAAACGCATGAATGTGTCTCATTTGCAAAATAAGTAGCTTAAAAAATTAAAAATGCTGCCGAAAGTCACTATTCCACGCGGACGAAGTCGCGGGCACAGCTAGTTGTATTATAGATATCTGTAATTATAAATTTATAATGAATAAAAAAAAAACTACTACTACTACTACTACTACTACTACTATAAAATAAATAGGGTGGCGCAATTGAGCGAGGAGCCTAAAAGCCTAACGAATTTCTAACGAATATGCCTTGTGGAGGAATAAAGGCGACCTACAATTTTCTGCCGGTTTCGAACGAATTTACTAACGGACGACTTGCCTATTCCTCGCGAAAGGCGACCATAATGTCAAAATGACAATCTCTAAAACAGAGCTGTAAAAGATTGCATTCTTTTTTGTAGTGCAGTAAAATGATGGAAAAGAACTATCTTTTGAATATTTTGACTTCATGTTAGTACCTATTTAACTTTAATTAAAAACTCTCATTGAAAGTAAAGGCCTCGATCCATAGAATCCGTTGCGTCCGTTCGCTGCCGGATTCAACTGACAGCAGTGAGTTTTACCGGACACAACGGATTGGGGTGACCCATAGAGTCCGTTGCGGTGTGAAGAGAAAACTTCAAATTGGTTTTGACTGCGCATGTCATTAGTTCTGCCGGACGCAAAAGTTAAAAGTTTTGCTACTTTTTCGTTGCGTCCGTTGCATCCGATGCTTATGGGTCACCTCTCATAAGATCGTGTGTATTTAATCGAGCTGTCGATGTCGGTTGAATCCGGCAGCAAACGGACGCAACGGATTCTATGCACTAAAGACTTCAAAATTAACTCGAACTTATTTTTGAAAGTTAAAGTATAGGTACTGCGATTAGGAGTGTGAATGCATTCCAAATAATCTATTAAATGAATGGGACTTTTTGCAACGTATACATATTAGGTACCAAATGAATGCATTCTTTTACAGCTCTGCTCTAAAAAAAGTGTTACCAATTTAAAAACCAAACCCTTGAAAAACACACCCTTTGCTTCAATTAAAAGTTTCTTATAGGTATCAGTGCGGTTCCGATTGAGTTTCGTATGTAAATAAATGTACTCAAATATTTAGGAACTTTTCGAAGTTCACCTCTAAATTCTTAAAATATTACCAAACTTCCTTTAACAAATTCACGTTTGATGGAAAAAACTCTAAAACTAGATGAACATTTCTGTGAATGAAATAGATCGCAAGTGTTTATGGATTTTTGTTTACCTTCTTCAAGAGTAAACATACGTTTTCTTTTGTAAATAGCAAACACATATACCTAGGTACTTCAATCAAACAACCAAAAAGGTATAAAAAGTATACCTATACTCACATCCATCACCAATTCATCGGCCGTCTTTAGTTATCTTCCTTTCTTCCTCACCTACTTGTCATCGAGTTATTAATAGGTTCCAATTCCAATTTTAATGGTTTCTTATAGCCAAATACAAACACAGATCCTCAAACGATATATCCGTCCGTCCTTTCATAACATTTTAAAATAACCCCGTTCTACGTGATCGTGCCTTGTGCACATAATTTTTTGTGGGGATTTTGTATGTTGTATATGTGTGTTTGCGTATATTCAGCCTAATCACAAACAGAACATAAAACGTTTGTCTTCTGTTCCTGCATTCCACAATGCGCTACTTACTATAGACTTTATTGGATGTTGCTTGACTTGACTTGCGTCGGGTTGGTTTTTCTTAACCGTATTCAGATATTCTCTGCACGTCCAACACATTAAAAATCCACAAACTCAAAGTCACAATCAAACTCTTCCGTCTCTTGTAATACCCGTGACTTGAAAGAAGTAAAGCCCTTTCAATCGGTCGGTTATGAAAAGGCAACAAAGGAAGGAGAATCTATCGAAAGCCGATGGCACGATGAAAATTTTTTTTCTCTTCAATTGCTCACATCTGCGATGCTTTTTAGCCTTCGAAAATCTAATTTTATTAAAAAAGTGCAAATTTCGTTTGGTCTTTTCCTCTTTTTTTTAACGAGTGATTCGGTTCAAACTAATCTGGAACAGTCTGAGGCACCACCAGTTCATGAATACAAACTGTTTTTTTTTTTTAAACTAAATCTACACGATGAAGGGAATTCTATCTTTTTATTCAAACTAGTTCGGTTATTTCATTGAATTATGCTGTGCTTCTTTCTCCTGTGGGCTATTTAATAGTGTATTTGAATCATTTTGTGCCCGCACAGTTGGCGCCATTTAGCTATATAAATACAAGTATCGTAATCGCCAAATATATGAAAATATTACAAAAATACTGTTTTCTACCAGTACAAATGGTTTAAAAGCACATGATATGAAGACGAAAAGGAAAAAATTCAAGATTAGAAACCTTGAATTAACAAGTTTTGCAAAATAAAAAGGTACATTTTTTATACACTACATATTTACAAATGAGTGGTGGTGCCCGTGGCGTAATGGTTGGCATGTCTGTCGGTTAGGAGGGAGTTCGAGGCTCACTTCCCGGAAACATAAAATTGTTTTCCTATGGGTATCGACTTTCGTGAGAAATTTGTAATTTCTCCAATAGTAATTTAAACAGCAATGAAATGAACTTTTTCACTTGACTTGACCAGATTTGTTGTTCATCTCCACTCCATTCCGGGACTCTGCTGCCTTTGTTGTGCCACCCTTTCTACTAGCCAAAGTTGTGTGTAGAAACAGATTTATCATTGACAAGATTGTTCAGCATTGTTAGAGTTATTTTTCTAAACACAATTTTTTTGCTAAAATAAAAATGTTGACGAACTAGGCTTTAACGTCAGAGCCACAGAATAGATAATACAGAGAGTCAACTATAGTATCCCCTTTGCCTGAATCACCCTCTTTTTTTTACGTGGTGAAATCGAAAGATAGCGTCTTACTTAAATTAATGACTATTTCCGGTTGCGATTGTGTTTCATTATTTGAAGTAAGTCTTCACTTGTTGGCAAAAAGTGTTTATTGCGGCCGTTTTGAATGAAGTTATCGAAATCCTCCACTACTACTATCCCAAAATAATCGAAAACACGTTCACTTTTTGAAATCGATTTCAAACCAACCGAGAAAAATATGGTGAAGAACGTATCCGGTGGAGGGTTCCCGGTCTAATCTAGCTTGTAAAAAAAATACACTACCTCGCCGATGTTGACTCTCTGTCTCTGGTTCTACTCTGTGATCAGACCCTTAGACTACAACGTGAATGAATTTTTACCATGAAAACTCGAATGCGATGAAAAATTTGTTGATTTCTGTAAGGTTTTAAAGGAAATTAGGTCTAAAGTAACTAAGTAAGTTTACAAGACTCTTTCAAAATCCATTTATTAAGAAATAGGTTCAAGCTTATATACATTTTCTGATAATCTGGTGAAATTTCCTTTTTTGATAAATACATTTTTCAAAAATACCATATTGAAAAAAATATAGCACGATCGCATCAGTTGGCAATGTTATGTTCAAACGATAGATCCGGAGACTTACTTACTACTTAGGTGGGCATTACAGTTCGGTGTGAACCTGAACGTCAACCAACATATTTTGATAATGACTTAGATTTCCGGCGAGTTCTCTCCAGTTTGCATTCTCTAAGTCGGTTGAGGTCTTCTCCACTTGATTGCACACCTTAAATGAGGTCTTAACCTTGCATGATTTACCTGCAATGAGCTTTTGAGACCCCGTCCAGCCGGAGCTTTGATGTCAATCTGCTCTGCATGGTTCAGCCATTGTAGCCTGCTTGTTTTTCTAGCTTTTGCCCATGTTGCGGTACAGCTCATACAGCACATTCTTGTATCTTTTTCTCCACACTTTTTTTTCGCATACGGGACCAAAATCATTCGGAGTAATTTCCTTTCGAACGAGATTTACAAGGAGAAAAGAAGAGAGGAACACCGAATTCTCAAAAAGAAAAAGAAGCAGCATGAGAAGCGCTCGTTTGAGGAAATTGAGAGGTGCCATGACAGGAACGAGATTCGGAAGTTTTACCAAAAGGTAAAAAGATCCTGCCAGGGTGGTAAGCCCCGAACTCAAGCTCAACTCAAGGAAAGATCATTTCTGCAGACTGCTTAGCGGCGATGAGGACACTAATTCCGCTGTCAGGCAGATTGCCCCATTCAGCTTGGACGATCATCAAGAATGCCGTCCTCCCGACCTAGAGGAAGTTAAGCTTGCCATATGCAAACTTAAATCGAATAAGACTGCAAGTGCAGATGGCCTTAATGCCGAACTTTTCAAGGCAGTTGGAGACCAGTTGGAAAGGAGCATGCACCATCTGATCTGCATGATATGGTCGGAAGAAAGCATGCCCGATAATTGGAAACTCAGTATCGTATGCCCGATCCTCAAGAAGGGAGACCCTCACAATTGCGCTAATTACAGAGGGATAAGCCTTCTTAACGTCGCTTGTAAGATCTTGTCTGCTGTAATATATGAAAGTCTAGAGCCCCACGTCAACTACTTGATAGGTCCTTATCGATGTATTTTTAGACCAGAAAAGTCCACAATAGGCCAAATTTTCACATTACGGCAGATCTTGGAAAAACCCCGAGAACATAATATCGATATTAACCATCTCTTTATCGATTTCAGCTGGTATACGGTGCGGAAACGTGGATTTTATCGAAAGCGGATAACGAAACCCTTGGACCTTGGTCGTTTCGAAAGGAAATCACTTACTTACTTAGGTGGGCATTACAGTTCGGGGTGAACCTGGACCTCAACCAACATCCTTCTATAACAACTTCGATTTCGGGCGAGCTCTCTCCAGTTTCGCACTTTTAGTCGGTTGAGGTCTTCATACACTTGATTGCGCCACTTAAGACGAAGTCTTCCCTTTCCGCGATTTCCCTGCAATGTGCTTTCGAAAACCCGTCGAGCCGGAGCGTTTGGGTCCATCCGCTCTACATGACGCAACCATCGTAGCCTCGCGATGCGTACACTTTTGGCTATGTCCATGTCGTGGTAGAGCTCATACAGCTCGTTGTTGCATCTTCTTCTTCACATACTGCCTTTGCATACGGGACAAAAATTCATTCGGAGTGCTTTTCTTTCGAAACGACCAAGGGTTTCCTCTTTTGCTTTCGATAAGGACTACGTTTCCATGTAAGAGCCATGAAAAGCAAGACTTTGATGATTAATGCCTTATAAAGGATAACCTTGGTTTTTCTAGAGAGGGTTTTTTTTTCTCAATTGCCTTCTTAACCCATAGAAGCAACGGTTGGCAAGAGTTATTCTCCATTTGATCTCCGCACTGATGTTGTTTTCCGTCTCATATAGCGGATCCTAGGTAGATGAAGTCCTGTACTACCTCGAAGTTATGTCTGTCTATTGTGACGTTTTGTCTAATTCGTCGATGTTCGCTGTCCTTGTCGCATCAAACCCATGGTGGTCAAATTAAAGGCTAGGTGCATTTATCAGCAAAGCCTCCTTTCTTTTTGTAAAAATCATTTTGCTTTTTTTTACTCTTCGAACCCGTAAATTTCGTTGGAGATACTTAGGTGTAGGCAGAAATTTAAATTGACGTATTGAACAGCCGATATGAACAAGTGGAATGTCTAACCTGATCATAAAAAATGTTACCTGGGTTGGTAGGTACGATTGCTAAATCTACTTTGATGCAATTATTGTTCAGTTGTGCAACAATAAATTATATTCCAATTCGTAATGGCACTATCCGCAACGTGACAATAAAATCAATTAGAAGTGCATTCTCATTTATAAACATTAGTTTGACTTACAGACAAATAGAACAGGGAATTTAAATTAGCAATCTTATTAGAAAAACAAATTATAAAAGACAGCTGTGTAAGTGCCTATCTAAGGGACCCATAACCATTTTTCATTTCCAGCGGAGCGTGCGAAACGAGTTTCTAATATTAATGACTTATTGTTGCAATTCCTCATATGGTGCGAGCACAGGCACTAAAAAATAACTCACTTTCACCCAATATATAAACCTAATTGATCATAATTCATACGATAATCCTCTCAAAGCAAACTTATTAATGCACAGTTGCAAATTTATAACAAACATGCTTTCTATCATTTACATCCATCCAACCGACCTACAGGGTTCTTTTATTGAAATCCCTTCGCCAACAACAACTGCCAACTGCCTATGAAAGTGGAAGTAGGTACCTACCCACAAGTAGCTTTGATTTTATTTATGTGTGGGCATAAGTGCGGGCGTATTATGTAGATTCTACTCAATTTATTACTGTAAACAATTTCTTTCAAAATAAAAACATCAAATTAATGCGCAAAACAACATCAATCCTTGGACACAGCATAAATAAATTCAGCTCTAATGACCATGTTTTTCCCTCAAGTTCATTGAGATTCTCTGTGCGCACATAAATTAGTTTGTTTTTTTGTCCGTTGGCATTAAGTAAAGCTTCAATGTAACTCTTTTTAATGAGCTCCGCCAAGTAAATAACAACATCTAAGTGTTGGTACCCACCAACCTACCTGAGTATCAAAAAAAAAGACTCGGTAATAATCATTAAAAATTGATTCTGCACGCCAGTCACACAAACACAAACAAAAACACTCACATAATCATTAATGAATTATGAATAAGAAAATAAAATCCAAAGTCTCATAGCCTGTACGTAGGCTCGGAAAAAAAAAAATGACGAAGGGAATGCCATGCCCGACCAGACTAAGACTTTTTGTTGTCCAACTTCGCGGTCATCCAACCAAAGGTTTTGCGTGGTTCCAGGTTCCACACGAGGTTGTTGTCGTTCCATTTGTATATGTACAAGACAAGTCAAGCAGCATCTCTGGTGGGACCAGTTTTGTAATGTTTTGACCATAAAAAGACACAAAAATGCTGAAGCAACATCGTCTCCATTTTGGAGAGAGAGAATGGCAATGGGAGTTGTTTGTATTTTAACCACAGTTCACGGTATTTCTACAAAGCATCGAAGAAAAATTAAAGAAGGACAAAGCAGAAACAGAAGTAGGTGAACCTGAATACTCTTCAGTGATCGTGACTAACGATCAGCACAGATACACAACAAAGTCGTGTGGTACGAGTGTTTTTCTTTCGAATGCATTCTTCTACGTAGAAGTCGCAAAGTCACAACTGACTACGAATGGCTGAATATCGTCCATTTTCACTCAGTGAGCATATACAGTTCATGAGCCCCATAAGCATGATGCATGCAGCATGCAGCATGTCCATATGGATTACCAAACAATGCAAAATGAAAGTTGATTTCATGGTACAGTGAAAGAATGTTATACTTGCGCACGGGATCAGGTCAGTTGGCATAATTGTAAATCTCAAAGTAGAATCTATACGATTTCACGCGAAGCTAGCAATTGAGGGCTTTCAAGTGAAGTATTTCGGTTCCTGAGACAAAAGTGTCAGAAAAAAATCTAAGCTTAATATCTGTGATAGATGTGTCTTTTAATACCATGGTAGGTATGAATATTGAATCCAGGGAAAGGAAGGTGTTTATTCACTACAAACCTGGCTATACCAGTCAAAAATTCTGAGTCTGGATATCATACGAGGCTGATATTGCCGCGGTATAGCCTAAAACACATGTGGTTCAATCGCTTAACAGGGTATCTTTTCTAGATGTGTGCCAAGGGTATATCACAGTCTAGAAATCACTTTCCATACCCCAATTTAATATCAAATAAAAACACTGTCATTCCGTCTCTTTTCGCTTACCTGTCTATGGTTCCTTCGACTCTATCTTCGTCTCATTTTGATTTCTTGCTATGATCGTCATTAAAAAAATCACAGTCAGTACTGAAGATATGGGAAAAGTTCTTTTCCGAACTGTGGCGCCGCGGCCGCCGTAAAGCAGGGCTGGCATGATTAAGGTCTTATAAAGGGCTACCTTATTGGTTTTTAAAGAGAGAGGGTTTTGTTTCTCAATTGCCTTCTAAACCCAAAGAAGCAACGGTTGGCAAGAGTTATTCTCCGTTTGATCTCCGCACTGATGTTGTTGTCCGTGTCTACAGCGGATCCTAGGTAGACGAAGTCCTGTACTACCTCGAAGTTATGTCTGTCAATTGTGAAGTTTTGTTCAATTCGTCGATGTTCGCTGTCATTGTTTGGTGACAACATTTTGCCCTCATTAACCATAAAACCCATTTTTGCCACTCCTTTTTCAATGCTCCTATGACAGCACGCTGTCTTCTTCCCATTGCGTCAATATCGTCTGCGTAGGTGAGTAACTGTATAGACTCTTTGAAGATTGTTCCTCTGGTTTTGACGTTTAAGTTTTGTACAATATTTTCAACTATGGCTTTAAGGAAATCGCATGACAGTTTGTCGCCTTGCCTAAAGCCTTTTTCGACTTCAAAGGTCTCGATGAGTTCTCTACCGACCTTGACGAAGCAGCGTGAATTCTCCTAAGTCATCCTGCATAGTCTTACGAGTTTAGCAGGGATGCCAAAACTAGACATGGCTCTGTACAGCTCGTCTCTGTAAACGCTGTCATACGAGGCCTTGAAATCGATAAAAAGATGGACGTTCTCGGGTTTTTTCCAAGATCTACCGTAATGTGAAAATTTGATCTATTGTGGACTTCTCTGGTCTAAAACCACATTGATAAGGACCTATCAAGTTGTTGACGTGGGGTTTCAAACGTTCATATATTACAGCAGACAAGATCTTATAGGCGACGTTAAGGAGGCTTATCCCTCTATATTTGGCGCAATTGTGAGGGTCTCCCTTCTTTAGGATCGGGCATACGATACTGAGGGTCCATTCATGGGGCATACTTTCCTCCGACCATATCATGCAGATCAGCTGGTGCATGCTCCTTTCCAACTGGTCTCCAGCTGCCTTGAAAAGTTCGGCATCAAGGCCATCTGCACCTGCAGTCTTATTTGACATATGGCAAGCTTAACTTCTTCTAGGTCGGGAGGACGGCATTCTTGATCATCGTCCAAGCTGAATGAGGCAATCTGCCTGACAGAGGTATTTGAGTCCTCATCGCCGTTAAGCAGTCTGCAGAAATGATCTTTCCAGATCCTCAGTAGCGACTGTGACTCTACAACTATGTTTCCCTGCTGGTCTTTACAGGCTTGAGTTTGGGGTTTGCCACCCTGGCAGGATCTTTTTACCTTTTATTAAAAACTTCCGAATCTCGTTCCTGTCATGGCACCTCTCAATTTCCTCAGAGGAGCGTTTCTCATGCTGTTTTTTTTTTCTTTTTGAGAATTCGGTGTTCTTCCCTTCTTTTCTCCTTGTAAATCTCGATATACTAATCGTAAGCAGCCCTTGTTCGCTTTTGCATCAGCATTTGTCGTGCTTTTTGCTTGGCTGCATTTGCCTGCCTCTGCAGCTTCATCGAACCATCGGTTTCGTTTTGGGGTCCAAGTGAAACCCAGAACCTCAGAGGTAGCGATTCTGATGGCTCCTTGGCATTGCTGCCATTGGTCTTCAATGCTTGAAGCTGCCGGCATAAGATTCAAGGATAGTTGGAGAGACACTCGATTGAAATTGGCCCCTCGGAAAGTTCGGACATCTATCACACTGGAAGAGTGTCTTGCGTCGATCGCAACATGGTCAATCTGGTTGACGCGGCTGATTGATCTGGGCATCGCCGTACACCTTTATGAATTTTGATTCAGCCCCGCATTAAAATCGATTAGCCTTAGTCCGTTTTCAGAGGTTTTGTCGTGGAGGCTATGCTTACCGATTGCATTTCCATAGATGTCCTCCTTCCCTGGTTTTGCGTTAAGATCGCCAAGAACGATTTCCACGTAATGTTTAGGGCACTGCTCATTTGTGTCTGCGAGGATCTCGTTTTAACAATCTTTGGAATTTTCGTCTTTCTCTTCTGTGGGGGAGTGGGTGCGGTGCATATTAGGCTAATGTTGGTGAATTCAGCCCTGATGCGGATGGTCATTATACACTCATTAACTGGATTTTGGCTAATCACCTTATCCCTGAGTCTTCCTCTAAAGACAAATCCGCACCCAAATAAGCGCTGTTTCTGCTGTCTGTAGCAGTCGCCATAGAAGTTGTCGCAGTTTTTCATCTTCTTTACGCCCGGCCCAATCCATCACACTTCTTCTATGTAGGTTATTTCTGCTTTGATGTAGTCTAATGCGTCCGCTAATTTTCCAGGTGCACGCAATCCGTTAAGGGATCTTACGTTCCACGTGCAGATCCAGAGATCTTTGTCCTTTTTTCAGTTGCTTGGGTCGGCAATGCTGAAATCATAATTGTTATCCGAGTGTGTTGTTTTTTTCGGAACCATGTGGTTTTTACGTGGTTGGGTATAGTTTACGCCACGCACAACCCCCAACAAAGGCAATGGTTGTGAGAAATGCACTAGGACGCGGTGCTGCGTCTCCAACGATTTCGATACAATTTTGTATGTAAAGGGTATCGGGGACGAACAATCAATCTAGCAATGAAAATATCGATACGAAACTTCCTGATATCTTTTGGGGAGTAGTAATACTATTGATGACCGGGCCTGCAGGCTAACAGCTTGACAGTAGATGGCGTTTTTCAACATATGTTTATTTAGTTGGGGTTAGACCAGAAAAATGAAAAATATGTGTTGACTTTGAGGTATGGAAATCGAACAGATTAAAGGACTAATTGACATTACGTAACATACTTGACATAGGGTTGTAGAAACTATAGTTCGTACGGTAATAGGGAATTCGGAAAGGGTTAACAGTCCTAAGATTCCGTGAATTTACATTAAAAGATATTAAACTCAATAGCGACGGACAATCAATGTTTCTACTCAAAAGATCTTGAACAAATACGATATCTGAGATCTCGCGTCTTCTTTGAAGAGACTGAAGATCAATAAGTTGCAGACGATCATATGGAGGCAAGTGATATCTATCTTCCCAGGGAAGTTTGCGTAGAGCGTAAAGGAGAAATCTACGTTGGACAGCTTCGAGGCTTCTAGCTTGTGTAATTTGATATGGTGACCACACTTGGGAGGCATATTCAAGGATTGGCCTAACGCAAGTAACGTACAGGGATTTGAGAATATACGGATCGGAAAATTCTTTCGACCAACGTTCTATGAATTCGAGCATGCTGTTTGCTTTTTTTATAATATGTTCAATGTGGGAGTGAAAGTTGAGCTCTTTATCACAAATGACACCTAAGTCACGAGCAAAAGAGACAACGTGTATTGGTTGACCTTGTAGATAATAGCACCGAGGGGGCGGGAAAAAGTTAAAACGTTGCATTTGCTAACGTTGAGTTCTAAATTATTTTTGTGACACCAAACTGAGAAAATGTCTAGATTATCTTATAAGATACAAGAATCAACGGGGGATAGCTTCTAAATTTTTTCTCGTATCATCCGCGTATATCAAAACGTTACAATAAAGGATTTTGACAACATCGTTAATCGCTAAAATAAAAAATGGGCACGACTGGGTCGCACGAACTTGCGATTGTGTGCATAATACCAATACCAAAAAATTAAGGCTGAGTAAAAGATTTTAGTATTCGCTCTAAATATTTTTGGTGGGCTCAGGGTTGCCAACTACATTTTAATAATGAAAATTGAATTAAATCACGCAAAATATTGAAAAAAATTAAAATTAAATATTCCAAAAGTTTCAATCGAAAATCCAAAAACGCCATTCTTTTGCAATTGCTGGTACTTATAAACGTTGAATATTTAACCAAAATCGTTGGAGCAGTTTTTTAAAAAATCGGTTTCTTATTTTTCATTTCTTAATAAAAAAAGTTTTTTTAAAATCTAGGTCTGCAAGTCTTAAGATCTTGCCAGAAGATGTTTTGACAAGCAATTTGAAATAAATCAACAAAACCGTTTTGAAAATATTCAAAAAAACCAAATTATTTTAAAAAAATTAATAAAAATTTCAAAATTTAGAATTTTCCAAATGTTAATATGCAATTTTTTTAATGTTATCTACAATTTCTTAAATATGAAATTTCATCAAAATCGTGTGAGCCATTAACGAGGAAGTCGGTTTTGAAAAAAACCGTACTATGGGGGGTACCGTTTTTAGACTTTTCCCAAAAAAATTGTTTGCATAATAAGAAAGACAATTGAAAAATAATCCTTCAAATAAAATTTTATCAAAATCGTTAGAGCCGTTTTTGAGAAAACTAAGTATTATCATATAGGTTGTATGGCAGGTACCGTTATTTCAAGACCTAGAGACCCAATTCCAAAAACCCCTCTGTAGGATGCCAAATAGACCCTGACTGCAAATTTTGAAGAAAATAGGTCAAGCGGTTCAGGCTGTAGATCCATATACGGACATACAGACAGACAGACACACAGACAGACAGACAGAATTGTAGGACCCACTTTTTTCGTATTCTTTATCATCGTAATGTCATGTTTAATTGTTATTTCAAAATTTTTTTTCTGCACGATTGCAAAACTTGCCTTATAGTACCTATAATCGCAAGTAAAAATAGTGGGCCAAGATGGCTGCCTTGCGGGACACCAGAAGGTTCTATGATGGGGTTGGAGAGAGATGATCTGAAGCAGACTACATATTTTCTCTGAGTTAAATAGGTACAAACCCAAAAAATAAAAAGTGGGGTAAAGCTTAGGATTATTATCACGTTGAGAGATCAAAATATAGGTACTGTTCATTTTTCATCAGTACGTATTTACTGTCCAAAAAACAAGATTTACATAAAAAAATGTGCCTCAATGGCTCAGGCTCGGGCCAACGCCCGACCCCAAACTAAAGAACAACAAGAGAGCAATGGCCAAAATAGAAATACAAAAACCATATAACGCATTCCAAACTTATGACAAGGCGTGGGAACAACTTGAATAAAATTAAAAACCAACATTTAATTGCTAAGTAATGCAATACAGATGAATACAAAGACAGCAGACATGTGTAATAAGCTCAAAATTTTCGATGTAAGAACAGACGGAACCAGAAACTGAGACAGTTCTCATCACAGATGTCAAGATTCTACGTCATCTTTATGACACCAAATTAAATACAGCTTTATATTCCTTATGTACGTCTATCTTCAATTTATTGTTCATCGCAATTAATCATATCAACAATATTATTGATAGAACCACACACCAAAAACCACAAGATACCAAATTCATTATGATTTATTTGATTTTCCAAAATAGAAATACAAAAACCATATAACGCATTCCAAACTTATGACAAGGCGTGGGAACAACTTGAATAAAATTAAAAACCAACATTTAATTGCTAAGTAATGCAATACAGATGAATACAAAGACAGCAGACATGTGTAATAAGCTCAAAATTTTCGATGTAAGAACAGACGGAACCAGAAACTGAGACAGTTCTCATCACAGATGTCAAGATTCTACGTCATCTTTATGACACCAAATTAAATACAGCTTTATATTCCTTATGTACGTCTATCTTCAATTTATTGTTCATCGCAATTAATCATATCAACAATATTATTGATAGAACCACACACCAAAAACCACAAGATACCAAATTCATTATGATTTATTTGATTTTCCATTGAATTGAATTCAAATTGAGTTTAACTAATTGCAAACATTGAACATACATCTAATCCCATAAAGTTCTTATTCCGTCTAATGAGAAACATCATCACTCTAAACAATTCTATTACAAAGCTCTAGCTCTTGCTAGCTTCAGATGTACACAAACAATATATTCTCATAATTAAGGCTACTGACTCAACCCAGGGCCCCAATAGAACAAATCATTTGTCTACACATAAGTGGCAGCTAGCATATACCAACAATATTATAAATTGCACAACCCATCCTCGACCCGCAAAAACGAGGCAAACAGTTTGTAGAAAATTATGTATTTGGAGATGATTTGGTAGGTAGGTAGGTACGTACAGTGTAAATTAGTATCGAACACACCCTGCGTAGACTCATTAGCGAGCAAACTTGAAACAATAAATCCAATTTATTCTTGATCGTGAGATTGTTCTTTGGGAAGGTCCCGCAGACTTGTTTGTTGAGTCTTTCATAGCTCCAATCGAGGGGCTGAGCTGACAATAAGCACATTTTATTTATTTTGGATTAACTCAAGAAGGGGGAAAATAAATTCGTCGTTAATCTCTCTCCCCATTCAACAGGCACTTGTTGCCATTCGTTCTGAAAAGCATTCGTTTCGTTTAGTATATCTATGGAGTGGAAAAGAGGAATAAACCAGCTCAGTGGAGTTATCAGATGAAATAACAAACAACTCACTCAAACAACAGTACATAAAAGATAGTGGGAAGATAAAAATAATCATCTCTATAGCTGATACACCTACTGCGATACACGGATGCACTTGGAATAGTTGTGCTCTTATCTGAGGCTTCGCAATATAGAGAGCATTAGATCGCTCCCCCTTTTTCAATCAGAACTCAGAAGCGAGATTGTTTATCCATCGATTAAGTAAACAACTTTCAATCACTGCAAGCTGCCATTGAGAAGCCTAATGGACCCTTGCTTTGCTTGTATCTTTGAGATGCGATGTGTATTGTGTATGTAGGTGCCTTGATCGAAGATGGTAGGATTACTTTACTATCGTGCAGAGGACAAGTTAGAAATTTATTGCTTCCACATGGCTGATGCAGTCACACACACTTACACAGATGTACGAGTATATGGAACGATGAGACACTCCTTTAAGTATCATCAAAGAACGTGGGCATTTCAAGTTAATCATTTGCCTCACTGGCAATAATACTGTCAGAGTTCATAGAGATAAACCGTTATTTTGTTGTTCCGTTCCCAACTACGAGTAGGTACTGTATACTTGTGCTGACGATGGAACTTCTTTCTTTTTGGAGTACCCACTCAGATGCCTTTGACTTGAAGCCATTTCACTATCGGCTGGATGAATCTGCAGCTGATTTCATCTCTCTGGGTAGGAGGTGTAGTACGTAGTTGTGCTTGTGCGTCAAAAATAACAAAGCGTTTTGTCTTGAGTACATAAACATAGTCCAAAAGGAGTTTTTCAATCAGAAAATTTAAGATAAATGTTTGTACACTGTGAGAAAAAAGTGTGAACAAGTCATCTGTAAAATTCTCGAGCCTTCTAAATAAATACAGGGAAGCAATTGTAAGCATAAGAGAAAAATACTTCTGTGGCAACAAGGAAAAACGACATAAGTCAGTTTTTGCTATTTTTCAGGAGAGCGATTTGAATGTTTGGTTTGCAATTACAAATCAGGTACTAGGCTTGTGGACGAAGTTTAAACTTGAAAATGACTCAAATTACTGTAAGATCTTATTTAAATTTATAAAGAATTAATTTTATGTCGCTTTATAGCAGATTTTGATGATATGTCGTTGTTCCTTAATGAATACAATTAAATAATTTTGTTAAAGTTAAGTTATGTAATTTTTCCAAACGCAAAATAAAATAATGCACTGTAATAAATTGAATTAGCTCCTTTTAACAAAACAAATTTTTGAAATTTGCAGAAATGAGTCAAAATCGTATAAGGATGAAAATAATTATTTAAATTCAATAGAGAAACTAAAGGACACAGCCTTGCTTTTTTATCGTTATAATTATTATTAAGAATCAACATTAAATAAAAGTGTTTGGCAGTAAAATATATTAACAACACCAACATTTAATTTTCTTAAATACAAAAATTCACAATTACTGATTTTATATAAAATTAGCAAAAATTTTTCATTTTTTGATCGTCTTCATCTTCATCGCTGTTACACACATCCAGATTAACGCTTTGTTTTATAATGATATCATCAACAAAACTTCTATAGAATGCATCAAACTGAGGATCGACAAAATCCCACAAGAAAAGAAGGTCTTGCACCTTTTCTCTTGAAATAGGAGGGACATGTTGAATAACTGGAATGTCAGATCTACTGAGACTATTTCCACCACGTTTTCTTATATTTATATCCGTAAATGGCTTATCCTCGTCCAAAGTGTTTTTGTAGGATAATGAACCAAAATGTTGTCTTTGTGAAATTTTAGCCACCTAAATTCACACTATTAATACTTCTCGCCGTCAGTATACACCTTTCGCCAAGTGAACTTGCGGTTGCAACAAAGTGTCCCTTAAGCCAGCAATTAAGTTCTGCCAGTCTCTTGGATGGTGAATCTTAGATGTTGTCTTCTTTTTTTTCCGTTCAAAAACGGAGTGGCTGACATCAGATTTCATGTGGGTATGACCACGTTCCAAGAGATTATGATCAATTACCCCTTGTTGCTCGCTATTCGCTAAGGCGGCTATAAACATACAACTAACATGCTTGTTTTCATTTTGACCCGGACAAGAATCACTATAAAAAATTAAAATTTTTGGCGGCAATAGGAACTTCTTCGTCTATGTGCTTAAAAATACAACATGCCATTTCATCTCCGCATCACTTTGCCATTCGTTCATGTCACAATATAGCAATGAGGTTGATTGTTAACCAAATTGTGAACCGTTAAATTATATGTCCACAACTGACTTTTGAAGAATGCAATATTTGATTTCAAATATGGTGTAGGCAAGCACTGCTGGAGATCAAACACATATGCTGCAATAGCTTTGTTGGTTTTGGTAAGGTCTTTGTCTTTTTTTTTGCATGTATGCAAAATCAACTTTTTGTGACCTGCAAGCTCACCCTCGAGCTTTAATTTTTCATCAGCACTTTCTATAGCTGACGTCTTGTGATGCAACTTACCGCACGTTCCACATGTATTAAACTGGGGAGTTTCAAATTCAGCTTATGAAATACTTTGGTATACTTGGATTATACATTTTGAAAAATATAAGTACAGTTTAGACGTATCCTGTCACGTATAGTGCTCTCATAAGCCGGGAATTTTTAATAGGAGTTTTTATGTTCTCTATTTCTTCTGTATAGAAAGAGCGTTTGGGATGGTCGAGTTTCCTCTTTTGTCGGCTAGAATACTGGAAGGTGGAAGGTGAACTCAATTTCATCACTGACCGCACAAAGCCATTTGATTCACCAAAACAACCCAAAAACTCTCTCTCTGACTTTTTTTATTTGCACTTAAAGCGGCTGCTCTTTCTACGGCTAAAGACAACATTCCGGTACCGCGCGACATTATTATTTTTATCAAAAGAGTTTTCTCTTTATTATCTAAAACAATCAATTTTCTTTAATACTTCCTATATAACACTTAATAAAACAATTCGCAAATTAAATTTACTTTCGACAAACATCTATGACGTACAAAAATACAACAACCCAACCAGAACAGAAATTGTGTAAGAAAAAAACGGCATAAGTCGCAATTGAGTGTCAAAATAATTTTAAGTATATTCCTAAACGTCTTTTGGAACAACAGCACAAGTCAACTTGTATTCTTTCTTTTTACAAACCGAAGTATGGAAAGCTTACACAAGTCAACTTATCTGCGTGTAAGCTGAAATTTCATTTTGGAAAAAGAGCACAAGTAAAGTTATGACCACGGGTAAACAATATAATAGTTTTAGAAAAAGAGCATACGTAAACTTATGTGCGTGTTGATTTGGTTTTTCGTTATGGAATAAGAGCACAAGTAGAAAATAAAGTCTGTAGATACAGACTTAAGTCGTTTTTCTTTTGTCTGTAATTCCTTAACCCCTTGAGATAAAAATACAAAAGAAATATGACAGATGGAATGGCTTACTGCGCATCGAATGCTATAAAAAATTCATTTTCGACATAAGTCGGCTTATGTCGTTTTTCCTTGTTGCCACAGACTTATTTTGTAATATCTGCTATGTATAAAAGAGACAGTAGAACTATTATTTCAGTCCGAGACTCATGCCAAAATTTAAGGATACCAAAATGGGTGGTGTTCTGGTGTTCATGACGTGATGGTTGCATGTCTGCCTGTTAACCGGGAGGTTTGTAGTTCGAATTCCAACAGAAGCAAAAATGTGTTTGACGTGTTTAACCTTCCACGAGGAACTGGCAAGTTGTCTGATAGTAAATTCATTGCCATGAAAAACGCTTTTGTCGATAAGCTGCTCGGAATCGAAAAACTTGTAGGTTCCCTCTATTTCCTCATAAGACAATTGTTGAGAGAAATGCGCAATGCCATGGGGCTCCTCGCTCTGTTGCGCCGCCTTATAAATTTTATTTATAAAATGGTTGGGGTATCCATAACGGTGCCAACCAGGACCAGTACTGTTTTATTTATTCATCAAAGTACCACAAAAGGGTAAAACACTATTAAATGAAATCATAGCATAGGTTTCTATAAAGATAGTGGAATACAATTGCAATACAGGCTACTTGTAAGAATAACGAAACACCAACACAATAAATTAAGACACACTGTCAGCCATCTTGGAAAGATGAAAAGAAGTAAAATACAGATAAGTTGAAAAATAGACTTTATTTAAAAGGTTATTCTTTGCGATTTCACTTTGAATATGATCTTTGGCATATAGCTGTCTCGTTTGTAGTTCAAAATTTCGATAATTTTTTTAAACTTTTAGGGTCGTATATTGGCGATACCGCGACAGATGTTTTTCACGTCGTCAGTCGCCATTGGATATACATATGTGCGTTGACTATCGACTTCTCAAAACCTTTTATGGAAAAAAGACTAGCGGTGTGATCTTGGAGGAAGCTAATAGGCCCAAGACACCAAATCATGCGAAAATCGGCGTCAATAGTGACTTCGTTCCGAGACAATTTACCGCTTTGCTGAATGCTCAGTCTCAGTGGTCATGCCGCTTCTATTCACGATGAAAAACCAAATCAAACGAGAAATAAATCATATGGCTGATGACAGTATCGTTGTCAATGAATACAGTGCTGCCAATTTAAAGTTCTATACCTCTAAAAAGACACCCTTTGGGTTATTTAAATTCATATTTAAACGAAAGAGTTTTCGTTCTTGTCTGAACTCTGAAGATGGGGACACAATTCATTTACTTGGAGCATAAGGCTAGGCACGCACAATTACCTTGGTGCCGCAGCCTGTTACGTTGTATGGAAGCCAGAGCACTAAGCAGCTCTGAGATCTGGCTGCCGTTGATACGCTGGCGCATACATACTGTAACTTTAGCTGCGTTCCTTTGGGAACATTTATCTACTGCTTAGTACTTCTGGCTGCTTTGAACTACTTTTCCCTTGTGGTCAAAGTAGTTCTTCGAAGTAGTTACGATACTAGTCTACGCCAGATGGCGTCAGTAAAAAGAAATAGAAATTGTTGTTGTTTGATTTGACGTTTCTCAAAAACAATAATTTTGCGAATGTTTTCGGGTGTGAAATTTCTTTCTTTTCAAAGTTTTAAGATTTCTTGCAATGGATTTATTCAATGTGAGTTGTAAAATTGTAATTTATTAAATCTATTTGAATCACTAAACTTCTTTTTTGTTTATTTAAGACTGGAGGTTAAGACTTTGGAGGTTAGATTTTACTTTTTGAAAAATTAACGCGTTCCATTCAACGTCTACTGCGAAGTACTAAAAAGTAGTTTAAAAGTCCCAAAGGAACGCGCCTTTTAGAAAGCTACTTTGGAACTCAGATTAAATTTGCTGAAAGCTGAAAACTTCAATTGATCGTCTGTCGTCAAACGTCAAAGAATAATTTTCCTTCGGTTGTTTTTGGGCCATCGGGATATCGTGAGTTTTCTTGGTTATGTTATCAACCGCTGAACATTCTTCCGTTTCATACCTTCATTCTGGGTTCTACTCTTCTGTTGAACTGGTGCTTTTGAGCTTCGACAAGCAGCATATCTTTTGATTCAGGCTTAATGTCGTCAGCTCAATTTTCTGCGAATGTTTACATAGAGTCCTTCAGCAGTGGTTCACTTGGAAATCTTTAGCTCGGGAGTTGTTGAATCTTTACCGACGTTTCCTAAACCAACAAAAAATTCGATTTTTTCATGGAGAGAGTTATAGTGAAGCTGTTTGCTTAGGCATTTACGAGTTTGTTCCAATTGGAGACACAGGCCGTTCTCATACAATAAGCTATAAGTATGGGTTTCGAAGAGGCTGGCTTCCAGGTCATCATTGTACCACAAGAAATGAGATCACTAGTGAACCTACTAAGCAATGAAATCAGACGTCTTACTTACTTACCGCAATCAGCGCATATTTTGAAATATTTCTATCGGACGAGGCGAGTTCTTCCTAATATCAAATTCAAATTCAGCGACAGTCTTCTTATCTTTTAATAGAAATGAAAACAGAAGTAGTAATGATGTTGCAGTATGACATTTCTCTGTTGCCGAAAAGATTAACAGGTAATGTTAATGCTGTTTCGTTCTCTAAGATTTTTTTTTTGAAAAACTGATGGTTTTTGGACTTCTTACTCCTTAGCGTATTTTTGTAACAAGCTGCTAGCTGCGCCAAGGTGCCGGCGAGAGAAAAGCTGGAAAGAACGTCTATAACAGAACATGAAATTTTACTTGAGCAAAACCAAAACACCCAGCGGAACTGTCATAATGGCACTAACAAAAGGTATTTCTTCAATTCAGTCATCAGACTTTCGGAGTTTCGTTGAACTTTTGGAGTTTCACTTAGACGTTTTGTGAGACTCTCGAAGTTTCGTCAGATTATCGGAGTTTCGTAAGACTCTCGGAGTTTCTTCAGGCTCTCGGAGTTTCCTCAAACTCTCTTTGTCTCGTCAGACTCTCCGCATCTTGTTACACACTCGGAGCCTCGTCAGACACTTGGAGTCTCGCCAGACTCTCCTAGCCTCGTCAAACTCTCCTAGTCTTGTCTCCTAGTCTCTCGGCATCACGTCAGACACTCGGAGTTTCCAGACTATCGGAGTCTCTTCAGGCTCTCGAAGGTTCGCCCGTCGTGAACCACCGACGAAGACAGACCTAATTTATTTTGTAGCTGCTAAAAAAGAACAGCCTTTCAATCACAAAAATTATCTCCAATTTTAGAGAACTTGCTTGAGATAAGAAAGAAATTTTACTTCGATTGACTTTATAGTTAGAAATAACGGAAGACTTTTTTTCTCCGTGTATTATTTCTGTTTTTATTCTTTCCTTTGTGCAGGCGTGTAACACTATTGGCTGCTTCTGGCCTTTTGTGCTGCAGCTACAAGATGCTCTGAACGCAACTGAACTTTTGAGTATGCTTTAAGGTAAACAAGGTTAGGTGCTATCTTTTTCCTATTTCTTTTTGTTAATGTTTTTCTCCTGCCATATACAGACGACGACGCCGACGTAGACGACAACGCACAAAGACGGCTAACAGTAACAGTATCGATTTGGTACATTGAACAACCTTCTCATTCTCACCATTGACCGACCAGCTTTGCTGCAGCAAAGCTAGTGGCAAAACATCTAACAGTGGCAACTCCAAGAGCATAAGCAAAAGAAATACAATATCTAAAAATACCTTACGGCATAGGCTGTGTGGAGACTGTAGGTGTGCGGTGCACTGATCTTTCCATATTTATATCCCTCGAAGAAGAAACAAGGGCCATGGCAGAGGAATGGTTTGAGAAAAAAAAAGTTATTTATTTCTTCCCCATATGGTCGTTTGTACGTTGTTGGGACAACCGACGGCGACGTCTAAGACTTCAAAATCAATGAGAACCCACTCACATATATCGCCTCTAACGGAGAAGATGTCGATAACGACGACAATAGTGTCTATCTTGGAAGTATCGATGAACTCATTAAAAATCACTGCGGCGCGGACGGAGCCGGGCGTTGCGTATATGCAAAGGGAGGTAAACAGGACGTGAGTTCTTTGCTACGGTGTTGTAAGTGCATGTTACTTTAATGAGTTCAATTAGGTAATGACTGTTGTAAAAGGGCTGGGTGTGGGCGTTTTGCTTTAGCTTCCCTATGATACAAAAAAAAAAGATGAGTTCATTGGCATGGAGAGCCATCCAAGTTGAGTTGGAGTTGATTTGATTTATACAATGTGAGGGGAGTTGTATTTGCTGCTTGATGGTGGGTGCAAAAGAAAATAAGATCTTAATGCAATTGGAGTGATATGGAAAAGTGACTGGCAGAGTAATCTGAAAGGTGTTGCAATTAGCAAAGAAGGTTCTTTGTTTCTTCCTGCTTAAGACTTATCGTTGGAGTCATGGATAGTCGATAAGATTTCAATCAAAGAAAATTTTCCATAAAATGAGTTTCGATTACGTTGAGTGCGCTTGATGGGACTTTGTTCTGAAAACTGTTTCAATGTTTTAGTTTCTCTTAGTTAAAGTTTCTAAAAAGTATTTTTTTCATGAAGACTCCTAGAAGGGCTGGACTTTTAGACATGACTTCAAGATAATAAAAGATGTTCTTCCTCTAGCTGCTTATTCCAAAAACTTTCACTGATTTTGTCTACTCCGTTATTGATTACAGACTTTCTATCATAAACCTCAGGTTCAAATATGAATGTTCAGTAAAATAGGTGCACAAATTAAAAACAAGTTGCCCGATAGGCCAAGGAAAGAGAAGAATTAGAAATAATGAAAGAAAAGCCAAACCGGGAAAAATATAAAGGCACTGGGGCACTATAAGAGAGTTTCTTTTCAGATTAACAGCTTAGTCTAATGCCCCATCTTCTGACCGTTCTATTTTTTCTAAACTAGTGTCGTGCAACTTTTGCCTTAGAGACGTCTAGCTCTTAAAAAGAAAGAGCTTTGACTGAGAGGCTTTGATAGGTTGTGAAGCACAAATTAGCTTTTTTGCCTAACCTATACTTATTGGAAGCTTTCTGTTGCAAATGACTTTACCTAACGTCGAGCTTTTCAATGTAGCTGGAGATCAGTTATAAGAAAACATGCATCAGCTATATATAATTTATATATAATATATAATTTGTTTTGAAACCCTATTTTCGTTTATTTATTTGAATCCTTGTCCTAGAAGTGAACTGTTTTAATGTTTTACTAATCTTTACAACTTCGGTTGCCTTTTCTTAAAGACCGGCAAGTGTCCTGTGGTAATAGCAACAATGCTCTGGTATATCTGACCGGATCTTGCAGTAACAGCTCACTAAACCAACATCTTTCAATAAGCTTAGTAAAAACAGTATTGAAAAGCACCGCTGCTGACAACATCAAGTGAAATGCTTACTGCTCCCACAGCTAAGGCAAAAGGAGCAGCTGTGCACAGATAAGGCAAGAAGAGCAGTTTCTGCGATTCCATTGCATTGAAAACGACTATATGCCCTTTGATTTAAAGCACATGAGCTTTCCTGTTGTGGGTTAGAGTATCATCTTGGAATTGTTCAATTTTAAATAAATTGATGGATTTGATTAGAGTTTGGCTTTCTAAGAAAACAGGAGATCGGATATCAAAAGCCTGCATACGTAATTCACTTCTTTTCACTTTGGAAACCAATTGCAAAGACTGGAGGTCAGAAAGACATAGATAAATTTGATTCCTCTGAGAGCATGAAGACAAATTTTAGCCCAGGCAGATGGAATTCAATTCTATCTGTAAAAATTATACTATCGAGGTCTTTCAATATTTTCACATAATTTTTAGAATAAAAACGGGATTGAAGGCTTTTTTGAGGCTCAAGAGTCAAGAAGGAAGTACTACAATGTTGTCCTGAACACAATTATTAAATAAATTTCGGATGCATGATCGACTCTCAACTAATGGATCTAACGTTCACGCCCAAGCATGTGCAGACGACGTCGCGTCGCCGCGCCGTGCTTTCGGTTGGTTCCAGCCTCCGTGCTGTCTGTTCCCGAGCACAGGCTGCGTTTTAAATGATTGACACCTGGTGTGTTAGAAACGGTCATTCCGTCAATCCTCTTAAAACCGAGGTAGTCCTCTTCACGAGACGTAGAAAATTTACTGGTCTGACCCAACTTGCGCTTAAAGGCGTCAACATCCCCTTTTTCAAATGAAGTCAAATCTTTGAGTGATCCTGGATATTTGATTTTTGGATATTTGATATTTTATTGTGTATATTATGACAACTGTACATTAAGATAACTTATAACTAGTGCAGGATATATAAAGTATTTAAATGAAAGATGTGCAAGAATGTAAATAAAAAAGAATTGAATTAAACATTATTAAAACTATTAAACAAACATTGAAAAGAAAAGGGGAAATGAGTAAGAGAAAAGCAAAGTCGCCACCAATATGTGAATATTTGAATACAAAAAAAGGATGTACTTATAATTTATAGTATATATTACGAAGTTCAGCTCAAATTGCTGACATGTTCAAAGCAGAGTTTATAAAACATTCTGTGTTTGATTCCAGACCTCTTTGGTCTAAACATGTCGAGTCTAAAACTACTAAAGCACTATCAGTCTTCTGGCAATGTAAAGGAGCTTTTGGCAAGACATGGGGTCTTTCACCGAAAAGGGTCCTTTGGATCTATACGGCTTTGATAAGACCAATCATCTCCTTTGCGTCAGTCGTTTGGTTGAATAAGCTCTCGAGTAAATACGTTATTGCCTCGTTTGCCAAACTTCAAAGAACAATTTGTCTTGGTGTTACATAATTTCAAGAATAGAAAATGGGATTGAAGCTTTTTTGAGGCTCAAGAAGGAAGTACCATTCCTGAACACAATTGGTTCAAATTCCGAATGAATAGCTCCTAGAGCAAACGTAGAAATATAGCTGCGATCGTATGGCTACCTGCTTCTTTCAGCCTCACTGTTATTTTGTCGCAATTGTGACAATTTTGCCAAATCGCGTCAGCTGTAATCGATTTGCAGCAATTGAGATCGACTTAGCAGACTTCTGGTCGATTTGCCACAATTGCTGTCGTTATAACGACATAATTGCTGTAGAGTCGATTAGCCGCAAGTCTTGTTATTCCTATTGCCGTACATAGGAGTTCCTGCAATTGCGGTCCAACAGTTGCACCTGCTGGCTACTAAATCCACAATCAGCTTCGTGTAGCCGCTATTTCAATCGATTAGCAGCAATCACGTTCGATTAACGAATAGCCGAAATTGAATTGGTCTAAGCCAGAAAATTAATATGAAGAGAAGATCTTGACGACCATACCATCTTCTCTATAGTGAACATTAAGCTGTTGTTTTTTTTGTTTTGCTGTTTTGTTTGTTGTTGGAAAGGGACTCGTTGTTAATTTTTTTTTTTATAATTAGCGCACTGCGCACACATCAAGGGGTTATGACTACCTTTATAATGTTATAGAACACAGTGCGAGCATTTAGGAAAGTAGGAGAGGGTTTAATAGGAGACACCGATGCACGTTGCTTTTGAATCTTTGTGAATCGTAATGCAGGGAAAACACAGAGCCAGGTAAAGCATTCCACATTCGGGTGGTGCAACTAAAGTATGAATCTCTACACTTGACTGTACGTCCGAAGTTGGGTTCAAGGTAAAGCTGATGAGCATTCCTAGCGAGGCGTGTGTTGCCGCTAAATTGTTTCATGGGAGGAATGCAACTGGCTATTTCACTAGAGCACTGTTTATAAAAAAAGCGATAAAAAAGAGAGAGGCAGGAGATGTTTCGACGATGTTCAAGAGAATCAATTGATTCTACGATTGAACCTATCAATTTTAACGCTCTATTTTGTACCCTATCAAGCAGGCGCAAAGATGTTTGAGATGTACCTGACCAGATATGAGAGTTATACTCCAGTTTTGGGCGGATGAAGGCCTTATAAATTGTAGCCAGATCAGAAGGGGTGAAGAACTTCCTGCATCGTCTCAAGAAACCTAAGCATTTAGCAGCGTTTTTGGCGACTTCAAATATGTGGTCATTCCAACGGAGATCATCGTTTACACACATACCATGTACTGACAGCTTTTCGGTTTCTTCGATGCAGGTACCATTCATGGATAATGGCAATGGGGGAATGTTAAGCTTCAACGACAAGAGGCAGCATTGAGTTTTCGAAGCATTGAATTCTACTCGGTTCATGAGACCCCATGCAACAATTCTGTCAAGGTCAGAATTCAATTCAATACATGTAAATATTTGTACGTAAGTAAAAGTCGTTGTTCAATTATTGTATTGATTAGGTTTTTTCCAATTTATTGATATACAATAATAAAGTGCAGAAAATAAGAACATATGAAAATACACGAAATTATAAATCAATTCTTCTCTGATTTGCACGAATCATTCGATAACTTCTTTCACCTTAATGTCAATGTGCCTTTTAATGCTCATAAGAGCAAGCCCATTCAGCTTATCTTCGCCTGTAGAATTCCTAATCCATTATTTTAGACGCCTCAACGTGGAAAAACTACGCTCGCTGCTAGCAATGGTCGCAGCCAATGTTGCACCTATTTTCAAAAACTTGAAAATGATTGGAAAAAGTGCATCGTTACAAAGATTTCATGATTCTATAAATGTCTTTGGTTGAGTTTTTGCCCTAACCCAACGTTGTCTCCACAATAACACTTCATTTATTACGGTTGAAGTAGCTGCCTCAGTCGCTGTTGGCCATTGATTCATTATTACTTCCACGGTTTCATCAATATTCTCAACGTCTTTACTTTTTTTTTTCTCCTATAGACTTGGTTATTTTTTCAGCATCAGCGAATTTTCGTTGTACATTCTGATGATGATGAGTAAAAATTTGAAAACAAGGACACAGTTGAGCTGAGAATTATGTTCCACAAAACTGTTTGCGCTCCGTCAAAGTGACATTGAGCGCTCAGTGAGATTTTTCTTTGTGGAACTGGCGTAATAGATCAATGTGATTGAAGCATTGTATTGACTTATGATACATGGACTGCTAGTTGCATTAATTCTTTATATAACGTGACCATACGTCCCGCTTCCAGACAGTCTGTCCCGCAGTCCCCCGTGAGGCTGAAATTGTCCCGCTTTTGCAATTTTTGTGAGGGTTGAGTTTCTTTTGATTCGATAAAATTTAAGCAAAAACTTTTTCATTCTTTTGTATATTGCTATTAACTCGGAATGCGTGCTGGCAAAATACTCGAGGTTAAAATTAAAAAATTAAAGTTGTGCAAGTAATTTTCGTGAAGCTGTGTGTGAGCAGCTTGTGGACAAAAGCCGCCATGGCCAGAGATTGCCATCTTATTAATTAGTTATCGATGGTTTTGTTTCAGTTCAAGTAGTGTTTAGTTACAGAACAATAATGACTAAACGCAAGTGTTCCTTTAATATTAGTTTGCAACAGAAGTATCCATTTATAAAACAAAGAAAAGATGACACCGCAGACGTTACATGTGAAAAATGTCGTACAGATTTTAGTGTTGGACATGGTGGTGCCAGTGATATAGAAAAACATTTAAGAACAGAAAAACATAGACTTGCCGATCAAGCCGCTGCGCTGCTTCAAGCTCGTCAATGCTTAATTTTTGTAAGAAAACCGAGTCATCGACTTCTAAGAATTTGGGTTTAACTGCAGCTGGGGGTACGTGGGCGTATCACACCGTGCAACATAATCACAGTTTTCGCTCCAGTGACTCTTCTTCTTCTTTAATTTAAGCATGTTTTGAGTAAAAATTTTGATGTGCACGTACAAAGCTTCAAGCTATTGTGGTAAATGTGCTGTCAACCATGGCAACCGAAGATTTAAAAGAGCATTTTCCTAAAACCAATTGCAACACTTTATTAACGGATGCTTCAAATCATGGCTCAATCAAATTATTCCCAGTTTTAATTCGCTATTTCTTACCGTAGGAAGGCGTGAAAGTTAAGGTTTTAGAGTTTCGGGAGCAGCCAGGCGAAACATCAGATATTATTGTATTATTATTGTATATATTGTCTTTAATGACTTAAATAAAAAAACTGTTGCGTTTTGTGGAGATAACACGAACTGCAAATTCGGGGGAAAGAATTGGAGAGGAAATAATAATGTTTACCCAAAGTTGAACCAATCACTCGGCAGACAGTTTATTGGTATTGAATGTGGAGTCCACATAGCCCACAACGCGATCAAAAATGCCGCTGATTTTCTTCCTGGGGATTTCGAATGCATTATAGTAAAAATTTACTCATTTCTACATCTACAGCGTTCGAGTAGAAGCTTTGAAAGAGTTTTGTATTTCTACCGAGACAGAGTATCACAAGCTGCTGGGCTTTAGTAAAATAAAGAGGCTTGCGTTAATGCCCGCGCTTGAGAGAGTTATCAATATGTTTCAGCCTTTAAAAAACTATTTTCTGAGTATCGACAAATGCCCAAATATTTTAAAGACGTTTTTCTATAATCCCAGCTCAGAATTGTGGTAATATTTTTTGCACGCACAAGCAACAATCTTTCACGAAGTTGTTTTGAAAATCGAAGTACAAAATGTATCGGCTATAGAGTCTGCCAAGGAAATTAATCGTCTTCGAGATAACCTAACACTAAAAGAGAATACGATTTTCCTTCCTCACATGGTCCGTGGCCTGATGGTGAAATTACAAGAAAGAGCAGAAGAAAAAGCAACAGTAAGCCAGAACGTAAGAACTACGGCGGCTGAGTTTTATAAAACAAGCAAGGAATTCCAGTGGTGTCAATTTAACACATAACTAGAAGTGTTTGAATGGGCAAATTTAACAAAAGTGCCTACGTGGGAAGAGGTACAGAAAGTGGTTGATTTATACCAGTCACGCAAGGATTTATTAGCAGCAGCCAAGATGCTACAGTCTTTGGCGAGTTTTCACTTATTTTAATCTTTGTTACAGATGAAAACATTTCTGGCTGGAATACCGAGAATGTTTCAACTCAGAACCGTTGGGTCGATTTATTCCAGCACTTTTGTGCCAATAATCTAACTTTAACAAATTTTTCTACGATTATTGAGTACGCTATGTGTCTGCCTGAAAGTAACGCACGGAAGGGTTTTTTCCTCAAATGAACAGTTGAGTGTCTCAGTAATGAAAGCTACTTTGATAACGAAGATAAATATAAATAAATCGTGTACTGAGCTCCACACTTTTCTAAAAACAAGACCCGATATTTTAAAACAAATTTGTTCAGCCGATAAATATAAAAATTCAAACTAGATTTCACGCCACTACTTATAATACATATTAATAATAATAATAAAAAACCTTGTAAAACACTAGTAGCTTTTTTAATTACATACATAATTCCGAAGATGTCCCGCTTTGACAAAAAAAATAAATGGTCACGTTATCTCTATACAAAAGTTGGATAATAATGATTGCACTTATTTTTGGTTACACTAGCCAATCTTAACTAAAACACTAACGACATCTGCTGTGATTTAGCTAGCGTGATTATTTAGCAGTGTCAAAAATGTTTCACTAGTTTTCCGCTGAAATGATGCTCGCTAGTATTGCTTAGAATAAGTGGAACCATAGTGAAGTTGGGTCCTAGCCGTCCATGTTTAATAAGTCAATGATTTTAATAAATAGGAGCCCTACTAACGCATTTCAACTGTTTTCTATAGCTCAATGTAGGCAAAACACAAACATACATGTATTTAGATACTGATTTGTGAAAAGCTCGAACTTAAATTTTAAATATGAAAAACAAATTTGCATCAATAAAACAAAAATAAATAAATGAAGCGTTTAAATGATATTCGACTGAAATATTTTCGGGGGGGGGTTTATCCCCAAAACCCCCCCTACGCTACGCCACTGCAGTGGTAGCGTAGAAGAACACCTATTCAGAATAACGGCGGGGATACCACCTGCTCAACTACCTTGGTCTTTATATCCGTAGAGGAGATCTTTGAGGACTCTCGCAACCTAGCGAGTTCGAAAAAATATCTGCTTCATCAAAGAATTTACAGACTCGAGCTCAGGTGGAGCCAATATGCTATGAGAAAATGTCGGGTTGGCAGCAAATTGGGCTGCCAGCAAATTGGCTTTGTCGATGGAGCTGACATACGGAGAGTCATTGAAGACAAGCGTTGGGACCGATGACGTGGTCGAGTTCTTAATGTTCTTGACAAAAGACCAAAAGTTTTTACTTCCTTTTGGACACAATAGTATTTTTTGCCTTACTTTTTGGTCATGTAAAAACTTAGCCCTTTGTATTTGAGCATTACAGATATTTCTGGCCCGTTTGAACAAATTTCGGTTTTCTACAGTCGGGTTATCTTTAAATCTTCGAAAACTACTTTCTCTATCCCTAATCGCCTCTTTATAGCTTGAATCAAACCACCAATTCTCCTTGGGGATGATACATTTTGTTCTGTGAGGAACAAAATATCTCATGCCGTTGAGAATTACGTTAGATATCATATCAGCTGTTGCGTCGACGTTTCCGTCGAGAAAGCACAATGACCAATTAAAATTTCGAAAGAAATTATTCAGGCCGTCCCAATTGGCTTTCTCATATTGCCACACAGTTCTTTTAGGGACTTTATCTTTTTTTACCGTGGCGGAAAACGAAGAATCTACCGATATGACACAATGGTCCGATTTGCCTAAAGGAGATGATACTGTAACCCTATATTTTTCGGGATGAGAAGTGAGAAATAGGTCAAGAGTGTTGGCCGCATGGCCTTCAATATCTGGAACCCGAGTGGGCTCATCAACAAGTTGAGTTAATTCGTTAAACTCAGCGAAGATCTCAACACATTTTCCTTCGGGTGTTGTCTAGCCAGAATGTCGAAGCCAACTAGAATTATGTACATTGAAATCGCCCGCAATTGCGATTTCAGTGTGAGGATAAAGGGAGACAATATTTATTATGGATTCAGATAGCGCATCAAACTCGTTTTTTGAGTGAACTCAAATTTGAGTGAACGAACTATCCTTTGCAATTATGTCCAACTGTAAAACACTGCAAGAACTGAGAAGCTCAATTGATCTGGAATTTGTAACAGAAAACGTGGGGAGACTTTCAAGGTATGCATCCGTCTCTGGAATATTCGCTTGCCAAGAACACCTTTTGCACTTGCAATTAAATACAGTTTATTTAGCTTTTTATCAGTTTTAAGCAAATAAACATCAATTCAAACTAAAGTATAATGAAAAACTTTACCTGACAAGAAACAAATCAAAACTAAACAATCAAATTTGGTGAAAATCCATCAGATTTTGAGCTCAGTAAACAATTCTTCAATTTAATTGTTCTCTATGGTGAAACATATTTTTAGGTTTCACACCACCGCTCAATTTGGTTTGATTGTCCATGAACCACTTCCCCTCATCATCAACATTTACCACATGAGTTCTTACAAAATTACAATTCCACATAATTATTGAATAATTGAAACTGGCTTCATCCATCACTTTTTTTTAAATATAAATACTCGTACCTAATTACAGCTAACAATCATCTCCCAGCTGAAAAAAAAAACAGAAACAATTCACTAATTACTTCGCAGTATGGCAATAGGTATTCATCGAATCCCCATACTAAGTGCGGACGTTACGTACACACACATTAGTACTGCTCTTATAGCTGTCGTATAAATATAAGTATACTATAATTTTATAGAAAATCGATTGGCCATCGAGGTTGATTAGCCTCACTTCAGCAAGGCAAAAATTCATCTCCAGTTTCAATGGCCACTTCCTCTAACGCCAATCATGTCCCACTCATTGCATTCAAGAGCGCTCAAGTATAGATTTTCCAGAACGACATCCTTCTCGGCTGTCTTTTGGACATTGAATGCAATGGATGGATATCTCTCGTGCATATAAACCGTTCACTTCTACTAGGTATAACATTTATCTATCTGTTTCCAGCTGCCTTTGCGATTTTCAAGCTAATTAACTATTAATAGACCCACAAACAACATCAAAGATAACATGGTCACCGACCACACCACCGTCATGTCGAGCGTCGAGCGTTGAGCGCTGAGCGTCGAGGAGTCAGCTGCGACTCTTCTCGACTCTCGAGAGGATGGATGGTTGGATGGATGCATTTATTGCACTTACAACGAATGCCCGTCTATAGACAGTGCGCTAATTTTACACCATAATTGTCTTTTGCCATGCTCTCCTCGCTCTACCTACCTACACAGTACACACATCCACTTCACATAAACGTTAATATGAGTTTGAGCAGATTCCTAGTTGTATATGGTATACGGTACTACAGTAATTTCCATGCCCCAAGTGGGCACTAGGACTTAATTACCGGAAAAAACATTACTGAAGATGTTTTGCAACCGTAATGGCGAATGCACTGAACCGGACCGACGAATGGTGATGATGTGCCCTTGCTACACATAATGTCACTACTAATCGTATCACAAGGATGTGTGATGAACCTCTTGGACAGCAAGTCATCATCGTCACTTCTTGTTTTTTATCTTTTGAATAATTTTCGTATGTAACTTTGTAAATGGCCAGAGGTGTTTTGTAATGGAGAGGAAAAACTGAGTGACAGTTTTTTGTGAAATTGAGGTCAGTTTGTTGATTTAAATTTTTGCACCTAAAGTTATACGGGAATGTAGTGGACTTGAAGAGCTAAGGCTTAAGCTCTTTTGATGAATTTTTAAGTATAAAAAAAAATCTAGCTGGGCGAACAGCATGGGATTTGTATTTGATTAGTTTGGTCTGCTAAATCTGATTTGACAGCTTTAGTGTGCTCGGAGGTTGGAATTGTAGTTTGGGTAGGGGTATAGTATACTCTATATACTTCCTTTTGATGAAACATCTCTAAAGCCTTAAAGTGTGTGTTTCAGATGAGTGAAAGACATTCATAGCTAGTGATCGCCAAAAAAAGCTAAAGAAAAGGAAACGAGTTCTCAGGGCAGACCAAATCTAAACCGTAAAACAGAGTACTTTTTAGTGAGGACCTAAACACGAGGTAGGAATAAGGAATTCCAAAGGAGCCAGGCGTCATAGTAGTTTTTGCTATCAATATGCAAGATTAAGGCAAAATGTTACGGTATTTATTTAAAATTGGTAGAAAATGATGAGCCTTCACATTAAAACGACAAATAAATAATATCAAATTAAATCTAATGTAAGGCTTGGGGTTGTGTTACTGACCAAAATACTATCGGCCCTTTTGTAAAGTCGTTAGTCTATCTGGACGAGCCGAATATGATAAAAGCCTTACAGGATAACACAACACACTTTAGTCATAGGATATAGCCTGAAAGGTTCTAAAAAGTGACATAAAAATGGACCTTCCGAATGGACTATTTGAAACTACATTTAAATGAAGTTATCTTTGAAAAACAATTTAGTGTTTTTTTTTTCATAAGAAAATTACGCTCAAAAAATTTTTGTTTAGAATGCTCAAAATGGTTTAAATAAGAGGCAATTCTTCAAATTTTATCACAATTGACCTATTTTATTCTATCATCTTTCCTTCTTAAAACTTTAGAACGACTGATTGATATCCACCTGCGTACAGCTATAGATCCAAAATTGTTATCTACAGCACAACACGCCTACTGTAAGGGAAAATCTGTAGAAACGGCCCTACACACCCTGGTACGTACTATAGAATATTCCCTCCATCACAAAGAATTCACTCTGGCCGCCTTCCTCGACATAGAGGGCGCCTTCAACAACGTCAGCAACTCTGCAATTACAAAGGCACTGACGAAGCTCAAAGTAGATGGTTCCATAGTGGAGTTGATAAATCTAATGCTAAAAAGCAGGAGAATCAACTCTATTCTAGGAAACTTCTCTGCAAAGAGATCTGTCAGTAGAGGAACACCGCAAGGCGGAGTCCTATCCCCTCTTCTATGGAATATAGTCGTCAATGAACTTCTAGTTGACTTAGAAGCTGAGGCATTCAAAGTGATTGCATATGCAGATGACGTCTCCATTGCGGTGTCCGGCAATCATGCTCACGTCCTTACGGACCTGATGCAGACCGCTCTAAATAAACTTGTAAAATGGGCGGGAGAATGTGATCTAGGGGTCAACCCTCAGAAAACTGAACTCGTTCTCTTCACCAGGAAATATAAAATTCCTCAACTAATAACTCCATCAATAAATGGAATCTCACTTGTACTTTCAAACGAAGCCAAATATCTAGGTATAATCCTAGACAAAAAGCTAAATTGGAAAGCCAATATACAGGAAAGAATCAGGAAATCCACCGTAGCTTTATTTTCCTGTAAAAAAGCCATTGGTAATAAATGGGGTTTCTCCCCCCAAATCACCCACTGGCTCTACACCGCGGTCATCAGACCAATACTCACATACGGAGTAGTGGTATGGTGGACCGCTCTGGATAAAAGGACCTACTGCGATAATTTAAGCAAGGTCCAACGAACAGCCTGTCTGTGTATAAGCGGAGCACTGAGATCAACACCCTCAGCTGCCCTAAATACACTCCTTAACCTCACACCACTAGATATCTTCAGCAAACAAATGGCCGCCAGTACAGCCATTCGTATGAGAGCTATCTCCCAATGGACCGTAAATAACATCGGTCAGGCTACAATCCTGAATTTATTCGGATCAATCCCTTGCCACTCCGACTACACCATCCCCCAATTGGTTTTTGATAATAAATTCCAAGTCTCTCGTTCCGCCTTCCAAACCATTGTAGCGTGTTCCAAGCGGAAATTCTGGCGATCAAAGAGGCCCTTTCATGGCTAAAAGAAAACGTGATATCCTCAACGAATATCCGGATTTTCTCAGATAGTCAAGCAGCCCTCAAATCACTCGGCGCTGTTTCTACGAACTCAGTAACCGCCCTTAACTGTCGCCTATCTCTTAGGGAGATGGCTGAACAGTTCAATATTCACCTTATTTGGGTGCCGGGGCACAGAGATATCGTGGGTAACTGCAAAGCCGATGAACTCGCCAGAGAAGGAACCGTTCTACCGATCTCAACCAGCAGGTTGAATATTGGTATACCAATCGCTACATGTAAACTTATGCTAAAGCAAGAGGCAATGGACAGAACAAATCACAGGTGGAACAATATCACCACGTGCGTGGCAACAAAACGGATATGGCCAGGACTAGATCCAAAACGCACAAGACATTTGTTATCCATTGCCAGATTGCAAGTTAGCTCCGTAATCAATGTCATTACCGGACATTGTCTGATAGGAAGACACGCCATAAGACTTGGCGTTCCCTCTAATGACTTCTGCAGAAGTTGCTTAGATGAGGAGGAGGAGGAGACAATCCCACACCTCCTCTGCTCATGTCCTGCACTCTCTTTTAAAAGAAAGCGGCATCTGGGGAAATATTTTCTCGATGATCCAAGCGATCTGGCGAATACAGATCCCCTGCATCTCCTTCGCTTTATTAAAAGCTCCAAATGGTTTTGTTAAGTGAGGTACTCCCTCGCATAATTTCTATGGTATCACAATGGAGCTAGTATTGGTCTAAGTGTGTCAGGTGCATTCCTGACAGCCATTGTAACCTTACCTTACCTAACCTATTTTATTTATCTTAGTGCTTCGGTCGTTTTCTCAACAGCCACCTTTACCTAACCTAACCTAACATCATGACAGAGTGTAATTACTCTTGGAGGACTTGTCGATTCCTCGTGGAAGACGATACCCGTTAAAAACACATTTTCTTTGATGTTTCAGAAGGAAGTCGAACCTACCAAAAAAAGTCGATTAACCTTTTTAACTCATCGAAAAGACTCTGAAAAAAATTAGTCTTGTATCTACTGACCTCTAGGGTTCACCTCACAATCATTACATTGATGGCAAATTTTATCATGGGTGAATATAGTTGTTACAAATTTTTCAACAGATTTGTAGTTAAAAATCCGCAAAAAGACTATGCAAGGCCAATCTTTAAATTCTGAAAATTGTCTAAGTTCTTGACAGCTTCAGTGTGCGACGAGATGGTCAGCAGAATATTTTTTTTTATTATTATTATAAAATTTTTGATGATGTTTATTCGTTGATAGACATCAAAATTGTAAACAATCAACGATATGTCGTCCTTTCTTGATAAAACCGGTCGCTTCTTCAATGAATTTTAATAACAACAAAACTGCTGCCTTTACCTAACAACCGTTTCGTTCTTTGTCAACATCTAAAATGAACCTTAGCTTCCCCAAATATACCTAAGAAAATAATCAACACGCTAATCAAATACCCCTTCATTTTTACTTACAGACTCAGTTCGGTGATTTTGACCTTCTGTTGCTGGTAATGGGATTATTTAAATTATTCAGTTGATACACCGTTCTTCTGCAAAAGGTAGGTATCTCTTTATTTACATAATTTTCACCCCATATTCTCTCAGTGAATATTTTTTGCCGAGACTCTTTATTTAAATAGCTTCCGCAGACATCAAAACATAAACCCATTTCCAAATAATTGACTTCTCTTTGCCCATCTTCAAACTAATTAAATAACACAACCTTTTACAATCCGAAAAACAATTCCAAAAGCTATATTTTTGAAATTCATCGAAGCACTAAAACAAACAACACTAAAGAAGAACTCCTCCATTATCATCAATCGTCCTGCCGAGATAACCCGATTTTAAATTATTCCCTTTCGCTTTAAGCGGGCTGCTTGATGTTGGTCCATCGCATATAGCCCTATGCGCTATGCCTGACCGAATGATAAACCTTCGTAAATGTCATGATCTCACTTTGATTAAAGTATCTATACCTACTACCAGAAGCACGACTCTGGGAATGGATAAAGATTCCAACTTCTTGACTGAAAGGGTAACAAAATTTAATAATTAATCCAAAGCACAACGATTTGCTTAAAAGGGGTCTTCATTGGCTTCGCTAGGCTGGATGAATCTTCCATAACCAAGCGATTTTCCCAACTCAAACAAATCAAACCCCATTCAAAATCAATTAAAAGTCTTCTTAATCTTCTGTTAAGCATAGACGGGGTGGGTGTAACGGGATTATTAATAACGAAGGTGTTTTCCGCTCTTGTCCTATACCAAGCTTGAATAATGTCACATAAAAAAAGACATAGGTATTCGAGATATCGAGATACACACGATGACGACGACGCAGCTTAATGCCAGCATTCATCATACAGTCAATTTATTACGAATCAACTTGTCATGGTTTAATTAAAAGAATATCTGCTGACTGACTGACTTGAAGTGGATGGGCCATGGTGTGCATGGAGATGGGGGACGGCTGTGGGCTGACTGGCTGAAGATGATGTGGCATCATCATCCTACGCCAGAAAACACAAAATAGCTCTTGTAAACTGCAGGGTTCCTGTTTAGGAACAACATGCGAATGCAACTGCAACCCACTATCGTCTGGTGACATGGCAGCCACTTAATTCCTCTAATCTCGACAGAGAGAGGTTGGCTCTGAATTGTGTGTTTTTTCTTATGATTTTGTGTGCGATCGTTTGTGTGTGTTAGTGTTGCACTTTATAGAGAAGTGCATATAACTATACGGGGGTAGTGCAGTGCACAGAGTGGACGGTGCTCTACAATCTCCAAGGCAATAGTCTGGAAAGAGTGAACGAAAAATTGTCTCGAAAAGATAAGACTCTATTAAAACTAATAGAGAATAATGGAGAAAACATTATGTTGTCTTGTTTTTCGGATGTTTGTAATAATCGTGATGGTGTCCGCTGTAGCGCTTCTTGATTTTCCTTAAGTGTTTTGCTTGTAAGTGGGTATTTGTTCTGTAATTTTACAAAGGAAAGTAGGAAAATGTTAAAGCTCACTGGATTGCTATTATTGTGCCTTTATGGAAAGCAGACCTATAGGTACGCCAGGGACTTGAATGGCAACTGAAAAAAAAGTTGGCGTGGGGCGTTGTGATATAAAAAAATTTTACTACCCTTGGTGGAGTTTTCATAAATAGTCTTGTAAGTTGGACGGTGGGCTGTTAGTTATTAAAAATTTTACCGCCGCGCCGATGCCAGAAAATCTCTCATAAGATGTTGTGCTTTGTTTTTTACGATTAGAGTGTCCCACTGTTTTGCAAATTTTAAGTCGCCCAAGAGAATGGTGTTTAAATTTTTTAAATAATGCATCATAAAGGGTCCGCCATCTAAAATAAAAAAAAATAAATAGGGTGGCGCTACAGAGCGTGGAGCCCCTGGGCCTAGCGCATTTCTCACAACCATGCCTTGTGAGGGAATGGAGGGGACCTACAATTTTATGCCGGATCCGAACGGCTAATTGAGAAAGCGCTTTTCATGCCATGAGCAAGAAGTGGCCGTTACAGTCAATGGCGATCGTTTCCGGGCCATGTTGAACGAATTTTTGTTCACAAACATTGCAGAGGAGGATATTGACAACATCTGGTTTCAACAGGACGGCGCTACGTGCCACACCCACACAGCCGAATCTACACTCGATGTTTTGCGCCCTGTTTTTGAAGATCGCATTATCAGCCGTTTGGCCACCTCGGAGTTGCGATTTGACACCGTTGGACTATTATTTGTGAGATGCCGTAAAAGATAAGTGTTACGCCGACAAGCCAGAGACAATTGACGCTTTAAAGGACAATATTCGTGAAGCCATTCTTGAAATACAGCTGCACACAATCGATAATGTGCTTAAAATTGGACCGATCGTGCAGGCTACTGCATGGCCAGCCGAGGCAGCCATTTGAATGAAATCGTTGTCCATTGTTAACCGGAAAGATTGTACTTTCAAATAAAAAAGAAATTTGAGAAAATATTCAGTAGATTTTTTATATATATTTAGGTCTTAGTTTTAAAATTAAGCTTAAAACTAATATAATTAAAATATAACTCTAAAATTTTTTTTTAAACTTTCTTTTATATGTTATTTAAAATACATTTCATATTTCACTTCCGGGAATAAAGTTCAATTAGCGGGAAATTAACAACATTTTGTTTTCTAGAAAAAAGTACCTTTCGTTTTTTTTTAATTTCTCTCAAACCAACAAAAATTTTTGTTTTTGGTTTTTTGCTTTTGAGGCAAAATTATGTAAAAAAAAAATTAATCAAGAAAAAAATATTTTCTTTTTTTAAAACTTTTACTTTGAGGCTTGATTTCTAAAAAACTTATTGCTAAGGGAACTCAAACTAAAATTTTTATTAAAGAACAAAGCATTATCTTTCAAAAACATTATATAATGAGGTAGTAAGTTGCTTAGTTGATTTTTAATAATTTTTTAAAAAAATTTAGTAAATTTCATATAAAATTGCCCCTCGCGCTTACGCTTCCCATACAATTTTTTTTGTCTTGACCAAACTTATTTATCCTGAGCCTTTGGAAAACCGTACCTAAAACACCCTACATAAATAAAAAAAATTCTAAATGTTAATAATTAATTTTAACAATACATAATTAAAAAATTGAGAGCGGTGAAATTTTTTTTTTTAACTTTTTTCTATAAGCTATTCAAAACACATTTCCGAAAATTTTATAATTAATGGACTGGCCCTGGATTCCTAGGTTTTGCCTTTTTTATGTCTAACGGCCCTCCGCTATAGGTTCTTACACGACCTCAACTTCGAATGAAGAATTTTACCTTACGTGTTTAAACATAAAGGCTATGGCCCAATCATTCCGTCACACTTCAACTTCAACTTCAACTTCGACTTTAAAATTTGTGAAAATTTTGGATGGCCCAATGAATTCGTCGCGTTAATGCGCTTTTGTTACACTGAGCACCATGTGTGTGAGCATGTGTGTCTACCAACCAACAAAAAATACCAATAGCAAATGTCAAAGTCGTTAAGTGCGTTGATATTAAAAATGTTTTAATCTCAACGCCGCCACGGACGTCACGCACGTTGCTTATATGCCATTCCCCATAAGAATACATGTGTTTTAATCGAGTTGTCAGTTGTGGCCGCTGAAGTCGAACGCGTGACGGAGTGATTGGGCCATAGCCTTAAGGGAACAGCACAAAAGATAATTCAGGTTGACGTGGTATTAAAGGTGCTCTATCTGCGTTAAAAAAGTCGAATGTTGGATACACCATTTAAGACATAAATTAATCTTTATTAAGATTTGTCTTATAATTAAATCTACCCGCAAGTGATTTTTATCGAGTGATAGATAAATAAAAGGGAGTTGAAATTTGGCTCAAATCTCCCGCTTATCCTTGTAGATAGATAGATAGATAGATAGATAGATAGATAGTTTATTAGTTTTCATTGTTTTATTACAAAGTTTACAAAAAAACAAAAAGCATGGCATTTTTGCCGTCTGCTTAGTTGACAAAACATAAAAATAAATCAATAAATATAAGTAAGATTTTAATTTCAGTTAATTATCACAAGTCTTAAAAAGAACTTTCAGTTACAATATGTGACAAATTTTACTTCAAAAATTAATTACCAAATGTATTTTTCATTAAAAAGACCCTTGTAAAGTCAAAAGTTTTTTGCTTTGCAGAGATTTCCTGTCCAATTTATTTGGTCTGCTTTAGCCTTCTGACATTTTTTAACATGAGTGCACTTAGTTTCAACGCGGTAGTAAATATTTTGTGACTCAAAACCTAATTTTTCACTTGTGATCCGTTGCATTAGAAAGCCTTTTTTTTTGGCATTCAAAAAAAAGTCTTCGAAATCGTGAGTCTACTCATGAGAGTATTGAGTGAAATTTTGAGGGTGGTTCATGTCTCCCGCATGATCAAGTCTCTGGCTTTCCCCTTAATTTTGTCCATTCAAATATATGTGATTTCTTTTAGTGTACTATATTCCCTACACTGAGGGAAAAGTTCGTGTGATAATTAAATGTCAGATCATTAAAAACAAAAGTCTTGCACACTTGAAAAATCAAATGTGTTTTGCACTTAAATCAAAGCGAAAACAGTTCCTTCAAATACGAAAAACTTTTGTTAGAAAACCGAACGCGAAAAGTACTGAAATTAAAGTAAAAGTATTTTTCTTCAAAAGAGAAATGCTCTTAAAAAAAATCAAATGCGAAAACTGTTAAAATCAAAGGAGAAGCGTAATAAAATCAGAGTAGTAACGTCATTGTTTGCGGACAAGTGATCATAGGTGCCTATATTTTTATAATTTTTGAAATAAAGGAAAGTTTCTTATATTTCAGTTCGAAGGGGAAAAGACAGGGATCAAACTGACTGTGAATAATAGTTAAAACAAAAAACAAAAAAAATGCTCTGATCGTGGCTGTGATTAACTGCCCGAACACAATGGTGTAGCTGTAGCTGTAGTACGTCGTTCTGTCAAAGTCGAAAGTAGGCAAATGCCATAAGAGTGAACACAATGCGTAGTAGTAGCTGTAGCGGTAGCTGAAGCTGTAGTACAAGTTGACTCAACTTCAACTTTTGAGCGCGCTGCAGCGCTACATTTTGACGTTTCACAAAGAAAAAAAAAACAAAACAAAGCAAAATGGCTCAGCAAAATTTACATCTTGCGCTACACCATTGTGGACGAGCTGTGCTACATTTCTCAGCTGCATTCTGACTTTTAATTTGACAGCGTACTACGGTTTAATTTGGCGGCGTACTACGGCTACAGCTACACCATTGTGTTCGGGCAGTTAAACTTAGACTAAAGAAGTGGGTTTTTGGTTAACGTTTAAAAGTCACTTTGCTTTAAATTTAAAAAAAAGTGTCTTCGGACCCAATTTGTCGCCTTTTTTCTTTGGCTCAGAGACTTTTCTTTTGATTTGGCGATGTTTTTTGGTTGTAATTGTTTCGAGATAGAGGAGTGGGCCCTAAGAGACAAGTGAACATTCATTTCAGCTTTTTGTATCTCCCTTTCCTTTGAACGTTGGTAGAAGGTAGCTTTTCCTCCATTGATTTGACAGACTCTATTACTTCCCATTAGCTTTAAAATGAGATACGTGAGCTATCTAGGCCCGATGTCTCCCATTTTTATTTTAGACTTATGTTGGCTGGCCAAGCACTCTTGCCTTTTCGAGTTCTTCCGGAAATTGAAAGTTACTCTCAGGAGACAAACGAATCTCCTCGTTATTGAGTTATTAAGACAATTTATTGATGTGAAGAATCCAACGTATGCAGGTCCATCAGCTATAAACTAAGAAATAGCGGTTGTAGAGGAAAACCCTGTTATGTTCATTAATTTTCAATCTTTCAGTACACCGACCGAATTACATTACTTTGAATTTTGCTTTTAGGCTTTTGAAGATCAGTTAGCACAAGAACTCAAGTCTCAAGCCTGCAGACTTTGCTGATTGGGTTTTTGAAGTGCAGCAGAGTAACTCGGAATTTCTTCAAAACTTCATTCGCATTTGGGGTTTGGAAAACCCAAGAATTATTGTTAAACCCTTTTCCATATCTCTTTAACGTTTGACTGTTTAGTGCGGTATTTGATCTCACTGAACTATTGGACCTTACTTTTTCGAAAATGAAGCTAAGGCATCTGTGGTGCTGTGACGTTCATTAGGCTTACTACCTTTTCCATTGCTATTGACATACTCTCTTGTCCAGCTCCAGCGAAATGAGGGCCCTCTGTAATTTTACAGACAACCTAGTACTGTACTTGTACTAGGTTGTACTAACCTAGTCCATTTTAAGTATTTTTCATTTTGCTATATTTTTGCATTTGCACATCCAGCTCATATATTTGGACTACGACGCACGACTCCTCTTTACAATGAAATAGAATCCGATGATATTCCTTAAAAAATACTGGTTTTTTAAAATATCAAAATAAAATCGCTTTTAAAATGATGTGCTTGTTGTCGCGGTCATTACTGAAAGTGCATTTCTTATGGCGACTCGGGTCAAACCCCCTACTACCACACCTACTATAAGTTAATCTTCGAAATCGCTAAAGACAACCTGTAACCACATAAAGAGACACAAATTCGAGATGCAGTGTCAACCAGATACATAAACAATCAACTGTTTTGCAAGTTTCAACCACAATAGTACGGTTGCAAGTGAAAGCCGAGCCGAAGCCTCCCCATCCCCACACACAAACAAAAATAAAGCAGCAATCATAAACCACACCATCTGACACAACAACTTTGATGTTCTGGTTTCTGGCATATTTAATCATGGGAAAACAAAAACATTCTTTCCAGGCGCCACACACTTCCACACTCTCGCACGACTCTCAAGAAAACAAAACAAGAACAACAATGAATTTGTGTATAATTTGATTTTCCATATCAATTTTCCTCTGGGAAAAGAATACCCGTTTTTATCAATGAATCTCATAAATCTATTAAATGAGATATGTTTTATATTAGCTGCCTTTTTCCTTTTATAAAGAGAAGCAATAAAATAACCAGCCGTACAAAAAAAAAAAGAAGAGGAAAACCAATAAATAGGCTCCCGCAAATTACGTAGGTAAGGTAGGTATTGGTTGGGTCTCGTGTTTCTCAAACCCGCAGAATATTGTGTATTGTGCCAGAGCAAGTTTGTTTTTGTGTAGATTTGTTGTTGTAAAATTAATCGATTTTAATGATAAATGTGTTAAGTAGCAGTGTCAGATAAATCAGCGTCTCATAAAGGCGTGCATCAATGTGTACAAGTATTCATAAGCGTTGTATGAACATCGAAGATTGTGGAGTCTCTCGGTCCTCAGAATGTATTAGAAGGTTTGAGCATCTTTACCTACTCTGGGAAATGGGAGTTGTGTGGCGATGAAAATTATGCAAAACCTAATGAAATATGTTGTCACATAATGGATCTGGCACTTCGAATAAACAGTTACTGGCTTTTAGTTAAATTGACAATTTGATGGTAGTGTGAGTGAGTCTTTTTTTTTTTGAAGTGCTGTCGCTCCTGTTCGAAGATAAGTTTAAACGAATGTTCTTGGTTGCCCATAAATATCGTTAATAACCCACTGATTCATTCATTTTTCCAATTGGAATTTGTATCCATAAATTTTAATTCGTAAGCGCCAAGCTTTTGTTGGGAGTTTGGGTTTCTTTTTGTAGGCCTTCGACATTGATTTTGTCTTTTCAAATCTTATCTCTTTAAACATTCTTCAATGTATCTACATACGACTTTTTTTGATGGATCAGCTGAAGTCATGATAACCTTTAAGCCCATTGTCGTATAATCTTAGACTTTAATGAGTTTTTTAAAAATGAGAATATGGCCCATCAAATTTTCTAGTTTGGTGAAAAAATTGATTCCTAAAGGAAACAACGACTGTAAACTATCACCTCGATTCCCTTGCAGCCACCATAACCCATTATCTTTTTAATTCCTTCCAAAAGAGCCACAGGAAAATCAGGAGCATTAAGTAGGTATAGGAAACTTCTTGAACAAGTTTTGGTAAAAGTTTTCGAAGCAGTCTCTCTTTCACCTTCGTCCCTTACGACGACGACGCACTCTCCGAGCTCTGCGTCAACGGCCACTATAGGCTAACATCCTCTCTAGGGATGATCTGAGCACTCGAATTCAAAGCTCCCTTGAAACACTTTGAATTGTTAATAAATTGCATTAGCTGTGTGAATTTGAAATTAACCGGATTATGAACCCTTTAGAGGATTCAATATCCCATTGCGGCAGGTAAAAGATTACCATCTACTACGTGAGGTAATTCTTCTATTTTATTTTGTCTCCCTTTTGTTCCTCTGGGTTTTTATTTCCGAAAAGAAATATTCGCAGACGATGAGGAAGGAACCTGTGAATGATTAAAAAAACCTAGAGAATAAAAAATCCTATTAAAAATTTAAAAGTATTTTCGAAAGTCAAGTGCGTGTTCGCTGAACACGGGAATAACAGAGAAGAACTTGAAAAAATAACTCTGTGCTCTTTAACAGTATTGTTCGTGCTAATTTATAGCAGAAAATTTATGTTCATCGTCAACAAGTTGCACGCGAAAGAAGGGAAGCTAAGCATACATTCATGTCTTCAATACATCACCGGAACTTTCCTCAACTTTACCTACCCAAATGCAATGGAAGGAGACATAAGTTCTGTAGATTGGTCCATAAAATGTTTGAAGTTTGCTCTTTTTTCAATTCATAACGACAACACTTGCTGTGCTTGTTGTGTTGGTTGGGCTTTCCTTGTTTTTCAGTGACTCATTATTTTCATTGTACATTCCGTCGGAGTTTGGGATACGGCTATAAGGATATCTTTACTAGACCGAGATACCTTAACTATTTACACGTAGATAGACACGTGTATGAAGCTGTAAGAGGACGATACACTCAAAAAATTGAGTTTTGTTTTTTAAATCTCAAGCAAAAAAGGTAATTTACATTTTCAGACAACTCTTAAACTGCTGCTTTATAAGCAGAGAAAATAGATATTTCGTCAAAATGGAAATGGAGGGAGAACCTATAGAAATTTGTCCAATATACATTAACTGTTCCAACTGGGACATTGAATACAACGATCACATCGATTGCCTACTTTGTTCTGGTTGCAATAATATGCTTCTCGTTGGTGACTTTAACGCTAGAGTTGGAAAAGAACAAATAACTCCTATAATGAAAGGAGAACTTCAGTTTTATTGCAACGTCATTAGAGAATCTAAAGATGAAACCATCGATGCTAAAGGAAAACAACTCATTGAGGCATGTGAGACTTTTAGTTTGTGTCTTTTAAACGGTAGAACAGCAAGTGACAAAAATGGTGAATTTACGTTTTTGAAGGGAAATGGATGCTCCGTAATTGATTTTGAGCTAATCAACGGAAACTGGCACGAGCTCATACAGGACATGGAAGTAGCAACACAACTTTTCTCGGATCACCTGCCCCTATCTATCAAATGTGCAACAACAACAAACACTCCTGCTACAAAAAAATCTTTCGTTACTACCGAAACTGAACTGGAAAGACAGTTGGATTATTGAATATCACCGAAAATTAGATGAATGTGTTTCAATGCTGGAAATGGAATGGGACAATGCATTTTTGTATCCAAGTTTTCTGACAAGTTTAATCAAACACATAGCAAAAACGAGGACTACTAACGAAAAACCAGTTAGAAAACAGCCTTGGTTTGATGAAGAATGTTCCAAAGCTAGAAAAAAATCACTTGGATCCCTCAACTTATTTAGAAAATTGAACACAGAGACATTGAGACAAATCTACATCGAAGCGAATTGTCATTACAAAACAATCTGCGAGTCTAAGAAGACCATATACTTCAATGGAATAGCGAGGGAAATAGGTGAGATTTCCAGCAGCAAAGAGTTTTGGGCAGCTGCGAAGAAACTGAACGGAAACGCATACAAAGTAGGCACACGTGTTGAAGTTGACGCACTTAAAAATCACTTTCGAACAATGCTCAATCCAGGTGGATCCCAAATCTCATACATGTATGCAGCACCAATAGTAAATGATGAAATCTTGGACACACCATTCAGCGTCGAAGAGCTCTTTGAAGTCTTAAGAAAAGCTAAACAAAATAAGGCACCAGGGGAAGATCGAATACCCTATGAGTTCTATAAAAACGCTACCGCTAATTTCCTCGAAAAAGTTGTTAGATCACTCAATTATATCTTTGAGAAAGCAAAAGAGCCGGAAGAATTCCAGAAATCTATAATCTTCCCAATATTCAAGAAAGGTGACCCCAACGATGCAGCGAACTACAGAGGTATATCATTTATGAATACAATTACGAAAATTTTCACTGGATTGTTAAACTCACGTCTAACAAAATGGGTAAAAGAGAATGGAAAATTAAGCCAATTTCAGGCAGGATTTAGAGAAGGATATTCTACTGTGGACCAAATTTTTAACTTAACAAGTATAGCGCAAAGTTACATTAATCACGGGAAAAAATTGTATGAGTTTTTCATTGATTTTCGTGCGGCATTCGACACAATCAACAGAAGCTGTATTTTCTACAAACTTTCCCAAATAGGAGTATCAACGAAGTTCCTAAATATCCTTGCTAACCTTTACAGCCATAATAAATCAGCAATTTGGAATGGGAATGACCTCTCGGAATGGTTTGGAATAGAAATTGGTTTGAGACAGGGATGTTTGCTAAGCCCTCTAATATTCTCACTATTTCTAGACGACATCACGGAGTGCCTGCCAGCAGGAATCATAGTAGAAGGTATTAGGATCAAGACCTTACTTTTTGAGGACGATCTGGTTATTTTTGCAGAATCGCATAGCTCTGTACAGCTAATGATAAACAGACTAGAAAATTACTGCAAGTACAATTGTCTGAAAATTAATATAGCAAAATCGAAAGTGCTTGTATTTAGAAAAGGAACAGGTCGATTAGCAAGATCTGAAAAGTGGAAATATGGCGGAGAAGATCTTGAAATTGTCAAGTCATACAAGTATCTAGGAGTTACAATTAATCATGACCTTTCTTTAAAAGTACACTTTAAAAATAAACTCACTGAATCGAAAAAAGCCATCAATTCAACTTGGAAAAATCTTATTTCAAATTCCAGAGTCGGACTGGAGTCAAAAATAAAGGTCTTCGAAGCCGTTATGCGTTCGATAATGTGTTACGGTGCACAAGTCTGGGGAGGCAAACACTACGAAGATGTAGAGAAACTTTTGCGTTTCTTTTTGAAAAAACTCCTGCGGCTGCCAACAACCACCCCAAATTACATGCTTACAATCGAAAGTGGCATTTCACCTCTCTTTGTACACTTAAACTGAACATGAACTATGTAACCAAAGTCTTAAACGAGGAAGATGAGACACGACTGACCAAGGTCCTAGTCATGAAGGCATTGAGAACGAAAACATTGTTTTATAAGGACTGGGAAAACGTCGCAACGAAGTATGATATCCCGCTAAATTTAAGTGAAAATAATATCCCAGATTGGAGAAACCTAACGCGAAAATCCGTCCTCGATGTGGAACAGGCAATTAAAAAAGAATGCGTAACCCAAGCTGAAAATTCAACAACACGTTTCTTGTATCGTCAACTAGACCACCAACAGATTAACTACCTAAACACCCACCTCAATACTGCACAAATTTCTATGGTAATTCGAGTGAGAGGAGAACTACTCAAGCTTAACTACATACCCCATCGCGAGGATGGTCCATCAGTTTGCAGCCTATGTAACACTAGGGAAAATGAAGATGTGATGCATTTTCTTGGTTCCTGTCCTATTCTTAAAGGGATAAGACGCTACCACTATGGAGTCAATCAATTGAGCATTGAAGATACTAAACAAATTCTGAACGATAGTGAAAATTGGACAAAATTTGTTTCTTATTGCCATACCGCTCTCAGTTATAGAACAAGAATTATAAACGAAAGTTTTTAAATTTTTGATATTTGTAATTAAAATCACTTATTTATTGAATTCTTTGAATACAAAATATTGTTTAAATTGTTGTCATTTCTCGGCAGACGGCTAAGCCATGCTTAAATGTACTTATACATCAAAAAGTTATTTTTATAAAACCTTAAAATGATTCAATAAAGTACCAATTAATAAATAAAAAAAATAGACAACTCTTAAAGACCCTAAAAGAATATTGCCTGGAAAAAAACAAAAATCCAATAAAAATATTGATCCAATCACCTTAGTTTCAAATTGCCACAGAGAGTAAGAAAAAATTGAAACATGTTGAAGTTATGTGTAGCACAATTAAAAAAGGACTTAATGGCTCTTAACGAGCTAACGTTTCACTCATATATAAAGGGATGAATTTGAATACCCTTATAATGTTATAAAACACAGTCGGAGCATTTAGGAAGATAGGAGAGGATTTAATGGGATACACCGATTCACATTGCTTTTGAATTTTTGTGAATTGTAATGCTGGGGAAAAACAGCCTGTCAAAGCATTCCACATTCGTGCAGTGCGACTAAAATATGAATGTTTATACTTTACGGTACGTAGGAAGTTGGGTTCGAGGTAAAACTGAGGAGCATTCCTAGCGAGGAGGATGTTGCGGCAAAATTGTTTCAGGTGAGTAATGCAACTGGCTATATCACAAGGGCACTGTTTGTAGTTAGAGCGGTAAAAGAGACTGCGACAGGTAACGTTTCGACGATGTTTAAGAGAATCTATCGATTCTGCGATTGAACTATCACCTTAATCTCCACGCTCTGTTTTACACCCTATCAAGGAAGCTCCTCAAATGTTGAGAAGCACCTGCCCATATGAAAATTTATTCTAGCTTTGAGCGGATGTAGGCTTTCTAAATTGCAGAAGGGGTAAAGAATAGCCTGCATCGTCTAATCTAAAGAAACCTAAGCATTTAGCACCATTTTTGGCGACTTCAAATATGTGGCCATTCCAAAGAAGATCACCGTTTACCAAGTACTGACAGCTTTCCGGCTTCTTGGATGAAAGTACGACTCATAGATAATGGCAACGGGGTAAGTTAAGCTTTAACGACAGAAGACAACACTAAGTTTTCGAAGCGTTGAATTCAACTCGGTTTTCATTAAGCTATGTAACATTGCTGTCAAAGTTAGAATTCAATTGGCTTATCATATAGATATTCAACCGTTCCAGTTCCACATCCAAAGGCAATGACGTGAATTTGGCAACAAATATGAACGGCTGAGGGTTCAGTTGTCAGCAATACAATTGAGAGGACTAGAAGTTTAAGACAAGAGATCGCTTATGAAATTGAGGAAGAAAGTCGGAGACAAAACGGAGCCCTGAGGCATACCAGCATTTAAAAAGTGGATATCAGACTTAAAACCATCTATCACAACTTGTATGTTCGGAAAAGTAGTTTCTAATCCAACGAAGAAGGGACTCAGCGATACCAAAAGCACACATTTTCGGTTAGAGAGTGCTTGATGCCAAACTCTATCAAATGACGCAGAACTTACTATCAAGCAATAATCTTACTTTCATCAAAACATTGTTAAGATTGTTTTAACTTTTCGGATAAAATATGCCATCAAATTCATTTGTTAAAAAGGATAAATTACTTTATTTGCGGTGTTTATGGTGACGTAGAAGTTAAAAAACGTTGAATATGTGAAGCTTTTAGCTGCGGTGGTAAGTTGAGACTGCTTCCTCGTAAAAAGGGATTGTCTCTCTTCGCTCTTCATGGTTTTCACCTGTGGATTTGGATGGTTGATCAGGTCGTTTGTTAGCAGATAATCAGAATTTTCCTCTCATATACTCCGAACTTTTTCATGTTGGTTTTGTTTATTCTAAACCAAGCAGTAAGTGATGATTGGTCTGAAAAGCAGCTTTGTCTTCTGGCTCAGTCCGTTTCTTCTCCGCATCAGAGGATGTTTGTAAGCGTAGTTTGTCTTTTTGAGAACTGCTGTTGCGTTTGTGTTGAAGCGTAACCTTTCTTAAAATTTATGTCGAGGAACTAGATGTTAGTTTTTGTTTTGAACTGTGTTCCATACATCGTAATTTATAAATTCAACAAAATGTCCATCGGAATGGTTGTTTTGCGGCTGATCTGGTGCTTCAGCGTCTTATATGTTTCCCGAAGCAGGCTCTTCCGCATTTTGTCGAATTGACATTGATGCCGCATTTGGTGTAGTATTCCCAATGACGTCTATGGTGATCCTCGATTCTTCTGGCTGCAATTACTGGGGACATCAAAGTTGTATAGTTGAGAGAAACATCTGCATACAGCAAGTTCTTGGCACTGCTTCGCTAAGGCTGATCTGGTGGTAAAGGTACCGCCCTAGTTTTGATCCTTGTTGTACTCCTCGTCTGATACATTTGGTTTTAATTGGCTGTTTTCAATTTGGACGAAAAATGATCTGCAATTGAGAAAACTGAAAATTATTTTGAATAATGTAGGTACCTGGTAAGCTAAGAAAAGTTAATTTATGAATCAGCAGTTCGATCCAGATACTATCAAATGCTTTTCCGATATCGAGGAAGCGTCCAACAGCAACCTGGTGGTTGGAGGATCCTCATAACATCCTTCTGAAACCTCAAGATAGGGGTAAGGGTGGAGTAGTTCTCCCGAAACCTGGACTGTACACTTGGAATTATGCTGCTATGGTCGCAGAAAGCTTTTAGTCTCCGATGCTATGCTGCTATCTGTCTCTGGATGCCCACGGTTTTTTCTGTTCGTCTAAGGCATTTGTTAATCTGACCGTTAAATTGCTTTAATAGAAATTTATGTTAAACAAAATACATGCAGTAATTTATGTCTAGGGTCGGTTTTTTTTTAAATAAAAGAAGTGGTTTCATCAGAACCATATTTGTATAGAGAGGAAGATTCCAGCAATTACTGATTCACATTTGCAGGTGTATTAAAGCAAACATTTTTGAATTCCGAATATTACATAGCCAACTGTTTTTGTTCAGAAAAATCAATTAAGTTAATAATCATAAAACTAAATTTGGGTTTAACGCAATTTAATTTGACTAAAAATAACAATCGCTGACCACAATTCAGAACTTAGCAAGAATCATTATCCTTTAATCTTTTGATTACTTTAAACAATAAAAAACTACTTTCAAATCGCAGTTTGTTTTTCAACAGTGTAATTGTTCGTAAAACAAATACACTTACCCGTCCATTTGTTTAGAGAAATATTCAGAGCAAGAAAACGGCTCAATGCACGTCTCTCTTCATCTGTCACACATAACATTTTGACGCTAGTGGCATCCAAAACGCCCTTCCAGCAACATCCAGCCTCATATAAAGCCGCCCACTCAATTTCAATAGATTTCACCCGTTGCGAACATTTACGATGTTTCAAAACACAGCATCCCCTTAGAATTTCTGATTAGGTATTCATAAGAAGGGAATAACCTGAAATGACTTACGAGGGGACCTCTCAGAACATGGAAAGATGTTAAGTTACCGACCGGCTTCTGTTTTAAAGATGGAAATATTAAATTCTGTTCATTGCACTTATAGCCATCGTCTCTCTAACATCAAAATGTCATAATTCATAAATTCAACAAATTGCCGGGTAGCTTAGGTAGTTGTATGCGAATGACAAACTTAAATGCAAACGGTTTCTCTCTCTCTCTCTCTTTCTCTCTCTCTCTTTTCACCTGAACATCTTGTTTTGCATTAAATGCTAAGACTTTAAGGTTGATGTTACGGAAACAAGCAAATTAAAGAAGATAAAGTCATCCCGTTCGTCTTTGCCAGAAAAAGAAAAGTTCCTAGTCACCATTGGGGTGTAATTATCTAAAATGAGTCTATTTGCCTATTTATTATTTTCGCTTACGAAACTTCTTAGGGCTCCTTGGAAAAGTGACACGCAAAGAAAAACTTAAGGGTCGCTTGTGTCTTAATGGCCTATCGGAGGAGGCACATAATCATGAAACGTTTAAATTAGCCATTTGGTCTTATAATTGTTATTAAACAATGACTATGACTATGGTTCAAGGCAATCCCGAGTAAAGACGATGTCTGAATGGATACATTTTTTTTTGTATGGTAAAGCAATGGAAGTGATTTGGATCTTGTATTTTTTTCTTTTCTTTTTTGGAGGTCGTTACTTTTTGTTTATTGCGGGACTTCTAAAGAAATTGATTTCGCAATAAGATAATAAAATGGAATTTATTTGAAAAGGTAAACAATTATGGTAAGTCAGAAGAGCAAAAGTGGGAAAGAGCAGCTATCGATTAGTACTTCAAGGTTGGGTATCTTTTTTTGGGGGGAACATGAAATAACACAATTGGAAGCCAGCAATAGTTTTGTGAAGCAAGTAAAAAATTCGATGGTTGGTTGTTTTCACTACACTTAATTTTGTAATCAATTACAAGAAAACGTTAGTAGTTTCTAAGAAAAAAAAAAAGAAAAGAAATGGTTAAAAACTCTGCCTGCACATTTTATTACTTTTTCATTTATGGCATTTTAGATTTTGGGTTCAATGTTTTCTGCTAAGCTTTTCTATAGCAAGCTAAGTGTTCCCTAAATCATTTTCTAAAAGGGGGCACTGATCTCTGCCTGATTCCTCCCTCAACAGCTCAAAAGAGCTTTAATCGATCGATTGAGACAGCAATCGGCAATTTCACTGGAGCGTCATTAATTTTAAAACTTCTACATCTTCTCTATATTTTATATATATGATCCAGACAAAGTCTTGATATACAAAATATTTCGTCTACTTGTCTTAGCTAAGACGTCTCAGGATTTTTTTCCAGTATTGTGGCGTAAAACTTTGTTCGTTTTTCCCTTCCTACAACTTGAGCCTAATTTCACACTCCAATCGAAGAAAAAATTTTACAGACCATATCAGAACTGCCGCCATACTTGGCAATTGGTACCAGGCAGTCTGATAGCATCGCCTTACACTTTGATTCATAGTCCTGATGTTTTCTGGCCCCTATCTAAGCTTTTCTGCCTTTTCTGTGGGCGTAGCAAAGGTTTTCGAACAACGAATCGTCCATACCGTAATGGTTAACGTGTCTGTCTGTTACGTGGGAGGTTCGATGTTCAAAACCCAAAAATATCAAAAAAATGTTGTTCCACGAGTATACAGTTCTCCTAGAGGAAACGGCAATTTCCCCGATAGTAATTTCATGAAAATCGTTTTCCTGACTAACCGTTCGGTTCTTAGACCTCTTCGATTCACTCAAGATTGAGAGAAAAGCGCCAGGCACCGGGAGCTCTGTACTGTTGCGCTACCCTATGTTTCTATTTATTTATTTAACTCGTCCACATAGTATATCATGTCCTTAAGGTTTTTTCGTGACTGTTCGTAGATCATTGTATTTACTTGTAGTTCTTGGCCCTGATTTTGGGTTTTACTCAAAACCTATAGCGTGTCGTTGAAGAGCATATTTGACGCAGCATTTTTATACTTTCAATTGAGGATAAACATTCCCACTGCGGCTTGTCTTCAAAAAGTGTTTTAATTTCATAAAAATTATTATTGCATAAGAAAGGGTATCAAATACGACTTTTGTCTTAAGAGCAAATTGAAAGTCAAAGTAAAATTCAATCAACAAGCATGAATTGAGTCAGTAGGCATAGTAGCCTAAGAGCCCACGACGGCCAGACCTTCGTTTTTTTAAAAAGCTGTCCATTGCATACCCCCATCACTGGTAAGACCGATTTGTGAGTTCGGATTCGGAGGTTGGATTTCGGTGACTTAGCAATGGTAAAGGTGAAACTTTAGTTTCGTCAAAGTATTAAGCTCAATTTTTTGATATTTTCTTTAGAAGAGCATTGGAAAACACATCGCCCTTTGCTGGACACTTAGTACAGTTGCAACCCTATGCTAGATACCTTTAGCCTCTAATAAATTTTATTTAATCTGTGGGAGAAGTCGCATTTTCAGATCCTCAATAAAATTCATAGATAAATAGGGTGGCGCAACAAAGCTTTGCGGCTTTTAAAGCCGATTTCGAACGACTAAGTGAGACAACACTTACCAATACCAAACAATACCTGTGAGCCGTGGCAAAATAATTGTATGTTTCTGATGAAATTCTAGCCTAAAAACAGGGAGACATGCTAATGATTACTCCATAGGCACCACCAGGTCTTCATAGCGACAGCGAATTTGTTCGTATTTTTTGTGTGTGTTTTTCGCATAAACTTGAGTTAGAGGTTTGTCACTCTAGCATTATGTTGATAAGACTTTTGAATCTTATTGTTACTATGAAGTCTCTAAGATTCCTCGAAAGAGTGCTTCTAATTTTTGTTCTTTTTATTAATGCGGAAATTCTGGCCTTTCTTTTTTCCTGCATATAGAGCGCTGATTCTCCTTTTGCACCCACACTTGTTATTCTTTTGGATTGGCTGCGATTATCCGCTTGCATTCCTCACTGCACCATTCACAACTAAAGCCCAGAAGGCCAGAGCGTTAAGTGCTGTGATTCTGATGTTACGATGTAGGTATTGTTGCCGCGTTTTGAGGTTTGATTGCTTGACTTGTCACCATGAGCCTTAATGAATTTGGAGATTTAAACCCGAGTACTACGAGTATAATTATGTACATAAAAATAAATAGGGTGGCACACAAGAGTGTGGGGCCCCAATGTCTAGCGTAATTTCTCTCAACCATACTTTGTGAGGAAATCGAAAGGACCTACAATTGTCTGCCGATTCCAAAAGTCGAGAAAGCGCTTTTCATGGCTATTAATATCAACTCCTAGCGAAAGGCGATACCCCTGAAAAAACATTTATTTCCTGATGTTTCTGGAATTCGCAGCTTGAACCTCCCACATAACAGGCAGCCCTTCTAACCATTACCTAACGGCACCCGAGTACTATTTCAACTTAAAACAGCTTCGCAGCAGAGTTTATTATGAAAGTTGTTGTATTTGGCGTTTTCTAAATCGTCTTCATTTCGTCCAATCGATTTTTTCCTCGTATATCAAGGACATTTGTTCGTTATGATTTTTCAAGAACTCTGAGATAAACAGTATTTTAAAATGTTGCCGTTCTCTCTCTCCTGTGGACAAGGAGGAGGAAGAAACCGTTCAACACCTTCTTTGCTCATCCCCTGCACTACTTTATAGGAGGAAAACTCATCTCGGTGAATTCTTCTTCGATGATACTAGCGACTTAGCTTACATAGACCCTAAAAGTCTTTCGAAATACATTAAAAGTTCCGCGTGGTTCGACTAGCAGGTGACTAACCGGCTAGTCCCGTAATGGAAGAATAATAAGTGATCAACTCGTTAATCTTAATTCGGGTTTCTGAGATCAGTAGGTGATTAAATTACTGATCTCTGTGGTATAACAATGGGCCCTTGCGGCCTAAGTGTGTCAGGCAATGTACTCATTGGCTGACAGCCACTTCCACCTAATCTAACCTAACCTCTCTTCTGTTTAGGTTATCCTTTATTTGATTTTCTTGCTGTCCGCTGACTGATGGTTTGTTTTATAAGTTTTCTGGGATACAAATCAGAGTCCGAATATCGAATATTCAATAGTTTTTCAAAGATTCCTTTTTTCTCCCTACTTACACATTTTGTGTTTAAAATTCAATGCGACCCACTAATTTTTATAATCTGATGAAACTTTGTCAATTGAACTGATTTGAAAAGTTGCCTTACTTTTGCTTAATTTTATTGCAAATGCAATCTCCCTTTGTCATACTTTTTATGATATCTTTCCTCTAAAGCAGGTAATCTTCAAATCACTCACAAACTACTGTCTGGGTAGTTTAATTTTATTTTACGACTTCATTTAATAAATTGACCCGTCTTTTGTAACGAACCCTGACTTTGTTCTAAGCATTAAACTTGCAAGCACATAAAACTCCAACCAGGTGGCCATTACCCCAAGCCCTTTTCTAACATTGGCTGGTAGTGTAACCATAGTGACTCAAAGTCAAAGCCATTAAGAGTGCCCATCTGTTCGTTCCTCTATGTTCCACAAACCAACCTCTCACAATAAGTCTTCTTTATGCAAGAATTCCAAAATGGTAAACTTAAGTTTTGTCATAAAACCGCCCATAACAGTTTCAAGCCTATTAAAGAAATTTTTAAATTAAATTGAATCGTTTTAGGTTGATCGGTGACTCCAGCTGGTTCCTGTCGCCTGTCGTCTGTAGTCTGGCGGTCGTTCGTCGGCATCGTTAATGTATAAAGTTGAATTCATTGGCCTTTAATCATATGAAACAACTAAACGGATGATGAACCCACCCGAGGGAAGACGTTATATTATTCCAATCACATTGCCAAATGTTTTTCATTCCATTAATGGTTGACCATGCTTAAGCACCAAACTGAGGTTTTTCCAAACTCACACGTGAAATCCACCTAACCACTGATCGATAGTCTTGTGTTTGGTTAACGTTTACGTATCGTTTGGCACACGGGCAGTGTGTGTATGGAATCAGTGTATAGAAATGTACAGCTCCTTCATTAAAGGTACCTACCTCCCGCTTTCTTTAATCTGGAGGTTTTAACAGAATTTTGGGTTAAAACCACACAAATTTATCTTTACACTTGCAAATTGTTTCGGAGCTGTAGAGGTCGATATGAGCTGTAGAGGTCCACTGTCTTATCATACTGACTCATGTAGTGTATGTGTGCACCTACACTTGGTGGTTGTTATGTAGTGCAGCAAAACGCGTTCGGCATTGATAGATAATAAATAACAATTCGCCACCTGAGAGTTTAAGTGCCTCATATCCATTGAAATTATTCCTCAGAAAACGAATTTTAAGGTTTCAAAAATAATTGCGTTACTTTCTACTTAACTAATATGACTTTTAAATGTTTATACATACTAATTGAACATTTCTCTTTTGTAATTTGTGAACCTTGGGTCAAAAACTGTTACGGTAAAAAAAAGAAAAAAAAAAGTTCGAAAAAAGTCAGAAATGGATATAGGACCCTGTTCCATACGATGGGTGAATGAATCAAAACCAAACTCCATTTTTCCATGGGATATAGGACATTTGTGCACTAAACATTGGAATGTCAAAGAAAACAAAAATACTAAAAAAATTCAAAATTACTAGGATTATTAATTTTTAAAATTTTATTTTTAGTGATAGAAATATAAAATAAACATTAGTATAAATACTTTGGGTATGTCCTTCTTTATATCACATAAGCTTATTTTTAAGTCAATGAGAAACCTTTCAAAATGACACATTTTTTTAACACTAAATTAGGAAAAATACTTAAAACTACTTTTGGTCCATTAAATTTTCTAGAAAAATACATTTAATTTTATTTGGAATGGGTTACTAAAATACTTTAACATTCGTAGAAGCTTGCTTTATTAAGGGATTATTTATTATATTTTTTTTTTTCATTTTTTTTTTACCAATTTTGTTTTTGTCCAGTTTAGTAAAAAAAAAAAAAAATGCTTTAATATAAAAATTAAAAAGTCAGAAAAAACTACATTTAACTCCGTTATGTAGTATGACAACGTGAAGTTAAATAGTTCTACTTACATAAAATAAATTTGTTTCCTGTTGTTTACCTCGTTTTCTATTTTTTTTGCAATATTTTAAAAACATATTGTTTTTAATGGCTGCTTTTTTGAAGAAATCAGAGATAGACGATTACAAATTCGTCTTTGAAGAAGATTCCCACCAAAACTGAAATATCAAAGCATAGTCAACAAATAGATTTGAAACAAAGACTGTTTTTTATCAAACATTTTATTAAATAAAAAAAAATAATTATAATTCAAGTTATAAAACAAAAATAAAATATATTAATTAAAAAAAAAAAGCATTAAAATGAAATTCAGAACTTTTCATTATGTCATCATCATATTTTTTTTTCCTCCTTTGGCCTTTACTCCACGAGAGCACGAAACCATCTGAAATGATCGCTGTTTAACTGTTTAACTATTTTTCTTGAACAGGTATATATACAATTGGTTCTTAATTCTAAGATTACATAACATTTACATATATTTTGTTTTGTTGGCACAGAAGGGGCCTAACTTTAAATATTGATTTGTTTGCTAAAATAATTATAATTATTGCCTATGATAAGAAAAATATATAAATTTATAAGGTGATTTAAAAAATCTCGGGTTGTTCAGATCCGGTTGTCTTTATGTTGAAGAAGGTTTGTGTGGCCTCTAGCCACGGTGGTAAGCTGAGGCTGCTACCTCGTAAAAGGGTATTGCCTCTTCGTCATTGATTGAAATGATTTCTTCGCCCAGTAGTGCCATTATATCTAAGTATCGCGGCTCGGGATGTCTCTCTTCGGTTGTCAAGCTTCTCACCAGTGGATTGGGATGGTTGCTCAGGTTGTTAGTTATTTTCCTTGCACTGTTCAAAAGGAATCTGTTGAGGGGAAGGATTCCTGATGCTTCGTAGAGCTTTTTGTTACTGAAGTACCTCTGTCGTTGACGGTCAAAGTTGAGTCCTGTGCAAATCCTCAGAATTTTCCTCTCAAATGCTCCGAGTTTTTTCATGCTGGTTTTGGATATACTAAACCAAGCAGGGAAGCAGTAAGTGATGATTGGTCTGAGGAGCTGTTTGTAGAACAGCAACTTTGTCTTCTGGCTACTGAAATGATCGCGAAAATTATGCTTCTATTTATACTTTTCAAGCTGACTGCACATTTGTCCATGGATATGGAGCAAATAAGCACTTAAATGATTACTTAATTGTAATATATTATGTGAGCTTAAATGCTCTATATCCCAGCTCCTGTGGATATGGGGCAATTAAGCACTGACAATATATTTTAATTGAATTTGCTCTATATCCATTGTCCATTGCTATAGGGCATTTAAGCACTAAGTGTTTGTTATTTCAACTTCTCTACAAAAATTGCCTCACGTAGTACAAATTTTGGATATAAGGCAAATAAGCACTAAGAGAACCCAAAAATGTGTGGTCTGTAGAGCAAAAGTGGGTTTCGTAACTCTGTTAATAATAGAGATAGAGCAATGGGAATAGGACCAAACGATAGAGAATATTCGAATTAGTATAACTGCATCATTAACTCAGTTTCCCGAAAAAGTGGTCTATGGGGCACTTATACTCTCAGGTGGCGAATTAAATATTTCAATTGAATTGGGAAAGTTTTTTATCGGACGCAAATTGAATGCCAGCATTCATGTAGTTTCTAAGCTGGCAGCAGACGCGAACACCATATGTGGCATTGGTCAATATAACGAAGCGACAGGATGACGCGACGGTCTATTATTTCGTAATGTTTCTAATTAAGTGATAAACGGACATGTGTTTGTGGTTTTGAGTGTTGCGGTTCGTAAACAAAATTTCAATGCAATTGGAAACAATTTTGATTCAATTGCAAGGCATACACTTGTAAATAACAAATTATACACATGCAGTGGAACAAGATGGGCATTTTCAGTTTTGAAAATCCAATTTATTTTGTCTTGAGATCACTGAGTGACTCTTTTGGAGTTATTTGGAGCTTTGGGTGAAAGATACGAGTGTCTTTCGTTCGAAAATTCAAGTTATAAGAAAACCTCTGAGAGAAAAAGGATCTAAAAAAGCTTGGCTTGCATAAGTTTTCCTTAAAAAATCTATTGATATGCAGTTTTGTCTTCATGTTTTTCTTTAAACGGTTGTATGACGTTTGAGTACTTTGAAGTCGAAGAGATAACAGAGCTCACACTGAACGATCTTATATTTGTGGTCTCGTTTAGTTGGAAAACTCACAAAACCGATGTTTGGAACGTTTGACCTTGAATAAATTTGTTTCCACACGGCGGATTGATGTGGATAATTGACAAATTGTAAGTAATAGGGTTCCCAACATTCATGCCAATTTTTAGCAAGGTGCGAATTAATGTAACCTTACCCCTATTTTTGAAGCTAATTTGACCGGACTAGAAGGCCCAACAGCAATGATAACAGCCAAAGATTAAATAAAAATGCTTACCACCGTTCCTCACCTAGACATATCGATCGTCCCCAAAATATTTTCAATCTTTAGGTCTGTTTCTTTACTTTGTGGACAGAAATTCACAATCTGTCATATTATAAGGAGTGGGGGTAAAATTCTCTCAGAAACTCTCTGAGAGATAGATAGATAGATTCTTTATTTTATGTTAAATTACAATATTTTTGTCTTATGAATACGAACATGGCAATTTTGCCGTCTCTCAGAAACTCTCTGAAAGAGCGTAATTGTCCTAAAAGTAAAGAAACGCCTTGAACAAAACATTCGCACCAACGCTTGGAAAAATGTCTGTTTGACAGTTGTTGTATTTGTTTTAGCTGTGCACGATTTCTGCCCACAGGAATTTAGGTGGCAGAAATTCGCAGGGTTGGGAAATATTTTACTCTCTCGTGAGCACTCTCTTTTGTGCAGTGCAACGAAAAATCGTTGTGCTGGAACGGCATTAGACTGACTTTCGCCGAATTTCGGTGCATTTCGTGTGAATTTTCAGTAAGGAAACACACCTTTTATTGATAAGAACCCTTAAAGACACGGGCCACAACTCGTTTTAAGAGTTTTTCCAATTTTTTTTTTTTTACATCATAAGAAAGACAATTAAGAAATAATATCTCTCGTGAAATTTTATCGGAATCATTGGAGTTGTTCTCGAGAAAAATAAATATTATCATATAGGTTGTATGACAGGTACCGTTATTTCAAGACCTTGAGACCCGATTCCAATCCCTCTGCCCTACATGCGCTAACTGCAAATTTTGAAGAAAATCGGTCAAGCGGTCAGGCTGTAGATCCATAACGAACAGACAGACATACAGACAGAATTGCAGAACCCACTTTTTTCGTATTCTCTATCATTGTAATGTCATATTTCATTGCTTTCTCAAAAAAAACTTTTTTCTGGACTATTGCAAAATTTGCCTTTGAGTACATAATGTAATCGCAAGTTAAAATATGAGTAGAGTTGTTGTCTGTTGTGCCACAGCAATATACCAACTTCAAATGTCAATTCCGAACACTGATTCAAGTATATTTGTTTGTTTATTTTAATATTTTGATAAACTCTTTTTTGTTCAATGAATTTCAAAGTAAATATGTTCAAATGTCCTAGGTCAATTGTTGGCTATACCATTTTCAAATAAAAGCCAAACCTTGAATGACCTACAAAGTCCTCCTTAGTCCTTACGGATATAGACTTGGTAAACTTTTGTGTGCAAAAACGATTTTGGCAAGAACACTTGCAGACATTAAAAATTGAATGAAAAAAAAAAATAAAAGACAAAAAAAAGTACAAGTGAAAGGGTAAGCTTAAACAACCCCAACAATTTTCCACTTGAATTGGTTTTTCCCACAAAAAGCACACAATCGATGCGTGGCTGGTATTCTGTAAGCCTGCCCTACTTCGGTTGATTAAATTACGGTTGAAACTCTTTGGTGGAAGAGAAGTTTCTTCTTTTTATTTTTTTTTTTCGAGAAATTATGCTTTCAGATCTCTCTGTGCTTGTGTTTTTATTTTTTTTTTATTTTGTGCAATTGTAGGGAAACAGTTTTTGGGAGCACGAGGCTGACTAATGGGGCGATGACATGGAAATGTTTCTTATTTAACTCACTTGTCGTTGTTTTATTTGTTGGTTTTGTTTTTTATTGCGGATGGTGTTAATCGAAGTAAAAGACTCTTGAGACCCCAAAGTGTGTTGGAAGAGATCCAATTTTTATTTTGCATTCGGTTGAATATTGAAAAAACAACATGCCGACTGAATTTCGTTGTTGCTTCAATTTATATGAAGATCAAGAACAAGAGCTATGTAGGTACATTAAAAATTAATTGTTTCTGAGAAGCACTGACAAAGACTACTGTTTTTTATGCATGGTTGTTTTTGAACAAGTCCCTTTAAGGATCCCATGGTAGAAAAATAAATTCTTTTTAAAAATATTCAACTCATACAGAGAACATCTGCTTCCTTGCAACGAGTCAATAACTGTCAATTCACTTGTCAGTTTAAGTTAGGCCCGTCTAGTTAAGTACTTTGTATCTGTATACTACGTTTAGGGATTTTCCTGTCTTCTATGTAGTTAGGTCTTAGACTTTTTCTTTCTTTGATGTATAAGAGCTTCATAGTCTCCTAAGAGGTGGTCCGGAAATTCTTCCTGTGCGTTACAATATCTGCATTGGTCATCGCTCTCTATGACTAGTACTTTGAGGTGTTGCATTAGCCTGTAATGAAGGAAACCGGCTAGCATTCTTGCATTGTTCCTACTTAGGTTTATTGCGTCTTTGTACCGTTTTGATTTTAACGTGCCAAGTAGAAGCTTGGTTTGACGCATTTTCGAGACTTTACTCCAGTTTTTAACTCTTTTGTCTTCCTTGATTTTGTTCTTGATGTGGCAAAAACCCTCCTCCTTGCACGAAAGAACTTTCTAGACTTGGATCAATTGTTCCTTTGGATCAGCGCTAGAACCTTACCGAGGTCTTGCCCACTGCTCCTGGGTACGAGATTTGTGGTATTGTTCGGCTAGGGTATATAATCCTTTTGTCTTGTGGAGAGCTCGCAGATTTCCAATCCACTCAGCTTTCAGACTATCTTTGTGATTCAGTCAGCTGTTTCTGGGTAAATATGATCTACTAGAATAATGCCTGGTTCGTAGAGAATTCCTTCAATCTTTAACTCCGTTTCTCACCCTATTCTCGTTTCGTCTACTATGGCATCTTCGAGCAAAGTTAGCTTGCGCTACGAGAGAGTAATTTAGGGGGTACTAATTCGGAAGGATCGTGGTTTTGACAGCCGTCGCATATGAAACAGCTCTGCTTTTCGCTACCGGGTCCTTGGTCCTTGTGGAAAGATGAGTAAATTGTAACATCCGATTTCCTTCGTTTCTGTGCTGCCCGTAGAGAGGGGTGGGAGCCTTCTACCTGAGCTGACTGCCTTTTATCGACCTTCTTTTTGGATTCACTCTACCAGAGACCCTGCAGCATGCTTGATAAATTTCAGGTCGCATTTCACTCTGCTCTGCTCAGGCCATGCCTGTGTGGCCGCCATTCCCATTGGCTTCCAATTCCATTCCTCACTCAGAAAACTGGACACATGGGTATTGTCCTTTCCAAGGTCACCCTTTCAATGTTTACTCTTTCGGAGATGTTTGTGATGCGCTCACTAACTTTGTCCTGTCTGCAGGGACTATCCTGCTTGTGCTGGGTTGATCCCTATTAGTAGCACGATCGCTAATGACAGATTTGCCATAACCCGGAGATCTTTCTCCATTATGATGTCCATAAACGTGGATGAAAAGTTGCGAGGAAAAAAGAAAAACTATTTCATTTTAAGCCTTAGCTCCCTCAAATCCACTTTAAATGAATAAAATGGAAACACAATTAGGCCTGCTTACAAATGGTGAGACGGAAATTTAAAAACTTCAATGTTGCTTCAGTTTGCTTATCCTGGAATTATTCTTCTCCGCCTGCCATTATAACAGTTGGTGAGGCTTTGAAGAGAGCAACCATCTTTTTATTTTTTAGCGGTTAGAGTGCCGGAAATAATCGACCTAACTATATTTCTCTCAGATAGAAACTTTAAGGGGTGGATGGGCGTTGTACTATTCGGGTAGGCTCTGACTGGTGCCAACTTGGCGGCGGCGCCCAGATGCTGCAACTTATAGTACACGTCAATTGTGCTTACTACCTCCAAGCGGTATCCACTGGGACCTGGGATGCTCCGTCCAGAGCTGACCTGCTAAACTAGTAAGTGCGAGTGTTGACAAAAGAATGCGGAACAAAATAATTGTGATCAACACTATAATTGCTCTGCGAACAATGACTGACTGCACGAATTAAGTGGTCTACGAGAGCTTTCGTGTAAATGTCCCAGCGGATGAATTCGAAGGACAGAATCAACGGTGGACTTCAGCAGCCAAAAAAGCAGAAACCCCTGAAGGAGCTACTCCAACATATTTGGTTTAAAGGTCTTTCAATGTCTTTCAATACTAGGACAGGGTATTGAAGTAGAGATGGTGGCGGATGAGCTCCTGGTGAACCAACGGCAGCACTCACACCCCTGCAGCAGGGTACTGACACTGGATATTCCAGCCCTTTGTGTCCGAAGGGATCCAAAAGGACCTGGCCCTCCAGGTTGGGGGTTGTGCGTAGGGTTAACTACCCAACCACGTAAAAAAGACCTTGTTACGAAACAACAAGCAGCCTCGGATAACGATAATTATTTCAAAGTTGACGACCCAAGCAAACGAAAAAAGGACAATGACCTCCGGATCTGCACGTGGAACGTAAGATCTCTTAACGGACTACGTGCGGCTGTAGAATTAGCGGACGACTTGGACTGCTGCAAAGCAGACATAACAGCCATCCAAGAAGTGCGATGGAGTGGACCGGGCATAAAGAAGATGAAAAACTGTGACATCTACTATGGCGACTGCTACAGACAACAGAAACAGCGCTTATTTGGGTGCGGATTTGTCGTTAGAGGAAGACTCAGGGATAAGGTGATTAGCCAAAATCCAGTCAATGAGCGTATTATGACCATCCGCATCAGGGCTAAATTCGCCAACATTAGCCTTATATGCGCCCATGCCCCCACAGAAGAGAAAGGCGACAATTCCAAAGACTGTTTCTACGAGCTCCTCGAAGAAACACATGAGCAAGCAGTGCCCTAGACACGACGTGAAAATCGTTCTTGGCGATTTTAACGCAAAGCTAGGGAAGGAGGACATCTTTGGAAACACAATCGGTAAACATAGCCTCCATGACAAAACCTCAAAATTCATAAAGGTACATGGCGATCTCCAGATCAATTAACCGTCAACCAAATTGACTATGTTGCGATCGACGCAAGGCACTCTTCCAGTGTGCTAGATGTCCGAACTTTCCGAGGGGCCAACTTTGACTCGAACCACTACCTTGTTGTAGCCAAGGTACGAATGAGGATATCGTGTTCACGACCAGCACGAACTAACGCTGTGAAGAGATATGACGTCGGAAATCTACAATCGCAAGAGATTGCCAATGCCTTTTCTAATCGAGTGTCCCTTCAATTATAGTTGAATCCCATGCTGCCAGCATTAAGCATTGAAGACCAGTGGCAGCAATGCCAAGAAGCCATCAGAACCGCTGCGTCTTAGGTTCTGGTTTTCATTCGGCCACCAAAACGAAACTCATGGTTCGATGAAGAATGCAGGCCTTCTTAAAAGGTACATTTTCTCAAATGAAATCAAAATTATTTGAACAATACAAGGGCATGGCCATGGCCACGTACTACTGAGCTTCGAAGGGACAAAATTAGAACAAAATAGAAAGTTTAGTGACAAAGCGGTGTCGCTTAGTTTTCAATTTTGGTCTATATAACTTTGCCACTTTGTCGCTTAAAACGTGGCCGTGCACTTAGACACAAGCACTTTTCAGGATCAATCAACCGTCAACCAAATTAGCCATGTTACAATCGACGAACTGGTGCGGTGCGGCGCGGTGCTTTGGAAGCATTTCAAGAGAGGCAGCAAAAATACGTTTAATGGTGAATATGGGCAAATCGTAGTATACCTATGCTGTTATCAAACAAGGACAGAAAAAGAAAACATCGACGAATTGGACAATTGGAGGGTACCTATCTACCTATTGCTTACTTGACAAGCGGTTTTTTATTTTCAAAAAACATTTTCACGCAAATTTACTACAAAGCAGCAACAGTTAATCCAATTAAATTAAATTAAATTAATGCTGATGAGTCCATTGTTGAACCTTATGGACGAAATACATACTGGAGTTGAAAACACTTGAACGTATGGTTTGATATAAAAAAAACTCTTTTATTTGGATTGAATTGACAACCCACTTAAAGTTGTCATGCTCAATGATTGTGATGCTCATAGTTTTTCCTCACACTTTTTTGGGTTGGTTCCAATTTAAAACAATGCGAATCAAAAACTCAAAACATGTTCCTCTATGAACATACCAGACACCAACAGACACAGTAAGTGAAAGTCAAAAAAAAAAGAAGAAGAGAAGAAGAAGCAGAACCTAGGGATCACCCAATCTAACATTTTTGTGCCCGAGGATGTAGTGGATATTTTCCGTTTGTTATACCATCAGGGTAAAATGGTTCATATCCGGTGTGTGTGCACTATTCCCACCAACATACAAACCTCTAACGAAACACACACATTCGTTTTTTGTCCACTTTTCCGAACAATTGTCTCCTATTTTCGTCCCGAGGGCCAAAAGTTATTTATTTATCAAGGCTCGTTGTGTGTACATATATCTCATAGATTCGATGCCAAATGGGTCGGATAGGTCATCATCATCATGTGAACCCAAAACGTAGCCTGAATGGATATCTCTCGTCTTTCGCTATCCCTAAACAACTATATGGCTGAGGAACATGAAGAGCTTAGCCCTAACCCTAAATCGCATCACCATCATCATCATGCCAAGGATGTGTGTACTCAGACGTTGTCTCTTGTGGAAATCCTCAATGAAGAATGGCTGAGATTTCGTCCTCTTCGAGCTCGTTCTCTGTTTTTTTTTTTTTTGCTTTTATTTTTATTGCCAATTGACATTTTCGTTTGCAAGAGGGTGGTGTGTATGATGGGTGGTTGAATTTGATGTACCCCTACGCTACACTAGTACACTATAGTAGTAGACCCAAAGATTCCCTCTACTGAATACAAAAAGGAAAGCAAAAAAGGGAATAAAAAAAAAAACAGCAAAAGGATAATCAGATGGAATTCGATTCGAAAAGGAGTGGCCCTGACAGTATAGGGTTGACGGCGGAAAGGCTTAATGTTACATCTGGATTTAGGTGATGTGTGTGGTACATGAGCTTTATTGAAATAATATGCGCAATGATTGTGGGCGACGAAGTCAATGACAATGGTGTAAAAGGCGTCGAAAGTATAGATTGGGTGGCTTCTGATAGAATTGATATTGAATTTTCTTTGATGTCTCGCATGTAGGTACTATAGCTGGAGAAATTGATTGCCAAAACGTATGCGCGTTTGATTGAGAGACATTGCCGTTGTCGTAATAATCAGAAATCAGGAGTAGATTGCCCCAGAATATGGCTTTAAAGGTTTAAAAAAGAGTTTATGATTATGAGCTGCCATTCGAATAGGATTGCCTTTTGTCTGGGTTATCTTCAAGGATATGTGTGTTTTCTTTTCGGAAATTTGGTTTTAAAGTGCTGTTGTAAAACAAGGATTTAAATAAGTTTTTGAGATAAGTTTAAGGTATTAAATCATAGAATTTAAATTATTTTGCATCTTCATTTTATTCGTTTTATGTTTTCGTCCCTACGTTCAGTTTTAGTGAGTGAAAGTGAACTAAATTTTACTTTGACGCATAAGAACTGATTGTACACCATCAAATGGAGCTTAGTTCCATCTATTCCAATCTATAGTAATACATTTACCTACTCTCTAGGTATTCCTAAGCTTGGTGATACCGTGACCTTAATTTAGGAGCGATTGATCACTTAAACACACACTTTTTATGAAACATCTAATGAACCACAATCCCATTAGAATCGAGTAACTTAATTAATTTCCTCGAATAAGTCGTAATAAACGTTAAATTTTTGGTAAGCCCCTTTGCCATCCTTTCGCACTCTTAAAATCGAATTTCTCTTTAGTTCTAACTCGTGTCTAAGTCCCTAAGAATTTTGCCACTCCAAATCCATAGTGAATTAGCGCGATTCATGGTGAGTATGGGTAATTTAACCACATATGGATATGGTAGCCTGGCATATATACGAATTTCCGCGGTTGTCTAATACCAACCGACGTTATATACGCGCATAACGACCAACAATTCGTTTGCTCTTTGCATTACGAAACGATACCTCCCAGTGTAGAGTTGCATTCTGTTGGTAGTATTTTACAAATAAATGCCAAGTTACCATTGCACGATATCCTTTAGCGCCCAACGAGGGGATATGTGTGCAATTGTGCATTCGTGCGCAAATAAACTGTAATCACCGTTTCGTCCTGATCCAGTGAAACCATGGCCAATGCACCAGCATCATCACGACAACCGGCATCCAGCATCACCAATCAATTGAGTTATGGCAAAAGGATAATTCAGTTTTCACGCTCATATAAGTTTTAAGTGAATCCTGGACGATGGGTGGGAGTCGATGGTGGTGTACTATGCAGTCTTTGGTTTTCGTGTATAGTTGTTGAATTTTATGAGTTTTGCAATCGTAATTCGGACAGGCCTACCCCCATCCACTTCGTTTTTAAAGACCAGAATGAACCGGGACCATGACGTGTATAGTATAGTGGTATTGAAAATCTAACCATTTAGTTTCGCGTGCCAGTTCATGTGAATGAAACAAATAACACAAATGGAACAACAGTCCAATTATATTCCTAGCGTCCGGTTTAAGCAATTTCGATGGTATAAATCAGGAGTGTAGACTTGTCGAGGTTGAATAGCCGGTCCAACGAATGCTTTAGGATCTTGATGAAGGAATCTTGTTGCGGGTGGATTGAGACTGTATCAAAATATTTAAAGGGACACATGATGGTAGCACTTTAAGCGATTAAATCTTAAAGTTTGTCCCTTTATCGTGCTCCTGTTGATTAAAAAGTGAATATTTTTGGAGACTTTCTGGAATGAACTCGGATAAAACCCTAGCTCATTATGTTTTCGCAACCATACCTGTAAACAATCTTTCTTCTTGGAAACTACTGCCATGAGATCTCTTGAAGGATACCAATCTGGACAAAGCCACTCGTCTGCTGTCTTCTTGACAACTTTCAATTCAATGCAACGCAAATCAATACGGTGCGTGTTTTTATCCTCAATGGTTTTACCAACTTCCTTCCAATTCGTTGTATCTTGTTATGTGCGCGGAAAACTAAAGCTTCATTCATTTACTTCTGGATACTTCAGACCCATCGCAGAATAATGATAGTTGACTAATTTAATCATGAGAAATACAAAACAAGATCCTTTCCGCAGCGCGAGAGATAAGCAAAATCACGAAACAAAGACGTTTATAATTAATAGTCAAAGTAATTTTAAGTGCATGTGCTGTGCAACGCCATGCAGACTGCAGAGGGATGAAAATATCTGCCTGTGGTTGTTTTGTATCTTAAGTTCATCAGCACATCCATGATGTGATAGCATGTGCCTGGATTATTATGTGCTCCTATAACTATTCGAGATCTGTCATGTGAATGAGGATTATATACATATATCGAGTGCCATCAGGATAGCTGCAGTTGGAGCCTTTTGTGTAATATGCAATTGCAAATATTGTATGATGTATTCATAATATTTGACAAACGTGTGTGTGGTTGAGTGATGGAATTAAATTAGAGTGACGGGCGGGAATTAGATGCTTTTGGTACACATTTCGTCAACTGGAAATTAAATTACATGATAACCTCTTTGGTTGACATATATTTGTATTTGTATTTACTGGGCTGGATTATCCTTTTTGTGTTGATGTGAGTGAAACAATTGGAATTTATGTCGTGAATGTGGGTAGAGGATGCCATGACATTTCATTTCATAAGTAAGTGTGTGGCGTTATAGTAAACGTTTAATGACTTAGTAAAATTTATGATACAAAAGGTTTTCAAGGCTTCAATATCTTCTCTATAGGTCTTTAATAGGCACTATTAACTTTCGGTGTTGGTATTTTATGTATATTGAAATTTGGGTGAACAGACTACGAAATGGTAGTAGGTGATAGAACTCTGCGTTTTAGGAAAAGATACCACGATTGTTTCCTTGATTTGAGGATAGAATCCTTTTCGGCTGAAAACTTACCCGAGTTTTTCTTATTTTGAAAACGAAACTGGCGACAGAATGCAACAAAAAAAAAAACGTTTTGTGTTCTTGTTTCGATTGGGCTCTTTTTAAATAAAAAAGAACTAGATACCTACCTACATAAATAAGTAAAGTGCACACTGAGGGAAAAGTTCGTGTGACATTTAAATGGCACATCATTCAAAACAAAAGTCTTGCATATTTGAAAAATCAAATGTGTTTAGCACTTAAATCAAAGTGAAAACAATTGCTTCAAATACGACAAACGTTTGTTAGAAAACCAAACGTGAAAAGAACTGAAATTAGAGTAAAAGTATTTTCCTACAAAAGAGAAAAGCTTTTAAAAGAGAATTAAATGCAAAAACTGTTAAAATCAAAGGAGAAGCGTAGTCAAATCAGAGTAGTAACGTCATTGTTTACGTATATAAGTGTTTAGCCCTTTCGGGACGAATGGTACACATGTGTACCAGCAAGTTCAAACGTCCCTAAAATCTGTCTATTTTTTTATTGATACTACTAAGGTTCCTTAACTTATTACTACACCCAAAAATTCCGTAACCTTTTAACCTGAATTGCGTCCCGAAAAGGTTAAAGGTCCTTATACCGAATTGTTAAAACTACATCAAGTAACATTTGAGACAGTGAGTCAGTCAATAGAACGAACTTTTGATTACTAACTACGTGTTTGATTGAAGTGGTGTTTTGGTTAACGTTTCAAAGTCGCTTTGCTTTTGATTTTAAAAAAAGTGGTTTCGGATCTTCGGACCCAATCTGTTGCCTTTTCCCTTTGATTCAAAGCCTTTTCTTATGATTTGGCGATGTTTTTTGCCTCAGTGCGACGAAGGAAGAAAATGAAAACAACGGGTTAAAGCTTTTTGTCAACGAAACATGTTTTTCTATTTCGCTCAGTTTTTATGTTTCGTTTTATTTGGTGTTTGTTGCGCCATTAGAAAGTAATCAATTAAATATTTTCAACGATGCTGGTTGTCTCCAGTGCATACCTATGCTCCCCAATTTGGGTGTGAGTAGGTGAAAAAGATGCGTTTTGGCTAAATTTTCATAATCTACTCCTTCATCGAGAGGGGAGTTTTTTATTTTGTTCGAACGGACATGTTCGGAAGGCAAACCAGAATTTCCTGGAATGCCATGGAGGTGTGGGATACGGCGCAAGGGCCCCACAAGGTGAAGCTATTCCAGGTATGTGCAAGTGAAATGGTCTTATCGTATTGAAAACCATGTTCATCAGCTTAATTTATGAAACGCAGAGTGAAAAACTGCAAAGTGATACTGGGTGTAGCAGTTACCCACCATCTTCTACTGAATTTTTTATAAGGGTGGTGAAGAAAACAAAGACCTACAAAGAGAATCAAGTGGAATAACTTGGACAAAGCAAAGGGTAGCCAATTCATTTGCAAGGATATGTGCAACAAGTCTAGCAACAAGCCAAAGAAACATGGAGGGGGAATGAAGAAACTAAAGCAGTAAGAAGAAAGCTAACTTTAAAGCATGATCAATTTGCCTATCAAGTACCTTATAAAGATTAAAAAGCTCGCCTTGAGAGAGAAAGAAGCGACGAAAAACTGTGCCCAACTCCAAGTAAAGAAAACAAGGAGAATGTATCGGGTGCTGGCAGAGGTTTATGAATCGCATGCTGTGATACAAACCAAGGTATTCGAGAAATACTACAAAACAACTTGAATAAAAAATAAGGGTGGCGCAACAGAGAGAGGAGCGCCTGGGCCTAGCGCATTTCTCACAACCATGCCTTGTGAGCGAATGGAGGGGACCTACAATTTTCTGCCGGTTCCGAACGGCGAATTAAGAAAGCGCTTTTCATTGCAATGAATTTACTAAAGGAGGACTTGCCAATTCCTCGTGAAAGGCGATACCCGTGAAAAAACATTTTTGCCTCGGCTGAGATTCGAACCTCGAATCTCTGGGTTAGCAGGTGGACATGCTAACCATCACGCCACGGGTACCACCAAAAACACCTTGAATAAGGGATGCAAAATAGATACTCAAAGAAGGAGAAATGATCGAGAAATTCGTTCACCGAAGTTCACTAACGATGCTCAAGGATAATTTCTTTTGCATGACGACAAAAGTCTGCCCGTGTGACAGACAGAACAATTTCCTAGAGAGCACTTTCCAGAAACTGAACCTTACTTTACGAAAATACATTTGTGAAGCAATTAAGACCTCCAGAAAAGGCAAATGTGTTGTGCCAGAAAAGATACCAGTGAATTTTCAAAAAACATGGCGTAATGGTTTGCGTGTCTGTCTGTTACGTGGGAGGTTCGTAGTTCGGATCTCAACAAAAAATACCTAAATCAATGTTCTTCCACGGGTATATCACCTTTCGTGAGGTATTGGCAAGTCATCCCACAGTAAATTCAATGCCATGAAAAGCGCTTTCTCTCTCCCTCGCAAGGCATGGTTGTGAGAAAAACGATAGGCCTCAGGACTCCCCGCTCTGTTGCGTCACACAATGTATGTGTACAGGGTGTCCCTAACACATTTTAATAAAAATTGACTTAACTTTAAAAAAAAGTTTTAAAAATCTACTAAGCAACTTACTACTACGACTTACTAATGTTTTTTTCAAAGCTAATACTTTGTTTTTTATATGAAATCTTCAATTCAAGTTAGTAAAGTGAGTGGTAGTCAAGTCTAAAAGTAAGATTTAAAAGAAAAAATCAAAACTTTTTTCTTTAAATAAAATTTTTGAAAAATTTTTGCCTACTAAGGTCCTTTTTCTTTCATAATCAATGCTGTTATTAGTTTTGAGTCAAACAAAGAAAACGGAACGCAAAAAACTTTATTAATTGAGAAATTTAAAAAGGACCAAAGGTGCTTTCCTTTTGAAAACTGAATTTTATGGGTTTTTCGCCGATTGGACTTTATTCTGTGATCAAAAAATGGTTTTCTGAGGATAGTACTTTCGGTCTTTTTTAAGTGGTTCAGATGGCTCATGATTCTCATCTCCAAATAAGCTCATATAAAGTTAAATGCTGAGTAAGTGATATAGGGAAAGTTACCTTCTACCAATAAACACATCGGATATATCCCAAAGTTGTAATAGTTACCGTTCGATCAAGCTGATGTTCCACACTTTAGAGATCACATTGAACGGGTATTGGGTAGCCGACTGCGGAAAATAATAAAGCTGTTTGATAATCAGTGCGGGTTTGGCGCGGGCAAATGTACAAATCATGCAATCCAAACGATCCCAATGGAAAACCTAGCGATTCCTAAGTTGATTTGGATGTTGGACTGAATGACTTCGAAAAAACGTTCGATCGACAATCGGTGAAGAAGGTAAGAACTGGAGTCAACGAAACATTCCAGTTCACAGTAAGGCTGCACCAAGGAAGCATCGTGAGTCTTCTGCTCCTTATTTCACTCCTTAACTATCTGCTGGAAGATACTCGTAATAGAGTACAAAACACCAAAGTACATCAACTATTCTTTGCTTATGATAGTTTCGTTATAAGTGGGAATCGTACATCCTTGCAAGAATCTTTTTTGGGTACCGTATTAGTCCAAGAAATACCGAGTACTTGTGTTGCCCAGACATGTCTATTGTCTATTCCAAGCGTTTATTTGAATTGAAATGTACTTCCCAGAAAGTTCAGATATCTGGGATCTATCATCAATAGCAAAGCAACTTGTGATGATGACATGTTCTATCATCGAGTAAGGGTAGGGTGGATGAAGTTGCAAGAAAACTCCGCCATCTTCTGTGATAAGAAAATGACCCATTGCACCCTGCCCATCCAGCAATCACATACAGTTCGCAATGTTGGACAATATGAGTATACAAAAAGTATGAAAATAAGTTGAAAGCAATTGAGAGTAACATAGCTTGATCGTATCAGAAGTACCAAGATTGTTGAAAGCTCACGTCAAAAATACCTTATTGGAAAAAGTAGGTCACTAGTTAGTTCTGTAACGTTCAAAGAAAAAGTCCAAAGAACCCCGTCCAATAGGCAGTATCTTACATTGTTTTGACACGAGATACAAAGAAATCTGCATTTGGTTGGCCTCGGACATGGAAGGGCCCCCGACGAATTTTGATGTTCACGCGGCGTACTCCACGGATCAATAGTGTGAAATTGTTAAGTCGAAGAGCTGTGATCCCTTCGAGATCACTAAATTTGTACCTGATGATGAAAAAGAATGAGATGCTGTTTCCAAACAATTTTGTTGCATTCGGTGTGTGTGTGTGCTTGTATACGCAGTGACGAATATTTTCGACAGCACCACCGAAACACTTCACTTTGGACTACATAACATACACCACAGAAAACGAAGATAGATAGATAGATAGATTTAGGGGACGGGTAGAGCTTGCTCAGCTCCGGGCAATGCGGTGTGTGAATGAAACCTATTGTGCCAGCCCATGTGTGGTTTAAGAACAGTTCTCCTGCTCCTGAATCGAACCAGAAGTTAGCAATCTTTTGTGAGTGAATGAGTTTGAGTTTATCTAGGGGGATAATCTCATAGTCAAGTATTTGCTTTCTAAGGCGGAAAAGTGCTGGACATTCTGTAATAATGCGCAGGGATGTTTCTTCATTTTCGAGGCATAGTCTACAGTTGGGGTCCGCTACCAGCCTCATTTGATGGAGATGTTTCTTTAAAGAACAGTGACCGGTTAGTAGTCCTGTCTAAATTTTTAGGGTTTTCCTATTGAGGTTCAGTAGGAATTTTGAAGTTTTTTCAGTATATTCTGGCTAAAAGAGTTTTGAACAGATTTGACCAGATGAGTTACTCCAAGCTTTATTTGATTCCTCCAGTAGGATGTTCTTGGCAGTATGTTTGAAGGTGCTTTTATTTACACCGCAGAAGGGTTCAGGACCGACGAATGGTTTAGATGCGCCGTCTTTAGGTATAAGATTTCTGCCTTCTCGTTACCATCATAGCCTTTGTGTGCTGGGATCCAGTGGAGGATTACAGTGTTTTTCCTTACTAGTCCAGAGAGTGACATGACTTTGTCTTGGACTAGTTTCGATCTTATGACAGGTGAGCTTAACGCCTTTAGTGCAGCTTGGCTGTCTGAAAAAATGAATATTATTTTGTTTTTCGTGTTCGATGAACATATTATTCTCGAACATTCGTTAATGGCAAAGACTTCAGCTTGGAAAATGGACGAGTGACTGCCCGGACTTACTGAGCAATTCGTTCTGGGACAGTCTGAAAATGCCGGAACCTTTACCAGTTTCCATTTTTGATCCGTCCGTATACCAGACCATTTCTAGCCTTGAAGGATGAGGTTTTGTGTTCTCCCAGTCTTCCCTAGGGGGGATGACAATGGAGAAGTTGAGTTTGAAGTTGTACATGGAATAATAGCATCCAATACTAAAGGTATTAAGTTTTTCTAGACTTTCCATTATCGACAGATGTCCTTTCGGGTATGGATGTGATTTTATGTATCCTTGATGGAAAAGACGGTGTGTCACCAGTCTTGCTTCCATTTTTATGAAAAGGTGAATTGGAGTTTGTCCTACAATGACGTTTAGAGCGTATGTTGGTGTTGTACGCATGCATCCAGTAATGCATGTTGTTGCCAATCTTTGAATAAAAAAAAACGAGACAAAACACCTGTTTTGTCTTTTTTGATGTGTTTTTAGCCTTGAGGAATGCTAGGAATGCTGGCATCTGAGTCAATTGTCAAAGATAATGATGTGGTTCCAGTGGCTGTTGCAATGACTGGAATGTCTGCCTATATAAAGTGGAAGCTTGGAAAACATCAAATGTTTCTTCACGGGTATCCCCTTTCGTGAGCGAATTACAGTTTTACTCCGGTGCCATGAAAACCGCTATCTCACTGACCCTTTCGAAATCGTCAAAACATAATTTAAGGTCACTGAAATGCGTTAGGATCTCCAGATTTGTTGTGACACATTATTTTAGACGAAGAATATTTCTTTGGACGCCACTGAATTAATGTTTCTTCCCATTGACAAGAAGAACGAAACATCAAAGTCATTTGACCGTTGTTTTGCTGTTTTTTTTTTTTTTTTTTTCAAATTTAGTGATGTCGATGGTGAATGGAAATTTCTACAATCTTACGAGAGAAAAATGTCTGGTCAAAAGAAAGGCTATTCTGTTATACTCTTCTAATCATCTAATATATAAAAATGAATCGCAAAATGTGTTGGTAAGCGCATAACTCAACAACGCCTGGACCAATTTCGCCAATTCTTTTTTTGTTGTGTTTGTTATAGTTAGGAGAAGGTTCTTATGACATAAAAAAATTAAAAATTTATATTCCCACAGGAACGGGTTTGGGAACGAAAACTTATAAACTACTAGACAGGTTTTTAAAACGATTCCAGCATTAGGGGTGCTACATTATCCCCCTCCATCAGTAACATAGACTATATTTCATCCCCATAATCCCACAAGAACAGAAACGGGAACGAGAACCGAAACCTTAAAGTTACCGATATCAACAATTCTTTCAACTTCAGGATGTTACATTATCCCTCAGTGACAATGACTTATAAATGGTTCCTGTCAAGGTTTGATCCCCATATTCCCACAGGAACGGGGTTGTGAACGGAAACTTAGAAACTACTGGACAGATTTCTAAAATTCTTTCGGCATTAGGAGTGCTACATTATCCCCCTCCATCAGTAACCTAAAGTATATTTTATCCCTATAATCCCACGGGAACAGAAACGGGAACGAGAACCGAAAGCTTAACGTTACTTGACCGATTTCAAAAATTCTTTCAACTCTAGGATGTTACATTATCCCTCAGTGACATAGACTTATGTTTCACATATTTCCACGGTAACGGAAGATTCCCACAGGAACGGGGCTGGGAACGGAAACCTAGAAACTACTGGACAGATTTCATAAATTCTTTCGCCATTGGAATGCCACATAATCCCAAGTGAAAACCATTATTTTTCTTCCCCAAGTTCCCACATAAGCGGAAAAATGAGAACGGGAACCTTTAAACTACAGACCCGAGCAACGCCGGGTGGCTCAGCTAGTATTCATATAAAATATTCGCTTTCACTAACCTCTCCTCTTTCTATTGTTTGTCTTCCGTAAAAGCGTCAAAAGCAAAGATTTTTTGTGTGCACGTGTCGTAGATTGACCTGCTTCAAGTCAAGATGTACTTGTACAGCCCTCTTAAGCAAATCATTAAAAAGGCGTTAGTCCCTAACATAATCAAACAAAAACAACATAATTCCCTGAGCTATGTACATGGGGACAGCGACAATATGAACCGCAGTTCTTATCGTTACGATGACATGCTTTGTTTCCCCTGTTTAAATGTACAAATAGGTATAAGTTGGTATACTAATATAGTTTCTCTTTGTCTTGACTACTTCATCCATCCGTTAACAATCTATCCACACTCTAGTTGGAAATCATAATGATGATGAAGTTTTGCAATTGCTTTTTGCGTTCGCTCAATTAATATCCGTCGCATAGCATCCGTGCCTCCACTTAACGATGCGATTTTGCTTTAGTTTTTTTTCTTAACTCCTCATTGCTGATGGCATCACGTTTACCTAGATATTCATACAAATCTCAGTTAAGGCCTGCTGCGAAATTAACTCCGTTTTCTCTCCCTAAGTGTGTCAAACTTTGAAAAATAAAAAAAAATACGACTTTCACTGGTGCAAAAATTTTTTATACCAAAGAAAAAAAAATTGCTGTAAAACAAACACGAGGTTGTTAACCCCATATCAACTTTATCGCATCCCCCATGTTGTAAAAAATTTTCAGAAAATTCACTGTTTAATCACAACAACTGATTGTATGACTTCGATCGTATGGTGAATAGACTTATGGCTTACAGTTCTTCAACTAAGGGCGTTGGGCTCCTGGATTATTTGGAAATTTGTCTTCTATTGTGAGTTTTCAATTTTTGTTTTTCATGTTTTTGTTCTTATCAGAAGGAGATCTACCTCATAGCAATTTATTTACGATATACTTCAGAAGTTAACACTCTTCCAATTATTTCAGACAAAAATTTCTCATTGACGCAGCTCACATTGTGCAACTATTTGTCCAACTTCAACATTTTCAAAAATATTTGAAAATTATCTAAGGATCTAGAGATCTAGACAATCGGTCACATTGGCCAACATTGGCCGTTCAGGCCTTTATTATGACTAGGTGCAATGAAACTTTGTATGTATTGAAAATGATAGGGCGAAAATATCGGAATTGAAGAAAATTTGATATTTTTCAGATACTAAATTCTGGAATTTTTTTCTTGTACCATCGTCAAAAGATTGCTTAATTTTTTTTTTTTTTTATAATTAACGCGCACATCAATGGGTTATGACTACCCTTATAATGTAATAGAACACAGTGCGAGCATTTAGGAAAATAGGAGAGGATTTGAAAGGAGACACCGATGCACGTTGCTTTTGAACCTTTGTGAATCGTAATGAAGAGGAAATACAGAGCCAGGTAAAGCATTCCACATTCGGGTGGTGCGACTGAAATACGAAGCTCTATACTTGACTGTACGCCTGTATTGGGCTCAAGATAAAACTGATGAGCATTCCTAGCGAGTCGGGTGTTGCGGCTAAATTGTTTCAGGGGAGGAATGCAACTAGCTATTTCACTACAGCACTGTTTGTAAAAAAAAATCGATAAAAGAGAGAGAGACAGGTGACTTTTCGACGATGTTCAAGAGAATCAATCGATTCTACGATTGAACTATCACCTATCAATTTTAACGCTCTCTTTTGTACCCTATCAAGTAGGCGCAAAGATGTTTGAGAAGCACCTGACCAGATGTGGGAGTTATACTCCAGTTTTGGGCGCAAGGCCTTATAAATTGTAGCCAGATCAGAATTGGTGAAGAACTTTCTGCATCGTCTCAAGAAACCTAAGCATTTAGCTGCGTTTTTGGCGACTTCAAATATGTGGTCATTCCAACGAAGATCATCGTTTACACACATACCAAGTACTGACAGCTTTTCGGTTTTTTCGATGCAGGTACCATTCATGGATAATGGCAATGGGGGAATGTTAAGCTTCAACGACAAGAGACAGCATTGAGTTTTCGAAGCATTGAATTCTACTCGGTTCATAAGACCCCATGAAACAATGCTGTCAAGGTCAGAATTCAATGAGCTTATCATACGCAACCGTTCCAGTTCCACATCCGAAGAGCGGTCGGAAAGGTAATTTCTAATGCAACGAAGAACAGACTCATCAATACCAAAAGCACGCATTTTCGATAAAAGAGCCTGATGCCAAACTCTATCAAATGCTTTAGAAATATCAAGCGCAATAATCTTACTTTCTCCAAAACAATGTAAAGATTGGTTCCACTTTTCGGTGAGATAAGCCATCAAATCAACAGTGGACCTTTTGCTACGAAAGCCGTACTGTCGGTCATTAAGAAGCTTTCGTTCTTCAAGATATTTCATAAGTTGACGGTTTATCAACGTTTCCATAACCTTGGAAAGAAGGGACGTTAGTGCAATTGGACGGTAATTGGAAGGGGAGGAAGATCCGCCTTTTTTAGGCTGGACAAATGCAGTTTTCCATCTACTCGGAAAAACCTCAGCAGAATAGGAAAGATGGAAAAGTTTACGCAGTGGTTTTGCCAGCGTAGAAGAACACCTCTCCAGAATAACGGTGGGGATACCATCTGGACCAACGGATTTATGTATGTTGAGATCTTTGAGGACTCTCGCAACCGAGAAAGTTCGAAAAAATATCTGCTTCATCAAAGAATTTGCAGACTCGAGCTCGGGTAGAGCCAATATGCTTTGAGGAAGTGTCGAGTTGGCAGCAAATTGAGCTGCCAGCAAATTGGCTTTGTCGATGGAGCTGACATACGGAGAGTCATTGAAGACGAGCGTTGGGACCGATGACGTGGTCGAGTTCTTAATGTTATTGACAAAAGACCAAAAGTTTTTACTTCCTTTTGGACACAATAGTATTTTTTGCCTTACTTTTTGGTCATATAAAAACCTAGCCTTTTTTATTTGAGCATTACAGATATTTCTGGCCCGTTTGAACAAATTTCGGTTTTCTACAAGGGTTGCCTTTAAATTTTCGAAAACTACTTTCTCGATCCCTAATCGCCTCTTTACAGCCTAAATGGAACCACGAATTTTCTTTGGGGATGATACTTTTTGTTCTGTGAGGAACAAAATTTCTCATGCCGTTGAGAATTACGTTAGATATCATATCAGCTGATGCATCAACGTTTCCGTCGAGAAAGCACAATGACGAATTAAAATTTGGAAAGAAATTATTCAGGCCGTCCCAATTGGCTTTCTCATATTGCCACACAGTTCTTTTGGGGACTTTATCTTTTTTTACCGTGACGGAAAACGAAAAATCTACCGATATGACACAATGCAATGGTCCGATTTGCCTAAAGGAGATGATACTACAACCCTATATTTTTCGGGATGCATGGCCTTCAATATCTGGAACCCGAGTGGGCTCATCAACAAGTTGAGTTAACTGGTTAAACTCAGCGAAGATCTCAACACACTTTCCTTCGGGTGTTGTCTGGCCAGAATGTCGAAGCCAACCAGAATTGTGTACATTGAAATCGCCCGCAATTGCGATTTCAGTGTGAGGATAAAGGGAAACAATTCTTATTATGGAATCAGACAGCGCATCAAACTCGTTAGAGGTTGAATTGCTATCTAAATTGGGGCTTCTATAGATAAAACAATAATGACTTGCTTACGGACGGTGAATTTTAACGACATGAAATGTAATGATTGAAGAATAGCTCCTTTACTATCGTTGAAACAATTTCGGTAGCTTTTAAATTTTTTTTAGCACGTTTTTTTTTGAAAACCGTAAATTTAGACGAAATTCATCTCAAACGTTAAAAAATCCAGAACTAGATGTTTTGTTTTATATTCGGGGCCATTCCGCAAAGTTTTGCTTTAGATTGAAAACTATCTTCTTCTTTCTTTTTCTGGTGTTGCGACTATCGTGTTATCAAAGGAATCTCAGCTTCCCCACTTAACTGAAACATTTGTCAGCACTTTAGAATAATCGTATTTTTCCATGACGTCCTTGAGATCTAACTTGAGAGGAGTTGTGACTTTTACCATAGCTAAGGCCAGTGAGAATTGTTTTGGTTTGATATTGAAATTTTTTTAGTTGAACATAACAGACTAATAAACTACGTTTTCTGTTGTTTCGCGATAACTTGCAGAGCCAACCTTAGAGGCTGTGGAACTTTTGTTTAGAGACTTTTAACATGCTCTTGTTTAGCAGCAATTTTAATTGTTTCGCTTTATATGTATACTTGCTGTTTCTTCAACAAAACATTTGATGCCGCTGTTTGAAGCACGTATTCTACCATGACGTTTAGTCAGTTGATGTTGTTTGCTTCTTGTAATGCTTCTCTTCTAATTACCAGACATAATATCCAAAGCTCTTCCCAAGTACACTTAGTATTCAATTTTTTGCTGCAATAAATTGATCGCAACTCGATTTCTCTTTTGATCGGTACGGTACCTTTTATGGCGGAGAAGGCTAGGGACGTATAACAACACTCTCTTTTTGTTCTAGATTGTCATAACAAGTATGTACTATGTAGTAGTGGCTCTTCCGCTTTCTAACCCTCAAAATTTTTCATATTCTATTTATTTTTCCTCAATAGCGGTTGTATAAAATGCCAAAAAAGCTGAGGGTCAAGACAATTCAAGTTTGGTCAAGACAAGAAAAAAATCGTAGGAGAGGGTCTCTCTCACTCCGTTTAGGCTAAAAGGGAAACTTTATAAAAAATTGAATACTTCGTTCTTTAAAAAAAATTTGATTAAGTGAATATTTTTCGAGTCTAATCAAGTGTCGAAGTCAAAATTTTGAAAAAAAAATATCAATTTAATTTTTCTTTAAATTAAGTTTTTTCAAAATTTTGCGTTTCACCATGATTTGAAAATACGTCATTTTCTATTTCAAATAAATGAGTGTACCTATTGTCCTTTCCCTTATTAAAGGCCCTTTTAGACGGTCAGTTCTCAGTTCAATTTTCAGTTCAGTGTGTAAATAGACGTACGTTCGACGTTCAGTTGAGCTTTTTTTTATTTGAGAAAAATTTAAATCAGAAAGAAAACTGAGAACTGAACAAAAAGCCGATGAGAATTTTATCAATTTTTAGTTCAGCTATCAGTTCATTTTTAAGCGTTTAGACAAAAGTTTAACTGAAAGCTTACCTGAAGGCTCAGCTGAAATAAAAACTGAAAAGATCGCTTAAAGACCCTTTTAGACGGTCAGTTCTCAGTTCAATTTTCAGTTCAGTGTGTAAATAGACTTAAGTTCGATGTTCAGTGGAGCTTTTCTTTTTGAGAAAAATCAAAATCAGAAAGAAAACAGAGAACTGAATAGAAAGCTGATGGGAATGTCATCAGTTGTCAGTTCATTTCCAAGCGTTTAGACATCAGTTTAACTGAAAGCTTAACTGAAGGCTCAATTGAAATGAGAATTGAAATTATTGTCTAAAAAGCCTTAAAAGGGCCTTAAATACTTTATTTTCATACCGCCGCGGACAAAAGTATGAGGCACCTCTAAAAACGGACGAAAAGAGACGAAGTGTGCAAATAAATAAGAAATTCATTTTTATAGATATAAGAAAAATAAATTTGTTCTTGGTGCTTTTGCGCCTTACGTGACCAAAAAAGCCGACGGAAGAACATGTTTCCACTCTATGAAGAAAAAAGGGATATTTCAAAATTTTTATTTTCCAAAATTTCTCGAAAAAAGTGCTAAGCAAAAGCAAACAATAAAAAATACACCAAAAGGGAATTCTTATAGGCAGAAGCATATTGTTGGCCTTCAGCTGTAGCTAGATGGCAGATGACCGAAGACAGATGTAAGTGAACGAACGACAGATGACAGACGACATACGGCAGACGACAGACAACAGTTTGCATTTAAGATGGCTGTGATACAATGGGAAGATGGGAATAATCCGTTTAAGAAGATACTGAAAGTGCACTAAATTTTTTTTTAAGACAATTGCAAGCGGTTGCTGCCAAGCACTACGCCAGGTTCAAATAACAAGAGAAACGTTATTCATGTTCAGTAATAAATATTCATTGTGCTGCAGTGCAATAAGCCCCGCGGCAATAAGACCCGTGGGCCTTATTGCTCAATAAAATGGAAATAACACCCACGGGCTTTGTTTCCACTTTGAAGAGGCAATAAGACCCACCAAAAAAGAAGAATTTAGGCCCATGTCTTTTGCTGCCATTTTGAAGCAGCATTTATACGAGTCTGATGTACATGGGATCTTAAAATTAGTTTTCCTTCTTAGATTAAGAACATAGTGGATGCGCTAAATGTATACATTCTAGTTTCATTTTATTTGAAGGAAAAAAATATTTTGAGGTACCGAAAAACAAACCTCCAAAGTTTAGGCACTTATTTCAGCTGTCAATGAATATGAATTCATAACTCACATTGTCTCCCACTTCGTGACATAGGATGATGGAAACTCAGTCCACTTTCTTATGCGCACATAATAACTGAATCAACTTTCTCAATGTTTGTTTTACTCTTTGTTACTTTCTACTGGTCTGTTCGTGTGAATCTTTTATGTTCAACCACAATCCCGTATTACCCGGAGGCAAATTTTGTTCACGGGCTTGTGGTTGAACTTAAGAAATTCGAGCGAACTGACCACACTAAACATATACTATATGATGCATAGCTCCATAGATATTTCTTATGGACCTGTGCTCCTCTTTGATATGTCATAATCCACAATCAGAGCATGAACTTAGGTCTAGTGGAGTTGCCTCCCTGTACCAGTTTATTCGCATTGAAAATAAGTTAAAGAGAAAACTGTGAAATTTCTTTTCATTACGAAATGATATTTGAGTTCGCAGAAAAAGGAACTAAGGCCCGCGGCTTTTACTGCCATTTCATCATGGAAATAACCCCCGTGGGCCTTACTTCCAAAACAAAGAGGAATTAAGACCCACGGGTCTTATTGCCGCGGGCCTTAATGCACTGCACCATTCATTGTATTTGAATACCCGCATACTCGTGCCCGTGCCAATTGGTTTAGTTTTGATTACCATGCTTGTCCAGTCTCAAGTTAGTGTCACCAACTATTTACGTCTTATGGAAACACACTGAATATTGTGAGGATTAAAGTATTCACGTATTCGAATAAAGATGCAAACGCCAAATAAGTCGAAACGGTTAGATATGTTTGTCATTAAAGGATTTAATTAAAGCTTGATAGTTTCGATTCTTTAGTAAATTTATTTTTCATAACAATTTCTTCTTTGCTTCTTCTGTGTATTCGATTGAAAATGACATAGTTTTGCTGGATAAATTAACCCCAGCTTTTTACCCGAATCTGTTAATGATTTCGATTCCTAGAAAAAAAGAGACATACATTTTTTCAAAACCGCGCACATTTATATTTGCATTGAATATTTCATACTTTTGTCTAGATGAGTCCAACCGAGTTTAATATCGGCTTCATGATTCTTTTCAGTCAGCCAGACCTGAACTGGGCGATAGTACTCCAAAAGGCTGTCGGCATCTACTTTCGGATTTTCAGGTAAAAATACTTCCAGGACTTCATCGAGTGTTTTTGACGAACCGAGCTTCATCATTTTCCTAATTCGAATCAACAATTACAAAAAATGAAGTGTAAAGTCACATCACTAAAGACATTCCAGCATTTCTTACTTCAAAGCATTGCCAACTTCCTTGCTGCCGTAAAAGTCACAGTTTTGCAGCGGTTTTTTCGGATACTGTCCACTTATGGTACACATTTTCTTATAGAATTGATAGCCCAACACTTGTGAATCGAACATCCTAAATAAAAAACGATTTTTCAAATATGGAGGAATACACTTCGGTTTGAACTGTCTTACCAGGGGTTTTCATTCAAGTCATTGTAAAAAGTATATGGAAAGTCAAAGTCATCAGAATCTCGATTTACTGGCGGCCCCACGCCAACATACTTGTCCATGAGCTTCCAATAGTGCTTATTGAGATCTTTCATTTCAACAACTCCAGTGAAAACGTCAACCAATACTCTGGTATGAACGTAATACAGTCGAATATTGAGCATGGTTTGAATACCCTGTTAGGTAAAGTTTCAGTGTCAAGTTGTAATGCCATTAGCTAAGAACTCACCGATCTTATCAGCCTATTCATCATAACCTCATCGGTAAAAACAACGTCGGAAACTATACCCACAGCATTCAAATGCTTCCGAGTAGATGCTGATAATTTAACAGCTTCTCCAACCGGAAATTGTAAATTATGTGCTTTAAAGTAGTAAGCGGGAAGACCAGCTTTTTCTCTGGCATAGTAAAGTTCTCCCATGTAGCCATGTGCTTGCATGAATTTCCTGAAGTCCATTTTTGGACAGTACTTCATGAGGACATTTGCAGTGTAGTCGAAAATCATAGGCTTACAATCGCCTTCAACTTGTGAACTTTTAATCTGAAGTTTTGTACCCCAATAGTCATCAGGTATGGGTTCGAAACCCAGTGATTGATAGAACTGGTCAGCCGTCTTGTACATTTTTAAAGTATCAAAATGGATCTGTTCGTGAAGAGAGTCGTATGGGGGGAGGTCTTTGTGAGGGTACAATTCGTCGATTATGCTTCCATTTGTCCACGCTTGGGCTAATACTTGGCGGAAGAGATGATCGGGTATGAGTCCATCGATTTTAACAACGGAATCGCCATATTTCTTGTTCAATTTACTGCGAATAAAACCATGCATTTGGAGATGGAATGGTTCAATTTGGCTCAATGCTTCTTCCATTTTCTTGAGATCGTGGCTCCCCATCATATACTCGTAAGCAGATATTCCTGGAAGTAATTATTGGTTTCGAAAATCAATTAAATGAATATAATTTGATGGAGCGCCAATCTGTTTTGTACTATAAAATAAGTTCAACGAAGCCAACTATTAAATATTGCCCGATCTTCAAAAAATGACGAATGCGGTACTTGCCTAACAGGAAGGAAGTTTGTAGTAACATGGATGGAGATTGATAGCTTATTTAATTTTTTTAATTGTCAGTTCATTATTATTAATGACTTAATTAATGATCTAAAGAGAACTATAAAAACTTACCGGTTAAATTGGCCGCATGTTGCAGCCCTTGGATCATCGTTACAAAACTAGCCCTTCCAAACTTTGCATTTCTCAACCGCCACCAAGTCCAGTAGTGCAATATCTCATATTGATCATTGCTACTTGCAAATATGTTTTGAACATCGGGAAAATATGCCAATGAAATACTCTCATTCTTGTAACTGATAACCTTATCTGCAGGTAGGTTTTGCAGAGTAGTCAATGAAGCCAAGATTAGAATAAAATCTTCATTTCCCACAACAGCTTCTTCCGCATATGTTTTTATTTTGTAAAACATATTTTTGAGTTCATTATCTTTAAAATTTTTATAATCGAACTTTTTTGACTCATCAACTAAGTTGACCATTTTAGTTAACGTGTTCAACACAATATTTAATTTTTCTGCCATATCTGAAAAGCTTAAGCTTTCGTCTGAGAATGTGACGTTGGATAGCGTCTCTAAATAGCTGTTCACCTTTTGGCTAAAGTCTGCTGCGAAATCTCGAGCTTCTTTCTCATCACTGATCAACGGAGCTCCATTGGACACCTAAACATAATTTGGTTTTTGGTATGAAGATTCACTTTTTGTTGAAAAACTGTTCTCACCACAACGAAAATAGCTCCAATTGCTATTATAAAAAATGTTCTTGACTTCATCGTATGGGCCGCAGTCTTAATTCGACTATTCGAACGAACTTCTTATATGAACACTAAAAGCCGGCGCAACTGGAGTGTGCTTTTATAAGTATTGCAGATTGAAAGATTTTTGATAAAACAAAACCAAGCGATAGTGTGATCCCACTCACCCCTGCATCTTATTTCGCTGTTATAATCTGAAGCTTCATAGAAAAACAAAAGCTGTGTTGAGTAATTCAGATTGGCATTGTGGGTATTTCGGTATTTGTACTTTACTTTTTTTTAGAAAGTCTAGAGGTATTAATTTTTGAAGCGCAGTTATCTGCATTTCCGAAATTTACGAAAAAGAAAATTTCCGATTAGATCATTTTTGTAATCAATGTTTCTTTTGGTACAAAAATATTTGACAACAAATGGATCTGGGTTTTTATTTGGTTTTTATTGTTATAAAAAAAAAAAAAACAGTTTTGATCAAAAGCACCTTTCCTAGTCTAAGTAAGGTCTAGTCTTCCCCATACAAAGTTTTTTCAGTTCAGAACATCAAAGAGCAGGTGATAGAACCTAGGGACCAATTATGAAACATGCTTTTACGTAGTATAGAGCAAATGCAATAAAAGGAAATAGATAAGACCAAACCATGATAGTATCAGACAAAAGAGATAGAGATAAGTTACCAGTTTTCACCATGTCTGCGCTGAGTATCTGAACCTCATCCGAAAAAAAGCAGGAGATTCGCAGAGGAAGTGCTCTGCGGTGTTCTCGTCTTCTCCACAAGATTCACAGAGCGTGGTATCACTTAAGCCTAACACGTTTAAGTGTTTGGCAAAAGAGAAGTACCCGCTTTCAACGCCAATAAGCTTTCTATAGTCTTTTCTGCTACGTGATAGAAAAAATGTTGCAGTCTTTTTATCAACGTTGTTCTGTCATATTATCTACGGTTGTGTTTTTGACAGATCCAACCGTTGATTGAAGCCCTCACTGAAGCCCTTGCCAGACCAAACGACGATTTAGGTTCTAAAAAGCTGTCTGAGATCTTTGCTTCGCAAGTTCATCGGCCATCCCATTTCCAGTTATGCCGTGATGGCCTGAAACCCACACGAGACTCAATGAATTTAATCTTCCGACCGCATTCAGAGAGCTCTTGCATTCCTGGATCACTTTCGAAGTAGTTAGAGGGTTGAGGAGGGCCTTAAGCGCCAGCTTGGCTGTCGCTGAAAACACTGATACTTCTCCATATCTAGCCATTGTTCGTAACGTAGCTTATAGTCATTTGGATAGCATACGCTTCCGCTTGGAAGACCGATGCGAATGGGCTTAAAGAGGCGTGCAGTCGTATGTCATCACTCTCCACAAAGGCACTACGCGCCAGATCCATCATCGGTCTTGGGACCATCTGTGAAGATTCGATAATAATCCTTTCCTGGCTCAGATTCTAGAGTGGACCTGTCCTGAACCGAAGGAAAGTTGACTGTGTATTTTTGGCGTAGTTTGAGCCTTGCTATCATTTTGTGGAACGGCATATCCATTAGACGTGAGTCAAAAGATATACCACATGTGAATTCCTCATAACTCCAGTGCGAATTGTGCCAGAGACAACATCTCTTTAAACGTGAAATGGTCTTGAGAGTACACGCCATGATGAAGGTATCAAGGGGAGGAAGATTCAGCTGTGCGTCGAGAGCAGCTCCCGGTGTCCTGGGGAAGTAGGTACAGCCAAGACAAATTGTTCTTTGAAGTTTGGCAAACGAGGCAATAACGTATTTACGCGAGATCTTGTTCCACCAAACAACTGACGCATAGGAGATGATTGATCTTATCATAGCCGTATATACAAAGGACCCTTTTCGGTGAAAGACTCCATATACAGGGTGTCCCGTAATTCGTTTTACATACTTTGGGATATGATTCTTGGTCATATTCTAACAAAAAAATTGTTGTAGAGTAAAGTCCGTTTCTCAATTTTGACATCACTTTTTGACAATTTAAAAAAAGGCTAACTTTGGTGTACCCTGACCTTTGTTAAATTCGATATCTCTGTCGAAACTGATGATAGGAACCTAATCTTAGACTAAATTTTTTGTAGAAATAACAACCTTTAAGACTGTATTTAAATTAGGCTTCCATAGGTTTAGGGTTGCCAGATTTTCAATTTTAAGTGGTGTTCAAATTTTCTTCCCAAAACAAAGTTTTGACTTTGAGGTCATTTTTTTGGAGAAAAAGCCTTATAAACATAGAGTTTCTTTATTTTTTACAGATGAACAAAACAATAATAAAGAAAAAACTCAGCATTAAGTTAGCTCAAAAACCCATACATTTTATGATACTAAGAAAAATACAAAATGGGAAAAATTTAAAAAAAAAAAAAAAGGTTTTGCTTTGAGGTTTGTTTGAATAAAACAATAATATGATCACTTTAAGTATTTTTTTTATGTATTTAATACAAATACAATTATAGCAAGTGCTCAAAGCGCCCTCCTTCGTTTTGAATCCATGCCAGAGCCCGTTTTTGGATTTCATTGTGGATGTTCAAGTTCAAGTGATGCCAAACTTGAGAAACGGACTTTACTGTAGAACAATTTTTTTCTTAGAATATGACCAAGAATCATATCCCAAAGTATGTAAAACGAATTACGGGACACCCTGTATATCCTTTGCATTGCCAGAAGACTTACATTGCTTTAGTAGTCTTAGACTCGACATGTTTAGACCAAAGAAGTTTGTTATCTAGGATTACTCCAAGATATTTGACTTTTAAAAGTCAGTTGGGTCCGATCAGTCAATTTTCTGCGTCTCGCGAAGAGAAAACCCTCAGTTTTAAAGCGATTAACAGATAGAAAGTTCCTTGCATCTAATTTTCAATTAGATTTAGCGCAGCCTTAGCTCTAAAACAGACAGCTTATAGGCTCGAACGAACCGATAGCACGGCGACGTCACGTCGTCTGCATATGCTTGGGCGTGTGGGTTGGATCCATTGAACATTACAAATAGAGAGTCGATCAGCATGCACCACAGATGAGGAGATAAAACGCCATTTTGGGGACAGTCCTTATTCACTCCTGTTGCAACAACATACTATCCACACTCTGCTTCAACGATCACGGTTCTATTCACTAGTATTTAATCTACAAAACTAATGATTCGTCCACACCATGTTCTCATGGTGGCATGGCAAATATACCATCAAGGCTAGAATTTCAAAAGCACCTTGTATGTCAAATGGTCAGGAGCGCATTCAATCCTACTTATAAGATTTTGAAGTGCGGAATCACAAGATTTTCCTCTAGGCATATTGCATCTGAGACAGAGGGTGTATTTGATGTGACGTTTTACGTATGTAAATCTCAATCATTCTTTCCAGAGTTTTAAGCAGGAAGGAGGTAAGACTGATAAGTCAAAAGCTCTTGGCGAGTTAATAGTCTTGCCTCTCTCTGCAAATAAAGTCCAATCAGTGAAAAACCCATGAAATTCGGTTTTCATGAAAAAAGTATCTTTCGTTTTCTTTAATTTCTAAAAAAACTAAGAAAGATTTTTTCGTTCGGTTTCCTTTTTTTTCAATTGGTCTATGTAACAAAATGAAAATTTAGAAATTTTTGACATGTGGAGAATTTTTGCGGAATACAGAATATGAATGTATTTGGTATAGTGGACACACCCAACGTACCCAACGTTCTTAGAGTGCTCCAAACATATATATGGGAGTTAATTTTGAAGCAAAATACTAAACAGATGGGAAAGAAATGGACGAAATATAGAAAAATTTGTTAAGGCGAATGAAGTATGGTTGAGTGAGGATGCAAAGCAACCAGAAAACTTTATTGAAGATGCTCTTTCAACCAGCTCAGGTGCAAATAGGCGAAGACCTATGAGATCATTCGAAGAATGCACCATGAAATCCAAAGCCTTAAAGTTATGGAATTGGTTAGCTCTAAAGCTCAAAGCAATATCGCATTTGCAGCCAATATCAGAATGAGATCTGCTTTTAAGAGAGATGCAACCAAATTAGTAAATGAGCTTGCGAATTGTGCTCCTCAAAGACCCTTACTTACTTACTTAGGTGGGCATTACAGTTCGGGGTGAACCTGGGCCTCAACCAACATCCTTCTATAACGACTTCGATTTCGGGCGAGCTCTCTCCAGTTTCGCACTCCAAGTCGGTTGAGGTCTTCATCCACTTGATTGCGCCACCCTTCCGCGATTTCCCTGCAATGTGCTTTCGAACACACGCTCCTCAAAGACCCACACAAACCAAAATGGCTAGATCGAGCCAAGAAATGGACATGAAAATAATAACACGTTTGTTATTTGTAAATACGAAAAGGAGCACCTTTCACTATAAGTCCATGCGACAGCAGCTGAAGGAGGTATTTTCGAGAGCATTTCAGTCGAAAATTTCAATACAAAAATTCAATAGTTATGTGATTAACAGGTTTTTACTTCCCTCCGATCCATACCCTTCTATAGCCGAAGCTGTACAAAGCTTAGTAGAAAATGCAGCCCACTCGCACCAGAATGTATTGTTTTATTGATGGCTCAGGCTGAGATCAGACGACAGACGACAGACGACTGACGACAGACGATAGACGATAGACGATAGACGATATACGATAGACGATAGACGATAGACGATAGACGATAGACGATAGACAATAGACGATAGACGATAGACGATAGACGATAGACGATAGACGATAGACGATAGACGATAGACGATAGACGATAGACGATAGACGATAGACGATAGACGATAGACGATAGACGATAGACGATAGACGATAGACGATAGACGATAGACGATAGACGATAGAAGATAGACGATAAACGATAGACGATAGACGATAGACGATAGACGATAGACGATAGACGATAGACGATAGACGATAGACGATAGACGATAGACGATAGACGATAGACGATAGACGATAGACGATAGACGATAGACGATAGACGATAGACGATAGACGATAGACGATAGACGATAGACGATAGACGATAGACGATAGACGATAGACGATAGACGATAGACGATAGACGATAGACGATAGACGATAGACGATAGACGATAGACGATAGACGATAGACGATAGACGATAGACGATAGACGATAGACGATAGACGATAGACGATAGACGATAGACGATAGACGATAGACGATAGACGATAGACGATAGACGATAGACGATAGACGATAGACGATAGACGATAGACGATAGACGATAGACGATAGACGATAGACGATAGACGATAGACGATAGACGATAGACGATAGACGATAGACGATAGACGATAGACGATAGACGATAGACGATAGACGATAGACGATAGACGATAGACGATAGACGATAGACGATAGACGATAGACGATAGACGATAGACGATAGACGATAGACGATAGACGATAGACGATAGACGATAGACGATAGACGATAGACGATAGACGATAGACGATAGACGATAGACGATAGACGATAGACGATTGACGATAGACGATAGACGATAGACGATAGACGATAGACGATAGACGATAGACGATAGACGATAGACGATAGACGATAGACGATAGACGATAGACGATAGACGATAGACGATAGACGATAGACGATAGACGATAGACGATAGACGATAGACGATAGACGATAGACGATAGACGATAGACGATAGACGATAGACGATAGACGATAGACGATAGACGATAGAAGATAGACGATAGACGATAGACAATAGACGATAGACGACAAATGACAGACTACGGGCGACTGATGAGTGCTGAAGAAAAGGATTGATTTCAGATACTGAATCAGGAAAGATAGGCACTATTTTCAGTTAAAAGTGGATTTCCCCTTAAGTCTATTGGTTATGGCTTCAAAAAAGTGTGAGTTTGAAACTAAAATGTATTTGACTTGTCTTATATGTTGATAATATGTGCATAGTTGGCTCAAAATCGCCATAGTTGCAAATTCCAAGATTTATTTCATACAAAAAAAAAATTAAAAGCTATAATGATGGTCTTAAGTTTATGATTGTTCACGATATGACGATTCCAAATAAGTGTGCGCTTTGACTCTACAACGTGTAACGAAGTTACAAATACACACCCTACCGCCAGCCAATACACATACCATTGTTGTTACATGATATATTTCACTCACGCCATAGAACTCACACGCACTAGGTGTAGATAACTTTATAAGGCACGCTGAAAAATACGAGAAAGGAGAAGCCAGTAGCCAGCCCGTGTTGAAAAGTACCAATCTCGAGTACAGGCTAATTCCACTAGAGGAAAACCAGGGGAACGTATAGTGTGCCCAGAGATTCCCAATTTTAAGCAAGGTCTCCTTGGAGTTCCTAGCACAAATCCCCTACTAGTCTCTTAAGGACTTTTGGGTTTTGCCGGCTATAAGCCGTTGATGCCAGCTTTTGACTGTTGATGCCAGTATTTTTACTGTTGATGCCAGGGTTTTCCTCTGTTGATGCCAGCGATTCAAAAAAAACCCGTACTTAAGGATCGTTTTGCTGCATAGGACTAAGGATCTACCAGCGTTGGAACCACCGATCACCAGAATTAGTGATAAGAATTAATAAACATTATATTAGATTAGCTTTAAGACAAATAAAAGGATTGAACCTTATTCATAACTGAAGTTTTACGTATTTTCTTTGGTCGACCCTGGACCCGACGAACATACCCCAGCTCTAAAGACAAAAGCACATCACAAACGGCCATCTCAAATGCAACCTCACTGTGATACAATGGGAAGATAGGAATAATCCATTTAAGAACTGAAAATGCACAAAATTTTTTTTTAAGACAATTGCAAGCGGTTGCTGCAAAGCGCTACGTCAGGTTCATATAACAAGAGATATATGCATGTGAAGTTTTTTGCAAGTTGGACTATGCTTCTAATCGCAAACTAAATGTTGCATATAATAACATTACCCGCTACGTCTATAATCTGCGGCGGTATGACCACATATCTAATTTTGTACCACGTATCTCTGGCTGTAGCCTCGACAGCTTAATAGACTTCCGTGCAGTGAGCTATCTGCACGAAATCATCCAAACTCAACAACCTGATTACTTACATGCTAAGCTAAACTTTCCTAGTTCAAGAAGGTCTTTGATACTAATACAACCTCGATGTAAATATCTTATAACTGAGCGTCAATTTTTTGTCCACGTTACACGCCTCTGGAACTCCCTACCCATTGCGATGAGAAGTATAAGAAACACGAAAAGGTTTAAATTATTAGTTTTCAATTATTTGGCAAATCGTTGATAATATTAACTATTTATCATTATTATTATTTTTCTCTTCTTTTTCATTATATTTTTCAATATATTTCTTCTTTTTCATAATATCTAAAACTTTTGTACATTTTGTAAGTAGACACCCTTATTTTCTTTTTAATTTTATCTTTCTTAATTCTTTTTTTTTTTTTTTTTAATTTTTCTTCATTCTTTTCAAATTCATATAGTTTCAAATTCTTAAATTAATTTAAAGGCTTGCAGAATTTTATAAGACTTATGTCCTACTATGTAAGCGTTTTTTGAAATAAATAAACCTATCTCGAAGAGAAACGTTCTTTATATTCATTGATAAATATTCGTTGTATTTAAATACCCGCATTCGTCCCAGTGCTAATGGGTTTAATTTTGATTACCCTACTTGTTCAGTCTTAAGTTACTGTTACCAACTATGCAGGTCTTATGGAAATAGTGTGAGAACTAAAGGCATTCACGTATTCGAATAAAGATGCAAACGCCAAATTAGTCGAAACTGTTAGATATGTTTGTAATAAAAGGCTTTAGCTGTGATAAGAAAAAAAAAAAATAGTTTTCTATTCCTTAGTAAATATATTTGTCATAACAATTTCTTCTTGGCTTCTGCTCATTCGATTGAGAAAGACAGGGTTTTGCTTTATACCCCCGCTTTTTACCCTAATCTGTTGAAGCTTACGATTTCTAAAAAAAAAAAAGATACATTTTTTCAAAATCGCACATTCCAAACATTGACTATTGCATACTTTGGTCCAGATGAGTCCAACCAAGCTTAACCTCGGCTTCATGATTCTTTTCAGTCAGCCAGACCTGAACTGGGCGATAGTACTCCAAAAGGCTGTCGGCATCTACTTTCGGATTTTCTGGTAAAAATACTTCTAAGACTTCATCGAGTTTTTTTGACGAGCCGAGCTCCATCATTTTCCTATTCGAAGTGAACAATTAAAAAAAAAGATGTTAAAAGTCACATCACTAAAGGCATTATCCTAGTATTTCTTACTTCAAAGCATTGCCAACTTCCTTGCTGCCGTAAAAGTCACAGTTTTGCAGCGGTTCTTTCGGATAGTGCTCACTGATGGTACACATCTTCTTATAGAATTGATAGCCCAACACTTGTGAATCGAACATCCTAAATAAAAAACGATTTTTCAAATGTGGAGGAATACACTTCGGTTATAACATTCTTACCAGGGGTTTTCAGTCAAATCATTGTAAAAAGTATGCGGAAAGTCAAAGTCATCAGAATCTCGATTTACTGGCGGCCCCACGCCAACATATTTGTCCATGAGCTTCCAATAGTGCTTATTAAGATCGTTCATTTCAACAACTCCAGTGAATAGGTCAACCAATACTCTGGTATGAACGTAATTCAGTCGAATATTGAGCATTGTTTGAATACCCTGTTACGTAAAGTTTTAGTGTCAAGTTGTCATGCCATTAGCTAAGAACTCACCGACCTTATCAGCCTATTCATCATAACATCATCGGTAAAAATGACGTCGGAGACTATACCTACAGCATTCAAGTGCTTCGGAGTAGATGCTGATAATTTAACAGCTTCTCCAACCAGAAACTGCAATTTGTGTAGTTTAAAGTCGTAAGCGGGAAGACCAGCTTTTTCTCTGGCATAGTAAAGTTCTCCCATGTAACCATGTGCTTGCAAGAATTTCCTGAAGTCCATTTTTGGACAGTACTTCATGAGGACATTTGCAGTGTAGTCGAAAATCATGGGCTTACAATCGCCTTCAACTTGTGAACTTTTCATCTGAAGTTTTGTACCCCAATAGTCATCAGGTATGGGTTCGAAACCCAGTGATTGATAGAACTGGTCAGCCATCTTGTACATTTTTAAAGTATCAAAATGGTTCTGTTCGAGAAGAGAGTCGAATGGGGGGAGGTCTTTGTGAGGGTACAATTCGTCGATTATGCTTCCATTTGTCCACGCTTGGGCTAATACTTGGCGGAAGAGATGATCGGGTATGAGTCCATCGAGTTTAACAACGGAATCGCCATATTTCTTGTTCAATTTACTGCGAATAAAACCATGCATTTGAAGATGGAATGGTTCAATTTGGCTCAATACTTCTTCCATTTTCTTGAGATCGTGGCTCCCCATCATATACTCGTAAGCAGATATTCCTGGAAGTAATTATTGGTTTCGAAAATCAATTAAATGAATAGTATGTGTTTTTGGCCTTTATTGGGTATTTTAATATGTTTGTTTTATGGGCTACAGGTCAGTAAAGAAAAAGAAAACAAATTCTTGTTTAAGACGACGGCGACGTTTCGTTCATGATTATGAACATCATCAGGTCCGACAATGTTATTGCTTTTTTCATGAAAACAAAAAATATGATTCAATTTATACGTTCACTTAAGCTTAAAACTGAACTATCATTTAAGACATGTTTCACATATTATTATAAAAATTATACAACACTAAACATTAAAATACATACACTGCCAACCACTAGAATGAGGCCACAAATTTTACGATCGATTTTCGCTTTTTATACCTGGTGGAAGTTTTGTACCCGGAAAAGTTTATTAAGTTTATTTATTTTATTAGTTAATAGATACGTATTTCCCCATAACAAATTCATAAAATTAAACGGTTAATTCGAAACGACCGGACCGTTGGAATTTCCCAAGATCAATTAATGAACTACTGAAAATAGGTATAAAAAGTTGCTCCACTAGGATGAGGCCAGTGCGAATATATCCGTACAGGAGTGCGCATGTTCGAATTCTTGTATAAAATATCTAAGAGAGTGTTAAAAATAACCGTGCTATTTAGTTTGAAGAACACATGGGTTCCGGAAAGACTTTGACAGCGACAGAAAGAGCAAAAATAGATGCTTTCAAGGAAATATGACTCTCAGGAAGTGAAATAGCAAGGAGACTTAACAGGAGCAAGACAGTTGTAAACAATTATCTTGCTAATCCACAAAACTATGGCAAAAATCAAAAAGGACGCACGGGAAAAGCCCGTGAGAAAATCGGTTGATTCTACGACTTTCCCAAACTCTCTCTACCAGCCACTATGATAAGGGCCAAAAGCGGAGTTTCAGCCAGCATAACAGCGGCTCGAAGAATAATACATAAAAGTGATACTATTCAAAGGAGGAAACTAAAAAAGAAATCGGTTTTGAAGCCAGTACACAAGGAGCATCGTATGAACTGCAGGACAGCATGTTGATTGGAGCAGTGAATAGAAACGCGTTGTCTTTTCGGATGAAAAAAAAAATTACCTTGACGGTCCTGATGGTTACAACTTTTATTTTTATGATATTAGAAATTAAGAGCCTATTTTGGCAAGGCATCATAGCCGTACATGAGGTATAATGGTGTGGGAAGCTATAACCTACTATGGCACGAATAGTAAAATAGGAGTTGGAGTTTTTGTCCACAACAATGAACGAAAACAGCTACAAATGTTTGCTGGAACGGTCATTTCCAAAAATGAATTACATTTTTGGACCTCTGACTTGGATTTTTCAACAAGACAATGCCCCAATCCACACTAGCAGGGTTGTCAGAAGCTGGATTCAATCAGAAGACGTGGAACTTTTGTCATGGCCGCCATATTCACCGGACTTAAACATTATTGAAAACGTTTGGTCATGGCTATCTAAAGACAAGAACATCTTAGTTGATGCTATTCGTAGAGCCCGGTCCCAAATTTCATATGATTATTTAAAAAAATCTGTATGATTCTATTCCAAACCGTCTAATAGAGGTTATATCCAAAAATGGCGGACATACTCATGATTAATGTAAAAAAACGTTATAAATAAATATTATTAAACCATAAAATGTAAACATTTCACTCATTTTTTTGTTTTTTCTAAAATTTTGCACGTGGCCTCATCCTAGTGGAGCACCTTTTTATACCTTTTTTCAGTAGTTCATTAATTGATCTTGGGAAATTCCAACGGTCGTTTCGAACTAACCCTTCAATTTTATGAATTTGTTATGGGAAAATACGTACTTATTAACTGGTAATAAACTTTTCTGGGTACAATACTTCCACCAGTTATAAAAAGCGAAAATCGATCGCAAAATTTGTGGCCTCATCTTAGTGGTTGGCAGTGTATAAACGTTTATATTGCACTTTTTATAATAATTTAACATTTCAACTCGTTACTGATACACAAGACTGTACAATAACATGAATTCAACAAGCCTAATAAGAGAGACCAAAACAGAATTTTATAACGCAACATAAAAAAATACTGATGAGCGGTGTATCAAGTTGGTGTGCGTTAAGGCCTCAACCCATAGAATCCATTGCGTCCGTTCGCTCTCGGATTCACCTGACAGCTCGATTAAATACACACGATCTTATGAGAGGTGACCCATAAGCATCGGATGCAACGGACGCAACGCAAAAAGTAGCCCAACTTTTAACTTTTTGCGTCCGGCAGAAGAGAGACATGCGCAGTAAGAACCAATTTGAAATTTTCTCTCTGATGACATGCGCAGTAAGAACCAATTTGAAATTTTCTCTTCTGCTAACATGAGTGGTCTTGTTGAGTTGAGACACCGCAACGGATTCTATGGGTCACCCCAATCCGTTGTGTCCGGCAAAACTCACAGCTGTCAGGTGAATCCGGCAGCGAACGGACGCAACTGATTCTATGGGTCGGGGCCTTTACTTCTTTTTCTTTCTCCTCTCAATCAGGTGTTGTTAATAGGGGCTCACATTGTCAAGATCTGTTTTTTGGTTTATTGTGTTGTTGATGTTGATAATTTGTAAAGTTTCGATCGTCAGTCTTTTGTTGTAGTGGTTTTCTCTTTGCATTATTTTTGCGTCGTCATAGTTTGGTTGATGGTTGTTGGTGATGCAATGGGTTGCCAACGCCTTTTTTTGTGATGATTTTGATTTTATGTCCGTCATATGTCTTGATATTCTGTTTTTAAGTTTTTGTTTTGTTGTATCCACGTAAACCATACTGCACGTTTTTTCTTTGTGTCCGTTGCGGGTAATTTTGTAAATTAAATTGGATTTTTCCATAGATTCAACTTTGCTTTTTATTTTGCCGAAGACCTGCCTCAATGTATTATTGGGACGCATTGCTATAGCCCTGTTCACACTGTACACTTAGTTGGACAGACTTGGGCTTGAACGACCAATGCTTGATAGTGTGAACTCTTCAGACGACCGCTTGTCCAACTTTGTTTGATTTTCAAAAATTTTTGAAAATCTAGAAGTTGGATGGAGTGGAAGGGTATGTGACATAAAGTTGGACGACGAGCTTGATAAGTGTGAACGCAAACTACATCAGACCATCCAACTTCCATCAAACGAAGTTTGTCCAACTAATTGTACTGTGTAAACAGGGCTTATGCCATACATATTTGTTTTTATCAGTGATTCCACTTTGTTTGAATCTGTCTTCTATTTGTTTGATGTATGTAAAAGATTTGTATATGGTGGGTTTCAAGTTATTTGAGACAGGAAGGTTTGTCTTTGGTTTTTGTTTGTTTAGAAGCGTAGTGGAAATGTTTGTTGGGAAACTGTTTTACTTTTAATATGTCTTTTATTATATTTTTATTTTTATCTTGAAACTCTGGGTCACTTATAGTGAAAACTCTGTCTACCAGATTTTTGGCAGTGTTTAAAATGATCTGCTTTGGATGTTGAGAATTGAAGTTTATTATTCTCCCTGATGCCGTTGGTTTCGGAAACCAATCTAGTTTTAGGTGTCCATCTCTTCTAACAACTATTTTGTCTTGGAATGGCAACGTTTGATTTTGCTCCTTTTCAATAGTAAATTATCAGTATGTTTTCTACTACGGTTGCTTTTATGAAAGCGAACATATCATCGACATATTTTATTAGTATTTTGGGTTTTTCCGTGATATTATTTAAGAAGTTGGCTAGAAGGTCTTCCATTATTATGTCTTATATTATAATTGATGCCGGGTTGCCCATTGGCATTCCATACCGTTGTTGGTAAACTTGGTCTTCCCAAACGAGATAGTTGTTGTCTACAATGCAAAACCGGAGAAGCTCCATGAATGTTTTTCTTTTTATTTTTGTATGTTCTTTGAGTCTGTCCCAATTTTTATTAATTATCTCTTGAGCTAATTTTACTGGTATGTTTGTGAACAAAGATTTTACGTCAAACGATACGAGTAACTCATCTTTGTCAATCACGAGATCTTTAATTTTGTTTTTGAATTCTATCGAATCTCTGACATTTAACCGTGAACAAGATGTAAAGTTCTTGAGAATAGTGATGAGATATCGTGAGAGATTGTAACAAGGAACTTTAGTTGATGAGCAGATTGGTCTTAGTGGGATGTTTTCTTGGTGTATTTTCGGTAGTCCGTAGATTCTTGGCGCTATCGGGTCATTCTTTGTTTTTCTGTTGCACTTATTATTTGAGTGTCGAAAAGTTGTTTTATAAGTTTGTTGTTGGTCGTCTGTAATTTATTCTTAGGATCAGTTCTTATAGGCCAGTATGTATTTCTGTCCTCCACCAAGGTTTTCATCTTTCATCTGTAATCCTTGAGGTACATTGCAATCGTAACATTGCCTTTGTCTGCGTGCACGATGATAATTTCCTTATTATATTTAAGAAACTCTTGTTTCTTTGAGAACTTGTAGGAAATGTCTATGTGAATCATTGCGTTGATAATTTATTGATACTAATATCTAAAATATGAGCAAATTTTCCCCGGGCTTTTTCCCGTGCGTCATCGTCCGAAATTGTTTGAATACAATCTTCACCGTCTGCTATTACCTTAAACAAATTGTTAGGACTCGATGTTATGGAGCTTGGTAATGCGAATTTTGGGCCCAGTGAGAGCAATAATTTAATATCATGGGGGATGGCAACCATAGTTTTGTTTACAAACCACTTTTAATTGAATTTTAAGTTGTACTTCTCTTGAAGATTTTGTTTGAGACAAGCTAGTTTAAATTAAATTTATATTAAATGAATACAATATGATGGAATCACTATTGGAGCTCCAATCTGGTGACTTTCGTACTATAAAATAAGTTCAACGTACCATCAAATGTTTCTCGATCTTAAAAAGTGACGAACGCGGTACTTGCCTAACAGGAAAAGCCTGTAGTAGCATGGTGATTGATAGTTCATTTCTTATTTTTATTTGTCAGTTCATTGTTATTAATGACTTAATTAATGATCTGATCAGAATTATAAAAACTTACCGGTTAAATTGGCCGCATGTTGCAGCCCATGGATCATCGTTACAAAATTAGGCCTTCCAAACTTTGCATTCATCAATCGCCACCAAGTCCAGTAGTGCAGTATCTCATATTGATCATTGCTAGTTGCAAATATGTTTTGAACATCGGGAAAATATGCCAATGAAATACTCTCATTCTTGTAACTGATAACTTTATCTGCAGGTAGGATTTGCAGAGCACTCAATGAAGCCAAGGTTTGCGTAACCTCTTTGTTTCCCACAGCAGCTTCTTCCACACCTGTTTCCGCATATGTTTTTATTTTGTAAAACATATTTTTGAGTTCATGATCTTTAAAGTTCTCATAATCGAACTTTTTTAACTCATCAATTAAGTTGAATATGTTAGTAAACGTGTTGAACACAATATTTAATTTTTCTGCCATATCTGAAAAGCTTAGGCTTTCAGCTGAGAATGTGACGTTAGATAGCGTCTCTAAATAGCTTTTCACCTTTTGGCTAAAATCTGCTGCGAAATCTCGAGCTTCTTTCTCATCACTGATCAACGGAGCTCCATTGGACACCTAAACATTATTTGGTTTTTGGTATGAAGATTCACTTTTTGTTGAAAAACTGTTCTCACCACAACGAAAATAGCTCCAATTGCTATTATAAAAAATGTTCTTGACTTCATCGTATGGGCCGATGATTGTTATCGCGCAGTCTTAATTCGACTATTCGAACGAACTTCTTATGAACACTAAAAGCCGGCTCAACTGGAGTGTGCTTTTATATATGTATATTGCAGATTGAAAGATTTTTGATGAAACGATAGTGCGATAGTGTGATCTCACTCACCCCTGCATCTTATTTCGCTGTTATAATCTGAAGCTTCATAGAAAACAAAAGCTTTGTTGAGTAATTCAGATTGGCATTGTGAGTATTTCTTTGTTTTTTTTTTTTTTTTTACTATTTTTAGAAAGTCTAGAGGTATTAATTTTTGAAGCGCATTTGTCTGCATTTCCGAAATTTACGAAAAAGAAAATTTCCGATTAGATCATTTTTGTAATCAATGTTTCTTTTGGTACAAAAATATTTGACAACAAATGGATCTGGGTTTTATTTGGTTTTTATTGTTGTAAAAATAAAAGACAGTTTTGATCAAAAGTACCTTTCCTAGTTTAGTAAGGTCTAGTCTTCCCCATACAAGGTTTTTTTCAGTTCAGAACATTAAAGAGAAGGTGCAAGTAACTAGGGATAGGGACCAATTACGAAACATGCTTTTACGTAGTATAGAGCAAATGCAATAAAAGCAAATAGATAAGAGCAAACCACGATAGTATTAGACGAAAGAGATAGAGAAAGAGATTTCTTTTCTGTTGGAGGTTTATAAAATACCAGCTGGAGCACTCAGACCTAAGTACCGGTCCATTGTACTACCACATAGCTACATTCTATAGGTCTTAAGATGTTCGTAAAAAAGCCAAAAGACGCTGCCAAGATAAGGAGCCTATGTTACCAGCTCTCACCATGTCTGCACCGAGTATCTGTAACCTCATCCGAGAAAAAATAGGACATTCACAGAGGAAGTGCTCTGCTATGTCCTCATCTTCTCTACAAAATTCACAGAGTGTGATATCACTTGAGCCTAACACGTTTAAGTGTTTGGCAAAAGAGAAGTGCCCCGTGGCAACACCAACAAGGTTTCTACGTTCTCCTGCTGCTACGGGATAGCAAAAATGTTGGGGAGCATATGTTTGGCCTGTCTGCATTCAATGGAGGCATGCCATCTACGGTTGTGCTCTTGACAGATGCAATTGTTGATTGAACCCAGACAATTAGAACGAAACTCAGAGAATTTACTGGCTGCACACAATGCAAAAACGGAGCTGGACTGCAAAATCGGAACTGGAAGAGCTGTCAAAATTGCTGTACGTTTCGATTTTAATCGGCCCACAATGCAGCTGTACAGCTTTTGACATTTCCATCATTTGACACATTATTTTGTATTTTCTAAAGTCGGTTTGAGTATTTTATAAACAAAACAAATTTGATATATTTACTATGGATGAGAAAATAAATGATATTGTGTTGCTTGTTCCAAGTATCAGAATGTTTTATTTGTATTTAAAGTACTATAAAAAAAGAAATAGGAGGTGCAATTTTAAAAACAAAACAAAAACAAAATTAGTACACCAACCACTCAAACCTTTCATTAATTATCACTCTCCATAAAATTGTTATAAATTAAAAGTAAAAACCAAAAAACAAAAAAACTAAAGTAACACTTGGCTGTCACACAATAATTTACACACAAAATGTTTTTTTTCCTTTAAAATCATAAACGTCAAATTTGCTGTACAGCAAAAGTTAAAAGTTCGTCGACTTGTCCAGTTCCGATTCCAGTTCCGTATGCAGCTCCGTCGCATTGTGTTCGCGCTATTGAATTTGTGTGTATTCAATAATTTGACAGCTGTTCCAGTTCCAGTTCCAGTTGCAGCTCCGTCTGCATTGTGTTCAGCCAGTTAGACTTCCAACTGCATTCAGAGAGCTCTTGCATTCCTGGATAGCTTTTGAAATAGTACCGTGGAGCAAACTTCGTTCGTTAAGTTACTATCAAAGTTTAGAATATTTTCTGTGTATAAAACTGAGAAGAAATTTTGAAAGGCATCAATTTTTGACTGATTGTCAGCTAAATCAAGGCCATTATAAGTAAGAACATCTTTAGAATGGAGAAGGACGCATATCTTGCAGTCTATTTTTAAATGCGTTGTTGAGATCAATACTATAACTCTTTGATTAATGTGCTTGGTAAGACATGTAATTCGAGATGAGAGTTCGCGGTACTCAAAACTAACTTTGTTAAAATACTTATGGTGAATTCTTTTCAGCCTCTTTAACCAATAGCTTCTCGTTCTTATAAGTTGGATTTTGAAGTCAGAAACGTATTTATATTTATGGTTTTTAGGTTCACACGTGACTGAATTGGATTCTACAACAGTGTTAAGTTTGTAATTAAGTTCGCTTAGAAAGCCATCGATTTCTGAATTCGAAATGTTTGTATCGCAAGGCATATTTAAGTGGGAAATGTTGTTATGAAGTTAAGAGTCAAAAGATATGCTGCAATGCGAGTTCCTCAAAACTCCACTGCGAATTGTGCCAGAGACCACATCTCCTTAAACGGGAAATGGTTTTGAGAGTACATTCCATGTAGTCTATTGACTATGGCATTTTTTAAGGAACTCGAAATTGAGTGGACTTTTATTGCATGAATCGATTAATGGGCTAATTTTAAAGAAAGCGCTATTAAATTAGAGGGTGCGCAAATCGGAGATATGGGTTCTAAACCATCTTCATTCGTTTTTTCAATATATCTCGAAAACGAAGCAAAATTCTGATGCTCTCTAACTCGGCGTGTTTACGTGTTTAGACGAAAGAAGCTTGTTATCTAGGATTACTCCAAGATGTTTGACTTTTAAGAGTCAGTTGGGTCCGATCAGTCAATTTTCTGCGTCTCGCGAAGAGTAAAACCTCAGTTTTAAAGGGATTGACGAATAGAAAGTTCCCTGCACACCAGGTGTCGATTAGATTAAGCGCAGCTTGTGCTCTGGGACAGACAGCTTGGAGGCTGGAACCAACCGAGAGCACAGCAGCGAATGGTCTGCATGTGTTTGGGCATGTACGTTTCGAGACAATATTCTGAACGTCAGTGCTCAGTGACAATGTTGGTTTCAATCTTTTCACGAAAAAAAGGCAAACCAAACTACGAAAAAATCAAGTGACAGCTGTCAAAAAGACCAACTCCGAAAGAAGTATTGCCAGTTTAAAAACCACACGTCTGTAAAAATTTATTTGAAAATTATTTTTATCTTTTATTTAGTTTCAAATAATTTTTACAGCAGATTATGTAGATCATTGTCTTCTTTAACATTGAGTCTGTTAATTGATTAAGTGGTGACACTTTGGTACATTAAATGGAAATTCTCTATTCAAATTCTTTCTTCAAAGGGTAATAAAAAAACACCTTTTCGATTGCACATTTTCGTCCACGAGGATGGTCCATCTGCTGGACTCCTTCAATATGGGCCACTTCTCCCATTACCCCCAAGCGGTTTGTTCAAAACCAATCCCAAGTTTGCCGAACTTGATGTTATTCGATGTTTCTTGCATTCTAAATCAACCAACAGCATACATTCAAAGTTACCCCCGTCCTGTGCGACTATGTTGTGGCTGTTTGAACGTGGAGCAGTATATTTAGCAACTGAGTTGTTATATTTTTCGTCATTTCTGTGGGAGGACGTGTTCGGTGTTCGGACACAACCATGCCATGGAGAAAGGACAAGGGACAGTCAAAACAAAAGGACATGGATGAAATATTTTTGCTTTTAATTTTTTCCTTACGAGTATGCTCGCGCTAGGAAAAATAAATTAAATTACAACTCGGGTTGTGAATATGGACGCTGGGATGATGTACTCAGTGCTCCACTCCTTTGCACCACAGTGACGGTGTGGTTGTACTGTTTTGTCATTGTCAAGGCAACGAGGGACTTCTCACGTACCAAAAGTCCTCCGACCGAATGTAAATACTGCTGTGGGTAAAATCATTTTCTTTTTCTATTCTTTTCATTGTTTTTGTGCACAGTACTTGCTTGGGATTGGGACATGGGACAAACCTTTTGTGTATAAATGAATTCATAAAGAACTATGGGGATACAATGGCATGCAACGCAAAGGAACGAGGGCGATATGTATATACATTTCCTTTTCTTTTTTGCAAAAAAGGTTTTCCACTCTTGTGAGTGACATTGATATTTATAAAATTAAATTCAGCGACAGCGCAACAAAAATATTTACAAAATGTGTACAGATTTTCTCTGAAAATGACGGGAGTATCTGAAAATTTATTTGGGAACAAAGTCGCTATTGAAGCAAGGGAAGGCATGCATAAACACTGGATGGGTCCACACAAACAATTCCGGCCCCATACACTCGTATGCTAAAAGGTAGATAGGATAATTTTTTTTGTTTTTGTGGACATGGGTATAGTGCCATGGTCTCAATGGATACACGTAAGTGGAGCTTTTGCTTGGCAAAACGCGATGGGGATTTTGGATTTCACTAAGTGCTACTGATGGGTTTGTCAGTGGTGTTTTTTGGGATGGAGGTATACTCACTTCAATTTGAAAAACGACCGGATGCGTGTCAAATGGGCATTCAAATTGGTTAACCAACTATTGCTGAGGTCAGTGTTGTAATTAGCTGTTCAAAATGAATATCATTGTGTCATTGCCGGTGAAGGATTTAAATTCAAACGGGGAGTAAATCGGGGCTGTGACGTAGCTTGATAGCTGTGTTTGTGCGTTGGGCTTTAAAAATTGTTGTAAGTCCGAAAAAATTTTAAATCGTTTATTGTTGAATAATGGTGCTTCGTGTTGGAAATAGAAGTTAAATTTTACCCCTAAGCTTCAAGATCCATTCTGGAGCTTTGTAGCAGCGGAACCGCAAAGTGCTGCCCGTGGCATAATGGTGGGGTCTGCAAGTTACGTGGGGGTTTGAGGTTCGAATCCCAGACACAGACAATGTTTTTCCGCAGGTATCACCTTTCGCGAGGAATTGGCAAGTCCTCCGATAATAAATTCGTTGCCATGAAAAGCTCTTTATAAATTAACCGTTTGAAATCGGCAAAAATTGTAGGTACCTTCAATTCCCTCACAATGTATGGTCGAGAGAAATCTGATAGACGTCGGTGCTCCCTATTTTTTATTATATTTGGCCCATAAAGCGTCTACGTTCGATAAGGTTTGATCTTGGATTAAGATGATGGAAACACTCCTGTCGGTTTTTATTCAAGTCACCATTGATAAATTGCGCTGTGAATTGAATCACGATAAAGAGTTGTTTTATTCCCCACTACTCTTACTATATTGGCACTAGCTTAGGAATTGCTAAATTTAAAAAAACTCAAAGGGAAAAATTATAAAATAAAACTCAAAAGTCTAGTATTTTGCAAGGAGGTTACTTGTCTCCCATATACATAAAAAGTCTTTGTATTCTTTTGTATAAACAAAAATAAAATCAACATACATACAAACGTGCACCCCCCAAAAAATATACGAAAAAGGAAGAGGACATTTCATTCATAAAATTTATCAGCACAAAATGGTATGCTGATAAGCAACAACAAAAAATTAAATATTCATATAGTTCGAGGTTCGAATCTCAGAAATAACCATATATGGTTGTCCACTGGTATCGGCTTTCGCGACGAACTGGCAAGTTCTGCCCCCCTCTTCTTTTTCATTTGCCTTTAGGACTGGCATAAAATTATGGGTCCCCTCGATTCCTCACAAGGAATAAAATTATTGGGAAAACTGTGCTAGAGGCCTCTGGGCCCTCTGTTCTGTTTTGGCACCTATTTATTTATTTATTTATTTATTTATTTGTTTATAAACACATTGTTGGCCTAACGCAGTAGCCATATGGCAAATGACCGAAGACAGATGAACTGTACTTTTATGATTGACTTTTTAAATTAAATACAAATCCATTTTTCAAGCCGAATGCTCTAGAGATGATTCATTTCGAAATGTTCATCCTGATTTGGAATGTTCTTTGGAGTTGCTAGATGTGGCTCAACTTAAAAGCTTCTATTTGAGTTGTAGAAGAGAATCTTCTCATCATTTACTTAAGAAATTGTTTCCATTCCGGCACGTGCTTCCAATTAACTTTACTCTTTCTTCATTTTTAATTCGACTTAGTTTTAAATTCACAAATGACATCTAGTGAGATATTCGGAAATCATAAGCAACGAATTCGCTGCATCTAAAACAGGATAAACGACTCTATTCTTTCTAATCAGCAAACAAGAACTTGAAAAAATTTTCCACGGGTGGATTCTCCTTTCATCGATGATGGCGGATGTTTTGGTCTGCAAATGCCCGTGCCGTGTATGTCTTTCCGACAGAGAAAGCCGACGTTTTTTCTTGCTGGATTAAAAAAAAAACATATAGAGTAAGTTCGGGTAATGTGGACACCCTTAATTGTTCAAGTTTCACTTAACTTTCTGAACAATTTTTCTCAAATAATGTATTTATTATCTAAAGTTTCCAAAAATTGAAAACCCATCCTGTTTAAAAAATGTCGGGTAATATGGTCCCATCAGGGTGGTTAATGTAGAGTAGTACTCCACATAACCAGGAAAAGACTGATCAAAGCAAAATTTATTATTTTTCGGTTTAATATTTTCTTTTTATTACAAACTTATAAAACAAAATAACAAAAGTTAATACTAAGCCTTAATAGACTTCAAGTTTCTTCAAAGTCAACAAAACCAAAAACAAAAAACATAACAAAAAATTAATGAAAATGGTATTTTTCAAACATTAATAACCTGTGGCTGCTTGTTTTGCACAATGGTTAAGCCAGTTTCATCCACATTCCAAGTCCTGGATGGTTGGAAGTTATATTTTCCAAATAATTCTTTCAAAATGTCAAAAAACTGGTTTACATTTTGCCGATTGAACCCTTTAGCTCTGTCGATGGAAGTTCCCGTAAGGATCCGAAAGCTCAACTCGATTTTGTGCCTTTTCAAAAAGCCATACAGCCAATCTTTACCTGCTGTCTTATGGAGTAGCGAAAACTTGTTTGGAATATTATTTCTTTGGGCTATTTGGAAAGCCAAGCTTCGAATATCGCTTCTGGTTAGTCCCCAATAACGGTTTACCATTTCGTGTAAGTATTCAACAAGCTCGTTTTCCAGATTTTTACTAAAAGTTGGTTTGCTACCCAAGGGAGTCTATAAAAGGTCATTACCACTTCGTGCCATACGTTGCAGCGTTGTTTTGGGCACGCTATATGTTTTTGCCGCCAGTTTAACACCCATTTCTCCTTTTTGGATGGCAAGTAGAGCACTTTCCATACTATCGGGGTTCCATTTCCTTACTTGTATCCCCTTTCTTGGCACTTTCTGATGAATCTAAAAATTAACGTAAGAAATTAGACCTCACCCAACACAGATGGCAAATATGGAGTACTACTCCACTTTACCCGCTTAAGGGTACTCCACAATAGCCGAAAAGCACGTTTCATAAGTAAAACTTTACTATTTTTATAAAATTCAAGCGAAACATTGAAACTCACCTTTTAAATCAAGAAATACAAAAAAGGAATGCCGAAAAAGAAACACTTTGCCGAATTAAAGCTTAGCTTAAATGGATATAAACTTTTAAGTGCCAATAAAAATTAATGAAATGAATGACCACACTCCAAAACATGAAACACTACACTGCTCAAAATCTAGTGCTCAAAAGCACGTGGTAATTAATTGCTGTCTGGTTAAGAAAACCAACATGTATCAACAATTGCGGATCTCTTGCTCTCTTACTTAAAGGGGAATTGCTGTGACCCACATTACCCACATTACCCGCCTACTCCACATTACCCGAACTTACTCTAACCAAGTGTAAATAAAAATAAAAATAAAAGTAAAAAAATGTTTGTTATTGTTTTTACCTGGAGTTGAATTTGAATATCATCGAAAGAAGTCAAAAAGTCATCGAATGACCTCAACTTCAAAAGTTGAGGTTTCGCTCTGGTACGAACCATTAGTTAGATGCTTAGAAATATAAAACTTACAGCATGTTAATGCCGTTAATTTTATGAGTGTCCATTTCTTTTTGACTTTCTTCGACTTAACTTTACTTATCAAACAGCATAAAAGCCTAAAAATTCTTACTTAAAGTGAAACAAATCCTTATAACTTACAACGTTTGTGATCTGAGATTCTGTCTCTCGGGAAAAATGTTCACAACTGGATCCCAGAAACTTGTTTATAAAAGCTAGTTACTTTACTTAAAACTAAGCTAAGAAGCTATGATATTCTAAGCTACAAAATTCTAAATCAAGTATTTTAATTATGCAAGTGTTTTGTCTATAAAAACACTACAGCCATCGCTTTTTTTTTATAGACAGAGACAGTTGATCTAAGCATGAAGTTTTATTGACATTGAACTCTAAAAATAAAATGAAGTAAAAATTGTGCCGGAGGTGAGGAGGGGGAGAGGTAGAGAAATAGAAAGAAAGATAGATAGATTAGATAAATGATAAATATTAGGCAGAAAAAGAGAAACAGAGAAAAATTCTTGGACTATAATATTTTAATAATATTTTTTGTTTTAAAATCTGCTCTGCTTCGTTAGGTTATCGGGATTTTTAAATTTTAGTCGAAATGTTTAAATGGCTAATATTTAATTGTTTCTTAAATAAATAATTGGTATATTCCCGTCGGCTTGAGTAATGATGACGGTCGTTGGCTATAATGGTGGTGGGAGGAAGATTAGTCCGATGGTGGCTTCGATCCTGGAAGCTGTTATAGGTCCAAGTTGAACCATTAGCAGCCCTGCATTAATTTTAGGATGCTATTCAGTGCGACGTTAGAGATAGTTCGTCGAAGAAGTAGGTATTCTCCGAGGGTATTTTTTCCTTTTGTGGACCAAACTAGGACACTAACAGAGGAAGTGGAATGATCCTTCCTCTGCCTCTTCGTCTTAGCATCGTCTACATAGGTCGGATGTGTCCATTTTCATCATGTATGTACCCAATGGGATATCACCCGTGAGAATGCCAATTAACAATGAGAGTTGAGGCATGTTGAGCTGGAGCAGAACTTTTTTTTATTTTCTTGGAAATATCTGAAAACCCGACATTTTTCTAAAGATGACACTCTGTCATTAGTTGTTTTTAGAAAGTAACGTTGAATACTATTTTTACTTGCGATTAAGGCAAGTTTTGCAATCGTGCAGGAAAAAAATTTTGAGATAACAATTAAACATGACATTACGATGATAGAGAATACGAAAAAGTGGGTCCTGCGTTTCTGTCTGTGTGTCTGTGTGTCTGTCTGTCTGTGCGTCTGTCTGTCTGTCTTTCTGTGTATGGATCTACAGCCGGAACCAATTTACCGATTTTCTTAAAAATTTGCAGTTAGGGTCTGTGGGGCAGCCTACAGAGGGGTTTTTGGAATTGAGTCTCTAGATCTTGAAATAACGGTACCTGCCATACAACCGATATGACAATACTTAATTTGCTCGAAAACGGCTACAACGATTTCGATAAAATTTTGTATTAAGGATTAATTTTTGATTGTCTTTCGTATGATGTAAAAAGTTTTTTTTGGACAAAGCCTACAAACGGTACCTCCCATAGTACCGATTTTTTCAAAACCGGCCTTCTCGTTAATGGCTGACACGATCTTGACGAAATTTTGGATTTGAAAAGCAGTAAACTGTTAAAGAAAGATTGCATATCAGTATGTATTTAAAAAAATTTAGGTTTGGAAATTTTTATAAATTTTTTAAAAAAATTTTGGTTTTCTGAAGTTACTTCAAAACTATAACTTTGATTTATTCCAGATCTAGACTCTAGAGCCTTGCATACTTGACTTTTTAAAAACAGTTTTTCAAAAAAAGTGAAAAATATAAAAACAGTTTTTTGAAAAAACGGGTCCAACGATTTGGATTAAAATTTTCATCATTCATATGTATTAGCGTTTGCAAAATATGTAATGGCGTTTTTAGATTTTTGCTTGAAACCTTTTGAACATTTAATTTAATTTTTTCATTATTTTGCGTGATTTAATTCAATTTTTGTAAGTAATGTGTAGTTGGCGGTCCTGTACAACAAAATATATTATGAAGAGCGAATACCAAAACCTTTCATTCTGCCTTAAGATATTGATATCGTTTTTAGAACACATTCGCAAGTGACACCCAGTCGTGCCCATTTTTTTTTTTTTTTTTTTGTTAGAGTGGCTTGGAGACTGAGATGTTCGTTTCGCTGGATTCGAGTGATGACCCGATTTTGGCCAGCTTGTCCAACATTTCATTTCCGATTATGTCAAGATCTTCTGGAACCCAAGTAAAAGTTACGATGCTCGTTTTCTACTTATTTGGATATTGTGGCAATGGATGAGATAGCTTTAATGGTCGCCTGGCTTTCTATGAAGATGTCATTATTTTTGTTGATCTCCGTAGCTAGATGTTTTGGGGCTTCACTTCCGAACCTAGTTTGCAATTCTAAATATCCATAACAGTATTCATTTCCATTAATTCGAAGATGGATCATCTGACAATAAAATGGCATACCCCCTCTCCATCCGTTTGATTGTAAAGGTCACATTATAATTGATGGTCTGGTCAATGTGGAAATTGGTATTGAAAAAAATATTGTAAATCAGAAGTGTTTGAAATTCATGTTGCACCAGGATGAAGAATGTCTTGTAATTTACAACTTTTTTAAACAATATTGTTCAAAGTTGTGTTAAATCATCAACTTGAATGAGGATCATATTGTTAAAGCATCACCTCTTTGGGTGCTATCCTTCGTCGCAAAAACATTTTTGATGTAAAAGTTAAAAAGAAACGAACTTGCGAGGAAAGTTCAACGTAAACGTTCACCTGTACAAAAGTCTTACAAAATGAACGAATTTTGTAGATCTTTTTCTATGCTAAAATGCAAATTCACAAATTAGTTCTATTCAAACAAATTGGAATTGATGAAAAACCTGGGTTATTATCTCAATAGTTGATTGCTTGAACCATTTCAAAAATTTTTATTTTTGTCCTTAAAAAAATTCCCTTGGTAATCCAAAATACAAAGTGTACCAAAATTCCTTCAAAATCCTGCTCTTCGAACAAAAAACTTGTACTCTATTTTCCTATCAGCAGTTACTCAATAAAACAAACGAAAAAAGATCAGTGTCCATCCACAGGTAGGCACTCCATTCATATTCGACTGAAAGTAAACTGCTTCGGACTTTCTATTTGTCGTCTCAGTTCTTTTGAAAATTTAACGATACGCTCCGCTGAGTATAAATATCCTATAAATCGATCATCCAGATAACTGCTCTTTTAATTTCAACTTAAGTCATCCACTGATGGTACCTCAGCTCTCTGATAGCTTCAGGGACCATCAACAACAATTTAAAAAAAAATTTAAAGAAACTTTTAGTCATGAAATTTTTTATTTCGTTCCTTCAATCAATAAAAAATAAACTGAAGCTAAAAAGCAATACAAGGCTTTAGATTGAGCATAAAACAATACACCAAAACCAAACACCATTCAGTATACATACAGCAAAGCGAGTCTCCCTTTGGTAACGAATTTTTACTGGACATTTCACTCAACGCCACACTCTATTTCTATTTACGTAGTAAAACAATCATTTTTCCTTTCATTGAGATATTTTTATTTGCAAAGCTCAATTTGCCATCAACTGAATGGGATTTAATTTTTGCTTTTTCCAATTTCCACACAACTCCCCTACGACCGACGACTACTTCCCCATCAATGGATTGTCTGTGAAGCTGGATATGCTTCTGAGTGCATGTTGATGTTGTTGTTGATGAACTATTTGTAGGTACTTGCTTTTGCAAATCACCCACCCAGAGGGCAAAAAAGCTTTTTTCCCATTTGAAAGAACAATTAATTTCCAATTTGTTATCCATACCATCTATTGGCACTCTTCTACTATTGGACCTGCTGTCAATGGTTATACCCTCTGTTCAATTTCCCATACGATGTCTCATTAACTGCAAAGAGGATTACTCGTTGTTTGTAGTACGTTGAATAGGGAAGTAGCTTTAGTTTCATGAATTCATTATGAATACTTGTCCTTGTGTATATGTAGATCCTCTTTGAAGGATATGTACATCCAGCCAGATGCATGGTAGAGAAAGAGAATAAGATCCATCGGACTGACAAACGTCCAAATAAGTTGGAACATCAAAAACATCCTTTCATTCACTTATCTACGAAAATTTGCGCACCACAAAATGTCAAACGACAGAACACAAGTGCATTAGTCTTCTTCGTTGTCCTTGCTTGGTTTTTGCTATTGCCATCCTTAAACTGAAACTTTGATACTTTATTACAACAATTTTGGTATTTTCATTTCAGAATTTCGGCAGCGTGCCATAGAAACCGCTTGTCGTGCCGTGCCACGAACGTGGAAAAATACTGCTGAAGGATGACAGCAAAATGTCACAATTGCGAAAATCAGCTTCTTTCCGTTCCAGGATTCCAGTGAGAAGAAGTCGTTTGCCACAGCGCCGTTGCTGTAGTCCACCCCCAGGCAGTGTGGGGTTAAGGGGTGCCTCTAGCGGATGTGGAAGAGCCAGTGGCGGTATCAGAGGGCTGCAGACAAATAGAAGTTTTGCATTCGAGGGAGGTCATATCAGATCCAACAACAGCAGCAACATAAGTAACAAAAACAACAACAGCAAACAGCACAAACAATATTCGTCGTCATCGTCGTTTTCTAGCAGCGATGAGAGCTATGAATCTGAAGCACCATCACACCAGGTGGGTAGAGATACTAATTTCTTTTGAAAGAATTTCTCAGATGCATGCTCGACATATGAATTTTCCCATTTTCCGCAGTTGGCTTTTATATTCTTTTTGTTTTTTTTTGTTTCTTGAATTGAGATTGTGAATGTGGAGTAAGAAAGGGCTGGAGGCTTGTGGAGGGCGGCAAGCTATTGTTGACATTTTTATATTCTCAGCATCGTAAGGAGACAGCAGTACAAATTTAAAAAGATTAAGCGTTACTTTATTTTGCAGTCACATTATTGGAATTGTGAATAGAAAATGTGCGCGATGTCATGAACCTGTGAGTGAGTGTATGTGCAAAGCTTTTTTTTGGCATAACAAGATAAATGGGGTTTGATATGAGAAGGGGGAAAGAATGTAAGTGTGTTATTTGGATGATACACGTGATGCAACTTAGATGTTTTTGTTCTTTTATCTATTGTGCGATTGTGCCCCGGGAAAGATATGGAGTTTATTGGGCTTTTTCTTCTGTCAGCGCAGTTTTCACTCAAGATAAGTTGAGTTAGACATGGATGAGCTTCTTCGACTTATCTTAGATTACTACTGCACCTTTTTTTAAAGAATTTTTTTCCTTCGTCAAGACCAAACAAATTTGAAATAAATTGTCGGGTTCTTCTCTTTTTGATAATTTTCGGTTTTGGCCTTATGTACATTAGAGGTAAGTTAGATTGAAATGGCTGTCAGAAAAACAACTGACACACTAAGACCAATATAGGGTCTATTGTGATACCATATGAAGTGCGTGAGGGAGTACCTCACTTAATTAAACCATTTGGAGCTTTTAGTTAGAAGTGAAGGATATCTGAGTTCACAAGATCGCTTCGATCATCAAGGAAGTATTCTCATAGATGAGTTTTCTATTGAGGGAGACTGCAGGACATGAGACGAGGAGACGTTGGACTGTCTCTCCTTCCTCCTCGTCTAAGCAACTTCCGCAGAAGTCGTTTGAGGAACTCTGAGTCTTATGGCATCTCTACTTATGAGGCAATGTCCGGTAATAGCACTGATTACGGAGTGCAATCTGTCTAATTTTGGCCATATATGTTTTGTTGCCTTTTGCTTTAGCATGAGTTTGCATGTAACGATTGGTAGGTATACATACTAATTTTCAACCTGTTGTTTGAGATCAGGGAACCGGTTCCCTTTCTGGTGAGTTCATCGGCTTTGCAGTTACCTAGGATATCATTGTGCCCGGCAGCCAAACAAGGTCAATATTGAACTGTTCGGCTATCTCCCTGAGAAATAGGCCACAATTAAGGGCGGCTACTGAGTTCGTACAAACAGCGCCAAGTGATTTGAGGGCTGCTTGGCTGTCTGAGAAGATTTGTATATTCACTGAGCATATCACGTTTTCTTTTAGCCGCTATAGGACTTCTTTGATCGCCAGAGTTTCCGCTTTGGAACACGTTTGAGTGGTTTGGAAGGCAGAATTAGAAACTTGCCCTTAGTCTGCCTGAGTACACCCCGCAACCAACGCTTTCTTCGTTTTTTAACCATCTGTATACAAGTGAATTGAATCATCTCTTAAAAATTCTTCATCTTCCCAAATTGTTCTCGGTGAGATAGAGTTCATAGAAACTTGAAACTTGTTTTCAAAGGCCAGTTGCGGGATGGTGTAGTCGTAGTGATTTGGGATGTATCCGAAAAAGTTATGGATTGTTGAGTGACCAATGTTGTTATTGGTTCATTCGGAGATAGCTCTGAGACGAATGGCTGCTCTGGTGGCCATTTGTTTGCTGAAGATATCTGGGGGTGTCAGATTAAGCAGTGTGTAGAGCAAAAAAAAAAAAAATTAGTGGTCCAACTGGGTAGAATGATGACTTCGTTAGCCCAAATCTTAATTGCGTTCGATTTCAATGTTCTTGAATCAAGTTGGCTATGGTAATCTGGGCAGGTAAAACCCAAATGAAGATACGTTTAAATTTTTGCTGATCATTTCACTGAGCTTGTGAGTGAACCTTATTAGGACAGCTGTATTCAGCTGACAGCTGTTCTTACTGTATTTTATGTTTCCATTGTGTTGATTTCAAAAACACAATTTGCCACGGTATGGAAGTTCACAACTAGCTACATATTTATATGGGGGAGTGTTTTACACCTTCTCTGATCATGCCCTGCCTTCTCTCAAAGTCGCCATAAACTAGATAATTGGGAGAGCTCCTTTAGAACGATCCTAGTGATGTTATTACATCGATAATCTCCAACGCTTTAATGAAAGCTCAAAATGGTTTAAATTGTGGGGTAATTGGTTAAATTCTCATGTTGTATCACAATGGACCTATTTTTTGCATAAGTGCGTTGGATGCTTTCCCCACAGATGCCTTAACGTAATACAACCTAAAAGGGGATGTTAAATTTTTGCATTGTAAAAGTCAAGCCAACTAAAGAAAATTAAAGAAGAGTTAAATCTTCATACGGCTTAAAACTGAGAAAAGAAGAATTGTCCTAAAGGCTACATTACAATCCGAGTCGTTTGTAAGAAGCTAATAAAATTACACTCATTCCCAATGACAGTCAATCAGCTATGTAACTTCTTTGGACAAAGCCAATATTTCTTCAAATGAATTATGCAACCAGCTCAACACCTTCAACACCTTGCTAAAGAGCGTCAAAAAATTAACTTCTGAACTCGCAATCGAAAGAGCATTTAAAGATCTTAAAATCTACAATCCCCAACAATTCAAAAGAGGTTTTATATCACACTGGCAATACCACGGCCAAAGCTATTGCATCCGTCTTACATATCAAGTCTCTTCCCGTTCCCGGACAGATTATAAACTGCTCTTTATCCTGTTCCTTATAAGTAGAAGTAATCTTTTCTCATTAGTTTTCTACTCATTGCACCTAACACCGCTTCCTTCCAAACTCACGAGAAGGCTGGTAAATAGTCAGCTCATGAAATATTTTACGACCATGAATATGACTTTCCTGAACACCATAAATGGAAATGAAATGGCGGATAAATTAAACAAAATTGGGTCCTATTTTGAATACAGCGATACCAATATCTACTCTTTTATACTTAGGCCCCTAGAACAAGCAAAAACAGAATTACTTACTAACGGCATGTGGTCATTTTAAGCAATTGCAGAGTTTCCAGGAAATTAGATATAGCTTCAAAGCGTTTGTCAGTTATTCTCCTTGTTGTGCGGCCTCACAAACCACAACTCACTGATCGATGAGAATGGGCATAGCACTTCTTCTTCATTTTGTGCGCTACAATCTTGAAGGGATATCATCTCTCCCAATTCTCTGCTTTTGACGCTAATGATTCAACTGTGGGGTATGCCGTCTTGGCTCAGAATGCTTCGAGAAACCTCCCAGTTTTGAATTGTTCCATGTCTACGACCAACCAAATGCACATCTTCATCTCAGCTGCCGTCAACTTATTCTCATACTTTTTGTTCATCGGCCACCATTATATGAGTGCTGGACGTAAGACGTATTGAGTCTTGCCTTTAGCTAAGGGGGTATTTTTCTGTCACAGAAAATGTCGAAATTTTCTCGCTCCACTTCATTCACCCTAAGTTTAGTCGATAATTGAGGTCATCATCACACGTTGCTTTATAGAATGGGCTATTACTAGACAGAGCAAAAGGTCATCTGATTTGTTTAGAGAGACTACAAAACAGGGAGAAAGAAGAAGAGTAATTCCACTGAGAGAAAAACAGCCCTTGGAGATTATTTTTCCCACGAACTGGGCTACGTCTAGAAATCTACCTATGAATAACATCCTTAGATTTACCCAAAACTCAAGGTAGTTCGTGGTGGCTTCTGAACTTGAGAATCAAAACAAACCGTCAATCATTCACTTTTCTTCACTATCCCTATTAGCAATAATAGCGCAATGGATCCTCTGTGGTCCGCGTGAGGCTCTACCTCTTGTAGCATACACCCCTTCTAACCTATCCTATATATCTGTGAACTAATTTTCAATTTATCATCGTGAAGTATGTGAATAGTCACTGCAACAGTTCAATACAATTCGTTTTGAATCGCTACGAAAATGATATTCATCAAATAGCGATGCCGTGGTGCCGTTTTCGTATAGTAGTTAACTGCCTTTTACGTTTGAGTTCGAGGCTCAGAAACAGAAACATCCAGTAAATTCCCCGCGGGTGTTTGACTGTCGCAAAGAATTGGCAAGTTTTTCTGGATTAAATTTTACTCCCGTTTAGAATCACTAATACTATAGATCCCCTCCGTTTCTCATAAGTTGTGGTTGAGAGGCATGCACTAGCCGCCATTCGTCGCGTCGTCAGGCTTGTTTTCCACCATTTTCATATGCTTACTTATTTTACCAGAGAACATAATAAAATGTAATTAAAAAAAAACAGTCTTTTTAGCAGAACATGGTTTCGATCCACGGACCTCTGGGTTATGGGCCCAGCACGCTTCCACTGCGCCACTCTGCTGTTGGCAAATCATATCAATTTCTTCAACTCAAAGTATTGTATTTGTTTTCTATTGTCAAAAAGTACGTCACTACGTCAGTCGCTTCTTGAGTCATTGCATATATTTCCCTTCAAATACTTACCTTTTTTTGTGAAATTGTTATGAGTAAGTGAACAGTTGAGCTAAAAGAGCTTTGCTTTGCTCTAGGCTTATTTGAAACATTATCTACATCATCAATTAAGTGATTCAACGATTCTAGTATTGTTTCCTTTCTTTGCGTACTTCTTGTAAAACGAATTAGCTATTGAAAGACACGCTTCATCTGAAAAACAAAATTTAACTCTCGGTTCTTCAATGCATCGAGATTTTTAAGTACTCTATGTTTTTTAAGTTGGCCTACTTCCTTCGCGAATGCATTTTCAGTGCGCATTCGTTTTTCACACAGAAGTCATCATCTGTCAGATACACTCGTTCTCGCGTACTCAGTCTTAAACGTTTTCCCATCACATCGTGTGATGTAGACCACTTATATGCATGTTTGTATGAAAATTATGGAGTAGGGAAAATATTCATTTTCCATGATTTATGCTTGAATATAAATTAAAGTTGACCCATAAATGCAACAGCTTGTAGCCTGGAAGCTGAACACCCACAAAAAAGTTTCTGAATTATGCCAAGCCAACCCCAAATTTTGCCTTCCGATGAAAAACCCACAAATGTTTAAAAAAAAACAAACAAAGAAAAACTGAGTCGATGAAACGATGAACACAGCACCATCACGCATGTGATTTTTGGTTGCAATTTGTGTCAGTTATAAATTTACATAAGAGTTCGGATTTTTACGTAGTCTTATGGATGACTCTTGCAGGGAGAGTGCAATAAAACGAAAGCATATTGCACTTCAAGATGCTTAGATTGTGAAGGCAGCTGGGTATATGAGGTGCTTGCCTTTGGGTGTTTTTCTTTGGTTCAATTTGTCGCGTTTTGTGTGTGAGAAGAAATATGATAGCTGAAGATTCTACTTACAAGAACCTACTCTTTTATTTTCATATGAATAAAAATACAGTTTTGGTATATGTGTGCTTTTATCTATGAAATGCAAATACAAGTTTTGGAAACCGAAATCTCATTTGGAGCAAAACTTTGTTTTTATTCACAATGAGAATTAAATTTTATGATTGACATCTGTCACAAAAATAATTTCAAAAAAGAATGAAGCAGACGACGGATCGGATCTTCATTTTTTTTTAGGTGGGGCAAGTACTGGAAAATGCCGCCCCTACCAACCTATGCTTATTTTTATTTTTATATCATCTTTATAATTTTATCAGATGTCCACCAATTGATTGAAAACTGGACATAAGCCTTCCAGAATTAATACTTCCATCGCTGTTTTTTCTGTGCTAATCCTATTTATTTACAGACGTGTAGGATATAAATTTTATACACAGCACAGGATAGGATTAAAATAAAAAAATTTATAATTATAATAAAAATCAAATTAATTATTGCATTTCTCAATTGAAATTACAATTTTACTCTTCGAGTTTTTCGTTCAGCAAATAAATCTATAACCTTGTAATAATTTAATTCGTGTGCAATTCGATTTTCTATCGCTAAGATTGCGAGACTGGATAAGCGTTCCTGGCTCATAGAAGATCGCAAATAAATTTTTAATTAGTTTTAGTTTGCTAAAACTTCTCTCACAGCTTGCGGATATAGTGGGAAGCGTAGAGTAAATTCGCTAGGTAATACAAATATTTGGGAAAGCATCCTGCAAATCATGCGCATAGATCTGTTGCAAGAGAGAGAAATCGTTAGCTTTTTCTATGTACCCAAATAAAAGCGGAGCTTGCTCTTTAAAAACGAGTTCCGTTTTTAATTTCTGATATGGTCGATCAAATACCATCATTATTTCTTTAGAAAATAATTGAACAGGCTGGAAAGTTTGTAATTCGTCTTCACATATCTCATCGAAATGTATTTTATGTTTCGGAATTCGTTTGTTTTGCAAAATAGTGTTGGCACCAATTTTTTCAGCAACTTTTCTAGCCTCATTGATCCAATACTCCATTGGATCTTGTGCAAATTATTTAATAGGGCATTCACAGCAACATGTTTTGCCGACCATCTCGTCTGACTACTTCCTTTTAAACTTGGCTTAACGTATTTTTTCATAAAGCAATATACTTTTTGAACCAGTCCGAAAGGGTCAATAGCTTCCTGGCATGACGAGGCCGAATGAAGACCTACAAGTTTAGCGCAGTTCACACTGTACAATTAGTAAACAGACTTTGGCTTGAACAATCAATGTTTGATAATGTGAACCCTCAGACGACCGCTTGACAAACTTGTTGGATGGTTTTCAAATATTTTTGAAAATTTTGAATTTGGACGGAGCGGAGGAGCACATGATATAAAGTTGGACGAACGCAAACTACATCCAACCATCCAACATCCATCAAACGAAGTCTGTGCAACTAATTGTGCAGTGTGAACTCGGCTATTTAAGGAGTGAGCCAAGCACGGTTCGAACTCGGCCAGTACATTTCTTTCTGCAATCCTGTCTTGTACTCCTTTATGGATGCCGGCCATATTGGACCCATTAACCATTATCATAAGATTGGCCACGACATTGTCCAATATCTAAATCATAAACATGAAATCTTGATCCTTTTGATCTTGTCCGAGAACACGCGAGAAACATCCTCTATTTCAATATCCACTTCGGAAGATTCAGCAGATACTGGCGGATCACCCCCTGCGAAATCAATTTTTCATATTATCTTCATATTGTTTTCCTTGCATCTTCTTATATTTATCATTTTCCTATATTCCGCTCTCGATAGCTTTTTTCTTAGCGCGTTCATAATTACAAACTGTGAACGAAAATATTCAATTTCACTGATGAAGCATTTCAATCTTAAGAATATTTTAAAGTGAATCGAAAATAATAATGTAATGCAGTATGGGATCACATATGAGCCCATTTTTAGCAAATTTATTTATCTCGCATATAGAAACTGAAATTAAAAATCAAGTAAATTTTCCAAGAATTTGGTTAAGATATGTACATGTACATGGATGATATATGGGCGATAATCAAAAAACATGAACTCCGACAGTTCATTAACAAACTAAATAGAACTAAATACCCATCAATAAAATTTACATATGAAGAAGAAATTGAAGGGAAACTAAATTTTCTGGATTTAAATATAACTAGGAATGGAGACAATTTCGAATTGGATATATACAGAAAACCAACGAATACTCTGAGATACATTACATCAGACTCGTTCCATTCCTTTGAACATAAGATGTCAGCTTTTTTAGAGCTCTAAATATTCCAATGACAACAGAAACAAGAATAAAAGAATTCCAAAAAATTAAAAATATAGCCAAAATTAATGGATATACTGAAGAGTTAATTGAAGATTTAACAATTGCACATAGAAGAAAACAAGAATTGAGAAATTATACAACTTTAGATCTAATAAAGAATGAAGGAAATGACGAAAATAAATATTCAAAATTTTATTTCTAACCAGAAATAACATCTAAGATAAAACCAATCTTTAATAAATATAATATCCGTATGAGTGAGTGCAGCGAAATAAAAATAAAAAATCTAATTGGAGGATCTAAAGATAAAATTGAACAGCTTCAAAAATCAGGAATTTATTCTATCGGATGTAATGATTGTGCAAAAGAATATGTAGGACAGACAAGAAGACATATTCTAAAAAATTTTAAAGAACATTTTGCACATCTTAAATATAATGAAAAAGAAAAGTCAAGTGTTGCAGAACATATGCTAGAAAATGGTCATAGTTTTAGTTTGCAAAATTTAAAATTAATAAGAAATGTAAATAGCAATTATGAATTAGATGCTTTTGAATCTTTTTACATTTTTGAAAACAAAAATAATCTTATGAATAGTGATGATGGACCAATCAAAGATTCAATATTCAAAAAATTTTTCAATAGATTCAACTCAACTCAACTGTAATTTTGTTTAGAAACATTTTTGTTTTTTGTTAGTTTTTTGACAAATAATTTAATTTAATTTAATTTATAAATCTCACTGACGATGGAAGCATTGCTTGTGAAATGTACATTTGAAGAAATATAAAAAGTGTTTTTAACTGTTTAAAATTGTATTAATCTTTTTATTTATTAGATTAAAAAACACGTGGAATATCTCTACTACAAAACTCAATAATAATGATAATAAAATGCGATCTGTCCACTTTGACTTCCATTTGACTGTGCTTCCCTTCGCTCGCAACCACAGTTACTGTTTTGAAACCGAAATTAATCTTATTTTTTTTCGCTTGCAACCCCCGCTACCTGCACGAGATACGCTGGGTCCGGTATTGAATAGTGTGAAATGGTTTTGATGCTCTTTCTGTGTGATGTTTGTTTTAGGGAGCTATGACTCGCTGTCGCACACACGAGTGCTGCAGCGCTCTGTGATTCCTGTGGGCGAGCGGGAGCGAATTTTGAACTTGTTTTTGCCGCCCCCTTAACTTGCTGCCCGGGGCATGGGCCAATTCTTTGAGTCACTACTGGGCTGCAGGCCATCACGGCATAACTGGAAACGAGATCGATGATGAACTTGCAAAGCAAGGATCTCAGACGACTTTCTCAGGACGTGAACTAGCGCTTGGTCTACCAGAGTCCTAAGTGAGGGCTTCAATTAACGATTGGATCTGTAAGGAGCACAACCGTAGATATCATGGCTGTACTGCACGCAGAATAAACGTACGCCCTCAAACGTTAATAAGAAAACTAAGTGATACCACACTCTGTGAATCCTGAGGAGAAGACGATGACACCGCGAAGCACTCCCTCTGTGAATGTTCTGCATTTTCTCGTATCAGGTTACAGATACTAGACGCAGACATGGTGAGAGCTGGTAACTTAGGCTCTTTATCATGACAGCACCTTTTGGCTTTCCTCCTTAAGTCTATAGTAAAAGAAGGTTGCTATCTGGTAGTACAATGAACCGTCATTTAGGTCTGATTACTCCAGCTGGTATTTTAAAAACCTCCGACAGAAAAACATTTTTGTTTCTCAGAATGTGGATTCTTTTTTGAAACTGATTCAGCGTGCAGATGACCGGAATGTGATTAATTCGGCTGACGATGTCGATGACCTCATGTTCTTCAATCTCTAGAACACCAGGTAATCTTTTCTATATTCAGCTGTGGGTATATGTTGTGCATATTCTTCTGGCAATTTGCCTCTCGCCATCGTTGTGCATTTTCTTCTGGCAATTTGCCTCTCGCCATCGTTGGTCAATTTGAGGCCGTTACCCGTTAGTAAAGAATTTTCGTGGAAGCTGTAATACTCCCGGTACTCGACTGCTGAGCAAAAGATTTTTTTTTCGATCTTCGACTTAACGTCTCCGTGCTTTGGCCACTTATCACATGTGTTTCCGAAACGATTGTTAGATTCCTCTTCGGCTGAGGTATCTTTCTGCTATGTTGACGGCGACAGCCCTTACTCTTTTGAATTTGAGACCAGGGGCACGGCCACGTACTGAGATGCAAAATGGCTTAATTGGAATGAAATTGAAAGCTGAGGCAGAACGATGTACCTCAGTTTTCAATTTTGTTCTTATTTAGCTACTTTGCCGCTCAGTACGTGGCCGTGCCTTTATTCGGAATATAACCAAGCGTGCGCATTAACATTGTGGAGTACGTGGGTGCAGAAAATTTGTGGTTTACCTGGTAAATCAGAAGTCTTCGTATTTTTTGGAGCTGTGATGCCCGTGACATAATGACTACCATGTCTGCCTGCTCCGTGGATGGTTTATGGTGCAAATCCCAGAAACATCAGGAAAAAAATGTTTTTAACGGCTATCGCCTTTGGCGAGGAGTTAGCATGTTCTCAGAAAATAATTTCAAATTGCCCCGAAAAGCGCTTTCTAACTTAGTCGTTCGGAGTCGTCATGAAACTAAAGGTCCTTGAAATGCGTTAAGCTCCGAGGTTTCCACAGTTTTGTTGCGCCACCCTATTTATTCATTTTTTGTTATAAAAGTTGGTAATTGTGTGAATAGTATGGCCACTGTACTCGACATCGCTCTGCTGCTCAGTCTTTAGCTCTATTTTAGTTTTATTGTTCTGCAGCTTTTTCACTCACTATTTACTTTTCTGAACCGTAAAGGCACAGCCATGTACTGAGCGAAAAAGAAACAAAATAAAAACATAATTTAAAGCTGAGCGCTATTGTTCTGTCCATCTCAGTGCGTGGCCCTTCGAGCTCTTGTATAAGTTTTTTTTACTATCATCAAAAGATTCGCAGATTTCGTCATTCCTTGTGTCCAATCCATCCCATACTACTTTTTTAATAGCTCCAATGTCAGCTTAACGATCTTCAAAAATCTCAATTTGTTCTTCAGCAGCTTGTCTAAATTTTACGCTGATGCGAAATTATTTTTAATCACCGGCTGCGGCTGGGATCATAGCTCTCCTGCACTCAACTTCTTCACTCTTTTGATCCTCTCGTGGGGTGCGCTGCCAATTATGGTCTTTGAACATTAACAGCCTTAAACTTTTACCACAACCGGAACATTGGAGGGATGGTATTGCCGTTCTTGTTCTTTCTTTTATAGAGCGACTATAAATCTTGGCAGATAGCATCACTGGAGGTATGAATTGATGCTGGAATACTCGATATCTTTCATAAAATGTTCGATTGTCGAAATACCCATACCAAATTTAAAAATGACATTTGCACTGTCAGTCTGTCTCTACAGGTACACAAATCCTCTAATGATTGGGCTAATTCCATGCTTCTCATTGAAACAAAGCTCGCGATTAGTTTATAAATTTTCATGATAAAATACAACTCGCCGATTGTCTCATGCCTGCATGCAATTCCGACTCAATTCAAAACGTCAAGCATGATAACCTCGATAAATAGACCCAACAACATGTTCGACCGCATGCAAGTATTTGCAAAACATTCATTCATTTCAACCGCAAACTGAATAATTACCTTCAAATCATTAAAACACTTCCTAACATAATTATTTCATTATTTTGCGACACAAAGCATTAACTGGACGCTATAAAGCCCCACAGATTGTTTTGTTAAATATACGTCGCCATTGCCAGTTTGCCACATGCAAGCTTTGTATTGAGATGCAAATACATATGTATAGGCATACAGATTACGTGGGGGAGGAATAATGTTTTGTAAAGTATTCTATTATTTATCCATGCGTGCATCGGTAGCGCCAGCTCGAGCATGGCGATGTCACACTGATACAAAATGCAAACTGACAGACATACATCAGGATTCAGGACGGGGTTTTGTAGTATCGCATTGAGAAATTTGAATGGATTATTTATTGCTTTCCGTACCGCACACACCTAATTCATTTTTTTTTTTTTTTTGTTAACGTGTAGCAGATACTTCATCATCATCAATCGCAAGTCTGCCTGTGGAAAATATAAATCATGATTTGTTTGTGGCATTCATTTCTCTCGTGGGTTAAGGAAGGTGTGATATATTACAAGAACAACTCACTTTAGAATGCGGGTGGTTATTTAAAACATTGTTGTACCGAAAATTGAAGAGCAGCTTTGACCTTTGAGAAATTCGAGAATGCTTTTAGCTGGAGCAATAAGAATGTCGTCTAATCAAATATTTTCTGGCGGTGAAAGGTAGACAGAATTTAGGAGGCTTCATTTGTGTAGAATGAAGTTCTATTCTATTTCTTCGCGGATTTAAGCTCCCGCAGTAAGACTTCCGTAAAGAGCGTTCATAAAACGTTGCCCTTTGACAGATCGCCCGAAGGTCTTCTTTGGAGAGATTAAACAATTTCGTTTCACCTACTATCCTGAGTGATTAATTAAATTCTTCTGATGCAAAGTTTCCAATTTACCTGAGCTTATTGATGCTAAAAGATAAATTATCTTGTGAGGTGTTTAGTGTTTGATAACCAACCATAATGGCGTCAGTGCAGCTTTCAGTGAAGTGAAACCATCTAGGGTACAAGCTTAGCCACAAAACCGTAGGACAAATTCTTGTTCTCTCTCAAATACCGCCCCCATTTCAGAGTAGGTATTCTCAAGCCCTCAACCCATAACCAACATCGTCGTCTTATGCCATTCATCCTCTTACCACACCAAAACTATACCTATACATTGTTGTTGTTAGATCTGTAGCGGTGAAGAAACACATCCTCGCCACTATCACCAACATGCCACGTCCTTATTTAGAATTTGCTTTGCTTAAGGTTTTCAGAATTTCATCTTAAAAACCCCAAAAAATACTAAACTCGCACTGAGTACAAGACATAGATAGAACAACAACTTTAGTTTGTCTATGGATGATGCTGCTGGCTGGCTGGTTGGTTGGCTGGCTGACTGACTGTGAGTATACCTACTGTTGCTGGTTAGGGGGGATGGGATACATTAAACTAAACCAAGAAATAGAGGAAAATATATATTATTTTCCTGGCTGCTGTCATTTTGAAGAATTTTTGAAGTGAAAGCGGTGAGCAAATTTCCACATGAATTGTTAAAATGTAGGGGAAAATTAATTATTGCCATGGAGAAGTGCCAACTAGTCAAGTTGTCGTTTTGGCTTTCTCCTATAGTTTGTTGTCGTCGTCTGTGAAGGATAACACAGACGACAGACTAAATAATGTTGCCAAGTTTGTTAAGTTTTTGATGATTTGACGATTTTATTTAGCTTGACCTGTTTGTTAGTTTATTTGTTTGTACGGGTCAAATGTGATTGAAGTTTAACCCCTCTCCTGTTGACGGATTGACCTGAAGTTGTGTTCAGTTCTGATGACAGAATAATTTACATTCGGTATCGTTAGGTATGTTTTTGCGTAAATTAGCAACTTTATAATCAGATCAAAAATTCAATTTACCAATGAAAGCAAAAACAAATGAGCTAAAAACGTCCAGTATTGATTTGTTCTTTCTTTGTTCAGTGGTAAAATCCATTGCTTAGCTAATTATAAAACTAAAAAGCTCAAACAGTAGCTATTGTAAATCCAAGATGGCAGCGGTTCCAAAACGACGGACTTCATTTTGTTTTACTACTTTCTCGATATGGGTATCAAAAGAAAGGGCTTGATTAGTAGAAGAGAGTTCTAAAATAAAATGGAAATCCAATATGGTGGGCATTTCCGTTCAACATATTACGCCAACAATTTCGATTTCGGGCGAGCTTTCTATAGACTTGCGCTCTAAGTCGGTTGAGGTCGTCTTCTTGCGCCACCTAAGACAAGGTCTTCCCTTCCGCGATTTCCCTGCAATGTGCTGTGGAATAGCCGCCGAGACGGAATTTTGGTATAAATCCGCTCTGAATATCCCAGCCATCGCAGGCTGCCGAAGGGTATACTCTTCTAGCTACGCACATGGCGTGGTACAGCTCGAGCTCATACAGTTCGTTGTTGAATCTTTTTCTCCAAACAGTGTCGTCACATAGGGGACCAAAGATCATTCAGAGTATTTTGGTTTAGAAACGACCAAGGGTTTCCTCATCCGATTTCGATAGGGTCCACGCTTCCGCGCCGAAAAGCTGGAATGATTAAGGTCTTATAAAGGGTTACCTTGGTTTTTCTAGACGGAGTTTTGTTTCTCAATTGCCTTCTCAACCCAAAGAAGCAGCGGTTGGCAAGAGTTATTCTTCGTTTGATCTCCGCACTCTGATATTGTTATCCGTGTCTATAACGGATCTTTAGTAGACGAAGTCCTGTACTACCTCGAAGTTATGTCTGTCTATGATGACGTTTTGGAGAAGAATGGGAGTTCCCCAAAGTCGTCTTGCACTAGTTTCGCGGGGATGCCAAAACTTTTTTTTTTATAACTTGTACCTTTTAAAACTTTCATACGCGGCCTTGAAATAAAAAATAAAATAACCACAAAATGGTAGGTTCATTTTTTTTTACATCTCCATCGAAAGAAGATTATGTCGCTGAATAAAATGGAGTAATTTACCAGAGACAAACAAATAGTATACTACTCCGTTTTGCACCAACTACAGACTGCTTCTAAATGAGAACTTAAGAAAAAACGAACGAAATTGCAATCAAAATTGTAAAATTTTAATTTTACGGCACTATCTATCTATCTGAATGATACCTCCTTTTTCTCTTGACGCGATGAGTATTAAATCATATAGCCTTTTTACGGTTGTCAACAATCAATCAATTGACAAATTGGTTTAATACAGGCAATTGATGAATTGAAATTGATGAATGTGCTCGCATTTAGCGCTGACACCCTCCATGTCTAAGTACAAATCGACCATTTTAATTTCCAGCATTCAATGAAACCTTAGAACAACATCTTGGGGTCCGTTTGGGTTTTTATTCCTTCTTGGGTCCCACTACTGAAATTCTATAAAAAATCATATTTTTCTAATAAATAAATATTTTATTAAAAAAGGAACATAATTTATGTGTATTAAAGACTTAACTTGATGTTATTGGCAGTTCTGGGATACATTTTACACATAAGATTCTTGTGTGGCAACAACACCTGCCGCACCCATCGCAGTTGGTTCTCCTTTTCATTGCTTCTGTTCTTGGACAAAGGTGACATCTGCCCCTTTTACAAGAGAACCTTTCAGGAACTGTTGGTAGTTCTGTCTAAAATCTCCCCAAAATACAGGGCACCCAATGCAGATTTCCAATGTTGTTTTGTGTTGCAGTTTGTGAACGGTTATTCAGTTCTGACTCCCATCAGTCCCTCCACCAGTTCGAACAAATTTTTGTATATTTTTGATTGAAGCACGGGAAAATTATGGCAGTTGGTAGGGTGCTATATTTCCAGTAAGTTGTAGAATCAACCATAAGGCCACCTTTTTGTTTGACGTGTACAGTAATAACTCGAGACCATTTGGCCAAATACATCGACTCCACCTTTAGTGCGGTTATAGTCAGGTGCTCGTGTCATGGCAGGTTTATTTTGATGACCGGCTGCTTTTTTATTGACCTTCAGAGGTTCACGATGGCCATCGAGAACCTTCTCTTTGTTTTCCAAACCCAGTGATACAAACAGGTTATTATCAATAGTGATTAAGGTAGAGAATTACATTTTGAGTGTTCAGATTAAAAGCAATCCGCGTATGGGGTCGGGTTCCTTAAAATATATACCACAAGCAAATATAATAAAAGCTGCTGGTGTCATTTAGTTTCCTTATATACATGGAATTTTCAAACTCACCTCCCATCTTGATTGATCTTCACCGCTTCGAGTTGTGGGGATTTCTTCTTTGAATGTAATAATTGTACTAAACAAACCAACTAGTCCGGTGGTTATCTGTTTTCTGTGAGGGGGCATTTTTTTATTTTTTACGAGAAACCTATTAAAGATCGTTGTATGTTCAGTAATCAAATAAAGCTTGGAGTAACTCATCTGGTCAAAGCTGTTCAAAACTCTTTTTGCCAGAATGTACTGAAAAAACATCAAAACTACTAACTGGGCACTTTTCTTTAAAGAAACATCTTCACCAATTGAGGCTGGTAGCGGACCCCATCTGTAGACTATGCCTCGAAAATGAAGAAACATTTCTGCACATTATTACAGAATGTCCAGCACTTTTCCGCCTTAGAAAGCAAATACTTTACTATGAGATCATCCCCTTAGATAAACTCAAACTCATTCACCCACAGAAGATTGCTAACTTCTGGTTCAATTCAGGAGCAGGAGAACTGCCCTGAAACCTCACATGGGCTGTCACAATAGGTTTCATTCAGACACCGCAGTGCCCAGAGCTGAGCAAGCTCTACCCGTCGCGTCGTCCCCCAAATCTAATGTTCAGTGATCTAATTTGAATAATTTTTGTTACTCCGTCATTTGACTTCCTAGAGTTGGACGCACTTGTGCGGTGTAAAATCTTTCTTTCCAGGATCTTAAGCCTTCGAGCACGTAGTCAGAAACTGTGTTAAGAAATAGAGAATTCAAAGCGCTTTTTTGTTTAATTTGGCGTCTTGGAATTAGCCCTGTTCACACTGTACAATTAGTTGGACAGACTTAGGCTTGACAAACCAATGCTTGATAGTGTGAACCCTTCATACGACCGCTTGTCCAACTTGTTGGATGGTTTTCAAAAATTTTTGAAAATCTAGAAGTTGGATGGAATGGAAGGGGGTATGTGACATAAAGTTGGACGACAAGCTTGATAAGTGGGAACGCAAACTACATCAGACCATCCAACTTCCATCAAACGAAGTCTGTCCAACTAATTGTACAATGTGAACAGGGCTATTCTGGTGTGTTTCTAGGTTGAAGCCTTAGCGTAACGATTTCCCAATATACTATACATACATACGTAGGGTGTCGCAACAGAGCGGTATTGATGCCTAGCGCATTTCTCACAAATCACAACCATGCCTTGTGAGGGAACGAAGGGGACCTACAATTTTCTGCCGATTCCGAATGGCTAATCGAGAAAACTCTTTTCATGGCAATCAATTTACCATCGCAAGACTTGCCAATTGCAAATTTCGTCACCTAAGACGAGGTCTTGCCCTTCCGCAATTTCCCTGCAATGTTCTATAGAAGACCCATCGAGCCGAAGCGTTAGTGTTCACCCGCTCTACACACACACAGCCCAGTCATCAATCGTAGCCTCTCGATGCAATTTATAAAAGGTTGCCACTTGTTCAAGTTGTTTCGTCACAGCTCTCTCAAAGGCTAGAAAGATTACAGGTTATTATACAGGTCTTCCGTGCTTTGTTTTTAAAGTTGCCTCATATCATCTCAGTTGGCAATATTGTTGCTAGCGCACACAGTTTATGAGGAAGTGGTTTGATGTAATGGAGATGAAGTCAGGAACTGTGTTATTTAATCATGAAATTTTCATAAAATTTCCTAAAATAGAATACGCCAATATGATTTGTGTCTAGATTCTTTTTATTTCTCCCTTTCTTTTTTTTTGCTGCTGTTATTTGTTGTTATTCCCAAAAATTTAATTTTTTTTTCTTTACTTTCATTTGCTCTCACCCCTTTGTGTTTGTTGTTTTGGCAGAAATACATCAAACAGAGTCGTAAAATTCTAGATGACAATTGTATGTATATTTCAACGGATGCAATAAGCTTAGACGGACTATTGGATTCAGTTAGCAGTGGAAGTTTTTCTAGTCCTCCCTCGCCAGTGCAATATCAGAGTAAGTATATGACTATTTTTATATTTGATTGGAGATATGCTTATTTACTATTCTATGCATGTGACACTATAGAGAGTGCATTGGATATTCCAAGTCCTTGATTCGACTGGTCACTGATGGTGACTATAGTATGATGGATTGTTAGATGGATGTTTGCATTTAAAATTTTGTTTGGTCTTTTATTAGTTTTTTTTTTTTTATTGTATGCTATTGTTGTGAAGAGAACTTAATAAATGAATGTGTATGTGTTGTGTATGGGAAACAAATTGGATTTGCATGCAAATGTAGTGCATTCGACTAGAATTGTGATCTAAATCGAAAGCAGAAAGATAAGGCCAATGGTAATTGAGTGTTGTTCAGTGAAAAATATTAAATTCAATATTTGAAGAGATCAGTGTGTTGTTCATTTATGATTTTTAGACAGCATGAGAAATGTGTCAGTTGATGAATGACCCTTAATCCTGAGATCAAGCAAACACTTTCAAAGTTGTTTTTTCTCATACTACATTTGAATTTTCAAGTGGAGTCCTGCTTTCTATGCTTTCTATGTTGCTGGATACCTGAAGCCAGTAAACATCACGAGTTGATCTCAAAAACAAAAAATCTAATCAATTGACCCGATTGACAAGGACAACAGAGCAAAATGCTGTTGGTGTTGAACCATCATGTTGAAAAGGAGGATGGCTAATTCACTCCGGTTTGCTTTTCTTTGTCTTATCAGGTTTCCTTGAGTGGCATAAAAAACATTTTTTCCTTCAGCTTGAAACTTTCGAATTGTGTTGAGCCTGATTTTCTGAATACATATTTCTTGAGAAAACATGAATTGGTATTACTTTTTTCCAAATAAATAGCTCCTTTACAAAAGGGTTTTCGACAAGACTAATTTTTGTTTGGTGATGAAAAACAATGAAGCACATAAGCCTTAGACCTAATATCGTTGCGCTATACTTGCATTCCTAGAAAAGTTGCCAAGCTCCAAAAAGCAACAGATAAAAATGTTCAAATGTTTTTAAGCGCTATCACTGGCTTTGATTGGATTTTGGCTGTTTGGCTCTCAAATTCTCAAATGGTTGTGCACAGTTGACAATTTAAAACTCTTTTAGCCCCACTGTGACACCACATCTGTCAATTTTGACCTTCTTTTAGTGCAAACAAAAGATTGTGAATTTCTTTTTTAGGACTGAAGTGGCTACCTTAAAAAACCTTATATCAAGTTTTTAAAAATTTATTGTTTTTGTTTTTCGAGATGTTTAAAGTTTGAAATATAATAATAGCACTATACAATTTCACAATTTGTCTTCAAATATAAAAAATAACCACTTCAACTATTAAATATCTTACTTTAAATTTATCAAAAGCTCAAAGTGCTTTCTTTAAAAATCCTCTGCATGCTTCGAAATGCAGTTTGCCCGAAGTTGCGTTGAAGTCTCACACATCGTCTTCACGAACAGGATCAATAAATGAATGAATGAAAGCTTTTCATATTCGTTTCCAAATACACGTTCCTGCTCCATTGTTACATGGGGTGATAAAATCGAGTAGAATCCAATGCTTCGAAAACCCAATCAATCATTTTCATCTGTAGCTAAAAGCTTAACATTGTCATTTTCAATGAATGGTACCCGCATCCAAGAAACCGAAAAGCTGTCAGTACCTACTTGGTATGTGTGAAAACGATGATCTTCGTTATTGGAATGACCACATATTTAGAGTCGCCAAAAATGCTGCTTAGTGGTAAGGTTTCTCAAAACTATGCAGGAAATTTTTCACCCCTTGTGATCTGGCTACATTTTATAAAGCCTTCATCCGTCTAAAACTAGAGTATAATTTTCATATCTGGTCAGACGCGCCTCAAACAACTTTATCCCTTCTTTAAAGGGTACAAAACAGAACGCTAGTATTGATGGGTGATAGTTCAATCGTAAAATCGATTGATTCTCTTAAACATCGCCGAAATATTACTTGCCTCACTTTATTTTATCGCTTTTTTTTTTAAAAAAAGTGCTCGAAATAGGCAGTTGCATTCCACCCCTGAAACAATTAAGCCGCAACACCCGCCTCACTAGGAATGCTTATCAGTTTTACCTCGAACTCAACTTTGGACGTACAGTAAAGTATAAGGAATCATATGAAAGATCGACAGATGATATTTCTCTCTAAAAAATAAAAATAAAAATATTGGGTGGCACAACGGAGCGGGGAGCCCCATAGCCCGGTGATGGTATGGAGGGAACCTTAATTTTTCTGCCGATACATGGCAATGAGTTTACTATCGGAGGATTTGCCAAATTTGAACGAAGGTTCGTGGTTTGAATCCCAACAGAAGCCAAAAATGTTTGTCCACGGGTATCACCTTTCACGAGGTAGTGGCAAATTCTGCGTAAGTAAACTCATTGCCATGAACAACGCTTTCTCAATTAGCCGTTCGGAATTGGCAGAAAATTGTAGGTCCCCTCTATTCCCTCACAATGCAAGGCATGATGATTGTGAGAATTGCGCTAGGTCCTGGGGCTCCTCGCTGTGTTGCGCCACCCTATTAATTTTATAATTAGCCAATAGCCCTGTTCACACTGTACAATCAGTTGGACAGACTTGGGCTTGAACGACCAATGCTTGATAGTGTGAACCCTTCAGACGGCCGCTTGTCCAACTTGTTAGATGGTTTTCAAAAATTTTTGGAAATCTAGAAGTTGGATGGAGTGGATGGGTATGTGACATAAAGTTGGACGACAAGCTTGATAAGTGTGAACGCAAACTACATCAGACCATCCAACTTCCATCAAACGAAGTCTATCCAACTAATTGTACAGTGTGAACAGGGCTAATGAAGCTATGTTTTTCCTATTCTCCGAAGGACTTTATTTTGGAACTTTTGGATGGGCTCAGCATTTGTTGTCTTTGTACAGTTCCATAGTTCGATGAAATGGGTCCAAACAGGTTTGAGTACTTCGTTTGGTATATTTGTAGGCGCAGGGGTATAAACCAAGGGAACTTAGATTAATTAAAAAAATTGGGCTTTATGACCCACCAATAGAGTCCAAATTGTAGCTGGGGCTTTTCGTTTTTCTTTATTTTTTTAAGATCCAAATCATTGGAAAAAGGAGCAAAAACTTCACGGGAAAAAACAAGACGACTTAAATTTTTTAAAATTATTGAAAAAAACTAAAGAAAACAGAAAGTAAAAAGCATAACAAAGAAGTAAGCTCAATACAAATAAAAACAATTGAATTCAAAAGTTGATCAATGCTTAAAGAAATCCCATGAGAGTTTGTCGCCTTACCGTATAAGCCTTGTTCGACATCAAAAGTCTCGGTGAGTTATTTACCAACCATAACAGAGCAGCATCAATTCTCCATAGTCATCGTACTAGTTTTACAGGGATGCCAAAACTAGACGGTTAAAATATGGTGTACATATATCGATATAATACTCTCGGGTTTTTTTCAAGATTTGCCGTAATGTGTAAATTTGGTCTATTGTGGACTTTTCTGGTCTAAAACCACATTGATAAGGACCTATCAAGTTGTTGACGTGCGGTTTCGGACGTTCACATATAACGGCAATGTAAAGCCGGCTTATTCCTCTATAATTGGTGCAATTGTGAGTGTCTCCCTTTTTTAGGGTCGGGCGTATGATACTGAGGTTCCATTCATCGGGCATGTTTTCATCCAGCCGTTTTATGCAGATCTAGCTGATGCATGCTCTTTTCCAGCCGATCTCGTGCTGCCTTGAAAAGTTCGGTATCGAGGCCATCTGCATCTGCAGTCTTACTTGATTTAAATTTGCATATGACAAGGAGGAGGGCAGTCTTGATCATCGTTCAAATAGAATGGGGCGCATAGCCTGGCAGCGGAACTAGTGTTCTCATCGCCGTTAGGCAGTCTGCAGAAGTGGTATTTGCAGAAATGTTCCCCTGCTGATATTTACAGGCTTGAGTTCGGGTTTTGCCACCCTTGCATGACCTTTTTACCTTATAGTAAGAAAGCTCACTCTGGATCCAATCAAGTATATCTTCCGTGATTGTATCATCACTCCTTGAATCAGCCTTACCGTTGAGTTAATTTTTGTCAATATTGCGGGCTTAGATCGTGAGATTATTAAAGAAGAAGTTCTTGGTACTCAATTGTGCTTCAGTTTGGCCTCAAGCGACAAAACTTCTTCTTTCTTCGTATTAAGGCTCTCTGGCATTCCGGCGTACCCCTCAGGCGGATCACTAGTGTGAAGCAGAAAAGTGGGAGAGTTGTGATCTCTTCAAGATCACTTCTCGTAACGCCGGAAATGGAAAGAAGAAGGCTCTCTGGCATTCGTAGTATTTTACCTACATTGATGTTTTTGCATGCACCAACGTCGAATTCGTTACAATATTTTTTTTTTTATACTTAATTTGTTAACCTAACATTTAAGCGATTCAGCTTGCTAAGATAGTTTTTGTTGGTGGGATTGCTGGGGTGTTTTAAAGTGGTGCTTCCTACTGAATTTGAATGACCTGGCATAGTTTCTTGTCCTTTGAGGATTTTCTTTTGAATTTGTGTGGTAGTTCTGGGTCTTCAAACGTTGCATCCATCTCATTACTTAACATAAATAGACTGTCTATTGAGTTTCTTTTTATTCAGTTTGAAGTGATTAATGAAGTCCACATTGCACACGTTTTTGAGATGATATGTATAGTCCTGTAAATTATAAAGATACCTGAAAGACTTTTTCTTATAGATTTTTATTTTTGTTCTTTTGTTTTGTATACACAGCCATCAATCAGTTCCAATCAGCCATTCGTTCAATCAAATCAGAGATCCTTTTCACTAAAAAGCTTTCAGCTCCTCTACCATTTCGCCGAACTTCCTTCCACGCTGATAAGCCTGTCTACACCTCTCCAAAATGAACTGATGAAAACCAAACCCAACAAAAACCCATCAATAACAAATCACTTTTGTTTCGCAAAATCCAAACACATTATCAAAGTTTTTAAACTTTCTCCTGTCTATTCACACAGAAGATAAAAGAAAGAAAAAAGCCAAACTCAACCTTTTTTCTATCTACGAAAAAATCTTTTTTTCTCTTTGCCAGATACCAAAATGCCTCTTTCCCATAGCTCCAGCTATGAGTCATTAGACAAATACAATGTGGCACTGGAAACTTTTAAATTATCCGACAACGTTCATCGCATTCCATACCCGCTGGTACCGTCAAACTACAGTAAGTATCTACCCATCTAATCTTGCAATAGGAAAACTTTCTTATACACAAGAAAAAACAATAAGATGTGTAAGTTTTCCTACGGCAGGCGTTCCTAAATGATAAAAATTGATAAAATAAATCCACCCTTTCTATTTTTGCAGACAACCTTGACAGCAAGCATAATAATAGTTCGACAACGAAAATTGACGCGATTAGGGATGACATTAAAAAATCCTATTACAACGAAAAACAGAAGCAACTCAGCGATTGGTATTATATAAAAAATATCCCAAAGGACGACGTCAGAGAGCAGCATTCGGAGGCAGTGGATGTTGCTGGTGGTGAAGGTGGGGTGGGTGCTGTCGAAGTTAATGGCTCGATTGGCATTGAACATTATAATCATGCACTGGCTCCGACAATGTCTAGTCAATGTGAGGCATCATCGCAGCAGCAGCAGCAGCAGTCGTTTGCCTCATCATCGACAGCAGCACCAGTGGAAAGAGTGGAAGGGGTAATGGGTCGAGCCGCCCCTCCAATCGCCTCCTCCTCGCCTAAGAGCACAATGAACTGGAATAATTTCGATTGTCAGGCGAGCCCGAAGGCTAATAATGATGATGTTGTTCGAATGGCTGATAATGGCGGCACTAATGGTTGCATCAGCCATGATGAACACAACGATGGCAGGGAGGAGTGGCAACAGGCTTGGCAGAAATTCCATGGCGGCAATTTAAATTTAAATTCCGAAAATTGTTCGAAAGATGTTGACGATTGTATCCATCGTTATGACAACGTGGCTATTGGTGGAGGCAACCCACCAACCACCAACCATTCCTATCTAGACAATTACAATCAACAAAAATGCCTCGAACCGGGCTGCAGCTGCAACATTACTTCGAATAACTTCTCAAGGACGAAATTCAATTCAACATCGAATATTGGAGCACAACCGAATGTTGTTAGTGTCAATTTATTGAAACAGCGCTATCAGAAGCAGGATTGGACACACTATCCTGCCCACCACACGGGCAGCAATGAGTATGTAAATGCGGGTTTCCAAAGAAGACCATCAAGAGGAGGCAATTATCAGAGAACGTGTATGGCTATGGAGGCCTCAAAAAGCAATAATAACAGTAACGACTCATCCTCGAACAACATCAGTAAAAACAATGTCGAACTGCAGCTGGAACATTGGGAAAATATGAGCAATATCAACAGAAGTGATTCCAGGACGAAGCGTAATGTAAATCGTGTTGTCGTCGGCTCTGGAAGTCATGGCGACAAGGACATTCCTATGCACAATAACAGCAGAACAAAGCATTGCTGTGGAGGCAGTGCCAATTGCAGTGGTAGTACTAGTGCCAGTGGGAGTGCGAGTAGAAGTGGGAGCCACAACAGAAAGACAATGAACAACAACAACATGTATCGGGGTCATCATCAAAATGCTGACCTATCCGAAGCAGAACCAAAACAAAAACAATCGCCTTTGGTTGAGAAACAACGACAAGCAGTGATGGTCGATAGCCAAGCATCGATGTTATGTCAGTCCCATGGCAACCCCAATCATCATCACCACCAACATCATCATCAAAATCATTATCATTTTCAACAAAACGAACATAATCCTACCATGGCAACATCAGCAATGCCTTGTTGTATGTCAGCCAATAGTATGCCCCCGAACCAAAATCGAATGAGACAACAAGCTGCATCTGGTGTCCATTCAGGGAAAAACAATAACAGCCTCATCAACCCAACAGCAGCTCCTGCTGCTGCCTCTGCTTCTGCCGTTTTGACTCCGGTGCTTTCAGCCCGTTTGACTGTTGTAGCTACACCGAGAGCAGCACTGAGATCAAGACTAATTCAAAAACGGTCCGACGAAACAAGCTGCAGCAGTAGTTTTGAGCAATTAAATGTCATTGGAATACCAACAACAACAGCAAAGACCTCAGCCTTGGAACCAAGCGACTACAAACAAGTCCAATACCAGTACCAAACACTGGCGCAATATCAACAGCCTTACAATGCTCAACAGGATGCAGAAAACCAACACAATCCCCCCCGACCAACCTCTCCCAATCGTCATCATCAGAATTCTGTGATTTGTGATGAAGAAAATGCCAGCCAAGTGATAATAAGTCCGACCAAGATAACCCAAGAAAACGATGGCGGTGATGATGATGGTGACATCGTTGCCGATGGTGTGGCTGCTGCTGTTGGCATCCTTGAGACCAAACGTAGGCCATTGCCAGAGATACCGCTCGAAGAAGTCATCCAGCAAACAAAGGTAAGTGTAGACTTCTGTTGTATTTTAAGAATTTATTGCGATGCCATGCTATAGTTTTAATGCATTGTTCGGTTGAAATGGTAATGGGCTTGGAGGTGGGGTAAGTAATTTATGAGGCACAGGAGCAGCCGTTCAGGGGTGTGATTTATTAAATTTGTGGTGTGTCCTCTTTATGAATGGACAAGGTTTTCTTGTACCGGAACAATTAGTTCACATCCACACACTAAAATGGGGCGAGTCCTGTTCTTCATGAATAACAGTGAGTGTTTTGGAAGCTAACATCTTAAAATGGGCTGAGAATTTGACGTGTACGGAAAAATTCCAAAATGTAAGTAAAAGTCTCGAAACGAGGACATTTACACCAAAATATTTAATGATTTTCTCCGGAGATTTTTGCCTTTTTTGTATGTAGTTTTTTCTCCTTATGTAATATTTCTAAAGGCAAAATTAGCCATCCTACTATTTCTTTAAGGAACACAATTTTTTATTCTTTCACTATCGTTTATTGAACTGGTAGTTAAATACGAAGGACAATTGTAAGGAAGATAAATGCTGCCCCTAGCTATTATTTGTGTTCATTGCTTCTTTTGGATGAAAGATTCTGCACTTCGATAACTATCATGTTTTCCTAACAAAATTTCTTGAAAACTTGGAATTCACCTTGACAGCACCTCTCTTTGGGAACACGTTTTCCGAATGGTAGACTTATGTGAGGTAAACAAGAAAAGAGGCACTGAGTTCCAACGACCAAAGTACATCGCTTTTACTGATATGAGAATTGAGAAGTATTAGTCAGAGTATACAACCTTGCTGAGCCACACTTTCGTTTTCAAACTACATTATTTGACAACATTCCTTCATGCGGACAGTGACTTTTTTATGCATCAAAACAATCACTTTATAATCCCCTTGAATTCTCTACTGGAACTATCAGCTCTCTTTCGATGTCGCTAAACAGCAGGGGACATGATCGATATTCAACACACTTTTTGATAAAAATCCGTACCCTTCCGTTTTCACACTGCGCAAGGTCACTGTCCAAAAACAAAACGGATTCCATTCTTTTTTTCGATTTTAAGCAATGCATTCTATCTCCCAGAATTCTCAATAAGTTGGTACACTATGTTTGTTGACACTTATCGGAAGAATTTTGGCGAAATGTCATCAAATCCAATAGCTTCAGTGATGTGTTTTTGCGAGACTCTCCACTGGCAGTGGCAGTTACAGTGAATATTTGCGAATGTGCTACTTCGAAAGGATCATGGGGTGTTCTCACCACACTGACGAAAACCGCCGAAAAAATTCTCCTTCCATCTTTTGATTTATTTAGAGTTGTGGACACATGTGAACGCTTTGGTGATTCTACTTACGGTTCTACTTTTACTTGAAAGCTCTTCTGCTTCTGTTGATAAAGTGAATCTATGGTTTAGCCTAGCACGTTGCAAAGGCTTACCTCGAATTGAAATGCAGACTACAAGAAAAACACGAAGAAGAAGTATACTCAACTTCAAGCAAATAGCACGCATGACATGTATTGGGAGCTGGCTGAAATTTCCGACCGGCGTTGATTATGCAAACCAAGCCAATTCAACCAGCACAATAACACAATTTGAAAAAGGCGGCAATCATCTTCAAAAAAGTCGCTCAGAAAAGTAGAAATGCTCAGGATGTTCCTTGGTCAGAGTTCATTGACGATCCTCAAGCACAGCTTCATGTGGATGATGACAAAACTCTGCACAGTATTGGAGAACACTATTTAGGAGCTGAACTTAACCTAAGAGCAAATCCCTGACGCCACAGTAGAAAAATTTAGTTAGGTTAGAAATTTTAAAAGAGACAAGGTTCTTGGCCAGGCTATAGATATAATAATTATAAGCTTCTGAAAATATGCAAGACATCGGGCTTAAATGGGTTACAATTCTCTGCCTAGACAATGAATGGAAAGTTACCATCCAATTTATATAGGAATGCGAGATACACGAAGTTGCGAGAGCAGCTACCGTTCGATTAAGCTGATGCCCCCACTTTGAAGATAATGAAGTTTTCTGATCAGCGTTTAGTTAAAACAGGTGCGGAAGCCTAAGTTCAATGGAAATACATTTTAGAAGATGTTCTTGTTGGCTTCAAAGCAGCATTCGTTTGATAACCGAGGTATCTAATATGGGGGACCCTGAGACAATGAGGAGTCGTAAAGGCATGTCTGCGAATGAACAAGGATATATAAGAAATAGGAGTGTCGGAGGTAAGATGTCCAGCTAGAGACACTGAATCATTTACCAAAAAGAGTCTTTAGTAATCTGCTCTTTATGATAGTTTTTCAATTCTTGTTCAGAAGTAAAGTTCCGGGAATCAAAGCACATTAGACGAAAAGACTGAGTGCTTGTGTCGCCTGATTTCTGATTCAAATGTACTTATTCCAGAGACTATTGAAATTTGTTTGTCATGTGTAAAATGTTTGAAAATCTGGGATCTATGAGTTGGGTTGTGAAGCCAACACTCACATACAGTTCACAATGTTGGACAATAGTATGAAAATAATTTGATTGCAGCTGAGATGAAGATGTACCTTATTTGACAGAGAGGCGGTACATAGTACTGCAGTGGTAGAGTATTTTTAGTGGATTGGTTGGACGTGAGGGCTTCGAACCACACGCCAGGCATCTACTTTTCTTTCAAAGTCCCAGTTTTATTGGGACACCGTTCTTGAAGTTAAAAAAGAAATTAAAACTACCTCCTCCATGTTATTTTCATTGCACCGCAAAAAAAAAATGGAAGATGGCTACCCTGGCACTGACACTTGACTATGGTAATTGGCTCAAGTGCTCCCGTTTGAGGAGTATGTACGGCTCAGTTGGCTTGGTCATGTTCAAAGGACGGAATCACAGAAAACCGTGAAAAAGGTTATATGTTGCATAAAAATGAATAAAAAATAAATAAAGTGGCGCTACATAGCAACGCGCCCGGGGCCTAACGCATTTCTTACAACCATGACAAGGGAAACATATAGTTAGACTAAAACACTCCTTATACAGATATATGTCATAACTACAGCTATTGGTTGGCCTCATTAAACAATCTGAAACGGGGAGGCTTGCAGTTCCTGCTGACCTCAACGCTGCGTACACAAGAAGCGAATGACTAGTGTGAAGTAGATAATTGGGAGAGCTGTGATCCTTTTTAGACCACGATGTGGAACCATAAAAAAAAGAGGATAAGGAAAAAGCAAGAAGGAATAAATTGATTCAGGGAGGAAAAGAACTGAGTATTTTACTGGAACACTGTTTGTGAAGAAAGCGATAATGGAAAGTGAGACAGGTAATGTTTCGACGGTGTTCAAGGGAATCAATCGATCTTACAATTGAATCGGTGATTGTTAAAACAACATAAGTGAAATTTTTATTTTTTTGTAGAAGAGACAAAAATGTTGTGTTTTCTACCCATAAGCAATGAAAATACGCAAAAATAATAATAAAAATAATAATTATTAAAAGTAACGGATTATTGAAAATAGTTATTTTTGCGTATTTTCATTGCTTATGGGTAGAAAACACAACATTTTTGTCTCTCCCACAAAAAAATTTCACTTATGTTGTTTTAACAATCACCGATTCAATTGAACTTTCAGTCTTCTTAACGCTCTATTTTGTACTTAATAAAGAAAACGCGAAGATGTTTGACCAACGCCTGGCCAGATGTGGGAGTTATGCTCTATAGTTCTCTGAAGATGTATAGGCCTTATAAATTATAGCCAGATCAGAAGGGGAGAAGAATTTCCTTCACCGTCTTAAAAAAACCTAAGCATTTAGCAGCATTTTTGGCGACTTCAAATGTATGGTCATTCCAGCAAAGATCATCGTTTAAACACATATCAAGTAGTGGCAGCTTTTCGGATTCTTGGATACAGGTACTATTCATGGATAGTGGTAGTGGGGGATGTTTAGCTCAAGTTACAAAAAACAGCATTTAGTTTTTGAAGGATTGAATTCACTCGATTTCTACTACTACATCCTACAATGCTGTCAATAATTTGTCCTTAATTTGTAGACGTTGCTTAAAATGATTTCATTGAGTTACTAGCTTGTGGCAGTGTCATAACATTAATATAAACAAAATAGAATTCAATGCCTCGAACATCTGAATGTTTTCTCTTAAATATTAAAACTTGCATCAATGAAGCCGAAAAGCTTTCAGCTCTTGGTATCTGCGTAAGTAAACTGATGATTGTCATTGGGAGGGCCCCATAGTTGAGTGGGTTAACTTTTAATACAATATTTTATATCTGTTGCAAACGAAGGATGAATTGAACCGATAGTTGGAAAAGGGTGTAAGTTAATACGGGCTTCACTTTTGGGAAAACGCATAAGCCGAATAACTTTTTATTTTTAGAACTTACTTTTAAATCACTTGTTTTTTTGTTATCAATTGAAGCCATGAGAGCCAGAGCGGCCTAAGTTGCATAAAGCAAAGAAACTAGCCTAATTCACATAGGCCACTGTATCGCTACCATACTTTATGAATGTCCCATAGGATGCTATTACAACGTCATCTAAGAAATAGAAATTTCCATTAAGACACTTAAAGATTTACAACAGTTTTCTCGAATAAAAGAAGTTTTAAAAAAAGTTGTAGTAAGGCCATCTGGCTCTCAAAGCCTCAATTGTTTTTTTTTTAACAATGGGATGACTCTACGCATAAAAATAACATTTTTATCTGTGAATGCATTATCTGAACAATTGAAAACTTATTCCTTTTTTCCAACTGGTTTTACACTTCCATGTTTGGCTAGGCTCTACTGAAAAATCTTTCCACTTCTTGGTATAGGATACAAAAACTGACACGTTATGGATCAATCCATTTTCTCGAACACCGTCATGATGTAGTCTTTCTCTCTCTCTCTATATATATTAATACTTCCACACCCTGTTCATCACCACGTATGCGTGGCAACAAAACGGATATGGCCAGGACTAGATCCAAAACGCACAAGACATTTGTTATCCATTACCAGATTGCAAGTTAGCTCCGTAATCAATGTCATTACCGGACATTGTCTGATAGGAAGACACGCCATAAGACTTGGCGTTCCCTCTAATGACTTCTGCAGAAGTTGCTTAGATGAGGAGGAGGAGGAGACAATCCCACACCTCCTCTGCTCATGTCCTGCACTCTCTTTTAAAAGAAAACGGCATCTAGGAAAATATTTTCTTGATGATCCAAGCGATCTGGCGAACACAGATCCCCTGCATCTCCTTCGCTTTATTAAAAGCTCCAAATGGTTTTGTTAAGTGAGGTACTCCCTCGCATAATTTCTATGGTATCACAATGGACCTAATATTGGTCTAAGTGTGTCAGTTTGTTTTCCTGACAGCCATTTAAACCTAACCTCCACACCCTGTATAGGAACTCTAGTAAAATCGTAAGCACATTTTTTCTTTCCTAAGGAGCTCCAAACTTTAGCCAAACATAATTAGGTACAGATTTTCATATTTAAGTCGCTGCACCAAAGTTCTGAACTGGACTCTGTTTTTCTCCCGTTTTCAAACAAAAAATAAAGAAAATTGAAATCCATGCAACTATATCTACATCTGTGAAACCGTTCCTTCTCTTTTTCCCATTACGATTTGATTGTCTTGTCACAGGAATTTAAAAGTATAGATATTTTTAAAGGTCTTGTTTCAGGAAGAGCATTAAGCTTTATTATAAAGATAAGGGCTGCCATTCTTCTTCTTCTTCTTTTCATTTCCGGCGTTACGAGTAGTGATCTTGAAGCGATCACAACTCTCCCACTTTTCTGCTTCACACTAGTGATCCGCCAGTGGGGTACGCCGCGTTGACCTCAGAAAGCGTCGGCAAGCCTCCCGGTTTTGGATTGTTCCATGTCTGAGGCCAACCAAATGCTGCTGTTTTTGCATTTGCTTGTACCAGGATTGTTTTGTTTGATAAGGGCTGCCATTATATTTTGAAAATCATTTCGTGCAAGTGGCCGCCGCGGCTGACTCCAATAAATTCCAGCCGACTCGACGCCCCCAATTTACGACCACTTTTTGCAGCATTTGGGGCCATCTGTCAGCAATCACGCTCCGAATATTCTCTTCAAAGGCGTCAATCGTCTTGATGGGCTCATCTGCTTGGAAAAGTGACTTCACATAACCCCACAAAAATAATCCAGTGGGGTTAAATCTCCCGATCTTGGAGAAGAACTCACAGGTTAGAAATTATCAGTCAGCATCGACAGCGATTTCGTTTTGAGGCAATTTACCACCGAACGTATGCAATGCTCTGCTTCAATTTTTTCACGATGAGATGGCAAACCAAACTGAGCATAAATCAAGTGACAACTGTAAAAAAACCAACCCTGAAGAAAGGATTGCCAGATTGAAAATCAAACGTCTTCAAAACCACCCTTTAGCTAGAGCCAGGTATTTTGCAAGTTCTCATATTTTTAAACGACATTGCCACTGCGCCGTTTTAACCCAAATGCTCTTTAGTTCTTTTTTGCAAGTGTCTAAATGGCCACTAGTGTTACCATTAAATCTAAAAATGGATAAAAAAAACAGTTTTTGGAACAAAGCGCTGTCAGTATATTTCTACATTAAAACTAATGAAATGTAAATCCTTGCTAAGAATGCCACCTCAATTAATACAATGACCTCCATTAATCCCATTTTGGGTTTTTTTTTATAGATACGCACGCATAATAACAATCAATCTCATTAAAGTCTATCCCATCGCTTATAATTTCAATTGTCATAAAAACTGTGGCAAATTGACAAATTCTAGCGAAATAACAACTTTTCCGTTCACAATAAGCTGCATTATGATATGTGAGATGCTGCTATTCATTAAAGCCTTAATTAAACACCGATACTTCTATACGTGTACCTACCAACATAAGTTCTGATCAAACCAGCGCAACATAATAAAAACCTTGTTAATTGCTGCCACTATTATGTTCCTGCATTATAATCATGCTTTTTTACAAAACGACAGAATATTAATATCTATATATTTTTGCAGCCAAAAATTAATCGTAAGAGAAATTCTCTCCCCACCACATCATTAATTATACAGAACAATAACTCTCTGCAAAATGCATAGTTCTACCGAAATTATCCTTTGAGTCCCTCGTTTTCATGAGTGTATCTGTGAGTCGGTGTTCTCATTGCGTATGTTTTTCATGTACACACCCCAAAAAAACAGCCAACTCCTCACACTACTTGCACGTTGCACCTCGTTACTATTGGCAACCAACCATCTCTCGATTCTCGAAAGAACATCTGCCATAACTAGAACAAAAACTCTGCTGCTAAATTAAAAACAGTTCGAAAAAATTATGCAAACTCAAAGACAAAAAAAAAGTAAAGGGAAGACAAAAAACGATGAGAACAGAAAAATCAGAATCGAACAACTATAACAACGAGGTCATCTCCACATACATGCATGCATGTTCGCAAACTCACATTACTCTATACCGACTCCATCTGGAGCAGTTAGCAATTGAGAACTCTCTGAGCATGCATACAAAATAAATTAAAAAATAAAAATATTAAAAACCACCCAAAAACGTTCCGGCTGATGCATAATTCTCTGTTTTGATTGTGTGACACACAAGGAATCATTGGGAGCGCATCCTAGAATCATCCATCACTGGTTGTGTACCTAGTTCTCGTTGTCTGGGAGAGATACTAAAGTTGTATCACACTGCCATCAGTATCTTCATCACTATTACTATTCTCATCGTTACCGGCCTGAAAAAGTAACAGGGCATAGGTTGCAGACAGAGCAACGTTAACTTAACGAACATCACTCTACCTCTTAACCCACTATAAATGCCTGTTTGCACACAAGAAGGATACATTTTCCAAAATAACAGCAAGAAAACCTTATGACATTTACGTAAAAGAAGAATGAAAGAACAATGGCAACGTACGGCTGGTAGTGTACCGCAGTTTACTATCAGTCTTACAGGTTTTTTGTGCCTCCATTTTTGTTCGTGGGCAGTTACCCCAAGGACTTTCAACAGGCGATTAAAAGTTGTCGCCGCAAATTAGGCGCATTTAAATGGGGGACACTTCCATAGACATTCTCTTTTAACTCAATATTTTACCAGTATGCAGTATCTCTCATTCACTTAAGCAGGAAAGAGAATATCTGTCAAAAACTTAACGAAACATGTTCGTGGGCTGGTTGAAGGTTTGTAGCTCATGCGCAGAGAGAGTCGTCATAGGTGGATGTGTATTTTGCTGAATTGGACAAAAACAAATACTTTATCCTTATCAGTTCTCTTTCGTGTGATTTTGCTGTGGAAAAAGCCGGCTAGGATGGGATTTCTGAAACCTGGCGCTACTCAAATGATGCAGTTGAACTGGTACTTATTTTTGAGTTGCCGTTATATGAATTTGTTTTTCATTAAGTTGCTAGGTCGTTGACAATTTAATAACATGTAAGGCACTTTGCTTCACAGCACTGAAGGAAGTAGTGAAATAGTATTGTAACGTTCACTGAGTACGAAAAATAAAACTTTACTTTAAACTTCTTATGTGTTCTTTAATTATACCACTTTTTTATTTCACTGTGCAATTCATTAAAAACTTTGTCTTATCCAATGTTTTCATAATTACTTCACAATAAAAACTGACTTCCGACTGCGCCAGCGCAGCAGCCTCTGAAAATATAAAAGCATACCATCATTATCGAAATAGACAAGAAGCGTGAAGCAAAAATTTGAACGGTTTGCGATCTAGCTCTTCCCCAAATTATTATATGTGTGTTCCTTATCAACCAACCCATTTAGGTATAAATTGTGCAAAACAAAAGAGCTGAGCTACGAACTTGAGAAAAAGATTTTCAAATATAATGCACGAGGGTTATCCAACAAGTACTTAGCCTACAAAAGCCCAGCAGTGCTCCAACTTTTTCAACCTGTACAAAAAATAACTCATAACAAAAAAATACGTTTTCTGCGGAATAAATCTCCGTGGCGGCGATGTACTCCTCATTCGACCCAAATCTATTACAGGCGAGTGAATTTTTCAGGTTTGGGAAAAAAGTCGTTACTGGGGGCCAAACCTGGAGACTATGGCAGCGATTCATTTCACAATTCGACCAATTTGGCCAAACCGACGGTGCCGACGGGTGGATTTGTGAGCCAGCGCGTTGTCGTGCTGGAACAGCATTTTTTTTTCTGCAACCGAAAGGCTGGGAATTACCTGAAATTTTGACAGTAGGCTACTAAAAGAATTACTGCACGATGGTAAAAATCTTGATAATAACAGTGTCATCTGGCTAAGTACTTGTTGAATGACCCTCGTACGGCATGAGCTGTGAAAAGTAAAATTTTCAGCTGGAGTTGCCAAAGAGGTTCAACTCTTTACGTCATTATGAAGTCATCAAGGAAGGCAATGTTATCTGGAAGATATCGTGTAGTTTCACTTTTTCCATTAGAAAGACATTGGACATTGGCTCAACCATCAGCAGAATAAAACCATCAACCACTAATAAAGAGCAGATGACTCAAGACACTTTCCGACCATTTCTGGTCTGCTCGGTTCAGGATCAATTATTATCCACGTAGCGGTGGTAGTATCTAGCGGGGAAGTGCCATTATTATTGGAAATCATTTTCATAATACTCGAAATTCAACGAAATTGTTAGAAACATATTTTCAAAAATTACGGCACTTACTTCATTTTTAAAACTGATATGTCTCTTACTTCACGGGTGTACTGCAGCCGTGTTAACCCTAGGATCTGCATAACAACCTGTTGACCGTAAATGATAATCTTTATTGGCTTACAATACTATTTATACAAAAGAAATGCTTACGATAACTTACTTACAAATGTATGCTAAAGGTATGCTTATGCTGAATGTACACAAAATTTGTATTGATTGAGTTCAAAGGAATTATGTTACAAAAGTGAATTCGGCATTAGTGCTGATTCATTGATAAATGCATGAGAATGCATATGGCAAGCAAGTTAGTATTAATTCAATTATTTACAGTATGTCAAGAAAGAAAGAAAAAGTATGATATGATTTGATTTGAAAGAAGTAACATTAAGTTATGCAGTGAAGCTGCCTAGTAATTGCGAAATTATACAGATATGTAGGAAAGTTTGAAGGTGTCGGCTGTTGCCAGACTCATAATTTGCTTTGATGTGGCTTCTGTTTCAATCGCCTGTAACGACAAGCAGATGTCTGCAGGATAATGTAGGCCGTATATATTTATATTTATATTTATATTTATATTTATATTTATATTTATATTTTTATTTATATTTATATTTATATTTATATTTATATTTATATTTATATTTATATTTATATTTATATTTATATTTATATTTATATTTATATTTATATTTATATTTATATTTATATTTATATTTATATTTATATTTATATTTATATTTATATTTATATTTATATTTATATTTATATTTATATTTATATTTATATTTATATTTATATTTATATTTATATTTATATTTATATTTATATTTATATTTATATTTATATTTATATTTATATTTATATTTATATTTATATTTATATTTATATTTATATTTATATTTATATTTATATTTATATTTATATTTATATTTATATTTATATTTATATTTATATTTATATTTATATTTATATTTATATTTATATTTATATTTATATTTATATTTATATTTATATTTATATTTATATTTATATTTATATTTATATTTATATTTATATTTATATTTATATTTATATTTATATTTATATTTATATTTATATTTATATTTATATTTATATTTATATTTATATTTATATTTATATTTATATTTATATTTATATTTATATTTATATTTATATTTATATTTATATTTATATTTATATTTATATTTATATTTATATTTATATTTATATTTATATTTATATTTATATTTATATTTATATTTATATTTATATTTATATTTATATTTATATTTATATTTATATTTATATTTATATTTATATTTATATTTATATTTATATTTATATTTATATTTATATTTATATTTATATTTATATTTATATTTATATTTATATTTATATTTATATTTATATTTATATTTATATTTATATTTATATTTATATTTATATTTATATTTATATTTATATTTATATTTATATTTATATTTATATTTATATTTATATTTATATTTATATTTATATTTATATTTATATTTATATTTATATTTATATTTATATTTATATTTATATTTATATTTATATTTATATTTATATTTATATTTATATTTATATTTATATTTATATTTATATTTATATTTATATTTATATTTATATTTATATTTATATTTATATTTATATTTATATTTATATTTATATTTATATTTATATTTATATTTATATTTATATTTATATTTATATTTATATTTATATTTATATTTATATTTATATTTATATTATATTTATATTTATATTTATATTTATATTTATATTTATATTTATATTTATATTTATATTTATATTTATATTTATATTTATATTTATATTTATATTTATATTTATATTTATATTTATATTTATATTTATATTATATTTATATTTATATTTATATTTATATTTATATTTATATTTATATTTATATTTATATTTATATTTATATTTATATTTATATTTATATTTATATTTATATTTATATTTATATTTATATTTATATTTATATTTATATTTATATTTATATTTATATTTATATTTATATTTATATTTATATTTATATTTATATTTATATTTATATTTATATTTATATTTATATTTATATTTATATTTATATTTATATTTATATTTATATTTATATTTATATTTATATTTATATTTATATTTATATTTATATTTATATTTATATTTATATTTATATTTATATTTATATTTATATTTATATTTATATTTATATTTATATTTATATTTATATTTATATTTATATTTATATTTATATTTATATTTATATTTATATTTATATTTATATTTATATTTATATTTATATTTATATTTAGATTTATATTTATATTTATATTTATATTTATATTTATATTTATATTTATATTTATATTTATATTTATATTTATATTTATATCTATATTTATATTTATATTTATATTTATATTTATATTTATATTTATATTTATATTTATATTTATATTTATATTTATATTTATATTCATATTTATATCATTGGAGATGTGCATTCCACTCCCTGCGATGACAGACCGTCTTTGTAAAGAGAACTAATCAAACTATGTGAAAGCTGCAAGAGCCATCAGCTCCTTCCTTATTCATCCTTTGTCTATCCACACCAATTGCATTTTCTATTTAAATAAAACAAATTTACTTTTTATTCAAGAGTTTTGTATGACATTTTATGGGTACACATGTTCATACTTTTCAAGTAACTAAAATTGAATATGAATATGAAAGAAAAACCAAACGCCGGCAAATTTCCTATTTGAACGTTTAAAGTCCAACTCCTATTTACTTGCAACACAGCACTGGAAAAGTATTGTGCTGTGCCTGACCTAAACCACTCCATATTTATATGCTATGGAAAGTGGCAACACCAACTTTAGATACATTTAAGATTCAGCAAGTTTCCGTCATCATCTGATGCTCTATACTCTCAGAATTAAGTTGGTTTTTGGGTGGTGTTCGCATTCTGTTGAAATTGCTCCGAGATCCTGGTACTTGGATGTTAGCCCTTTTCGAACAAAATCAGTTGTATTTTCAATCTCCGTCGCATATGTTCGGTCCGCGGATGGTTTGGTTCGTCGTCAAATACTAACCGAGGTATACATTACCTACCCCAAAGGATTACATTTTCCTCCCTTCCCCAGCACTGTTTTTATTGTTTTTCTAGTTACTATCAACTTTTTTTTTCTCTTTTATTTTTGCACAAATATTCAATTCTATATTCTTTGCAAATACTCAACTTCAATCGGCGGAAAAGAAATATCAAAGAAAAATCAGAAAAATTGTCAATATGCCGCAGTGAAACAGAAAAGAAAAAAAAATTTGTGTGTCAATATTGTTCAAAGAGCAATTTTCTGCAATCGCGTCCGCCGTGCAAAATCAAAAAGCAAAAAAGAAAAAAAAAAATTGGAAAATGAAAAGAAATATAAGAGTTTTTCCTACACGTGATGTGTGATAATTTGTGAAGATTAAAGAGGAGAAAAAGGAGAAAAAAAATGTGTGTGTGCTAAGAGAGAAGAAAATTCACCGACGAACATATGTCGAAAACAATTTTTCACAAATTTCGACAAAACATAAAAAATAGGCAAAACAGGATCAAAGTCTACAAATAAGTGACATGATAATCGGATTATTCTCATGACGCACGGATACACTCACAGGATTTATACAAATTTCTTATCGTAACTTGGGGTTTTTGCCTTTATTTTTTTCTCAAGTCCGATGTGAACGGTGTGAAACATATGGATACTTTGGGTGGAGATTGTACAATGTACACCTAGTCCTTTTTATATTATCTTTTATATCTCCTGTTTGGATATGATGATAAAGGATTTTGAAAAAGTGTTAAGAGTCCTTTTGAGAATTATGATGATTTTTCGTGTTTTCATTTGAACATTATTTTGTATTTGTTTTCGGCTGCACAAATAAAATTAAATTCCAATTACGTGTTCTGTTTTTATAATCCTCGGCGTTAAAGCGATTTCGTTTTTGAAATACTAATGTGCTGCTGTTGTTGGTGCTTCAGCTGTTGATGGGTGCTGTAGTGGTGGTTTGTTCAAACGGTTTTTGTATGTTTTTTCTTTAGCATATGGTAATTGCGGTTTGATGGTGTTGTATTAAGGTTTATTGAAAGTAATTTGACAATAATGGGAAATGGAGAGCTAACTTTCTTTTCTTGCTAAGGATATGCAAATTGTGTTCTATCTCCGGGAAGGTTCTTATCGTCGAATAGAAATGACTTTAGCGCCTGAGGCAGTAAACCTCAATCGGAAATGGGTGTGTCAGTAATTTTCTCTTTTTTTATGTAAAGGGTGTTATTGGAAAGTACTCGGAGACTAGAATCGAATTGCCAACAACATGTATAGACATCCACATGATACAATTTTCAGAAATGATGGGGGTGGGAAGCAAGAGCTCACAAGGATAGATGTCATAGTACTCAAAATATTAAGCATAACTATGTTCCCACATGGCGAGTGGGCGTAGTCCATCAGGAAGCATTTCCGTCGACTGAAGCTGAGTTTTCATTTTGTTTCAAAACTGATTTCGATTTTGAACAGGAATCAGTTGCCTTTGACCTTTACTATTCGGTGTCGTTTGGTTTTGTTGTTCATCGTCATGCTTATGCAGGTGCCTACAGTCTTTAAGACGGTGATTGCATTGACCTGCATTCCGAGCAAACATTGAAAGAGCAATAGTTTTTTGGTGCAAAATTATATTCTCTTCTTTCAAACTTTGGGTTTCTCAACAAATTTTTAGGGACATTTAAGTATCCATCTCCCAAATTTATTTTAATTTGAGTTAAGTTTGGAGGGTCTTTCGTCCTACAATGCGAAGCATGTCTGCCTGTTGCATAGGAGTTAAATTTTCGAATTTCAAAAACATTTAATTGTTTTTCACGATAAATGCGCAATTCGTCATAGTAATAACTCCGCCATGAAAACCTTTCCTCATTTCTTTGAAATCGACAAAAAAATTGGATCTTTACCATTGGTACCAAATTGTATGGTTGAAAGAAATGCACTAGGCTGAAGTCTTCACCAAGCTTGCTGAGGTCGTCTATATGTATATCGACTTATTTTTCTATTTTTTTCAGGAAGTAAATAAAATTTTTCCAGTAAGCTAGTTGTAGCGTGGTGGTTAGCATATCCACCTGCTAACCTAGAGGTTCGAGGTTCGAATCCCAGCAGAGGCAAAAATGTTGTCCTCCGTTAGTAAATTCATTGCCTTGAAAAGCGCTCTCTCAATTTGCCGTTCGGAACCGGCCGAAAATTGAAGGTCCCTTCCATTCCCTCACAAGGCATGGATGTGAGAAATGCGCTAGGCCCAGGAGCTCCTCGCTCTGTTGCGCCACCCTATTTTTATTTATTTAGTAAGCCAAAAAAAATATTCAAAGTCCTAATTGAAATATCAGGAGTAATTTGATACCGACTGATGGTATCATAGCTGTTTTTGGTTTTCAAAAAATTTTTGGAAAATTATTACATGTATTTGAACAGATGTTTGTGAGACATGCAACTAAAAAACGGTATATTCTGTATTGAATCCACTTGCCTCTTCCCCAAGAACTGTATTTTCCCCTAGATCCATGAAGCTTTTAATGTACGGCTCATTGATTTCAGTAAAGCTTTTTTATAAGGACTCTACTGACAACATTTCCTGAAAAAAGTATAGTTGCGAGAAATAAAAAAGTATTTTTTTGAAAAAAGTTATTTATACCCGTGGTGTGATGGTTAGCATGTCCGCCTGTTAATCCAGAGGTTCGTGGTTCGAATCCCAAACAGAGGCAAAAATGTTTTTCCACGGGTATCGCCTTTCGCGAGGAATCGACAAGTCCTCCGTAAGTAAATTCATTGCCATGAAAAGCGCTTTCTCGATTCGGAACTGTCTTGATGTTTCAATAGTTACCCAATCCAGGTCCCGGCTGTGGGAGTGCATAAAGATAATAAGCCCCACCATATTTGGTTCTTTTGACCATTTTCCAGTATTTGAGGTGTTGAACTCAGCTCAGCTGTTATTTGTGAGTATGTAAATGAATTGTTTGCAACATCAAAAGCACAAGCGGAATATTTATTGATAAAGAGGGAAAGGCATAGGCTTGGATAACAACGCATTGCTTGAGCCGGCACTGAATGGGGATGTCTGTTCATTGCGAGATGATTAAGTGCTGCGTCGTCTCCATTCAGAATTACCCCAGAGTCTTACGAATTTGATATCAATTATTCGAAGGCTCTCTGAAAAGATATTAAATGCGCTTTTGGAACAGATTTAATAACCCATGGTTTTCTTTACAACCCGAATTGATTACGAACAAAAATTCAGTTCTCAGCTTTTAAAAATGATAAAAAAATAACAAAGTTTTGAACATTTGCCAAAAATTTTAAACCTTATTCTTTCTAGTCTCTACACTGCTTGCTTTTGCTTTTGCAATAACGATAAAGGTAGTTCCAAAAATCATGTGCGTTGGTTCAGAAACAGTGAATTCAAATCATACAAAATGTTTTTCAGGCTATGCTCGCATAAGAAAAAAACTTTTTTTTAAAGGTTAAGCTAGTGAAAAAAAGGAAAGAATTGGTTAATTTTGAAAAAGCTACCGGACACAAAATTAAAGGCCAAAAAGGCCTGTCCTCCTTAAAGAGGATGTCTGACCAACCTAATCATGCGGCATTTTTCAATGAACATTTGTGCATCAAAGAGAACAAACGCAGTTGATTTTGTAAGCGCGGTTTAATTTTTTTTAATAAAGTAAAACACTCAGATTTGTATTATATTTTAAAAAGTTATATTGGTGTTGAGAAATGGCGCTTCAATTATAATATCATATTTCACTAATCTGTTTTGATAAGTTTTGTTTCAATCAATTATCATATTGTAACTTTCAACTTAACTTAGATTTATTTTTCGATTTCATTTTTTTGATTGGCCAAACATTTCTAATATACCCTACGGTTCGAACAGGTGGATGTAGGTACAATTTACTGCAATGTTAATGCAGAGGTCTTAATATTGGAATTTAAACATTGGCTATCGAAATTATTTCCTTTTTTAATTTTGAACGCATTCATGATCAACTGGAATTGATAAATTGGGTTTTTGCCATTTACGTTGAAAGGTAACTTCATGTTGATGTTGTCCGCGGCTCCGTTTCAAATAGTCCATTCGAAAGGTCCAATTTTACATAACCTTTTCGAGCATTTCGGGCTGTATTCCACGAATTACGCATGTTATGTTACCCTGTATGTCTTCAATCGTCCACAGAGGCTAACGACTTTACATAACAAAACAAGAAATAATCAATAGGCGTTAAGTCGCCTGATGTTGGCGGCCAACTCACAGGGCCATTTAGATAAGCTGCTTACCAAATCCATCTTCACAATGGCCATTGTTTCACGGGCTGTGTGGCATAAGGCAACCAAGTTCAACTCAGCCAACTAAGGCAAAAAACCGTCGCATATCGTGGCATATCTTTCGCCGTGGACGGTAAAGTTTCTCCCACTGTCGTCTTTGAAGAAAAATGGACCGATGATGCCACCAGCCTATAAAACACCAAACTGTCATTTTTTCGGGATGCATCAATAATTCTTGTACGGCATTTGGCTGTTTATCAATCCAGATGCGACAGTTTAGCGTATTTACACATTCGTTGAGCCAGAAATGAATCTCGTATTTTCGATAACTCAGCAGATTTTCATGGAAGGATAATGTGTCAGGTCATTCGGCCTCAGTTCTTGCAGAAGGCTTTCAAACCCAAATCGACAAATAAAACTTTCCATGTGGTTGAGTAACACAGGCCTAATTGCGGCGACGAATTGACATTGCACGATCCTCATTAGCACTTTACGCTACGACTGCAATATTCTTTTCAGAACGCACTGTACGCATGCGAGTAGATGGTTTAATGTACAACAAATTAAATTTGGCTCATAACTTGGTGATAACGTCAGGAATTGTTGATTCAAAAGGTCGGTTATGACGACCATAAAATGGTCGTACATAGGATACACATTTTTCACAGAGCACGAATTTGATAATAAATTTCCACAATTGGCAATCGTTGCTTGTTTGTAAGTCTTTCCATGATAAATGGCATAAAAAGCTTTTCACTTTGACAGATGACGTTTGGACGCCATTATCAACCAATGCAGCCTATCTGAAAAACTTAGCTCTTGAAAAATCTCCTTTTACAAACATTCAGCCGTATTTGTAATCGCATTTTAAACTCCCCGAAACTTTAAAACACGCTTATTCGTTGATTAAAACAAAACTCGTATTTATAATCATTTTTCGTCAGTGAATAAGGGCTGATTAGCTTAAACGCAGAAATGCGTGTTTTTAGCGTGTTTTAAGCGTGTTTTAGCGCATAAATGTCATTGAGTTGTCATTCAGGGGTTTATTTACAACTTTGAGAATCTTAAAAATAACTAAAATGGAAATGTACTCAAATTACATTAACTTTATACATAAATAATTTGGATGCAGTAAATGTGTTTTCAATTGACAGAAATATGCATTGTTTTCCTTTTTTGTAAATTGGTTTCTTACAAGTTTTCCAGTTCGGAAACGTTTTTGATTTTCCCTTTTTGGACAAAACAACAAAATTAAAGCCAAAGAATAATAGAATATATACATATATATAGAACAACGTATATTGCGTGACCTACATTTCATCTTCCATAGCTAAGAAAATATAAACAAAAACAAATTTCTGTTGTCAGTTTTAACCATTGAGATACCAAATTAAAGGATTTCTTTATGATTTTGACATAAGGTATGAATAACTATATTGGGTGATGAAAAGGATTATAAATAAGGATTTTTTATTCAAAGAAAAAAGTCTTAATAAGTTCTTATTCACCGCATAACTACGAGTATTATGCGTTTTAAGCGTGTAATAGTGAAATCTAATAAATACGGCTGCAAGTGTTTAATGCAACGGTATGTGTTATGTTTTGTAGGTTTTTGGGTAGATATACCTTGAAGCTTTTGAATGTTTTCAAAGGCATTTTTTCAAGCGTTTGTTTCGACTTCCAAACTCAACACCGAATTATGCAATATATGTAGAGTCAGGTGGTATAGCTCCTATTTACTTACAAAATTTCAAGGCCAACGCAGAGTTTATTACTAAAGTAATGAAAAGGAGTGATTCATGTCTAAACAAGATAGTCCTGAAAAAATTACTACAAACCAATGTCTCCCCCTTCAAGGAGTGAAATCAACCAGCCATTAACCATGACTCCTCTTTAAATTTGTCGGAATCTAACGTCGATAATTGGCAAATTTCTAGAGCAAGTTTGTCCGCTTCCAGACTTATCTACAGGCAGTTAAATCACAAAATAAATTCAAATGTCAGTTATTTCCGAAAAGAATACTCAGTGTCCGAGATAAGCATAATTTATTAAGAGCTAGGGTAGAAATTTTGAATTTAAATTACATACCTCACCGAGGTGATCAGCCACAGCTTTGTACTTAATCTAACAGAAGAGAAAATGAAGAAATTTATCACATTAGTGCAATAGCGATCTGTCCAATGGTTCAGGAAAATTCGACGTTTATATTTCCAAGAAAGTTTTTTGACATTGTCGAAACTCTATGATATTTTAAATAGATACCGGGGTTGGCTTAATTTGTACAAGTTTTGTAAACATGCAATTACTATTTATCTCAAAAGTTTCCCATAAGTTGCGAATTTTCCCAGTTAGTGCAATTTTCGGCGTACCCCACAGGCGGATCACTAGTGTGAAGCAGAAAAGTGGGAGAGTTGTGATCGCTTCAAGATCACTACTCGTAACGCCGGAAATGGAAAGAAGAAGAAGAAGTGCAATTTCTGGAGAAAAACCTTTTTTTTTGTTGCAAATCATTTAAAATTGTTTTGTTTTTTGTTTTTCAAATCATGTAAAAATTGAAAATTGTAGAACACTTTATGTTGCACACCATTAAAATACTTTTTTTGTGTTTTCAATCACTTTCAAATGGATAATTTACTACTCTTTCTATTTTAACGTACATATAAAGAAGAACTCTTCAAAACACTATTGTACTTTTATACTTTTTCTCAATTTATTTCTAAATTTATCATATTTAACTTGTTTCAAATTATTATGAGACTTTCTGCAAATATTACCTATAAAGCCCTGCTTTTATATTTTTCTTTGTTTTGAAATCAATTGGAAAGTTATTTCAAGCAGACGGCAGTATAGCCATGTCCTTATTCTTAAGAAAACTAACTGTTAATGAAATATAGTCTAGTTTTAGTTTTTAAATGATTTTTATTTCATGAAATTTACAATGCTTTTGTTTAGCTTTCATTATATGACATGGCCTACGCAGTCTGTCAGTCGGCAAATAATACTTAAATAAGTATTTTTACAGTGGTTTTTTTTATCTTTCTTTCCCTTTTTATATATATATATTTTATGTATTGTTTTAGAAAAGTTCAGTGAGGATTCGCGTTCTGTAACTCAATGCTATTTTCAAGTATCTGTACAAATTCTACCATTCAGTTGTTCCATTTAGGATATCTATAATTTCAGCCTCGTTAAGGTAGTTCTTTCTGAATAAACTTCGCCTAGTTTCTGAAAGCATAGGACATCTGCCCACAAAGTGAAACACGTTCTCTATTTCCCTAAGGTTGCACATGCAGCAGATTTCTTGTAAATCGCTCCTGTAAGGTATATGATTGAGGGGGAGTAACTCTCCCCGTGTTTTTAAAACAAGTGACATGAGGTCGGTTGAAAACTCCGCCCTGAAGTAGTTTTTAGCTGCTAAGTTGTAGTCAAGCAGCGCATAAATCTTTCTATGAAATGAGCTCCTGGCTTTCCAAATAAAATCTTCACGCTTTTTTTCATCTACTAAGTTGATTAAATTGTGGAGTTGGCTTTTCCATGTGTTAATCGAGTCATATTCAAGATCGAGCGAGAGTCCACTGTACTGGGCTAAATTATTCCAGGACTCAAACCAAGAAATTCTCTTCTTGATCACCAGCCTTGTTATCTGCTTAGGCAATTGTCTATCATCCATTTCAGTTGTCTTTAGAATATAGTCAACCTGCATTTTAAGTGTTGAGATAAACATCGGAGAAAGACCTGTTTCCAGCAAAAGGGTGTGGTTAGCCGTACTGCTGGGTAGTTTCAATGAGCGCTTCAAAAAGTATGTAAGAATTTGCTCCACTTCTTCGAATTCTTTGTGTCCCCAAACTTGTGAAGCGTAGAACATTATAGACTTGACCGTTGTTTTGATGATTTGGTATTTTGTTTCATATTGAACATCTCTGCTGTGCATCACACTTCTCCTGGTCGCATTTAGCGCAGTTTTTGCCTTAGATAATTGATCTGTCATGTGGGTCTTAAGGTTAAGATTTCTAGAAATCCGCATACCAAGATAGTTGTATTCACTCACGATTTCAATGTTGTGCTCTCCAAACTTCCATTTTTCGCTGCGACAATTTCGCCCTAATCCGTTTCGAAAAATCATACCTTTTGATTTGTCGAAGTTCACCTGGAGTCTCCATTTGTTGCAATAAACGAATAATCGATTTATCATAAGTTGGAGGCTTTCGGTTGACTCAGCAAGCATGACGATATCATCTGCGAACATTAGCACTTTTATTAGAAGGCCTGGTGAAACTCGAGCTCCTCCTTGTAGAATTTTTTCGATGTCGTCTATAAATAAAGCGAAAAGTAAGGGGCTGAGGCAGCAGCCTTGTCTTAGCCCTATGTCTACTGGGAACTGATCTGATACTTTGCTTCCAAGGGTTACTGCAGAGGTTGTTGAGTCGTATAATCGCTCTAAAATGTTTCCAAACTTTGTCGAAATTCCTTTATTGTATAGCTTCAACATCAGTGCTTTTCTGTCTATGGTATCGAATGCGGCTTTGAAGTCGATAAAAAAGGCATAAAGCTTCTTTTTCGATCCTTTAAATATCTCAGCTACATTGGTAAGCGTGTAAATTTGATCAATTGCAGAGTAATTTTCACGAAAACCAGCTTGCGCTTCACTCAACAGGTTATTTTCCTCTACCCAGTTATATAAGCGTTTGTATAGAAGTTTTGCTAGGACCTTCATCGCTTAATTCAGCAACGATATACCTCTGCTCTCTTGTCCCCTTTTTTGAGAATTGGACAGATGATAGCTTCTTTGAAACAGCTTAATATACTAGTGCTCTCATATGCTTGATTTAAAGCTCTTGTTAGGTATTCTACGAAGAGAGGTGTGCTAAATTTGTAGTACTCTTGAGGGATTCCGTTTGATCCTGGTGACTTACTGTTTTGTAGCTCATTCAACACCGTTTGCACTTCTGAACAAGAAAATTACGAATCAAGTCCATCGTTCTGTTGATAAGGGATGGCATACTGAAAAGATGATGAAATATAGAATCTATCTATCAATCTATCCAAAACAGTTTGGAACCGATAGAAAATTGTAAGTGCCCTCCATTCCCTCACAAGGCAAGGCTGTGATAAATTCGCTACGCCCTGTGGCTGCTCGCTTTGTTTTACCACCCTATTTATTTATTTATTTTAAATGTGAAATCATTAAAGTTGCTGCAAGAAACTTAATTTTCATAAAACAATACCGACTTCAATATCGACATCGATACCTACTATATCGAACGGCAAATAAAATTGGTAAATATACGTGTGTGTCAATTTGAGACTTACTCTACAATAAAAAGTCAAACGACATTCTTCTAATTCTAAAAATGAATCCGTCTTCGTTTCCGTGGAAATATTTTCTCTGTTTCTCTTTTACAAAATAAAGATAATTGTTTTCTGACCTTGAACAAGAAATAGTCGCTCAATGCTACCTATAAATTCCAAGGAATTCAATTGCTTTTAATTTTTTTCTTTTAACTTTACAAACACTTCTTTAAAAATAGCCCCATTATTAAAATATATGAGTGCCTACCTATACATACTCCTATTTAGAGAACAGAGAGGAAAAATCTCAATTGCGTACATTTAAATTAAATTCCAACTGTGGAAGGATCCTGATATAGCACCCCATAAATACATTTAACAATGAAAAATCCCTCACCCACTGTTTAAGTATCGTGAAATAAAAATCCCATTGTTGGGTCATTCTTGCTGAACTTATGCGATTATAGTGTAGGTGGCTATACGAACACACCATATACCAGTCCCATAGTAAGCATTGAGGTGACTGCTATACCGTGATGGGCTTTAATGAGGCAGCATCATATTGAATGCATAAACCACACACAATGCTGTGGGTGCGCAAGGTGCACCCCCTAATTGTATGTACGACTCGTCGCATTCATCTGTTAGCCAGGCTCACATTTATATTGGTGGTTTTCGCCAACATATACCTACGTAGCTCTACGTTTATGGTTTTTATTTTGTGCCAGTTGTGTAACGGTAAAGTGTCGTTGGCTTCTCATTTCCCTAGTCCTTTCAAGCAAACTACAAAAGTTATGAAAAAGAAAAAATAAAAAAAACGTTGCACTCATGAAAAGAAACGACCCTGGTGTTGAAGGGCACAATTTTTCGCCCATTATTTGGTTTCCTTTTCTGCACACAAATGCGGCTGTATGTTTGGCCAAAATTCATACACTACACATACCCACCTATAGACAATCGACATACTGAGCTACCAAAACACACGTGCGGGCAAGTGTGTCACAATTCTCAACGTAAAGTATGTTGGAGCTGTTATGTGAGAAATTCGGTCATGTCACCCTTTAGAACTGAGGGTAGCACTTGCACAGCACTTGGAGTTGAAGCTGATGTGTCCTTTTGAGAATGTTGTTGAGTGTGCTACCAAGGCACACCAACCAGCTAGAAGTTGAAGGAAAGGACTTTTATTCCGACCAGCCAGCGCCAGCGTTGCTTTCTACACTCCTATACCTACGATTTAAATTACTATTCGAATACTATGCTAATTAAAAACGCTTTTGATTTGCACCATAATAATTAAGCTTACATGTACTTACGTAACGCGCCTACGTTTGTGTGTGTGTGCTGTGCAGATTTGTGTTCTAATTACTTGAGCTAGTGTTCAGGCAGGATGCCGTTTGTTAAGGTTTCTATATGAGTTTTCTGGGTGAAAAGTTTAACTTGAACTTATAGTCAGGGTTGTAATTGTTTTTCATGTTGAAAGGCAATTTTCTTCTTTAATCAGGAACTATGAGGAAGTGTTTGTGTATAGGTACCTATGTGTGTATGTATATGGAATAGGAATTCAAAAGAATAATCATTGCACTTTTATCTGAAAGAGCTTGGTTAGAATATAATTTGAAATGTACCTACTGAGGTGTTGCTATAAACTGCACTGTTTTGTGTTTGAAAAGAATAAATAATTACCTACTTTGATAATTAAAATGAGGGCTTGTGTGTTCATAACTTGACAACGGAAAATTATTTTTAGTTATGGTTAAGGTGGCAATCAGCTTTAACTGTTTTTGGAGTTTTCTACTTTTCGCTGGGACGAGAAGTTAGATTGCCAGCATTTCTTAGATATCCAAAGGTTTTTGTTTTTGAGAGTGTTCTGTACATGTAGTCATTAATCGATAAAATTTGTTTTAGTTGCATTTTTCTGGTATAGCTGGGTGCCACGCCCAAGGAACTTTAAAAAGGTGAATGATAGGTGTAATGCAATATGCTCATTACATTATATGCAGTTTTTGACTAGTCACAATAAGGATGAAGGTAGATGGTTCTTAGAAATGCTGGCAGGAATTTTACCGTCTTCGGAGGAAATACTCAGCTCCGTATACATACTTCTGGTTTTTCTTCGCATTCGTTTTTTTCTCAGTTCAAGGCTTCAATTATTATTGTAACGTGCGCTTAGTTCGCAATAATAAAACTTTTCCTTTCAGTTCAATTCTACTACTTTTATTCGAAATATACTTTATTCGATCTCAACTCAATCTTTGCACTATCACTTGTAAACAAAAACTCAATTTTAACCTTATGACTCTATAATCAGATCTGACCTCTGGTTGCATCAGCGGCCTCTTTATGTAGAATAACATTACATCTAGAGCTTTCCAATAATTTCCACATTGGAGACCCTTCCAGTATTTTGCTGTCAAGCATTTCCCCTCCTGGTATATTTCTACACTCACACACACTGAATTTCAAGCAACGCCTTCTATTAGATGTACATTATAGTGTTGCCGCTTGTGTTTTCGGTTGAACGTTTTCGATTAGGAAATTAGTATTAAATGTTATGTGTTACATTATTAGTAAATGAAAAAATTAGTAAAAATTTTAACAGTTAAAAAACTTTTTATATTTACTCAGATGCACATTTCGGAAGCAATGCTTCCATCGTCAGTGAGATTTATAAAACTCATCTATTTTATCAATAGACGAAGAGAGGCCTTTATTTTTGACGATTATAAAAATAAGATAATAAACACTTTTGTTAAATTTCATCGCTGGTTTTTGAGCTGTCATGTCAGCACATAGTGTTGAAGTTAAGTTGCTTATTTACCCATAAAATCAAATTAAAAAAAAAATCATTACACTTTAACAGGAGTTAGGTGAAACTTAAAATAATTAAAAATAATAAATTTTTTGGTAATCAATACCTTTCGGTTAGTTAGACATAATAGTGCCTGACGATGGTGTGGTCACTTACAACTCAGTCGTTTGTCATTGACATATTTGCAGTCAGTAGTTCAATACTTTTCGTTAAAAATAGTATTCTACTGGCTTAGCAACAGCAACAAAGAAGTGGTCTCCATTTAAACGTCTTTCATGACCAAATTGCTTGTGATCAGAGAGATGAGAGCTTTAGTGATGCGTTTAAAGTCGTTACTTTCATAAACATCCTCCCCGAGGGTTACTTTTATCATTAAAAATTATTTAGCTACCTTCCTCACCAAATACTACTTTGAGGTCTAGATTAGCAGCTATTAAGGCTATTGTTGTCAGTTCTGAAGTTTCAAATAAAAAAGTGGAGCATAATTATCTGCTGTTGCAAGAAGATTTTTTGCCTTATTTTAGTTTACTAGTTACTATAGTCTTCGTACTGCACCACCTTTTATAGGAAGGTTAAGGTAGGTAAACGCTCAATGACCCAACGATAATAAAGAATTAAAAGAACTATTCGCCTGACTCAGCGCGATTTATGAAAAAGAGACTTTACATTTTTGAAAAGGAATAAGACGGTGATATGAAAGCTCTTCACAGTACATCTCGCGCGAGGTAAAGAACAGGTATGTTTCTGAAGACTCCAACTGCTCAAACTTTACTGTTTTTCCACAAGGCGATGCATCAAATTATTCTTAAACTAACATATGAAACAAAATGTTATATTTTTCATGACAGTATAAACAAAACTGCAGAAGTTGATCGTAAGTCATTTTGGCTAGAACAAAATGTGCAAATATGTGCAGTTGAACTGACTTCCTTTTAAAAATTGCACTTCATGCTTTTGTTCCAGCTCTCATTCAAAGCGGAACTCAACAAAACTTTTTAACAAAACCACCGAATGAGTTAGATTCAACAGATCTATTTCGAATATTCAATATTGTTACAGTTTGAGGGTTGTTATTGATGTACTTATACTTATTACGTTTTCTTATCTAAAAATATTCTTTGAATTCATACCAGATCTATGTCCATCTTCCTCTTGTTTCTTGTTGGCGTTGCGGGCACGGATCAAATTTTCTTCTACTTATTTGCTAATTGCTAGTGCACACTAGGGATTCACTCGTGGGGTACGGCAGAGGCGTACTAATTCTTGACCAATGAGCCTTTAGCTCGCATGAATATAATCTCACCAATCCTTTTATTTTCGATTTAAAATCAAAACTAAGGACCAGTATACCGTCTGCATGATTCATGTTTAGTAGATATTTTACTACTGTAATTTCATTCAATTTTTATTTATAGATTTTGTTTAGTAATGTTTCACTAGTTTAGTTTGTTTTATTAATGTTAATTCAAATTAAATTAAATTTTGTTTTTGTTTTATTTTGTAATGTCTTTTATTTTTCCTCGTATACGTTCTCTTTGTGCTTGTGTTGGCGTTATTTACTATCCACCAACACTTACATTAATGATGAAGAGCGAAGATAAGTGTGTACAAATGAGCTTACTCTAAGTTCAGTGCCGCTTGAGTCTCCGAGATGCACAAAAATGGTTTATAACTCACAACAAAAGTATATTTGTTTAGCCATAAAAACGATGCTTATTTGGCTTTTTTATAAGTCGTCTCATGTGAGCTTAAAATGTGTTCAAAGCGCATTTTTGAAAAATGACTGAACTATGTTTTCTTATGACCCCCGTTACTGCTAGGAATAACACTTAAAAAAAATCGTATGGCTGTGCAAAATGACTTTGTAAAATTCACGTTTCTCGGTGATAAACTCACCTTTTTTTGTCGAAAATGGCTCTCGTAAAGGCGATTTCTTTTAACATCATACTTGAAAAGATTGTACAAAGTTCAAACGTCAAAACCAGAGGTATAATCTTTCAAAAGTCTGTACTTACTCGGTTGCGAGGACGATATTGACTTAATGGTAAGAGTGAAGGTGCTTTTGCTAGCTTTGAAACAGAAGCTGGAAAAATGGGTTTGATGGTTAATATTGAGGATTAAACGTAGTATATGCTAAAAGAGTACGCATCGCGAGGCAACGATGGCTGGGCCATGTAGAGCACATGAGCATTAACGCTCCGGCTTGACGAGTTGAAAGCACATTGCTGGGAAGTCGTGGAATAAGAGTTCAAGTGAAATAAGACCTTGACCGAGTAAGAGTGCAAGGACTCGACCCAAAATCGAAGTTGTTATCGAAGGATGTTGTCTGAGGCCCAGATTCACCCTGAACTGAAATGTCCCCCTAAGTAAGCAAGTAAAACTCAAAAAGCAAAATAGGTCGAGAAAATGTAGCGCATTGTCTTTTGTATAAGCGTAAAGGTTAAGTCAGACAAAACTGAAACGACCAAGTTATCTCTTTTAATATAAAAGTAACCTAACTAAATATTCTTCTGCCGCTGAGCTTTCAATTTTGTTTTCATTTTACTACTCTACCGCTCAGTACATTGCCGTGCTCTTAGAATGAAAGTTACCTGGTTAAAAATGATTAGGTCAGTTTATTCCGATACCAGAAAGTATAGGAATTTTGAGTTAGATCACTTTCATTTTAAGTGTGCGATATGTTCATTTTACCAACGGAATTTGCGTTATTGACTGGCAAAGCCATTTTTTTTGGTACACCAAGTCTTCAAATCTTTCGGAACGAAGTTTTTGAAATTTCCCTTAGTTAGACATGTTTTTTTTAACAATACATAATGATATTGTAACGTTCACTGAGTTCTGAAAAATAAAACTTTAGTTTCAACTTTTTATCTTTACTTTAATTACACCACTTTTCTATACAATTTGACTTATAACTAATTAGGATACTATGACAATTAACATTATTTGTTGGCACATAGACCTAACCATATACATTGTCTTAACTTAAAATATTATAGAATCTCAGGTAGTTCATTCGTGGTTATCGGTGGCGGGTTTGTAGTTCAAAGGTGGGGGTTGGCTATGAGCCACAGCGATGTACTGACTCACTGTCACATAAAAAAGCATATCACTATTATCGAGCTATCTAGATAAGACAAGAACCGTCATGAAAATTTCGAACAGTTTGTATTCTAGATCCTGCCCAATTATTATTTATGTATGTACCTTAGAAAAATAGCCCCTATTCGCGGCAATTTACACATTGTCTCCTTCGGGTACACTCCTCAATCATATTTGTGTGTGCACACCCACAGTGTGCACACACACACTGGCTCACAAACTGCCCCTGTTTATGGAATATTCGTTGGATCTATATTAGAGTGCTCAATGAGCTCTTCTAAAGGGTCCGCCAAATAACTTCTTTTTTTTTTTGAAAATGGGCGCAAAACATCGTCCTGTTGAGATCAAATGCTTCTAATATCCTCCTCTCCAATTTTTGTGAACAAAAATTTGTTCAACATGGCCCGATAACGATCGCCATTGACTGTATCGGCCACTCCTTGCTCATTTTCGAAAAATGGCCCAATTATGCCTCTGGACTAAAATCCGCACCGAACAGTGACTCGTTTTGGGTGTATCGACTTTTCAATGTATGCGTGCGGGTTTTCTGTGCCCTAAATGCGACAATTTTGCTTGTTTACATACCCGCCAAAATCAAAATGAGCTTCATCTGAAGAGATGATTTTTTTGGCAAAATCGGCATCTTCTCTAAGTCGATCGCATACCGACTTAGCGAATTGAAAACGCAACATATTCCTTCAGCGGAAGGATAAAACTAATTATCTGTCAATCAGACATGAGCTAAGTGCTCAATAAGTTGAAAATAAAAACGTTAGATGGCGGACCCGTTAGAACAGTTTCAGACAAAAAAGATCAGCTTTTGGTGTTCAATGAGAAATTTTCACTTCTTTTCTGATCTTTTTGTGTTCAATAAACTGTTCTAGAACAGTTTAGCAGAGCGTGCGTGGAGGTGCAGACCTTTTGAGCAAGATCAAGATTGGTGAAAACTTTCAAAAGCAGCTGTTGACTTTATGCTCGTAGTTTTTATAGCGTAATGTAATTTTAGTTTGTTGTGAAAAGTTCAAAAATATTTTTTAAAAATCAGAAAAATAACACCTTACCTTGTGCTTAAAATAAATAAACTTATTTGTGACGAAAAAAGCTAAATTAAGTTTATATCAGAAAAAGAAAAATTGGTTGTTTTTTCGTTTTTGTTGTTGCTTTTTTTTTGACAAGTTTGCTTGTTCTAACGTGCTTGACGTTTTTCACTGCTTATGTGCTGTTCTGATCTGAAAAATGGCCACTGAACACATTGACTGCATTCACGAAAAATTATTTTTAAATATGATGTGTTTTGCCTCACACTTTGCACATCACTGATTAAGAAAAAAAGGAAGTGATAAAAAATTCCACGAGCATCGCGTCCGCAGTTCTCCAGAGCAAGAGCAAGTAGTCTGACATAAAAAGAAAAACTTTCACCGGGAGGACAGAATTCACAACGCTAAGTGTAACAGTAAGACAAACAACTGCTTCTTCACTTCCATCGTTAAGATTTAAAAACTCAATACCGATACTGTCAATATAATTCCCATTTTCAAATGCTGCAGAAGAGATTAGTGGTTGCACCACTAAATAAAAGAATCAAATGATGAGGATAAAAGAATCTTTAGTAATTTATAACTTTTGCTAAAGTGAGTTTAAAAAAAATCAAAATATGTAAAAAGAAAAGTTTAAAACCTCAGCCAACTCATTGCGTTCAATGTAAAAAATTCCCAATGTTGAAATTTTGTAAAAAGCGCTGACGCAATGAAACGTGCTTGAATATTCCCACACAATAATCCCGATGGTCGATGGAATTAATATTTTGCTTTCAAAATATTATGCCACCAATTGAAATTCCACAATTTCTCCCAATAAAATTGAATGCAATCTCTGGAAAAATTAAAAAAGAAATTTCGTTAGTGACAATAATTGTAGCAAATCCTTTTATTTCGCACATACAAATATTTCTTTGTGGCTTAGTTTGAATTTTAGTTTTGGTCTTTTCCTCTCATAAAGTGCATTGGGTTTTGCAAAATCGATTTTTAATCCAACCTCATGTCACTAATATCACCTCAAACATTTGGTTAGCCAGCCAGCATCAGTGACAATAAGTGGACACAAAATATGTCCTAACTACTCTATAGTGGTTTATTTCAGAAATTATGTCATGCCATCATAACACCCCAGGACTTTACATTCATGTACCATAATTTTCTTCATATATATATTTTTCTCGTCCTGCTTGTCTGTTTGAAAAGAAAAATTCTTCAGATGAAGTTTATAATTTCCACGTACTGGGGATTAGCATAAGAATAATCTCTTCTGTACATCAGGCGTCGGAGTTGTAATCAATTTAAATCGCATGTAGCGGCAGTTTGATTGGGGAATTCGACCATTGTTTTCGTAGTAACACTTTATAATGTAAATGTTTTTCTTTTCTTTTTCAGTCGAAAAAATTAAAATTAAAAAACTCTGCACTGCGGCAGTAGGATTACTTGGAAGGGTAATTTGCTTAATTCATTTTTTGAAACCTTAAAAAGACTGCCTTGAAAAATATTCATATGCGCTTCGTAGAGGGATTATAAAATTTAAGGGCTGAGGACGTTTCATTAAATCAATATGCCAATGACAGCATATCGAAAAGCAATTACTCGTTCGTGGTTACTCTGGCTTATAGCTGTGTGGCGTGAGACAGGATTATAATGCTTGTTGTGTGGAAGGTCGGCGCGGCGGGTGTATTTATTTTTAACAAAAATCCTGTGCTTGGAGAATATACTAATTAATTGTTAAGCAATGAAGTTAAAACAAAGACACGGGCGTAAACCAATTAAAATTATCTGTAAACCTTATGACGACAAGGGAATGTAATTAAATTTTTGTTTTTCATATTCAAGCTGTAGTCTTTTTTAGAAAGAATTTTTTTTAAGTGTGTTTTTGGCAGTAAATCCACAGAAGTTACCGATTTTTTTTTCATTGATAGGTGCACACGGTGCCCGTGGCATAATGATCAGTATGTCTGACTTTGGGTTTGAAGTTCAAAGTTCGAATAACAACAGAAAACAAAATAAGTGTTTTTTATCCCGGGTTTCGCCCTTCGCTAGGTTTTTTTTAGTCGATTTTTTTTAATTAGTTCAAAGTTTGGAAGAAATAAGAACTCTTTATTATGTTCATCTCAGTCAACATTATCATAGTTCCTAGTGAAGCAAAAATTCATACCGCCAATGTCTCGTAGGTTTCCCAGCGGCTTCGTACAGATTGTGAACGATCTAACCTGATAAAATGATAAAATTATTTTTTCTCATACGAGAACGTAATATAAGACGAATAAGAATTTAGAAGTATCCAAATTATTATTGACTACAATCGCTGAAAATGAGTTCTTACTTACTTACTTAGGTGGGCATTACAGTTCGGGGTGAACCTGGGCCTCAACCAACATCCTTCTATAACGATTTCGATCTCGGGCGAGCTCTCTCCAGTTTCGCACTCCAAGTCGGTTGAGGTCTTCATCCACTTGATTGCGCCACCTAAGACGAGGTCTTCCCCTTCCGCGATTTCCCTGCAATGTGCTTTCGAACACCCGACGAGCCGGAGCGTTTGGGTCCATCCGCTCTACATGGCCCAACCATCGTAGCCTCGCGATGCGTACTCTTCTGGCTATGCCCATGGTGCGGTACAGCTCATACAGCTCGTTGTTGTATCTTCTTCTCCACATATTGTCTTCGCATACGGGACCAAAGATCATTCGGAGAATTTTTCTTTCGAAACGACCAAGAGTTTCCTCATCCGCTTTCGATAAGGTCCATGCTTCCGCGCCGTACAGCAGGACTGGGATGGTTAAGGTCTTATACAAGGTCACCTTGGTTTTTCTAGAGAGGGTTTTGTTTCTCAATTGCCTTCTTAACCCAAAGAAGCAACGGTTGGCAAGAGTTATTCTCCGTTTGATCTCCGCACTGATGTTGTTGTCCGTGTCTACAGCGGATCCTAGGTAGACGAAGTCCTGTACTACCTCGAAGTTATGTCTGTCTATTGTGACGTTTTGTCCAATTCGTCGATGTTCTGTGACCTTGTTTGATGACAGCATATACTTCGTTTTGCCCTCATTAACCATCAAACCCATTTTTGCCGCTTCTGTTTCAATACTCGCAAAAGCACCTATGACATCACGCTTTTTTCTTCCCATTACGTCAATATCGTCTGCATAGGCGAGTAATTGTACAGACTTTTGAAAGATTGTTCCTCTGGTGTTGACGTTTGAGTTTCTTACAATCTGTTCAAGTATGATGTTGAAGAAATCGCATGACAGTTTGTCGCCTTGCCTAAAGCCTTTTTCGACATCAAAGGTCTCGGTGAGTTCTTTTCCGACCTTGACGGAGCAGCGTGAATTCTCCAAAGTCATCCTGCATAGTCGTACGAGCTTTGCAGGGATGCCGAAACTAGACATGGCTCTGTACAGCTCGTCTCTGTAAATACTGTCATACGCGGCCTTAAAATCGATAAAGAGGTGGTGAATATCGATATTATGTTCTCGGGTTTTTTCCAAAATCTGCCGTAATTTGAAAATTTGGTCTATTGTGGACTTCTCTGGTCTAAAACCACATTGATAAGGACCTATCAAGTTGTTGACGTGGGGTTTCAGACGTTCACATATTACAGCAGACAAGATCTTATAAGCGACGTTAAGGAGGCTTATCCCTCTGTAATTGGCGCAATTGTGAGGGTTAGGATCGGGCATACGATACTGAGGTTCCATTCATCGAGCTGGTGCATGCTCCTTTCCAACTGATCTCCAGCTGCCTTGAAAATTTCGGCATCAAGGCCATCTGCACCTGCAGTCTTATTCGATTTAAGTTTGCATATGGCAAGCTTAACCTCTTCTAGGTCGGGAGGACGGCATTCTTGATCATCGTCCAAGCTGAATGGGGCAATCTGCCTGACAGCGGAATTTGTGTCTTCATCGCCGTTAAGCAGTCTGCAGAAATGATCTTTCCAGATCCTCAGTAGCGACTGTGACTCTATAACTATGTTTCCCTGCTGGTCTTTACAGGCTTGAGTTCGGGGTTTGCCACCCTGGCAGGATCTTTTTACCTTTTCGTAAAACTTCCGAATCTCGTTCCTGTCATGGCACCTCTCAATTTCCTCAAACGAGCGCTTCTCATGCTGTTTCTTTTTCTTTTCGAGAAGTCGGTGTTCTTCCCTTCTTTTCTCCTTGTAGATCTCGTTATACTGATCGTAAGCAGCCGTTGTTCGTTTTTGCATCAGCATTTGTCGTGCTTTTTGTTTGGCTGCATTTGCCTGCCTGCATTCTTCATCGAACCATTTGTTTCGTATTGGTGGCCGAGTGAAACCCAGAATCTCAGAGGCAGCGGTTCTGATGGCTTCTTGGCATTGCTGCCACTGGTCTTCAATGTTTAATGCTGGCGGCATGGGATTCAAGGATAATTGAAGGGACACTCGATTGGAAAAGGCATTGGCAATCTCTTGCGATTGTAGATTTCCGACGTCATATCTCTTCACAGCGTTAGTTCGCGCTGGTCGTGAACAAGATATCCTCATTCGTACCTTGGCTACAAAAAGGTAGTGGTCCGAGTCAAAGTTGGCCCCTCGGAAAGTTCGGACATCTAGAGGAAGACACAATCCGTACTTTGGCAGTCTACTAAAAATTATAACATATTTGATAACTTCAATACGTTGCAACATTGCGGACAGGAGGTGCCATGACATAACCCCATGTGACGTAAGGATAAGGCCTTATTTCGAAATATGGCATTATGTCGCTTTCTAAAGCGTCATAAGATTTTTATAGCCTTATGTCACTTTTGGTTTCTATACCGAACTTTTGTATTCCAATGATTAAATCAAAAGTAACTTTCAATTTATGTCATTATTTGATTTATTACAAACGAAAATTTAACAACCATAAATGCGAACATAAAAAACTCAAAATAAACCAAAAATGCAAAAATGAATTCGCTGCGAATCGTAAGCCATTGTTTTTTTTTTACTTCAACTCATGTCATTGAAAATTAAAGATTTAAGATTAATTTTCAATTTTAAAAACGCTAACACAAGAGCATAGCATTGAAAATGATCGGAATTCGACGTTTGAAAAACAGATTTGAAAGAATATCACATCGAATATCTTTTCATTTTTACTTATAGGTACATGATTGTCATGAAAAAAGTGTGGGTATAATTAGCAACTGCTTCCAGCCTCAAGAAGACAAAATTCTGAATGTTCCATCTGTCAAGTAATTTCTACTGCAGCTGCCTGGTAGCAAAATTTCTCTTCTATAACTGTGCTCCTATATAAAAGGGTTCCTTTTGATAGCGAGACATACCAAAGCTTCCACATTCGTGATTGCTTTGCTAAAGTGCCATAACGCCATAATTCCGAAATATGGTCTTGTGTCACATGGCGTTATGTCATGCCACCCGGACAGGATCACTTTCTTGGTCTAATTTGATCCCAATTGAGCTTAAAATTTGGAACTGTGTATGTGTATTTTCTAGGATGAATGATCTACTGCCATGCCCCCAAAGTGTATTTTTCATCAAGTACATATTTAAAAGCAAGCTGACCTTCCTAGCGTTGATGGAGCTAACTTATTCGAAGTGTTGTTCAGACAAAATTTCCAAAAAACCAAAAATTGTTAGGAACGCCCGCTAGGCCAATCTGAAGATATCGTAAACATTTTAGTTTACCGTTCCCGGTCCTGTGGAAATACGGCGATTAAAAATGGTCTATGATGATAAATTAGCAACCTAAGGTTTAAAGTATTTTTGAAATCATTCTTGTCGTTTTTAAGTTCCCATTTACGTTGAAGTTCCGTGCCCTCAAAAACTATGGGTTAATAGCATTTCAACTGCAAACATTTTATGGGATCAATTCAGTAGATTCTTGATTCGCTTGGGGCTGATATTTAGCCTATAACCTTTCTCATGCTCTAGGTTATCTTTGTACCAAATTTTATTAAAATCGATTCGGCATTCGAGAGAAACTTATTTTCACATACCCAAAAGTTTAGTTTCCCGTTCCCGTACCCTGGAGAATATTGGGACATAAATATAGTTTATATTAAGGGAAAATTTGTCAGAATTTTTAAAATCTGTCCATCAATTGTTTTTAAGTCCCCTTTCCCATTCCCGTGGAAAAACGGGGATAAACTATCGTTCCTGTTACTTGAGGAAAGTTTATCATTTTAACGGTGCTAGACTATCTCTGTACCAAATTTCATATGAATCGGTTCAGTACTTCAGATGTGAAGGCGTAGCAAACAAACTTATTTTCACTTTTATAATATTAGTAGGACGTACGAGTATTTTTGAAAATTTAATAGAATAAATAACCCGTAAGAAACCGTAATGTGACTTGCGTTTGAGCAATTGCTCAGTTATCATCAATATTGATATTGGCAGATTCCATAAAAACTACTTATTCCACATATTAATTTAAAACGATGTTCTAGAACTAATTCTGTTCATTCTAAAAGCAGCACTAATATCTTAAATATTAAGGAAACCCCTATTTGTATTCTGCAAATTTATTCGTATTCCACCATCGTTTCAGAAGAAGCAAAAAATTGTATGAGTGAACTATGAACACTATGCTCGTGGCGTAATGGTAAGCATGTCTGCCTGTTACGCTGGAGGTTCTTGGTTTAGATCCCAACAGAAACCAAAGATGGCGCCTTTCGCGGGGAAATGTCAAGTCCTCCAATATTAAAATTCATTGCCATGAAAAGCACTTTCTCGATTAGCTGTTCCGAATCGGCGTAAAACTGTAAGACCCTGCATTCCTTCACATAGAAAAGTTGTGAAAATTGCGCTAGGCTCCAGAGATTCACCGCTCTATTGCGCCAACTTGTTCATTTGTTTTATTTAACTGGTTTCTTATGTCAATTCAAATTATTCAATTCAATTATATAATGTAAAAAAAAAAAGGAAAAAATACTAACAGGGAGCGATAGAAACTTGATTTTTAATTCCACTGAAGTAAAGAAGAACAATTGGTTGTAAAAATACTTTTTTTTGTAAATCTGAATTTCAAATTCAAGGGTGATTCCTTTCAAGATATACATATGTTGTCATCGAAACTGTTTTCAGTCAAAGACTTTTGTTAAAGGCAACAAATTAACTACAACAAAGTAATGTTTCTCTCTTTAAAGATGAAAACTCTGCCAAATTGTTACTGGCCTTTCGAACACCCGTCGTTATCGAGTCAATCTGGTCATTCTTTTTCAAGTTTCTAGTTTCTGTTTGGAAGTTTTGGAAGAGTGGTAAATTTTTACTAAGAAGAAGAAAGAAATTATGTAATATACACAATGTGCACATTTTGTATTTATGTTATACGTCAAAATGAACTTCTCGTACCTACATTCCCATAAGACTTTCTCCATTCTAATTAATAACTCATACTCGTTCCATTGCATTAATGATGATAAAAATCAATACTCTGGTAGAAGCAGCTTTAAATGGCTTTTCCATAGAATTGTTCCAACTAAGCTACACATTTTCTTATACTGTCAATATGTTAATGTTGAATATATTATACTAAATCTTCACGTAGAAATATGAACGAGGATATTTCAACAGAAGAATTCCAAGAAAAGGATAACAAAGCAAAAGCAGACTTACGGAATAGCTGCAATTTAATACCCTCGTATGACACAAACGTTGAAGAAGATGCTGCACAGGAACCACCTCTTCCCTCAACATCAATAATGTTCGTAGGTTTATATACGAGTCTACTATACACACGGGGGATCGAATGACAAATTCCGCACATGATGTAAGGTAACTTTGTGTGAAACTTTCCTTTACGGAAATAATCGAAAAATTATTAAGATCCTGAATCTATATACCTACCTCATGTACCTTATTCATTGGTCTCATAGACACGATGACAAGGACTAGGATGTCGGCAAAGTTTCTGGGGGGAAATCCATAAGTTTTATCTTTATTGCTCCGATTCAGATATGCTTTGAAGGAGTTATGGTTGACTAGAAGTGTTACCATTGGATCCTTACGTTGCAGTGGAACTTTTTCATAGCTACTGGTTAACACTTTTTCTTGTCACAAACCATTTCGTTCTTTTGCTCGTGAACCAACCAGTCGATGATTCGGGAACCATGGATAGGAAGAGATTGAGAAAAAGAACACGATGGCAGCACTGAAGGATTTGTGGTTCGATTCTAAGCTTCAATAATAAAGAAGACTATAATGGAAAGTTATGCAAAAGCAATTTCAGTGTATAAAAATGAAGAATGTCATCATGCCTAGTGGTTGTTGAGTGATTTTCGTACAAGTATCCGTCGTTGTGATAGGGATGGACATCAATGGATGGGAAAAAGTTTCTTTCCTCAAGGATGTACTAAGTTCTTTTATTGTAACACTTTCTATGAAGAAAGGGTAAAAAAAGGCTGTTTTTGAAATATAACTGAAGTTATATTTTTTTGGCGTGATTTTAGTAAAAAAAAGTCTTCGTGTGTTCACACAAAAACGACAGAAAATACTCCCTTACTTTTTTACTTTCTACTTGTGTCTGGCGATTAAAGAACAATGACCACTTTAAACCATCTTAAGGAGGTGAAAATGATCATCAAATAAATGTCAAGTTGGACTACGATCCGTTTTCACGTCATGAGAACAGTATACATCTGCTATGGTTCTTTTTGATAGTAGCTCAAGATAGCCGTGTCTGGTAATTGAAGTCTTATTTTGATTCTGATCGGCTGACTAACAACAAGTGTGCTTGAACAATAATTACAAATGAAAATGTGATCCTTGAGGTCGTTCCGGGTGCTGCCTTCAATGGTCGCACTGTGGTTGTGTTTTAAATTTTTGTCGCTATCTTAGTTCCAAAGGAACCTATGTTAGGTGGTATGCTGGTCAACGCCGTCCTCCCACTGAATACCGAAGTGAGGCATAAATTTGATGTTTGATAGTCAAAACAGCAAAAACAAAAAGAGCACTGTGATTGCTCTCGAAGGAATTTACCTTGCGAAAGACGATACGAGTACTGTGGAAAACTATTGCATATTTCTGGGACTGGAACTTATCAAGTGGACGTACTAAACATTACATCCCACCAAATAAAAAAAAAGCATTGGGAAATCATGTGATTAAGTTTGTTAAAACAAAACAGATGGAAATGTATATGGACTTTGTTGGCCTCTTAAGAGGGGTTCGGGTCCAATTCAATATGGGTATGGATATTTAAAGACGCAAGGCCATTTATTGGTTCCTGTCCCATCGTATTTCTCAGGTAAGTTTCGATTCTCCTCAATGTCGAAAATGGTCTGGAGTTGCTGTAGTTACAGGTAGTACTGCCAACTGCCAAGACTCGCAAAATATATCGACATTCTTGAACGACTTGCTATTGATAACCTGAAAAATATCGTCACATTGATGTTTGCATATGTGTCTCGATCCGATAAAAGTGATTTTTTGATCGAAAGATACTAACCAGTAAAGCTTCAAGCGCATTTTGGATGTTCTGGAAGTGGATTCGTTGTCTCCAGATCTTGACTTCTGACAGAAAATTTTCTTTCGATCAATCCGATATATCTTCGTAAAATGTGTAGAGGTCAGCGCATTTCTTTTCGTTAAATTCTTGTTTAAGAAACAGTTGCCCGAAACTTTGGAAAATGGATTTGTGTTCCGAGAACCGACTTTTAAGTTGAGAAATGAACGTATCAAGAAACGGAATGTAGGAAGAAATTCTGTTGTAGTCTTTAATATACTTTTTGCTTGAACGTTGCAACGATTTTTTTGTTGATTGCAACGGTGGCGGCGTTGCAATTTCATTAACTGATTCCATAATGTGACAGGCGATTTGAAATTCAACCGTCGAAATCGCTGTCAAAAGATGCAATGCATTTTGCGAAGTATCTCGATCTTTCCACGTTTTGATTTCTTCCAAAGATTCAATAACAGCCGGTTGCAGTTCAACGTACGTTCCAACTACTTCATGAGACTGAGCCCACTTGGTAGGAAAAACAGACTTCAACTTTTGTTTTTTTTTCTCACTTTTGTTTGTCATTTTTTAAATTTCTTGGTGTGGAACGTCTTGTCTTTTAGGCCATTGTAAAAAATGCTTCAATCGCTCCGATAGTTCCTAACGCATTTTTGATTCCTGACACTTCGCACGCTGAATTGACTGCCAAACTAAAGCCATGTGCAGCGCAATGTACATAAATTGCCAGGGGGAAATACGATCTCAGGTGAGCCTGTGCACCAATGAATTGGACACTCATTGCCGGAGCTCCGTCGAATCCTTGGCCATACATATGTAAGCAATCGACGCCAACATCATGTAAATAATTTCTGATTGAATCTGCTAAACCTCGTATATATAAATAAAATTTTGAGTAATTGCGCTAGGCCCAGGGGCTCCTCCTCCACCTTATTTATTTATTTTTTATTTTACTCCAGCCCAACGTTTGCAAATCGTACAAATTGATTATCAAAAAAAGAATTTGGTGGCCGCAAGGCGCGCTGCGCGTCCAATATTCGGTCAACCTCAACATAATCGCCTAGCAGAATCGGTAATTCGAGCAACTATCAATCGGTTTCGCACCACGTTTACTCTAGTAGATCATGTGCATCTTCAAAGACGTAGTACAGTGCGAACTGAAGGCGCCTGCTGTGGAGCAGGGTATCGTAAAAGACACGTATGGGTCCATCTGCCATCGCGCGCAATTATTGGAGCCACTTTATGGACATTTTTGGGGAAGAATTTTGATTTTCTGACAAAATCCAATTCGTGCTTGAATTGAACGACAATCAAGTGCTTTGAATGTTCAAGGAATGGACCCAAAACGAGATGGCCTTCAAATCCGATTTCACGAGAAAATTTTGCTCAGTGATGAAGTTCACTTTTGGTTGAATGGGTACGTTAATAAGCAAAATTGTTGCATTAGGAGTCATGATAATTCACAAGCCATTATTGAGACACCACCGCCGCGCCGTTACATCCTTAAAAAGTCACTTTTTGGTGTGGTCTATGGGCAGAAGGAATCATTGTTCCTTATTTTTTTTAAAATAAAGCCAGCCATAATGTTACAATCAATAGTAATTGATATAAGTAGATCCATGATTAATGCCTTTTTCGTGTTTGAATCGGAGGATGTCAATGTGGAGTACCTTTAGTCCCAACAAGACGACAATACATGCCACATACACCCCACGAAACAATCAATTAATTGTGGAAAACCTTTCGTGAGCACGTTATCTCGCGTGTGGGCCTGTGGGCTAAGATCGTACGATTTAACAACGCTCGACTATTTTTTTGCGGGGCTATGTGAAGTTGCTTGTCTGTGCAGATAAGTCCGAGAAGACTAAGGCCTTGCAAGAGAATATTTAACGCGTTAATTGCTGACAAACGGTCCCAACTCCTGTAAAAAGTGTTCGAAAATCGGGTTCTCAGCTCTAATTTATTCGAAACGGCCATGGATAAGTTCATTTATCCAAACATTATCGAATGCCTTCTCAACGTCCAAAAAACATCCTGTTTGGTGATTATTGAGTTTCTTTCTGAGGGATGCTTCTCCCGGAATCCAGACTGCATATTCGGAATGATGCTGTTGTCGTTGCAGAATGTCTTAAGACTTCGAAGAACCAGATTCTCCAGGATTTCGCTGATATTGGCTAAGAAAGGATATGGACCTGTAACAAGAATTAACGTTTCGGTTTTCCTTTCTGGAAGTGGCACCGTTCCTTGCCTTCTTCAACCGCTCAGGAAAGTGGCAGTTGTTGAGGTAGTTGTTTTTAACGATAGCCAGAAAGATCATCACTGTCTGATGTAATATCTTCAGGACAAATTTTGATATTCTGTTCGGTCCAACTGACTTTATGGGGCGCCCACTTTAGATCAATTCCATGTATGCCTTTTGAATTTGTGAAAATGGTGCCTTTACTGGGATTGCGTGAAGAGTTTTCATCGTCGAATATGGTTTCTTCAATTGTGCGTCCTAGAATCTGCTGGATGGTTGTGTCCACATTATTTAGAATACGTCAGAAGGTCGGGTTAACACCTAGTTTTCTTCAAATGATTCGGCAAATCCTTCTGCTTTATCCTCAGATGACGATACTACTCTGTTAGTGGTGATCTTCTACAATATATCAGGCCTTTTGTCGACGATTCTGTTCTGACCTGGCTTGTTGACTTCGTCCTTTTTACCAATCACCCTTATAGAACTATTGTCTGCACTAAGTACATGTGAATTTTAAGCGAATGAAAGGTATCATGTTACACGTGTAAGTATATCATCGGTTACCGGGTGTAGTTTAAAGATTTGAAACTTCTTTATAGTTTGATTTTGGACTTCAATGAAAATGCTTATGAGTAGCGTGTGTTCTTTATATTTCGGGTTAGATTATGTAAGAGGGGCCATGCCCTTTACCCTTTTCTATATTGTCTATGTTGCCTTTCTTACTGTATTTGTTGAGTTCCAAATGAAAATGATGTTGAGATCATCAGACCATTGAGCAAGTTTCTAAAGTTCTAAGCCTGCAAACATTTTAAATACAGAAACTTTTTTGTCCATCGTACTACGTTGCAAACCGTCTCCAGTGAGCTTATTCTCGCTGTGGCGCCACTGACATTCGGAAGAGCTCAATTTGTGTTAGTGAATGAATAAGGTCTCTGATTGAAGTTATTATCCACTTTTGTACGCCAATGACCTCGAATAAAACCGCAAAAATTAACTTGGCAAACATGCAGCAAAATGTCCTACACAATTCCACGAAACTGATTTTTTGTGCCTCAAAATATCAACTTTTCGCCTATATTTTATTATCTTCTCTTTGAAACATCAACAATTTCGACCAATGATGTCTGTCTAAAATCACAATTCATTCTAGCTAAATGGTAATTGCTTCCTTACCTTGTGGTCAGATCTAATGCTCTGCAGATTAAATGACAATCTTAAACAAAAACAAAACTCTCTTCGCCACCCACCAGTCGGATGTGATAAAACGTTATATCACGAACATCATTTGC